>CM036315.1:33553180-34153180 GCA_020567845.1 Rhododendron henanense subsp. lingbaoense | reverse complement strand
CATCTATCTTACATTCTCATTTCATCTACACCCGTTGTACTCGCATGTTAGTAGCCCAACACTGTGCGATGTATAACACGGCTAGCCTTATAGCACTACAAGAATTTTCCCTTCAACTTTGCGGATATCTAGTGGTCACATACCACTCCCCAAGCACTCCGCCACTTAATCCATTCTACTTGTACTATATGTGTCTCATCGTCTGCAATCTCTCCATCCTTGCTAACAATCGAGTCTAAGATACTTAATGCTTTCTTCTTGATAATTCCTGATTTTATAAGGCCACTTTGTCAACACTTTCATTCCATGTGCATTGTTATTGACCAAAATCCTTTCGACTCCAATGCTTTCTCTCAAAGTTTCTAATATAGCATTAACACTCCTGCAATTTTATCCTACTAAAAGACGATAGCATTTGCAAACAACATACACGATGGGATAGCATCTTAAATATGTCGAGTTTATTCAATAAGAACTAAGGCAAAGAGGTAAGGGTTCAAAGCGGGCCCTTGGTGAATTAATTGTGATTGGGAACGCACTTGTTTCCCTTATTGAGTATCTAATAGTAGTAAGAACACCTTGGTACATATTATTAACCACATCTATATACTCTTTTGTCGCACCCTTTCTTTCCAAGACCTACCATATAATAGTCTCTGTGCACCTTGTCATATGCTTTTTCTAAGTCTATGAAAACCATGTGAAATCCTTTTTCTCTCTATACTTGTCGATTAATCTTCTTAGCAAGTAGATTGCATGCATAGTTGATCGACCAGACATAAAGATCCCAAGTTGATTCTCTGATACCATTGTCAACATTCTTGGGCCTACAACTTCATTGGATGGCCAACGATTCCCACCCGTGGTTGTTGGGAATGAGAAGTCTTCAAAGCAAGAGGTTTATTATGTGTAACATAGCAGAATTTATCTTTTATCATTCCTTGAACTGAGTCGCAATTGGAAGTTTAGCAGTCTCATGAGGATTTCAGTATTGGCTTGTAAATTTACACTGTAGTTCCTGTTTCATCCTTATTCTAAAATTATTTGCTCATGTTGCAGAAGTACTCTTTCCGTTATTTGAGATTTTATCCTTCCGGGGGGTTACTGTGCAAGGTAACATATTTTCCTCAACTGGCTTAGTGAATCCAAAGTAACTCAGAGGCGTGCTTTGTTGCATTACTAATTACTTTCAATTTTTTTTTTTCCAATGATCAGACTACATCAAAAAAAGTAAGGGATTTGGCAAAATTGATGAACTTCCGTGCATCTAAAGCAGAATGTGTTTGTAATGGCCATTACATGTTGTCTGATGACAAGGTTAGGTCCTATCTATTGCACGTTTTCTCATGGTTCATGGTACCTTGTCAAAGTTCACATATACCCTTATTTGCAGGTTGAAGCTACCTTCTTCCCCCTGGGCGTGCAACATACTGTCTGGAGAATATGCTTAAGGTATTTTAGATGCAGTCTTTTATTGACATCAAATTATCATGTGGTATATATATGTAAAGGCCCTAAAGGGTTATCTCTCCCTCTCTGTGATGTAAGAGGAGTGATTACTGTTACACTAATGAGTGAAGTGAACTTATCTTAATACCCGTGAATCATGCTTGATGTTGCAGGGGATATTCTTTTGGTGAAAAGTTGCAATTAAGTGCCTGATTTTATACTGATCAGAAACTAAATAATCCTTCCCCCTCCCCCAGTTTTGTGTCTTTTGGAAACTGAATCCCTTTGTCACTGATTGTTTTTCTTGGGTGGGATGGGCTGCCCTTGAACTTGAGCAACTTAGAAATGAATAGCCTCCCCCCCCCCCTCCACCACTTCGTCAAATGTCGTAAGTTGTACAACATAGGTATAGGCATATAACAGATGGCCATTCGTCATTACAGATTGCCACCGCCACCCCAGTTTCAAACCAAAAAAATTCTTTTACAGTATTAAAACACAATTAGGTGCCTACTCATATTCCGGCAACTTCAGATTTTCAACAGCGAATGTATAGATCATGTTTTAAATTGTGAATGTTTCAGATCATAACAACATATGAAGGGGTTTTAATTGAAGACCACAAGAGAGTTGAACCAAAGTTTCATTCTTTGTAATAAAAGAGTAAAACCTACGACAGAATCGAAGTATATGAATACTCATGTAAGTTCATTGAACCGTGCCACTCCCGAATTCAAATCCTGGCTCCACCTCTGCAAATTGGTGATCATGCACACACCATACTAGACCCACTCCTTTCTACTTGTGTTTCTGCATATATACCTTTATGCAATCATTTAGTTGCCACAGTTTAGGAGTTTTCTTTGAGGTGCACTGGTGAAAATTATGCTGCTAAGTGTAAAAGTGGTTTTAGTTCAAAGAGAGCTGGAGGTTAGGCCATTTACCCCACTTTCCACCCAATCCCCGCTTTCTACTTCCCCAGGTTGGTGAGACCATCATTAGGAAATGGTTTTCCTACTAAATCCGTAATTTGGCTTGATACAAATTATTGGTTTATGCATTGTACTCTTGTACAGATCCTTGAAATTATCAAAGTTCCCAATTTGATGTGGGACAGTATGTTTTTATTCATTCCCATCGGCATTCATTTCTACAGAAGAATATGGAAAAGTTATAGAAAGACTTGTGATCTTTATCCGGAAAAAAATTAGAATAAATCAAATTGTTCCTAACTAGGATCCGGAGCTAACAACTGTGGTTCCTACGTAATGGGTACTGAACTCTACTTAACTGATTTTCTTGTGCAAACAGGTTGGGAGGCACAAAGGTTGGGGCTAACAATCGGATGGATTTGCTTTCACTTGTTGTGGATAGTGTGAATGATGGTGAGGTTCCCAGCACTGATGAAGACCCTCTCTTTGCTGTGCCAGATGGTACTCACATTTGGGGTCTCACACATTTCGTCTTCGTTCCTTTTGAAGAGGTACAAGTTATTTTGATGTTGACTTTGCTAACTCATACATTGTGCAAAACTATGTTTGGTTTCATTAAAGTCAAAGTTATGCTCTACTTGGCAGGATTTAACTAGTTATTTTCATGAGTAGTATTCTCGCATTATTAGTGCAGTCGAGCCAAATTTTTTATGGATTCCATGTTCAACCGAATATATGGAGTGACAACTTAAGCTTCTCATGTGCTAGCTAACACACACAGACCTTATTTTTTTGAGTTATACAAGTACGGGTAGGCCCTAGGAGTATGAAAGAATAATAGAACTCCCACTTTCATAGTTTTATTATGGGATCAAAACTTTGGAATCCTGATTTTGTCAGTAATTGCATTGGAGAAGGACACCATTGCTTTTGGAGTCCTATCATACAACTTTCTGGTCCTGTCACGATTCAGTATTGATCTTACAGATTGATATTAGGTGACCATCCATATGGAAAAAGGATTCGGTGAAGAGCTCAATAGTTTCATCCGAAATATTAAAACTAGTGGACAATAAATTTGGATATTTACCAACAGTAAATTTTGTTGGAAATCCGGTCTTCAAAATGATGAAAGTGATGGGATCGTCTCTTCAAAATCTGGAAACTAAAGAAACCATTCGAGTCGCGTTAGGAAAACACTTTCCTAAAGGCAGTATTTGCCCCCACCAGAGGGTGTGCACCGGGTTACAGCAAATCCGCCTTCAAGTTAAATCGAATCCAAACTCTAGGTTCTTTCTGTTTGCGTTTGCACAAACGAAGACAGACAGAATATCCACTTAGCAAATGTAAAAGAACCCTTGCGGACTGATATTCTATTTATGTGGAATAATAGAATGTCGGTTTTCCATTCTAGGAAGAGAATGTGTAGAGAGAAAGAGAGCAATTCAGTATGGAATTTTGCGGTTCATTGAAAGACTTTACAAATGGCATTTTTATAGACTTATAGGCACCCTTGCATGAAAGGTTGTGTCTTTAGTAAACAACCATAAGGAATGGTCATGTCCTTTGAAGATACCAGTTAGGAAGAAAGGAACATGCTTGTTAGTAAGCACCCTTTAAACAATTAATTAGGAAGGGTCATGCCTCTTGGAGTCACCCCATGTTTCACATCCCTTCCTAACAATCACATCTTTTCCAAACGATCACACCCCAATTTAATGGGTGTTACAACCATTTACATAAAATCACAACCCATGTGAAAAGGTGTAGCAACCTTTCACAAAATCTCACTTTGTACCTTTCCAAAAATTCCAAACTAAAATCCAATTTTATTTTGAAAATCTCCAACAAATTTACAGTTAACTGTCCGAGATATTTTCCACATTCAGAGCATGCTAACTTTTTTGACAAGGTTTGGATATAATTGGTGTTCTTTTGGACTTCGTAACAAAACTAAGTTATGTCCTTTTACCATAAGCCATGCAATATGAGCAATTGAGAAGCGTCCATTCTGAAATTTGGACTTTTGAAGCTAGCATTGCTAGTGCATTTGCAAACTGATTCTTGGTTCCTGGCATGTAGCTGAAGTTGATCTTGCAGAACTGGATTATCAGCTCCTCGGGAAATTCGAGCTGGGATCAACTTAAGGTCTTCCAATCTCCCAAAGCTTGGGAGTTGGGATATAATGAGGTCGTGAAGTGCGCAGACTGGGGCTGTTGCCTTTACTAGGCTATGATTCTGATACAATGGATGATGAGGGGAAAACTTTTCCAACTCAGATTACATTTTGTACCATAAAATCTTCAGCTTAGTAGTCAGGTGTGGTATAATTTCTGACACGACTGATGGAGAAGGGAACACATTGCTAACACAGAATCAAATTTCCAGTCTTTCTTCAAGATGGGAAATTCAAAATAAGTGGAGTAACCTTGGCCGGTAACCCCCGGGTAGGAGGGCAGGGGAAGCTCAAAAAATGTCCTTTTTATTCTACTAGCTTTTGGCCTTTCGCTCAGTGGTCCTTCGTATTTTGAATTGGCCCCCCAAACCTCTTATATATTCCTTTGGACCCCTATGCATATAGTATAAGTGGAGAACAAATTCGCCCCACCCCCACCGAGTGGCTCTATGATTTGAGGATTCATGCATACTTGGCACACGCTCACCTAATGTGCATGAGTCGATATAGCATACTCATACCACATTGTAGGAATCATTGTCACACCACACATGCATATAACTTAATGGGATAAGAAGAGTTCTTTATTTGTATGTGGCATGTGGTGATGAGGCTGATGCCTCTCTATTTATATGTATTGTGCTGAATCGATGGGATGTACTCTTGTGCACACACTGCGTTACCTATATTATTTCAAACCATGTACTTTTAATTCTTGAGGTCATGGAATATGTTATGCTGCCTGTAATGTTGCCAATTCCCAAAACAAGAGGTCAAATGGAGTACTGCAAGTACTTTTCATGCTATTGATAAACCTAGATTGTCTTTGCTTACCTACTTAATGACTCTTCATACAGGCGAATGTGGTATTTGAACCTTTTTACACTACCTTTTTGGACTTCGCTTTGTCACTTGATTCCTGATTGTTGTGAGAATGGTAGGAAGTAAAGAAAGTTGATATCCTTGAGTTGTCCTATGTCCTCGGCAATGAAGTAGACCATTTACACGAGACTTAAGCCTTCAATCATATTTCACGTGCGCTGTTCAACAATTTACCTTTTCACTATATCATTAACACCCCCCTGCCCCCCCGGTAGTTGATAATACCACATGAATGTTTGTCCAAAAGTATTTTTCGCACGTTCTTCGAGTGTCCCTATGAGATTTTTGTTTGTGCAAGTGTAAGTTGTTTGTAATGTGTTTGTTGTCCCAGAAACTTGGTTGCCGTTACCCAGCAACTTGGTAGCTGTTACCAGCGTTACCCAGCGACTGAAACTGCCTACGGAATGTATGGCTGGAAGATTACTGTGAGGAACTGAAACATCCTCAGTCTGTATATATAGACACATACTATTCTGTCACTGCAATTTGGCGTCCTATTTGTTTTGACAATATATTGTTCTGCAGAGCGGCTTCTTGTATGCCGAATTCATGCTGGAAGAAGAAAATGTGTGTTTTGACATTGCTTTTATCATGTCCTCCACCTTGTAAAATTGATCTCACGGTTGTGTATCAGATGGACTCTCTTTTGTATTTTGTTTTTGTTTTTTCGGTAAGTTAAAGTTTTATTGAAACAAAACCTTTACAGGTGCTAAAGGGCATACCCCAAGATCAAAGAACAAGGCAAAGAAGCCAAATAAAGCGAAGAAAAACTATATAACGAGCAACTTCCAACTAAAACCTACCAAAATATACATATTGGGCAGCCTCAAACACTCAAGTAGAAATATTCCAGCCAAGGCATAGAAGCCTGTTCTCATCAGACTGTTGAACTCTCCTGCAAGAACAAACAAATGCTCTGATGTCAGAAATGACTGCTTGAACAACCAGATTAGCACTAGAGGCCTAGACGGTGGCTGAGCAAGAGAGTTTGAACAAGTGCTTCAAATTATAAACCCCCTGTGGCTCTTTATCCATTCAACCTCTTGAGCCAAATTGAGAATACCTCTATGAATCCCATTCTTCTGCAACAACTGCAGCCAGACAGAAGCAGAGAAAGGGCATGAGAAAAAGATATGTTGATGGGATTCAATCCCAGAATCTCACAAGGCACAATCTGTAGAGTCAACAACCCCCCAAATATGAAGCCTATCCTTTGTAGCAAGCCTCCCTAAGAAGCACAACCACTGAATTATTGACCATCTTGGAATATGGTGCTTATACCAAATAACTTTGTGCCAATCAACTTCAGGAGCAGAAGGCCTCAAGGCATTCCATGCTGATTGAACAGAATATATACCAGTTGGAGATATAGACCATCTAACTGTATCCTCAGCCAACACATTGGGAACAAAGCTGCTAGGGGTATGGTGATAGGTGCATAAATTTGCCTATTTATGCCCTCTAATATAGGCTTGCTAGGTCCATTTAGTATTTTAGTGTATTACTTAGAGTTTGATATTCGTTTTTCTTGTTTCATGATTAGCGGAGATTTCCCTTTTACTTGAAGTTGGAAGTAAAAGGGAAATCTCTTTTCATTGGAAACAATTCTCGGCACATTATAAGAAGGCAACAATAGGTTTTGGGAGGGGATTTCCACGCAGCGGTGACCGCAGCATGCAGCAAAATACGAAGAATAATCCCTCCATGATCGGCTAGATGCTCTGGGTAGGGTGACAAGGATGCCTTTCCAAGTAGTATGATTGAATAGACTTTGAGGATCTTTATTTAACTTTTTGATTGTGTGACTCAAATGATCCATAATTTTTATGAAAGTTTTATTCTTCCAATTTTTTTAAATCGTATTTATATTCGTGATGATAAATACCGTGGCACATTGGTTTTCAATGATTCAAGATACGCTTTGAGATAGACTATACGACGTGAAACTAAGAAATGTTATGACATCAAATTGGAAGGTATCAGAAAAGGTCGGCTTAGAGACCCGATATATGTTTATAGTTTAAGCTAATGTACTAAATGTGCACGCGACACTCTTTTAGTGGATGAGTCCGTCCATATATTGTATCATTCATTGAAGTCATCTTACCATGTGTGCATTTATAGTGTACTAATTTCAAAGAAAATGTGCCCTTACTCCCCTTTGCCCCATTTGTGGGAAAAAAAAATTGAATCGATTGAGCATATCTTGTTTCGCTGCTCTTGTACTGGAGCCATTTGGACATATTGTTGCGGCTGATGGATAGTTGGAGGACTTACTGTGTCGGCCCCTAGCCAAGGAGACTACCCCGGAGGTGGTGGGCGCTATATTCCAACTGTGTTGGGCGATTTGCAAATCGAGGAATGAGTGTATTATGGTCAATTACCAAGTCCAGAGGATACAATTTGTAAGACTAGTTCGGCTAACAATAACTTTCTACAAGCAGTTTTTTCGGATGTCAAGGGGGTCCTTGCTAGGCCAAGTAGGGACTTCAGGTGGTCTCCTCCCCCTCCGTTGGTTATTAAATTCAATGATGATGGAGCTTCCTCATCCTCTCACTGCGTAGCTGCCTTCGGCATCATTGCCAGAGATAGTAATGGATTGGCTCAACTGTGGTGTTTTGGTAGAGTTGTGGCCTCTTTGGCGTGCTTTATCGAGGCATGGGTTTTGCAGATTGCTTGTGGTATTGATGTGGATTCCAACTTCCCTGAGGTCATTTTTTAATCGGACTATGTGGTGCGAATTAATCTTTCACTGAATATTATTCCCAACTTTATACAACCTTGTGAGCTGCAATTCTACTCCTGGAAGTGAAACTACCCGATGAACTTAGGCCATTGCTGATGCCAACTTCTTCGACCTTAAGATAGTTCCACGGCTCTGTTTTAGGAAATGCCAAAACAGAACCAAAAACAGGGCAAGTAAAGCATAAACATTAATATGTCGTTTCAAGCCGGTTATAAGCATCAATTTACAGGTAGCCGAAGAAACTCCATCCAGTAAAGATTACAAGCAGCAATTGGTGTAGAGCTGTAATCATACCGTTCCGTCCTTGCCAATGTAGATGGCGTGCTAAGAAAGATATGCGATGAAAACACAATCTCTAACCAAATTGTTCAAGGCATCAACGCTAACTGTAAGAAGCAGAAGAGTCAATCAAAAGTTGAACAAAAAAAGGAAGACGTGCTCCAGCACCCGGGACATTTCTCAAACAGGGGATAGGCTTTCAACAAACGCGAAAACACAAGAACCCCCATCATACCCATCGTTCGTGAATTCACCTGACGCCAAATCGCGAAGAACATTCCAAGTCTTCTTTTGCAGATTATATGAAATAACTTTGCCCGGAATGGCCAAGATGAGCGACAAGTCATCTTCCTTCTCTCCCTCGACGACACACATCACCGTAATCTTATCATTTCTGCTTCCTATCTCAGGGAACGCAGATATCAAAGCCCTGAGATTGACGCGAAACTTGACATTCCAGCAGCAGCAGCCCATCTCGCGGATTTTGAATCCCGCAGCAGAACGGGAATAACTCTGGATCAGAAACAAACGGCCACCACGGCCGCATTCTCCAAAATACCTAGTCTTGTCTGGAGAGAGAATTCTACTACCACTTTCCGCGTACGGAATCTCAATCACCTTGTCTCTCTCAACGTGAAATCTCCACAGACTATATCGTCCATATAGCCAATAGAGATTTCCCTTCCAAAACGCGCCATCTCCATTGCATCGGTCCACTAGAAATATCTTCTTCCAATACGCTGTCTCCGATGAGAAGATATCCATTTCCAAAGAGGGAGTTAATGTTGGACTACTAACAAAGACAACTTTGTAGTGAGGCGATTTCGATGGATCGAAAGCCAAGCAACCTGATGCGTAATAACCTCCACCGGGTTGAGAAAGCACAGAGTACTTCTGAGTGGTCGGGTTACAAACGATGTATCGCGCTTCGACGCAATCGTCAGTGATTTGAGGGTTCTCGATCAACAGTAAACCGTTGCACGAGTGTAGAATCGTGAATTGGCCTGTAAGACGTCGATGTAGAAAGGAGAGAGTGGGGAAGGCAGGGCTGCCGTTGAGGGAAATGGAATCGAGTTTTCCGTTGTAGTAGAAATACAGGGATGAGACCAAGGGTTTAGGGTTTAGGCGGGAGTGGGTGGAGGCGAATAGGGAGTCGGAGAGGAGAGAGAGCCAGTGTTTGGAGACGCTCTTGAATCGGATGAGGGATTTCGCCGGTAGACGGAGGAGGATTGGTGTGAGGAGATCGACGTTGTTGACTATTAGTTCAGCCGCGGGTGAGGTTTCCGGCGGAGTACGGTGGGTGATCGGCTTTGTTTTTTTCCGGGACGATTTCATTGTGATGGGTGTGGACTGTGGAGGAGTGATTCCTGGGGAAGGAGAAAGTGGAACTAGAAAAGCTCGAGAGGGTAATTTTTTTAACTAATGTTTGGAATGGGTGAAAAGAAGTGGAAAGGGTGGGAAATTTAAAAAATTTCTTCCCAAGTTCTTAAAAAAAGAGAGGGAAAATTGCAAACACAATTTCTACTTTTCACTAAAATTATCTTTTGAAGTTTCCCTCTCATTTCCTTCTTTAATTTTCTCCAACAACAAAGCCACTCCAAATGCAACATTGGCTTCTGAGTTCTTTGTTTCCCCTCTTAATTATGAGTTCTCATAGAGCAATACTATCTTATCTTTTCATCATACCCTTGAAAAAGATACATAAATTATTATTCAACCACAAACACTTACACACACGCTCACATCTTTTGGTGGGTCCACACCCTGGAGGTGTAGTATGTGTGGATCACAATGTGAATGTAAGTGGGTTTGTGTAAGTGTTTGTGGTTGTAGAATGATTGAAAGATACATATGATTACACGGGTTTTCCAGAATATTTGTTTGTAAAGATTTTGAGGGAGATTTTAGAGGTAATAAGTTGAGAGAGATAGAAAAATGTGAGTAATATTCGGAGAGGAAACATATAGGAAATCAAGAGAAGGTTGGTTCTGGATACCCAAAGCGAACAAAAGTCATGTTTTTATGCATCCGGCCCCATTAACATTCATTCATATAAAGGAAGATTAGTAGGAAAGTTGTAAAATTTGTGATCTTTATCCGGAAAAACATAGACTAAAATCAAAAGCTTGCTAACTAGGAATCTAGAGCTAACTTCTGCAGTTCCTACTTAGTAGACTCTACTCGGCTTATTTTCATGCTTTGGAGCATCTCCAACCCATCTTCAAAATAAAAAATGGATGAGACCTATTGAGGAGAAATTTTGTAATTTATCCTATTGTTTCTTCACTTTTTGTATTTTTTCGAAGAATCTTGGAAACACCCATCGTCTTTTTTAGATATTTGATCTCCAAAATGAAAGTGTCGTCTTGAGGTACATATTATTTTTGATCTTGACATTGCTAACTCATACATTGTGCAAAAGCATGTTTTGTTTCTCGAAAATCGTAGTTATACCCTAGTTGGAAGGATTTAACTAGTTATTTTCACAAATTGTGTATTCCAGTATTTTAAATGTAGTCAAAAAAAAAAAAATTGAATTTCCTGTTCAACCAAGTACGTGGAATGACAACTTAAGCTTCTCTTGGTGATTAAAAAAAAAAAAAAAGTACTCCAAAGAAGACAGCTTAATTAAGATTGGAACTTAAGTTTTTAAACAGCTTATTTTGCTGTTTAAAAACATTGCTGCAATTCTTAGTTTGTTCCATATGGGTGATGCCTCCACCTGGGGTTCAGCTAATTACTTGTAATTTGTTTAACATTATTCCCAGGATATTCACATCCATCGACTTTCCTTAGAAGATCGTTGCTTTACACATATGTATAGTTGCAAAGACGAACATAAAGATTTTTGTTGCACATTTGATCCCTAGACGATCCGGATTCTGGACTGGCAAAGGAAAAACTGATTTTTCGCTGATAGAAGCCCAAGGGTTCAGTATTTCGTGATTTCTTGATGAATTCAATTTATCCAATTTAGGGTTTTCTTTTCCAATATTGTTTATATCAGTGAGGGTTAGTGGAGAATTAGTAAGTTAACAACCAAAGAAGGTTTGACGTCTCTCCATATATAGACTCGAACCCCACCTTTTGGAGTAGACTTCAGAATGTTTGTCATTGCAAAAGCAAGTTGACACCAGCACATTTTAGTTCTATGTATCAGTGTAACTCAAGAGGGCAAATTGTTACCAAAAGTCTACTCTTCCAATATAAACAATTTGATAAAGATCTCCTTACCTTTTGTGCACATTAAAACCTATTGTAAGAGTCCACATATGACCGCCAGACACAAAGAAGAAAACAGATTGCAAACCACTTAGAAATTTCAATAGTTGATCCTTTTGTGTATGGTGTTGAGGTCTGAAAAGGCAAGCATGCTTCTGTTTCTGAAAAACTCTTAGGAAATTAACTAGCTTGACACTTCATCATACCATATTGCTTCATAACGCTAACAAGTATAAGAAGCAAGAAAAACTTTAGTACTAGCAGTTTTTCGACAGATTCTCGTGTCATACAAGTCTTTTTCCTTCTGTCTTCATCTCACTATCCCTCTCGGCAGTCAGTCATGGAATCACAGAGAACCTACTGAAAATGCAACTGAGAGTAATTTCATGAAGCATTATGAAAATTATGCTGAAGAGGTTCTCCTCTGAACTGTTCACTGAAAATCAAACACCATTAAGATGCTCATTCTTTTGCATGTATAATTCATTTCTTTTCTTCACTACACATACAAGAATCCTTTATCATGTTCAATTTTCGGATGAATAGTTTAAGATATTATTTTGTTCGTATTGGCAGCATGGAATCCACAATTGTTGACAAATATAGATGGTTTTAGGCATGTAATGCTTTGTTACGTTGTTATGGAAAATATGGAGCTTGTCCATCCTGTATCAGAATAGTGTCATCCGGAATATGAGGAAAGATGTGCAGGAAATTATTCCGTAAATTTGAATTTTTTACTGTAGATTAAGAAGCCATCAATTTTTGGTGGTTTTGGTATTGGTTTCTATTGGCCAATTGGGGAAAACAATAGCTTGCATCTTTTCCTCTATGTTACTATTGCTTGTGGTCCTTGTTGGTTATTATGCAACCACTATGTGGATTCCGTTGATATATATGGTTTCCAAATCATAAGAATACGGTGTGCATCTTATTTAACATTTTTAATATAAAAAATTGGTCTATGGAGAAATAGCTATGATTGGCACATTTTGAGAATTGGATCTGATTGTTAATATTTCGTATCAAGGCGTCATTGTATATGTGGCTAAACCTGTATAAATGAATATTTGCGTCATCTACAAGCAGGACATTTATTACTTTATTATGGGAGTTAACGAAAAAATTTGGAAGGTATTTTATGATTGCATTTTTAAACACATGCCACTAATTTTTCCTTCTTGTAACACTAAAGTTTTTAAAAAAATTGAACACACTTGTCTGATAATTACTAAAACTGCTGAAATGCTTTAGTTGGATCGCTTGCCATCTGCTTGTGTTCTCATAGGACCTTTTATTTTGCAGCAAATTTTACATGTTTTGATAGAAGAAAACCTGAACAATTAATCAGATTCAAGTGTACTGGGAAAAACTTAACTAAGAGATGAATTTGAAATACAATGCACACGGTGATGGGTTTCCTTTTGTGTTCATACCAAATTAAACAATGAAATAAATCATTAAAAAAATAAAATAAAAATGTGCACAAGACGACGTGCATTGCACATCGCATTAACACTAGTCTGATATTGATAAATGGATTATCAGAGCACATTTATCTTTTTCCGTGACTTGATTTTCATGACATCAAAATCCATATATATCTTATATCAATAAACGGATTAGCAGAAGGCTGCTGATTTTGCCACTCCCTTTTTTGTTAACGTCACTTCCCTGCAAGTATATTTTTGGTGCAAAAATACACTTGCAGGAGAGTAGCGTTAACAAAAAAAGGAGTGGCAAAATCATTTCCCTTAGCAGAATACATTTATCTTTTTCATGATTTAATGTTGTCAACCTTATAGAACATGTCGAAAATAATATCAATGCCAGAATTTATATTTATTGAATGTCCGTAAATGTATGCTGTTTTTAAACTGGGGTAAAATATTACTACAAGCATCAATTTACAGGTGAAAGAAGAAACTACAACAAAGATTACGAGCAACATATCACCAATGCTACTTATGGAAGAGAGGAACCCTCTCGCTTACGGTTCAAAATTATTTCAATACAAACATCCCAAACTGGTTAACGAACTTGACCCTGAAAGCTTCATATATTGGATTTGTGGACGACGGAATTCCAAGATGGGTTCCGAGGAAGGAAAGTGTCCTGCCAGTAGAAAAGAGTGCATCAATTAAGCAATACAAAACAACACACTACAAAAGGAACAAGGGCAACATAGACATGGTGAAGCTTATTCACTTGAAGCAGAAGAATCAGCTATGACATTGATCAATCTACGGCAAAATAGAAGCCAGAATAAACAAGAGTAACCCAGATCTTTATTGGTTTTTGAGAAACACATACGAGCTAACCTTTATGTGGTTTTTGCCTAATATCGAGATAACAATGTGAATGTTCACTTTCCTAAGAACAAGTTCCCAGACTATCTGGTTTCTTGTCGTCTAAACTTCTGCAAAGAGGAGAGGAAACTAACCCTGACAAACTTGAGAAGCCTGTAGATATGCATCGCAATTGCCATGAGCAAGACAAAGTGTCAGACAAAAAACCAAATCCAAAATTATATCTTATACCAATTCATTATTCAAATTACACCGAAAGGATGGCCTTGACAGATCCCCTTATGGTGATTTCAATGCATGAAGTAAATGATAGTAATCGATTTTTTATCTTTTCTGCTAGGAATTAGGGGTGTATTATCCTGTAACACTAGGACGGCACATTGTCCAATTCTTTACTGGGGTACTAAATGGACAGATATTCCACCCTTGTCCAATTCGGCCCTCAATCCCGAGTGCTAGCAAATGCTGGACTATGAAAAAGGGGGAACATGTGATCCCACCCCTTAGTCCCACCTCTATTATCATGGAATCAAACATGCCCTAACTACGCAGAGTCTTAATGCCAGCCTCCCTTGGCATTCTTGATCAGAAATCAGAATTGACTTTGCATGTTCATACCCGTGACCGATGCATAAACCGAATAGTAAAACGTACCAAATATGTTTCTTCCGTACCGGGTACGTATTCTGTTGTACCCGTGGACCGTACCACAACCTTGTACTCGTACGACAACATTTTCAGAGTACTAGTGCTCCATAGCTTATGAGTGGGAGTGAATGAAATCTCTTCTTTCATTGTACCAAGTAAGATACCAATTCTCTCTGACAGACTCTGATATAGATCTTTGAAAAAGATTATACTTGAACATAAAAGTTGAAATGTTCAATCTTGCTCAAAGTAAGATCTATGCTATACATGAAACCAAAACTGCCTTCCTTTCCCACAAAAAATGGCTCGATTTAGTACTGCACCAGAACAGGACACACATGGGCAAACTTATCTGTCATGAAATAGCTAGTTTACCGCACCAATTCATGAATCCATGTTTATCATTTGAGTCAAAACAATCTTTTGTAGATAATTCCGAACTACAAACAATCCAACTTAATAAGCCAATAACATGAGTCATTGAGTCCTTGACCTTGGCCCTCAGAATATCCGGACAAAAAGTACCAGAAGCACATCAATACACTGGAGTTCAAACAGACCAAAAATCAATATCATATGTGCCCAGAAGAAAAGACAATCAGAAAAAAAAATAAAAATATTTGCAGCAACTGCAAACAACGGAGCATGGCCTGGTAAAGAAACTAAGAAACCCCAAAAATTTAAGCTAATCAATGAAAACTTATACAGAAAACAGTACATGTTACACAGAGAGAGAGAGAGAACACCAATGCACTGCCCTTAAAAGAACCCCAGATTCCAGCGAGCAAATGAGCAAAACCCACGAAGAAAGCCTTACATACGGAAATTTATGCACTTATGGTCAACTTACATTCAAAATCGAAAAAACCTTCTTTACTTGAATGCCTTCCCGCAGGGGCGGTCCCAAGGAGGACCGGGCCCCTGCATAACTCCAAATAGTCTCCCTTATAAAAATTAATTTTTAGGTTAATTAAGAAAAATCCTATGAAATTGGCCCCTGCAAATCCCTTGAGTGAAAAAAATTCCTTAAAATTTCTATATATCTGGGGTAAAAATCCCTAAATTTCAAAGCCCATAAAAAAACACAACACTATTCCAGTAAGAAATTCAGCATAACCCATGAAGAACATTATAACGCACATAGAGAGAATCTTATAGAAACCCCAAAATTGAGCAAAACCCAGGAAGCAAAACCTAATTATACAGGTAGGGGGGGGGGGGGGGGGGGGGGGGGGGGGGGTTAGAAAATGCTTACAGAGACGTAAGAGCAGGTGGGTATGACGGACATGGAA
Source organism: Rhododendron henanense subsp. lingbaoense (assembly GCA_020567845.1). Classification (NCBI taxonomy): domain Eukaryota; kingdom Viridiplantae; phylum Streptophyta; class Magnoliopsida; order Ericales; family Ericaceae; genus Rhododendron; species Rhododendron henanense. The sequence goes on along the minus strand of CM036315.1, from coordinate 34,137,245 downwards.
TGGGATTGGGCGTGAGTGAAGGCGGAGACGCAGAGGAGAGAGGCCAGGCCCAGTCCTCGCTTGGTGGAAGGGACGTAGGTGTGAACTATGTCCATCACTTTCCCACCGCCTCTCACCACGTACTCCGCGTACGCCTGTTTGTCCTCCGTTTCGAACCTCTGACCCCTCTCGTTCCACACTATCTTCGGCGCTTCAGCCCCCCCTCCTCCTCCGCTCACCGACGTTGTTTCCATCTCTCTCTCTCTCTCTCCTAATTCTGTTTATGCACCCCAGAAACAGAGTTACAGACGCGGTATAAAAAGGGGGGGGGAAATTGATGAGTAAAAATTGGTAAAGAAAGCACAAACCTGTGTTTTTTTTTGTTTTTTTTTTTAAAGATAAAGAAAGCACCCCAAAAAAAAAAAAGAGTCTATGGATGAATGGAATTTGGAGTTGTCTTTTTTTTACTAGTAAAATTTTGTTTGGAGTTGCATTTTAGTAAAATTTTGTTCTTAGCGTTATTCGAGCTAGGGTTGCAAATGAGCCGAGCCGTTCACGAGACTTGGCTTGAGAAGAGCTCGTTCAAATTTGACTCGCTATGAAAATGAACGAGCTCAAGCCAAATTAATGTGCTCGTTAAATTAACGAGCCGAGCCCAAGCTACTAATTGCTTGGCTCGGATGAGCTCACGGGCTGATAGATATACAAAATGTTGACTAGTTAATGCTTACAGTTGCCAAGAGGCAGCGACTAACACGTGTGCGTACTTGTGAGGCGCAAATTTCGAGCACACATAAATCGAGACATATAAAAGATGAGATCAATAAATTTTTATTTACTGCAAAGTAAATCTTTGTGAGATCATCAATAGAGTAGTACTGAGGGCATCTTTAGAGTATATATACCGAATTAGTGTAGCTATCCTTCCTCTTGACATAGCAACGCGATTTTAATCAATAGCGAGATATCGTTTTAGATTGACAAGTAACAAGTATAGGTTGAAAAAAATTATCTATGTGAATCAAGATCCTCTACCATGACCCGATGACATGAGGCAGACACAAAATAGGATTCACTGTGTTTTCATTTCACGGATTAGGCAATTTATTTTGGAAGTTTTGCTATGCATTTTATTCATTTCAAAACTGGAATGACCGGACGTAGATACTTATTGAACGAATCATCTGTATCTTCAAAGCAAAGACGGTTTATTTTTTACTGTTTGTCACTCTTTAAATAAACATGGCAAAGGTGCACTTTTTTCCAGTTCAGTAGCTACCTCGCAATACAAAATACTGAGTATTACGTTGAATGAGTTTTTTTATTCTTAGAAATTAGAAAGCCTTACAACATCTACAAAGAGGATTCATAATAGAAATAGAGGAAAGAGAGAACAAAAATCCACATCACTAAAACCGAAACATCACACGCTGCAAAGCAGACCGAACATAATTCGGGTATGGTCGTAACCAAACAATAAGAAGATGAACAAGCTCCAACCGAAAAACAGCGATCAAAAATAAAAATCCTAAAAACCCTCCATGGGTACTCAAGCCCAGAAGAGAGTAAAACTCCCAGGAAATTCCCCAAAGAGCAAAACAAAAAGTAAAACAAGTAACGTTGGATAAGTTAAATAGTGCTAAATTAGTCAAAGTACATTAGCTTACAACATTCCAAAATGAAAATTAACTCGAAGTCAAGCTTCAAAGCCGCGCAGACGCAGGACGCGTTTGGCAACCATAATATATTTCCCTCCCCTGTTTTCTCTGTTTCCACCCTTTTCCAAGGGAGGTGATTTTCATCTGATGATAAAAAAATAAAAATAAAAAACTAATTCAACGTAATCATGTCATAAAAAAAACCCTCTCCTTTACATAATCCGTTGTAGACTCGGCCGAAGCTACCTGGAGTTTTAGTCGCACCAGCCATGCCATAGTAGTTTATTCCGCACCCAAATGCAAGGATAACGAAAGTTTGCATAATAATACATGCTTGTAGCTTTCAACGAGCCAAAGAGGAGCTCAAACCAAGTAGCTTGGTTAGTTTATCAACCGTATTTCCCATCAGGCAAATTCAACATAGATGACATTTGTAGACACGTTGAATTTAGTGAGACACTTCCGTAATCAAAGTCTTAACAAGTGCATCATTCATTGAAGCAATCCCTTGAAAAGATCTCAAAGAATCATAAACAAAAGGCGAATATCCATCACAATATCCAGAATCCAGATACTTATAGACTAGAAAATCTGATAAAAGTATATTGCGGGCTCAGCATAACAGCCAATGACACCAACTTTAGCTTACAATTTGAAGAGTTGAGGGGATCAAAACCTCATTGGCCTCATCAATCTGCACGGGATTGGCCTGCTCGGGAAGAGAGAATGATCCCAACAATGAGACCATAGAGAGCAAGGGCTTCAGCGAAAATTAGTATGAGGATCATACCAACAAATAGCTTTGGCTGCTGAGCATTAGCCCTGCAAAACCATAAAACAAAACAGCCAAAGAAGTAAAGAGAATATCAACACAAATACAAGCAACCTTCAACATTTTACTCATCACTGGAAAAATAGTGAGAAACGGCAAACACGAAGGATTCCTCCCACATGTCCAAAATATTCAACCCAGGCCAAAAAGCCTTCACAGAGAGAGAGAGAGAGAGAGAGAGAGAGAGAGAGAGAGAGAGAGAGAACAAACAAGCTCATGCTCTAAATGAAGGAAATTAGTCATCACAAAGCAAGATGCTGCAAGCAACCAATGATTTTTGGCATTTGGTCGCATTCATAATGAACCCACAGGATTTGATTTAGTATATTCACCCTTGCCATTTCAAGTACGAGGTAACACAAAAATAGGTAATACAAAAATAATCTCCTAACATTAAATAAGGAGGCTACAGGTATGCTCCTGTACTTTCAATACTTCAATACTTGATAATCGACAGCAAGTTGAAACAATATAGGAATAAAGCAATCTACAACGCTCCATTTCTTTAAGTGCAAAACCATTTTTGGAAAACATTTTCCTAAATTCTTTAGTGTTGGTACAATGGAAATCATTTTGGCGGATTACCACAACCACCACAATCACCCCCACCCAAGGACCACTACGTTTCTGATTGCCACCACCAAGGCACTAATCCACTGCCATGGTTGCAGCCGCCTCTGTCAGAATCCCTCGGCCACCGCCGTCATCCCCAATATACCACCACCCTCAACCACTAGCATCATAATTTCCAGCCCTCCACCACCAGTGACGTTATCCCAATCCCCAGCCTACTGCTGTCACCCCACGCTAATGGGTGTTTTTGACCAACTGGTATTCCTTTGACTTTCTAGTTTCTACTTCATTCTAGTCATGCAATCAGAAATTCATGTCGCAACTTGGGAAGGAATATTTTCGTACTAGCAACTATTTGGAGACGTGAAACAGAGGCGCGAATGGATTTAACTTTCACTCAAGAGTGAAAATGCCAGCTATCTTGCTTTCTCTTTGCCTCTCTCTGAGCAAGGTAGGGTGCTATATACCTTATTTATGTGATTTTCTGCTCTTAGCGGATTGGATGCTTTCGATTCCTTAGCAGAGCTAATTCTTGTCTTTGCGGAACCAGAGCTAATTCGATCTTCTCTGGGTACGGTACAAAGAAGACCAAGTGGATGGAACAGCCCTCAGACCCATCGACACAGTACCGAGCCAGAGCAGTCTAACAAGGGACAAGAGACTATTTGTTCACAGCTTCACATCCTAGTGCCAAGGTGCCCAGCTAAAGCCAAAGGGCTGATTCAATATCACCGGAGTCGTGAACAGAGAAAGCCTCGGCTACCGCTCCTTGGGTCAACACCAAGGCAAGATCGATGCTTATAGCCTTCGTGCCAAGGAAAGACATCCAAAAGCATCAATAGCTTCTTCTTCTATAAGATCTGCTGCGGATGATATAGCTGCTCCTAGTCCGACAACTAGAGCCAGAACCAAGGATGGCGCGAATCGCTCAAATGCAGAGATTGGCCAAGAGCTGACCAAGCGAGAGGACCGCTGACTCCTTTTGTTCTCATTCCCCAATGATTATTTGAAGTTTTGAACAAGCCAAACAATGGAAAGTATTTCTGGATCATTTTTAAAGGTTGCAACCAAACACAAGGAAATGATTATCTTCCCTTCTTATTTTCCACGTTAACATTTTCCTGTACAGTTGCACATAAACAAATGGAGCGTAAGATGCTCAAGGAAAAGCAATTTAAAAAAAGGGAATCTCAGACAAGTTGGTTCCATTTCATGGTAGGATCCACCTAGGACATCAAGTAATCAATTCCAGTTCAAGATCATGTTGAGTAACACTATTTTTCCCTTAATTTAAGAGATTCATCAATATAATTTTGTCGCACTTATGTATACGAGGGTAATTTACTGTACAAGCAAATTAGCTAATGCTTCATTAATATAGGCCTTACATCAATTAGACCTTCTTCTCGTGTCTGGGGCTCCATCTATGCAGCATGACTTCTCCAATCTTACTAGCCTAGTAGGTGTATGATTCCTAAGTTGGATACCAAGTAACGTTGAATAAAAACACTTTCAGTATGAATGACAAGGGTAAATCTAGTTTTCCAAGTTTTGGTTTCCTCTCCTTCTGTATGTCTCTTATAATGCTACCTGCCACATAGGCTCAACTCAACTTCTTGGTGAATTTCGCACGAAGTTGAGCTCATGAGCATGTGAAACTAGGGATGGCAACGGGTAGGGTATGGATCAACGGACCCTATTCCATAGCCGATCCTCAATTGGAGGGTCCTTCACCATCCCCGCCCCGATCCCCATTGCGGATATTAGATAAAGACCCAAACCCGCCTCCAGAAGGGGATCGGGGTTTCCCGGAATATACCCATATGCAAACCAAAAAAAATAAGAAGTCAAGAATGAAAATATATTGATATTTCTATTTAGAAATATAATCTCAATTAACATCATTAGGATATTAAGTATTCTATAAGTGGTAATTGATGAGATTTGCTAATTAAAGAGGTATTATTTACATACATAATTATTCTCAAGATTTATACGAATGTTCCGATGTATATATACATATATAATATAGCATATGTAGTATGTATAACCGGATTCGGGCGGATACGGGTATTCGAGGGTAGGGATTACAAAATCATAACCGCTCCATACCTGAGCGGGTTTTCTTAAAATCCTACCATACCCACTACTATTGGGGAAAATTTTGGGCAAAACCCGCCTCCATATGAATGGGGCAGGTATCCATTGGATATGGGGAAATTGCCATCCCTATGTGAAACAACTAATATAAAAAACAAGAAGACTAGAGACTTGTCAAGAAAATAACAGGAGGACCAGAGAGCAACTCAAAACTCTTTCTTTTTTTCCTTTTGACAAGACTTAAAAAACTAATCCTAAACATGTTTTAATTTCCAAAGCCTTTGAACTCCGCTAAATCTTTCTATTCCATTGTCACCATAAAGTCCATTAAACTCACAAAAAGAGTGAATCTAAAGTTCTAAGCGATATACAAGCTCACATTTTTACCACGCCTAAAAAAACTCAATCCACGCATACTTTTTGATACATAGAGCATATCAAATTAAAAGACCAGCAATTGGGGACGTGCAAAGGTTAAAACATGATAAGGTATAGTATCAAAAGAACAAGACCTACATCCGAAAGATTCCTTCATAGGAAAAGAATTTACAAGAACAGTAACATAACATGGTTTGGGCATGACTCTCCACTAAACCGTACCATACAAAACACCAAAGAACATGTTTTGAGCCTACAAAAATGCTCCATTATTGCTCCTTGTAAGTTCCTTATGTTTCTCTCCGTCTATAAAAATCTCGTGAAGCAGAAAGGAGCTAGCAGTCAAACTTCAAGTTCCTTCTCTCTACCCTTTACTTTCTACACGAACCTAACAAAACTCTGACTAAAACTCTATGACAAACCCAACTCATCCCAGATAAAGCCAGCACTAAACCCCACAAATCCCTTGCCACCATGCAGTCACTAAGCAACTGAGCGACTGCCTCGCATTACACTTAAACGTGTGACACACATTAACAAAGAAGTTTCTGTTTACTGATCTGTTACCAACCATAATCATCTCGTGTTGTGCATCTCAACACAAGTTATGAGACGGAGGTTCACCCTATTGCACCTTCTGACCTTGAAGATGGTGTACGTCTGCAAATGGATCTTACAAATATCTTGGACATGAGATGTCTTGACATGTAACGAAGTCTGATGTCCCTAGGAGCTAACACCTATATTAATTGTTAACAGTTACCACTCCTTCAAAATCTGCCAATCTGACAAGAAAATTTGCAACCACGATTTTAAAATTCCAAATCTCCTGTCCTGACATGATAGGTAAGGCAACAAGAGATATGACTAGAGATGAGCAAACGGCAAGCCAAGTTTCGTGCTTGCTTTGCATGGCATGCATCTCTTGGCCACAGCTGACACAAAATTAGCCATTGTCAATATTCATCCTTTAGTTTCAAGTACCACCAATAAACCTAATAGGATTCTTAAGAAACTCAATTGTAGAAGAGAATGCCTAACTGATTGAGACTTGAGGTTCCTTTTGGTTTGGTTTGGTTTATTGTAGAAGAGAATGGACAGGAGAACAACGGCACAAAGGGAAGTGTGTGCAGTGGGCCTAAAAGGAACCCGATGCAGTTAAGGTCAGATTTTTTGGGGGTTTTAATCTTAGGCTATATACAAGTTAATTCATATGAACTTTCCATATTTACATGGTTTCTACTATGTCTAAGGTAGCTACGAGCAAGTATACGTCTACATGTACAATTTTAGTTGAAATGGGCTGGCTGATGATGGCCAATAAGACTTGGTGATCTATGTTGCATGTAGAATGGAGTCAATGGACTAAGTTTTCCGATAGTTGACTGATTGGGTCTCCTAATTCTGAACTTTAAACTCCTAATCCTAGGAAGAGTGGTAGTAGTCCAGCAGCAAATATCAATATTGCTACTGTCGAGTTTTGAGAATCTCAATCATGCTTTTCTGTTGTAGACTTCAAGTTCAACCTTGTGACGGTGAAGCCCTTAAGTTCTTTAATCCATGAAAATCATATTTCTTACCTCTGTTCATGGCCCCTGTTCGTCACCATAACTAGATCCCTAATGAAATGGTGAAGATGATAAACTAGCATTACCAAAGATAATGTTTTAGAAAAACATACATGAAATTAGACCTAAACTCAAGTGTAATGTGAAAAATGGCATAAGATGCGACTTGCAAAAGTTTCAGAGGCACATAAAGACGACATTCAACAATAACGAGCAACAAGCGCAAGCTATTAGAGCACAAACCATGGAAGATATTTTTAAAAGGGGGTTATCCAGGAAAATAATCCTTCAGTTTCTTGTCAATGGAAACAGTTAAAAAACCACCAACATTACAGGTACATTAGTAAAGAGATTACCTCACTCCTGCATCGCCAACGATTCCAATTGCCATTCCAGCAGATAGACCAGCCAGCCCACACGCAAGACCCGAGGACAAATGCGCATACCCGTCAAACAAGTAATAAGATTTGGCCTTTGGGTTTATCCCTGTGCTAATAATTACAGCTATAATCAAGCCATAAATTCCCAAAACTCCAGCCATGACCACTGGAACAATTGATTTCATGACAAGCTCTGGTCTCATAACTCCCATGGAGGCAACACCGACTCCACTCTTTGCAGTTCCGTAAGCAGCCCCCATGCCTGTGATGAAGCCATTACAACCAGTCAGAAACAGGGGGGGCGCCATGCACTTCATATGGTTCCCTACATGTACTAGAGTACTACCGAGTACTGACATGCTACACATGCAAGGACTCACTTCCACGTGTAATTGAGTGGCCTGAGATTTTTAACACGCACCCCAAGCTCATTCACCCAATTTATTTGCTTAGCTTAATTACATCAAAAACATAGCCAAAAACTTAATTTGAGCAGGTATCGAAAAACCAAAAAAAAAACTCATTCACCCAATTTATCTGCTTAGCTTAATTACATCGAAAACATAGCCAAAAACTTAATTTGAGCAGGTATCGGGAAAAAAAATCAGTTTTAAATGTTTGTTGGTGGACCAATATTGTTGGCACATCAAAAATGCATGTTTAGTGATTAGAGAGCTCTATATGGTTTATAACTATTATATACAGAGCTCTGTATGCTTATACTTATTATAAACAAGACGAAAGATATTGATAAACACCATTTCTCTTATATGGATTAATACATCTTATATTAAATAAGATCTTGAAAAAAATTGTGAAAAAATCCTGGAGCTACCGCTGCCAATTAACACCATAAGCTTAGTTATAGTTTCAAAAGAAACTAGTTCATATATAGACTCGAAACCAAAAAAGAAAAGGCCCTACTTATGCTCCCTGTGGGGAAATATCAGAGTGATGTTCAGATGTTGATAAATGGCCAAACCAACAAAAAAAAAACGCACCAACAAACAATCAAGAAAAGAAACAAAGAATGCAAGACACAAAGATTTCTTGTACATTTACGGCTCGCACCAACTCACGCCAATTCTTATCAGGTATTGAATGGAGAATAGAATCCAACTTACGGTGACTGCCTATACCAAAGTATCAATAACCTAAACGTTTACATCATCATCAACTACCGTAATACCTGTCTAGGGTTCGGGGCGCTGCCCCTAACCTAACCAAATCGAATCAGGCTCCACAAGCCCAATTACCGTCATTATCATTGTACTCCTTTTTTGTTTCCCGGTAAATATGTACGCTAGAAGAAGACCCCAATTTCCATGGAAACAAACGAAATTTTCACAAATTCATGTGTGTTGATTATTAGTGAGGCAGAGTAACACATGAAGTGATATGAAAACGGAATCCTAGGCGACAATTGACTTGATTTTAGGAGATGGAAGAGGGAGGAGAGGATATTTACAGGAGAAAACGAGCGCTGCGGCGGCTCCGAGGAAGCCGAAGAACGGGGCCGTTTCGTCGCCGCTGAAAGTTCCAGCCATTGATTGGTTACTTTTGGATTAGATCTGGGACAAACTGAGCGATAGCTGATGCAAAAATCCGAAAGCTGATTTGAGATTTGGCCTTTTCCAGGGTTTGGGCTAGGATCTTGATTTGGTTTTTCTGTGTTGTTTCTTTTGTCCTGGCTCAATAACTTTTGTGGAGAGAGAGAGAGATAACAGATCGGATAGGTGGTGGCGATGGCAGATTGGCGCAAAGGTGGTGGTTGACCACAGCGTTGGGGACAGACTATTTTGGATTTAGGTTGCGTTTGTTTCAATGTAAAATGTTTTTTTTTTTTTAATTTTTTAATTTTTTTTTTTTGATGTTAAGTTGACACATGAAAAATATTTGAATAAAATGATCTTGTTGCTTATAATACAAGTCCGATCCAAATGTCAACAATTTTGTTTTTTTTTAAATTAAGTTTTTTATTTTTTCATTTTTTAGAGTTTTGTATAAAACCAATTGACTTTTTAGAGTTTTATATAAAATTTAGGTTTCGATCATAAATTTATAAAAGACTCTTTAGAAAATGTTTTACAATTGACTTTAAAATTTCACGCAAATGATCAAAACTGCTCAATTTTTAAAAAAATGTATCTTCTAAAGAGTTTTTGTAGAAAATCAGTTCCGTCGGATATTAGTAAGGATTTGATCTACATGAGAGCTTTTCCCTTCCTAGGGTCTTTCTCCTGTAGTGGAGCCTTCTCTGCCACCATACCATTTCCACCGCCTCAGCTCTCTCCAAATCTTCCTTCCACCACTCTCTCCCCTTCTCTTTTCAAATTCTGTCAATCTCAGCACCTTCTCCTCTTTCTCTCCCTAGTCACACTCTTTCTTTGAAACCAGACCTTCTGTCTCATCCTCATACCTTATTTCATCCACCTTTTGCTCTCTGTATTCCATCTCTTCTTCTACCTCACCCACTCCTGACAATCTTCCTCCCTAACCGCTGTGTCTCTCTTTCTTTCCATGGAGGAGCCAGAATATATTTCTCTCGATCAAAGCTTTGATGCTAGCTCCTCCAAAGCACAGTTCTCCCTGGTTGGGAAAATAATCTCGTACAAAACCCTAAATAAGGTGGGGGTTCAGAACATCATCAACAAAGCTTGGAGGACAGAAGATAACTTCTCCATCACAGCCATGGGCACAAACACCTTCGCTTTTCATTTCCAATCCGAGGATGATCTATGTCGAGTCATCAGTCAAGGCCCATGGTCTGTGATGGGATATCTTATGATTCTTCGCAAATGGGACTCAAACAGAGCAGTAGATGAGCTGGATTTCACGTTTAGCCCTTTTTGGGTCCAGCTCCAGAACCTTCCCCTGGGTTATCAGAATGCAAATAGTGGCAAAATCATTGCCAAATCTCTGGGAAATCTTATTTCTATCCAAGAACCCACCGACTGGCAGAACACCGTCAACTGTCTTAGGATCAGGGTATGGATTGACACCACCAAACCCTTGAAGAAGGGCTTCTTTCTCAAAAGGAGTAATATGGATGATCTTTGGGTCCCTTTCAAGTATGAAAGATTATCGGAACATTGTTACGAATGCGGGAGAATAGGTCATTCTCTTCCGGAGTGTAAATGGAAGAAGGAGGGGGTTCCCCTTACTCGAGCTTTTGATTGTGGCCTTCGAGCGGAAATCTCTCCGATCAACGTGATTAACTATGGGGTAAGACCACCAGAAATATCTGATTATCCAGTGGCGGTGGTCTCTCCAACCCCTCTTGAAGGGGCAGAGAGGCGGCGCGTGGAGACAAGGCGTGACATGAGGCTGGGGAATATTCTGGGTGATGCGGAGGTACGAGAAAGGACAGCCAGCTGCTCCACGGCTGTGGAGAATCAGTTGAGCCACGTGTCCATGTCTAAGGATTCCACCATACAAGACAAGAATATCCCTGAAATGGCTAGCCAGGTTTTGTCGCTTCCCTCTATTCCTACTCTCCCGTTTAACATTGGGCCTAATCTCTCTCCTATTTCCCTCCCAAAGAATATCAGTCCCAACCCAGTATTAATCCCTGAATCCATATTTAATCCTGGGCCCAATCCCAACTCCACCTCGGCCCACTATACAGTAGAGGAACCAGATAGCCCTCGTCAAACCCACCCTCTTCTTACTATCCCCACTGTGGACCATCTTTGCATCAAGGGCCCAGAAAGCCCAGTTGAAATTTCTATCCCTAAATCCCCCTCTAGCCCTCGTGTGCCTATGGATATTACTCTTTCAAATGTGTTTGAGAAATTCCTTTGCCTCAAAAGGAAGAATCGTGATGATGATGAGATCGCTGCTCTTATGCCCCAGAAGAAATCAACCCCTACTCTTGATAATTGCTCTAATCCAATCTCTCCTGTCCCTGCCAAGAAGGGTAGGGGTGTTTCTTCGGCTCGAGCTAGCAGGGGACGCAAACAAGGTGGTGCTCGCAGACTCAATCTTTCTCCTCTTTGTTTGGAGGAGGACAAGTTGGTTGAAATTCAAGTGGAACAAAGCTCAGCTCTTCCATCGGATCATGAACCAGAAGCTGGAGAGGTTAATCGGGCGTTGGTGGCTGGCCCCAAACAGCCACACGCTCAATGGTGATGCTCAGCTGGAACGTTCAGGGGATAGGGCGACCCCTAACGTTTCAGATCTTACGAGGGTTGTGTACAACCCATCGCCCTCTAGTCGTATTCCTCATGGAGACAAAGAATAAGAGGAATGCACTAGAACGAATAAAAAGGAGTCTCAAGTTCGACGGTAGCTGTTACGTCGAACCGGAAGGAATGTCTGGGGGTCTAGCCCTTTGGTGGAAAGAGGAAGTGGATATTGAGGTAAGATTTAAAACCAAAAACTTAATTCGTTGCTTAGTTAAATGGCCTTCTAGTTCGGAAGCTTGGTTAACTACTTTTGTCTACGCTCCTCCTATTCCGAAAGATCGTGTAATCTTTTGGAATATGTTGAGATCGGTAGCGAAAGAGAATAAACTCCCTTGGCTTTGCGTGGGGGATTTCAACGAGGTGGCCTCTTTGTGGGAAAAGGAGGGAGGCAGTGATGGTAATGGCAGACGTATTCTGAATTTTCAGCAACTTATTTCTGATTGTAACTGGATGGATCTGGAATTTAAGGGCCCCGCATTTACTTGGAGCAATAACCAAGGTGGATCGAGCAACATTCGTGAAAGGTTGGATAGGGCAATGGCAACAGTTTCTTGGAGGCTATTATACCCCACGGCTCAAGTTTTCCACGAGCCCATGGTGGGTTCTGACCATAGCCCTCTTCTCATCAAAGTGAGCATTCCGTTGAAGAAAGTCCCTTACCAGTTCAAATTTGAAAGTCTTTGGGCCACCAGTGATGAATGCTCTGATATCATTTCAAAAGCTTGGGCATCTGAATGCTCGGGGTCTGCTATGTTCAAGCTGAGATCAAAGTTAAGGAAATGTCAAGAATACCTCAGAGAATGGAGCAAACGAACCTTCGGAGACAACAGGGACAAGATCAAGGAACTTACAGAGAAACTCAGAATTATACAGGGGCTTCCATATGACCAAGAAAATTTTGAAATACAAAAGGCACTGACAAAGGACCTCGAAATGACTCTGCTAAGAGAAGAAATGTACGTTCACCAAAGATCGAGGGTCAATTGGTTACAGTTTGGGGATAAAAATACGGCCTTCTTTCATGCCACACTCTTACAAAGAAGACAGAGGAATCAGATGAGCACCATCAGAAATGATCAAGGAACGTGGCTAAAGGAGGAGAGTGAAATCAAAGGTCATGTGGGAAGCTTCTTCTCTTCTCTCTTCAATGCCTCTGGAGATAGAGATTTCAGGCAAGCTTTAGAGGGGGTGAATAGTATAATCTCGGAGAGAATGAACCAACAGCTGACTAGACCAATCTCTACTGAGGAGATAAAGCAAGCGAAAGATGAACTGGGAGCATTGAAGTCACCTGGCCCTGACGGATTTCCTGGGCTGTTCTATCAGAAATTCTGGGGGATTATTGAAAATGAGGTGTGTGTGGCTGTGAAAAGTTTTTTTGATTCAGGATATCTGCTGAAAGAATTTAACTACACCCATTTGGTGCTCATTCCTAAAGTTCAAGCCCCGGAGTACCTAAAACAGTATAGACCTATCAGCCTTTGCAATTTTATTCTTAAAATCATCACGAAAATCCTGGCAAACCGACTAAAGGTATGTTTAGGAGGCATTATTTCTCCAAACCAGTCAGCGTTCGTTCCAGGAAGGCTAATCCAAGATAACATCATAGTAGCCCACGAAGCTTTCCATCATCTCAGAAGGAAAAAGAATGGATTTGGGGGTTATATGGCAATAAAGCTGGACTTCAACAAGGCCTACGACAGAGTTGAGTGGGACTTCCTTAGAGCAGTGCTTGTAAAGATGGGGTTTAATTCAAAATGGATCCAATGGGTTATGGAAAGTGTTTCGTCGGTGAGCTTTGGAATTTGTGTGAATGGGGAGGTTAAAGCAAAGGTCAAACCTGGTCGGGGGCTTCGCCAAGGTGACCCCCTCTCACCTTACCTCTTTCTCCTTGTTAAAGAAGTGCTCTCCAACCTTCTAAATCGAGCAGTTCATGTAGGCTCCCTTTCTGGCTTCCAATTCAATCACCACTGCCCTAATTTATCCCACATCTTTTTCGCAGATGATGCACTTTTGTTCTCAAAGGCTGAGTTAAATGAATGCAAGGTGGTGCTAGATATTCTGAAAATTTATGGTGAGGCTTCTGGGCAAGCAGTGAATCTGGATAAATCAGGGGTTTTCTTCTCCTCAAATCTCAACCCAATTGATAAGCATCTTATCTGTTCCTTTCTGGACATCCCTCCTTTGAAAGATGATGCCAAGTACTTGGGACTACCATCTCTTTGGGGACGATCAAAAGCAGACTCCCTGTCCTTTCTGGTTGAGAAGACCTTGAAAAAGCTTCAGGGGTGGAAACAGAAGAACATGTCTCAGGGAGGGAAGGAAATCTTGATTAAAGACGTGGCCCAAGCTATTCCCTCCTACGCGATGGCGTGCTTCCTCTTCCCAAACAAAGTAGTGGACAAGTTGAACTCAGTGATTCGAAATTTCTGGTGGAAAGGTGAACCTGAGAACAGAGGTATTTGCTGGATGGCTTGGGATAACCTGACTGGACCGAAGGATGAAGGTGGAATGGGGTTTAGGGACTGCAAGGCTTTCAACGAAGCTCTTCTCGCCAAACAGGGATGGCGCCTTCTTATGAATCCCAATTCATACTGGGCTAGGATCATGAAGGGTATCTACTTTGCTAACTCTCCTTTCCTCTTGGCAACTAGGGGAAACAAAGCTTCTTGGGCATGGGCAAGTATTCTAAAAGGCAGAGAGATTCTCAAACAAGGACTAAGATGGCAAGTGAATGATGGCACTAGTGTCAAGTTCTGGGAAGACAAATGGATACCCTCTCTGCCAAATTTTCAGATTTCCACTCCTAAGCCTCTGGGTTGCGAGATTAACAAGGTGTCTGATGTGATCAAGCAGAGAACGGGATCATGGGATATACAGAAGCTCAGGGAAATAATTTCAGAGGAAGAGACCATGGCCATTGCTCAAATTCCCATCCCGTCCTTTCCAAAACCTGACAGACTTATTTGGCACCATACTCCCCAAGGTAATTACACTGTTAAATCTGGATATAGAGTCGTTCGTTCGAAAGCTGGTGAACCCCTGGATAAACCTGAATCCTCCTTCAAACCTAACAAACACTTGTGGAAAGTCATCTGGAAGTTGGAAGTTCCCCCTAAAGTGCGAAATTTCTGGTGGAGGGCTTGCAAGAACATTCTGGCGACCAAGGAAAATCTATTCAAAAGGAAGTGCTCCCTTTCCCCCTCTTGCTCGATCTGTTTGGGTGAAGTTGAGTCTGTGGAGCACATCCTTACTCAATGTCCATGGACGAGACCTATTTGGTTTGGCAGAGATCTCCACTCTTTGATTAACCCGGATAACAGCCCCTCTATGTTGAGATGGACCTCAAATATCATCGATAACAGCCCAAGTCTAAAAGAAGCAGCAAAGGTTATTGGAAAAGTGGCCTTTCAGGCCTGGTTTATTTGGAAAGGCAGGAATGGTTTGGTGTTCAACCATGAGCAGGTGGATCCATCTTCTACAATTATTAGAGCTACTAAGGCTCAAAGTGAATATGAATCAATATGTGCTGTTCAGAGACAGGTTTTGGATCATAGTGATGATCCCCCTCTTGCCATTTCGGCCTGGAGAAAACCTTCCCCTGGCAGCTTCAAGATCAACTGTGATGTAGCAATGAATCGAGAAGGACAAAGGGCTAATGCAGCAGTGGTGGTTCGCAATGACAGGGGAGAATTGACCGACGGCGCCACGCACTCTTTCAAGTGCTCTTCTGTCCTTCAAGGTGAACTGGAAGCTATTAGGAGGGCTTGTTTGATGGCTAGAGATATGTGTGCAGCCCTTGTGACCATTGAATCAGATAACAAGACGGCTATTTCGCTTAGTGTATCTGAGCTGGTACCTCCTTGGGAGGTCTACCCTTTGATTTTGGATATTCGGGCGGTTAAAAGGCAGCGAAATCTCGAGTTTATCTGGGTCAAGAGATCAGCTAACAAAGTCGCGCATCAGGTGGCCTTTCTAGCAGAAAAGGGGAAGCTTTCGCTAGGCTGGGTAGCTAATCCACCAGCTTCTTTAATTAGCTTTTTACTTCATGATGTAATTTCTGTTCCTTTGTAAGCCTTCGGGCAGTTTTTCCCAGTCAAAAAAAAAAAAAAAAAAATTGGGCATAGAATCGATTAAACTCTTACCAATATTCAATTGGGATGATTTTTTACATCCTCCCTTAAAAAAATATTTTAAACAAATAGAATGAGTTCAATCCATTTATCTGAAATCTCAAAATGGATCCCACAAAACACGGTGTACAATTGATGTAGGCGAAATGTTGTACGGTACAACTTGTACCCGTAGTTTAATTGTCATCAAACCCCCTCAATCCTCATTATTTTCGGGAAAAATTTTCGAGCGGTACCACATGGTGCCTGCTCGTGCATCCGAGCCGTCCATTTTGTGTTTGGACGGCTCAAATTTTGAGAGAAAAAAATGAGAGAGAAAGTGTTGAGATGAGAGAAGAGAGAGGGTTTCAATCCGAGCCGTCCAAAAGTGAATCGACACCCGCTCGGCACTGAAAAACTCTTCTTTCGGGGTTTTCACCCAGTTTTCGCCAACAGAAAGTAGAAACCCCGCGAACCCTCCAGAAAAGGTTCATCAACCGACTCATCTTCTCCCAACAAAACCCCTCCCCCAACAAAAACGCCATCAAAAATCAAACAACATTCTCAACCCGATCGGAAAATCATGTTCTTCTTCTTCGTGGGCGGCGTGGAGCAGCAGGTGCGCCAGCTGCTCAAGGCCGGGGCCGGGCGCTGCATAAGCTGCGGCTCGCGCGCCGACCTGGTCGAGTACGAGAAGGTGCTGAAGCTGTTCTTCGTCCCCGTGTGGCGGTGGCCCGGCAAAGAGCCCCTCATGTACTGTGACAACTGCAAGCTCTTCTTCCCGCCGGAGCTCTCTCCTCCGCCGCCGCCGTCCTCCGGCGAGGCCCCGCGGCGGCGGCTGCGCGGGTCCGAGGTTCCGGATGCGCTTCGGTGCGGTTTTTGCTCTCGGGAGGTTGATCCTGAGTTTAGGTTTTGCCCCTTCTGTGGAAATGCCCTGTGATTCTCTCTCTATTCGCTGGATCTGGTGAAGAGAGAGAGAGAGTGGAACTTTTAGGGTTTTTTGTGTGATACTATACTGCTAGTTGTGATGTTTGTACAGTGGAATGTGGCTTTAAAGGATGGGATTTAAATAAATTTTCTGGCTTAATTGGAGTTTTGGTAACTTGGAATAGAATTTGAATTAAATTTCACCGAATTGTAGATACGTATCAGTTTAGTTGGGGTCACTGTAGGATTTGACTGGTCGTTAGCTTTAAAGTTCCGAAATTAGTTAAGGTGCGTCCAAACTGACTTGACAGACATCCAGTTATTAAAAAAAAAGAGGTTTTGCAATATCAATTTCATAGGAGTTCCCATATATGTATGAATCAATCCAAAACATAAGAAATGTTGACATTATGGTGTTGCAAAGAAATTGCCTGAGTTTCTTGCAAATAAATTGAGTTCTTTCTTGTTCTGCTCCTTCTTCTCTGGGAAAGCATTAGTGAATTCAGTGTATATATGTTCAATAATGCTTAGGAAAATGATAGACATACATCGAGGTCAAAGTACATAGGACATTAAAGGGTAAATTTTGGAGTTGGGTGTTTATTAGACATTGAGGTCAAAATTTAGGGAGCTATTTTAAATTTTTTTCCCTAATTTTGTAGTAATATGATTTCAACTCTTATTTTAGAGAATGTGTTATGCTAAAGTTCGAAGAATTTATTAATGCTGCGAAAACGCATCTCTACAAGTCTCAAAATAATAAGGCTTCTACTTTTGCCCTGAGGATACAAAGAGTTACAGTTGAATCTGCTAAGGGCATCCACACCGCATGCCCAGTCAATTCTTGTCATTCTTCTTCTTCTTAAACGTCAAAAGAAATGGCAAATAGGGGGGGTCCGGATTCCGTCCATTTGCGCATTTGAGCCATCCAAAAGTGTTTTGGACGGCTCAAATTTAAAGGGGTGTTTTAAAAAAAATTAAAAACACTATTTTTAAATTTGAGCCAACTAAAACACTTTTGGACGTCTCGGATGCACTCAAATGAACCAAACTGGTCCAAAGTAAATGGATAGGATCCGAGTCCCGAATAGGGTGTTATACCTACAAACAAAAAAATTCTCTCAAATTTGGCAAATGTCAATTCGTTTGTCATATATGGCAGAAATTATGGCAAATTTGCCAT
Source organism: Rhododendron henanense subsp. lingbaoense (assembly GCA_020567845.1). Taxonomy (NCBI): domain Eukaryota; kingdom Viridiplantae; phylum Streptophyta; class Magnoliopsida; order Ericales; family Ericaceae; genus Rhododendron; species Rhododendron henanense. The sequence continues at coordinate 34,119,368 of CM036315.1, read as the reverse complement.
TTTTAAGATTAGAATGAGAGAGACATTGAAAGAAATAGCAAAACATGGGTGCAACACATTTACTATTTTTTTTGCAAAATGACATTATTCATTGTCCCAAAATGAGAATGACAATGGCAATACGAAATTTATGGGTGTGGATGTTCTAATTTTACTTCGTCATCTTTAAATTCTCAAAAAGCTTTTTTTTTTCTCCACATTTTTAACATTCACCAATCACAACCTCCTTCATTCGCTTCCATGCACCTCTAACAATACTTCAATCAATTCACGAATTACAACAATTCAAGGCCAAGGAGTTTATAAATCAGAAGAATGATTTTTATCCCAAGTACCTTATGAAATATATTCAAGTAAGGCTCCGTTCTTTTAGACTTAACTTCAATTTGAAAATGACATTTTTGCGCTAAAAATTGGTTATTTTTCAAAATACTTGGGTAAAAGTAAAAAAAAAATTACTTTTTTGATTCATTTCATTGAGACGAATCAATACCCCAAAAAAGTTTGGTGCAAAACTAACAAATGCGAAAAAAATTCAAATAAAGACAAAAATTTCATATTTAAGTTAAGTTTAAAAGAATGGAGCCTAAGAAAATTTGAGCTCTCCTTCAAATATTCACTCACCCTAATTGTAGTTTATCACGAAATATCGTGTTATTTCAAAATACAAATAATGCACTCTCGTGCAAAATGACATCATCATCACTACACTAATGTATTAAGAGCTAGTTTACTGGTTGATAGCTAAACATGCCTAACTAAAACATGCCAATGAATAGTGCACAAATCTAGTCTACCTATCAACTTTTACTTTCACAACTATACCAACACTATCTATTTTACTTATTATTTATTAAAATATTATTTTTTTCTCAACAATTTTCTTCTTCTCCAAAAAACTTCCCCCAATTTGTGTACACTCCCAAAAAATTTACTGATTCCCCCGTCAAACCGCCACCTCCCATGACAACCTCTCGCCTGCCGTCGAAGCCTCTCTCGACCTCGACATCACGATCGTCTCCGCCAAGCACCTGAAGAATGTCAATTGGCACCACGGCAACCTCAAGCCCTACGCCATCTTCTGGGTCGCCCCGGACTGCCGCCTCGCTGCCGAGTCTGACGACTCCAACTCCACCTCGCCATATATATATATAGAGAGAGAGAGAGAGAGAGAGGAAATAATAAAATAAGGAGTACCTTGTGAATAGTGCTTCGGTAGAAGAAGCTAACGCCTGTAGCAAAATGTATTTTGCTGTTCTCTTTACCTAGGGGGTGTTTGGATGGCCCCTTTTCCCATTTTCCACTTCTCATTTTTGTGTTTTGGCTGTTTGGCTAAAAGAGGCAAAATGGGTTTTCCGGAAAATGGGTTTTCCATTTTGAGGTTTCTAAATAAAAGCCAGAAAGAGCTCAGGAGGAGCTTTTCCAATTTTCATTTTCTCATTTTGGTCTCCTGCCATGCCAAAAAGACATCCCCACCCTCTCCTTTTTGGGATAATTTCCACAAAGCCCTCGTTTTTTAACGTTATCCTCTCAACTGATTTTCTTCACATTCACACAGTTCTTCACATACCAGAGGAGAATACGAGAAGAGAGAAGACGGAGCAGTAAATTTTTGAAAAATTGATTAAAACATTATTTATATACATTATATACCATTATTAATAACCAAGGGCAACATAGTAAAAAACCAATCCATAATTCATTTTCATTCCATATCTCCCAAATACTACTCCTGCTGCAAAATGCATTCTGCACATATTATCCAAACACTCTACCAAATACAAAATACATTCTGATCATAACCCCAAAAGCCAAAAAGACAAAAAGTTGAAAATGAAAAGCCAAAAGGTAGGCTCCCAAACACCCCTCTAATCTGCTGCAATAAGGTTTTCTCACTTTTAATTGGTATTCCCTCCGTCCAGATTTAATAGTCCCTCGTTCGATTTTAACTGGATAAAAAATAAGTTATATCTTTAAATTGATAATGAATTTTATATCCAATATGGATCTTGTTTGATAGATCTCAATTAGTTCTATAAGACAATATTTTCAAAATTACATAAAACATTATAAATTACAAGATATAATCGATTGAAAAACGACACGAACTCCCAAAAAGGACTATTAAATCCGGACAGAAGGAGTAATATATAACTGCGCTTTACTCCTTCCAACATAAAAAAAAGTAAAAAAAGAAAAAGAAAAAGAGGAACGATCTCAATAAAATAACACAACTACACTGAATAATTGGTAATATATAATTGCCCTTTACTCCTTCCAACATAAAAAAAGTAAAAAGACAAAAAAAGAAAAGAAAAAAAAGAAAAGGAAAGATCTCAATAAAATAATACTCGTGAAATACTAGTATTAAACTTCAGGGGGGGTCAATGCGAAAGATTACGTTGCGGGTAGTTGAAGCAATGTCATAAAAAGGCTCCACCGGCCCGAGGCTCCTTTAGACTGTCCTCCTGTCCAGTCTTCCTCCCTCTAGTCGGGTCCAGTTTGGGTTGTTTTTGGGTCCTTCTAGATTTACAATAACTATTAAAATTATTTATTTTTTAGAACTCGCTAAGACTACTATCCGATAAAAAATCACATTGTTTGGATACTGTTTGATGTAATTTCAAAATGCATTAAACATTAGATAATTGTGTTAAATGAGTTACAATCCAATATTACACACTTTTTTTTTTTACAAGATTTATATACATTTTGTTTAACATACCAAACGGTATTTGATCAACGTGACTTTTGACACCACGAGTTTTAAAAAGTGAACAATTCCGATAATTATTTTGGGTCATTCTCAGGCCTACAAATAACCCAAACTGGACCACTCTCGATGGAAGGAAACTGGACGGGAGCCCAGTCCAAACCGAAGCTGAGTCACCTCGATGTGAGGCTGTAAAACAAGCGTCGTCGTCACTCCCCCCAATGCTCGCTCTCTCTCTCTCTCTCCAGTAGAAACCAAAGCAAAGCAACCCCAGATGCTGGGAAAATATCACACACCGACACACGGGGAGGAAAAAAGGGTTTTAGAGAGTTACAGTTGAATCTGCTTAAGGGCATCCACACCGCATGCCCAGTCAATTCTTGTCATTCTTCTTCTTCTTAAACGTCAAAAGAAATGGCAAATAGGGGGGGTCCGGATTCCGTCCATTTGCTTCGAACCAGTTTGGTTCATTTGGTGCATTTGAGTCGTCCAAAAGTGTTTTGGACGGCTCAAATTTAAAGGGGTGTTTTAAAAAAAATTAAAAACACTATTTTTAAATTTGAGCCATCTAAAACACTTTTGTACGTCTCGGATGCACTCAAATGAACCAAACTGGTCCAAAGTAAATGGATAGGATCTGAGTCCCGAATAGGGTGTTATACCTACAAACAACAAAATTCTCTCAAATTTGGCAAATGTCAATTCGTTTGTCATATATGGCAGAAATTATGGCAAATTTGCCATTTTTTAGATTAGAATGAGAGAGACATTGAAAGAAATAGCAAAACATGGGTGCAACACATTTACTATTTTTTTTTGCAAAATGACATTATTCATTGTCCCAAAATGAGAATGACAATGGCAATACGAAATTTATGGGTGTGGATGTTCTAATTTTACTTCGTCATCTTTAAATTCTCAAAAAGCTTTTTTTTTTCTCCACATTTTTAACATTCACCAATCACAACCTCCTTCATTCGCTTCCATGCACCTCTAACAATACTTCAATCAATTCACGAATTACAACAATTCAAGGCCAAGGAGTTTATAAATCAGAAGAATGATTTTTATCCCAAGTACCTTATGAAATATATTCAAGTAAGGCTCCGTTCTTTTAGACTTAACTTCAATCTGAAAATGACATTTTTGCGCTAAAAATTGGTTATTTTTCAAAATACTTGAGTAAAAGTAAAAAAAAAATTTACTTTTTTGATTCCTTTCATTGAGACGAATCAATACCCCAAAAAAGTTTGGTGCAAAACTAACAAATGCGAAAAAAATTCAAATAAAGACAAAAATTTCATATTTAAGTTAAGTTTAAAAGAATGGAGCCTAAGAAAATTTGAGCTCTCCTTCAAATATTCACTCACCCTAATTGTAGTTCATCACGAAATATCGTGTTATTTCAAAATACAAATAATGCACTCTCGTGCAAAATGACATCATCATCACTACACTAATGTACTAAGAGCATGTACACCAATGAAAATGTAAAAATGCTGATCAACAGTACATTCATTTTACCTGCTCACATCTTTCTCAACACTACACCAATATTATCTATTTTACCTAATTCCAATTAAAATATATATTTTTCACTCATTTTTTAATTATCTTTATTGTTTAAAGAGAGGAAAAAGGAGGGAGGAGAGAGAGAAAGAAATAATAAAAAAAGAAAGGAGTATGAATAGTGCATAGGTAAAAATAGAGAACAACTATTCACAAATACATTTTAGCTCCTCTTTTAGCTCATTTGGTATAGACTATTTTTTATGTTTCTCTTAGGTAAAATAGCAAAAAATATATTTTTGCTCATCTAGTGTACTTGCTCTAAGAGCAAGTTTACTGGTTGATAGCTAAACATGCCTAGCTAAAACATGCCAATGGATAGTGCACAAATCTAGTCTACCTATCAACTTTTACTTTCACAACTATACCAACACTATCTATTTTACCTATTATTTATTAAAATATTATTTTTTTCTCTTCAATTTTCTTCTTCTCCAAAAAACTTCCCCCAATTTGTGTACACTCCCAAAAAAATTTCCTGATTCCCCCGTCAAACCGCCACCTCCCATGACAACCTCTCGCCTGCCGTCGAAGCCTCTCTCGACCTCGACATCACGATCGTCTCCGCCAAGCACCTGAAGAATGTCAATTGGCACCACGGCAACCTCAAGCCCTACGCCATCTTCTGGGTCGCCCCGGACTGCCGCCTCGCTGCCGACTCCAACTCCACCTCGCCACATATATATATAAATATATAGAGAGAGAGGAAACAATAAAATAAGGAGTACCTTGTGAATAGTGAGTGCTTCGGTAGAAGAAGCTAACGCCTGTAGCAAAATGTATTTTGCTGTTCTCTTTACCTAATCTGCTGCAATAAGGTTTTCTCACTTTCAATAGGTAAAATAGCTTATTTTGGGAGTTTAACGACTCTGATGTACTTGCTCTAAGATTATCTATCTAATAAAACAAAAAGGTTGTCCGATGTGGCACCCTTTGTCCTAGGTGGCACCCACCACGCACATGAAAACACGTTCACACACGCCGACACACACGTTCACTGTTCACATATAAAAAATGTTATTAAAAAATTAAGTACTCCATTTTTCAATCCGGTTGAACCGGTGCGTAGTGCCGTAGGCACGGATAAGCACTAGTGGATCAATAATTGGTAATATAAAACTGAACTTTAATTGGTACTCCCTCCGTCCAGATTTAATAGTCCCTCGTTCGATTTTAACTGGATAAAAAATGAGTTATATCTTTAAATTGGTAATAAATTTTATATCCAATATGGATGTTGTTTGATAGATCTCAATTAGTTCTATAAGATAATATTTTCAAAATTACATAAAACATTATAAATTATAAGATATAATCGATTGAAAATGACACGAACTCCCTAAAAGGACTATTAAATCCGGACGGAGGGAGTAATATATAACTGCCCTTTACTCCTTCCAACATAAAAAAAAGTAAAAAAAGAAAAAGAAAAAGAGGAAAGATCTCAATAAAATAATACAACTACACTGAATAATTGGTAATATATAATTGCCCTTTACTCCTTCCAACATAAAAAAAAGTAAAAAGACAAAAAAGAAAAAAGGAAAGATCTCAATAAAATAATACTCGTGAAATAGTAGTATTAAACTTCAGGGGGGTCAATGCGATAGATTTCTTACGTTGCGGGTAGTTGAAGCAATGTCATAAAAAGGCTCCACCGGCCCGAGGCTCCTTTAGACTGTCCTCCTGTCCAGTCTTCCTCCCTCTAGTTAGGTCCAGTTTGGGTTGTTTTTGGGTCCTTCTAGATTTACAATAACGATTAAAATTATTATTTTTTAGAGCTCGCTAAGACTAGTATCCGTTAAAAAATCACATTGTTTGGATACTTTTTGATGTAATTTCGAAATGCATTAAGCATTAGATAATTGTGTCAAATGAATTACAATCCAATATTACACACTTTTTTTTTACAAGATTTATATGTATTTTGTTAACATACCAAACGGTATTTGATCAACGTGACTTTTGACACCACGAGTTTTAAAAAGTGAACAATTCCGATAATTATTTTGGGTCATTCTCAGGCCTACAAATAACCCAAACTGGACCACTCTCGATGGAAGGAAACTGGACGGGAGCCCAGTCCAAACCGAAGCTGAGTCACCTCGATGTGAGGCTGTAAAACAAGCGTCGTCGTCACTCCCCCCAATGCTCGCTCTCTCTCTCTTTCTCTCCAGTAGAAACCAAAGCAAAGCAACCCCAGATGCTGGGAAAATATCACACACCGACACACGGGGAGGAAAAAAGGGTTTTAGAGAGAGAGAATAACAGAATGGAAACAAAGGCGAGGGGAAGCCATGACCATCAGAACAAGGCGGGGGCATTCTTCATGGCAACTCTGGTGATGTGGGCTGTCTCGGTTTTCTTCGAAATTCTGTTCAACAAGCGCGCTGAGCTCGCTTGGATACTTTCTGGGTTTTGCTTCTACCAATCGGCTAACTGGGTCGTCCGTAATTGGGTCTCTCGTGACCCTCTCTTTGTCAACACTTGCGTTTCTCTCCTCCATTCCTCCATCACCTCTGCTTCAGGTTCCCCAATTTTATTCCTTTCTTTCTTTATGTCTTTCCATTGATGTCTGTGTTTGATATACTCCAGTAACATCCAACATGTATGTTATATGGAAAATGCTAACTAAAGGTGCATAGATATCTGCCAAAATACATTGATACCTGTGAAAACTGTATTGGAATTCTAACTGTTTTGTCTTTTGTCATATTATCCCGTGCCCAATGGGCTCATGCTATATTCACTTGCATATGCTTCCCTTCTGTTGCAAACTTTTTGTTACTTATGAATGCTGAATTAACACGCACAATAAAGCTACAATTTATACCGACCTAAGAAAACATTAAAATTTTCAAGTGCCCTTTCTAGAATTGTCTATGAGTGTGTCAAAATTCTTTTCCGACGGGAGCGATGTACAACACTTCTTTCAGCCTAGGTTTATGACATTTTTGAGGATTAATGAATCAGTTTTTGATTTGCCAAAGTTAATAGACGTGATCTCCTTTTGCGGATAGTATTGTTGGGTAACTTGTTTTGTTCAATCTAGTGCAATGTGCTGTATCTGTATGCGACGGTGGGAGCATTTTGGAAAGCGTAATACAATTTCAAGGTCCTTTGGAGCGATAGTAATAATGTCGAAAGTTAATCGACATTATAGGCGACTGGATTAATTTTATTCATTTTTAGTTTGAGTTTGTCTCGTGTCAAATGGTCGGTGACGGTTTCGAGATGGGGGCACCATACCATGGTTGAGATTTGAGATTGTGCATAGATTATGCCAATATAATGAAAGGATTGAGTTTAGTAGTACTCAATGGAAGTAAGGGGGCCATGGCTCTCTAAAGCCAGCCCCTTGGTTCAACTATGGAAGACAGTGTCTTGTTTCGTCTACGGTAGGGATTGCTCTGTTACCTTTAGTTTCTTGGATAGGTGGAAAAAAAATTCTGTTGTTGCCCGTGTTTTGAATTTTATTCTATTCCAACCCAAAGAACATTATTATGGGCTCTCAAATGGATATTATATCAAACACTATGATTAGTTCCGCCTAGGAATAGAATGATCAGTGCTTGATTTTAGTTGCAGAATTTGGAATATCATCGACTTAGTAAACCAATGATATTTGTATGGCAGAAGAATCAACTTAGATGAAATGCCAATTATTCTACTGCTACATACTTGGGTCCAGGACTAGAGATCGAGAAATATCCGGAAAGATGAATCCAGTTGCTGGTTTCTTTACATCACCATGGTTTGCATATGGGGCTTTGTGGACTAGATTTGTTTTGGTTGAAAACATAGAAAAGAATAGCTGTGTCTATGATGATGGATAGAAATGGTAATGCAACCAAGCAGATGCTGATTGGGACAATAGTAAATTGCCGAATCAACTAGTTTTCCATCATATGAAGCTGTTTACATAGTTTACATCATGGGAGTTTAACCCCAAATATGAGCTAATGGAAAACAGTTTGTATAGAATGAAGGAAGCTGTTTCCCATTATTTGGAGTATATCTGTTAGAGCTTGTCCCACATTGGTTAATTATAACCTCCAAAACTAGTACATGAGCTTGGGGGGCCTCTCCACTCATTGTCAATTGGCTTTGAGTTGGATGCTTTAACATGTTATCAGAGCTAGGCTTTCGGAGGCTCATGGACAAGACTCTCTTGATTGTCCCCGTTGTTTGTGTCTTAAGTGCACCTTGTTTTGTTGTTTGGTGTGGTCCCTATTTTATGGATTCGTTGTTTAACTCTCCACGTGCGGGTCAAGGGTCACACATACGAGGGAGTGTTAGAGTTTGTCCTGCATTGGTTAATTATAACCTCCAAAAATAGTTATGAGCCCAGGCGACCTCTCTACTCATTGCCAATTGGCTTTGAGTTGGATGCTTTAACAATATGTAGTCCTGATATGTAATGACATCAAAACCTGTGGCCTGTTGTTTGGAAGGATAGGAAAAGGTATAGGGTGTTAAATAATCCTAACACATAACAATCTTATTTATATAGATGACTCACATATTGAATAAGTAAACTAAGCAATGTGGGACTACTACTAATAATATATTCTAACACTCCCCGCAAGCTGGAGACTCTCCAGCTTGTTACATATCAACCAACGAAACAATTACCTCAACTACTAACAGCAATAGCGAAAAACAACCAACTTGTTAAAAACAATGGAACAACTTTCAATAGCAACGACCAACGAAACAACTTCAACGACCAACCAACTTCAACTTCATCGATTTCAATGACTTCAACGAAATAATTTCTATGACCAATGAATCAACGAACGAATTCAACGACCAACGAATTAACAAACGAATTCAACGACCAACGAATCAATTCAACGACCAATGAATCAACAAACGATTTCAACGACCAACGAATCAACGAACGAATTCAACGAAATAATTTCAACGACCAACAAAACCAATTTCAACTACCAACTTCAACGACCAATAACAACCAACTTCAATTACCAACCAACAACCACCAACTTCAACGAAATAGACGAAAAAATAAGATATGTTACCACCGCCACCAAAAGCATGGCCAAAAACCCGACTAGGAAACCCAGAATTATGACCATGTCCACGATTGAATGAAGAACCAACAGCAACAGGGACAGCGGAAGCAGAATCAAATTTCATTGCAAATATATCACCGTGTAATAAGAGGATACCAACTAATACATGCAAACTGTCTTGAACATAACCCAATGGTGGTGTGATGATTTCGAACGCTCCTTAGGGAATTTCAGAGGTTGTCGACACCTTGGGGATGGAGATCAAGGATTTTCGAAGTGAAGGAGAACTGTTTTGGAGATTTTGGAGACTTGGCTACTGCTGGCGAGGATCGCCGTGACTGGGTTATGGCCGACGAGCACAGTTTAGGCGCCGATGAGGCTATTCAGGCGCCGATGAGTATAGTTTAGGGACTGGGTAATCGATTTTGAGGGATTTTGGCCACGATTTGGAGTGTTCGAAGGTCAGAAACTTTGATTAGGGCTTTGGTTATGTAGTTTGAACATCAAAGGCTTCGATTTAGGGTTTCAAATGTTGGGATTTCTGGATTTATGGGATTTGTGGCTTCGATTTAGGGTTTCGGTGGCTGTTTGTGGCTGATAATGGCTGACAAAGAGGTGGGTGATGCAGGAAAGAGATCGCGTGAGGGTTTAGGGTTTCGGTGGCTGTTTGTATATCTAAGGTGGATGGTGAACCCGCTCTAATACCATGTTGTTTGGAAGGATAGGAAAAATGTATAGGGTGTTAAATAACCTTAACACATAACAATCTTATTTATATAGATGACTCACATATTGAATAAGTAAACTAAGCAATGTGGGACTACTACTAATATTATATTCTAACAGCCCAACCTTCAAATGTGACAAGCCTTCAACGGCAACCCATTTTAAGTACCATAATTTAAGAATAACCAAAATGATGTAATCATTCTTGATCAATTCTGCTCAAGAATCTGTCTATCCCTCTCCCTCCCTCCATATTTTTGTCCCTTTTCCACCTTAATTGTTAGCAATCCAACTTTTGTCACCTTTCACACAATGTCCAATAGTGATGGATTTTCTTGTTACTTTGTTCAGTTTTTGTACTTCCCACTAAACAGTCCACCCTTGCATCAGGGAGGGACGGGGGGTGTCAAGATGAAAGGGAACCCTTCGTTATGATGGCATTAGAGTTTCAAGCAATTCACCGGTGTGGTAGTACTCGTGCTTTTAGTTGAAATAAGCAAGAACTAGATTTGTATAATTTGAACCTTCAGAGTGAGTGTCTGAGGGTATCCTTTTTTGAAACGGCAAAAATGTTATTGATAAACTCAAAAAGGTCATCCTTGAGTGGTTGTTAACTTATGTTATGGAACATAAACCAATAGTAGTTTTTTTTTATTGTTGTAATGTCATTTTCACGGCTTGATTATTGGTGATGCCATAAATTTGGAGTCATGGCTTGATTATTAGTGATGCCATAAATTTGGAGCGACGGCTATCCATACGGTAGCGATTTCAATGTATTAACTTTATTGGTGAAGGCATCTTGAAAACTTATTGTATGCCAACTGGTTGAACAAACTTAATATCTTAAATTAATAAAATTATCAAATAAGATTCTCTGTGTGAGTTGTTTGGGTGTGCCAGTTGGTTGAGCTTTATGAACAACCCTTGCATTCCATTATAACAATGCAAATGCTCAAAATATCGCGGCGCCTAACTTTTGTTTGGTCTACTACAACATGTTTTGTTTACTTTCTCCTTGTCCTATTTTCCCTGTTTATGGAAGCTAATATCTATTTCTTCTGCAGTTGTTCTGATTTTGGTCAACCAGTGGAGGACAAATGGTTCGTATGAGATATTTGAGCACGAACAGTTGTTTGGGGGAACTTGGCCATGGGCATACCAGGCGTTGTGCTTTTCATGTGGTTACTTCGCATATGACCAGTGGGATATGTTGCGTTATCGATTGTATGGTGGTTGGATCCCTTCAATCCTATTGCACCATCTAATACTCCTTGTTTGCTTTACACTTGCGTTATATCGAAATGTTACCATCAACTACCTTATCCTCACCCTAATTTGTGAGGTATGTCTGAGTGTCTTCTGAAAAGTTGCTTCAATTCCACATATGATCTTTTCCCCCCTTTCAACAAGTATTTCTCTCTTTGGATACTTATCAACAATACATTTCTTTTTGTTGAACATTCGTGCGACAGCATGCAAGGTAAAGACATAATTTCTGGTTTTACATCAGCTTCATTTCTGATGGTCTCGTGGTGCATCCTTCAAGTACTTAATATGGAAGGTTCTATTTAACATGGCTTCTTCCGTTGATTATGAATGTAACTCTAATACCATGAAAATTTTAGAATGTATTTTCGAACTCGCATTCTGTTTTCTATGGCTCTGATAATGGAGTTTTGTTTGGAAATACTTCTTATAACGCCGTCCATTTCTATAAATATTTTGGTCCAAGGGTAGTTATGGACTTAAATATGAAGTTGCCAATTCATTGCCATTACCTCACACCCTTACATGGTACACCCGAAAGCCCCATGAAGCCAGATTCAATCTCAGATTCATGTCTCTGGTACATGATGTCCTTTTTTTTCTTTTTTAACTTTAGAGCTTCAATTCTTGTGATTTTGCAGCTGCATTCTATCTTTCTTCACATGAGAAAAGTGCGACGGATGGCAGGCGTTCGTGAGGCCAAGAGCGGAATAGTGAAGGCGGAATGGGTTCTCAACTGGGTCACCTTCATTCTAGCAAGATTCATTTCTCACATTCTCATTACAGTCAAGTTGATAAAAGATGCTTCCAAATTCGGAAAGGGTGTGGAGCTTCCTCTTGCTCTCTTTGGCATGGCCGGGATGAATTACCTTAATGTTTTTCTTGGTATTGATCTCTTCAATGCATATAGGAGGGAAAATAATCCCCAGAAGAATTCTCATAAACATGGTGAATGACAGACCGGGTGATGATTTTTTTTCCCATCTGTTTCTTGTAATTTCATTTGTTGGTTCATTTGGTTTGGAAAATGTTATTCCGCTGTAAAGGAAATGCAGATTTAGATTGTGTTCGAGTGTAAATTAGAGAAATGAGAGGTTGGCACATTTCTGACCACTTAAACAGAAGATATTTGAGCACTTTTGTAAGTGGGAAAAGACTTGAACCGCATAAAAACTCACACGGGACATATTACATAGTTCGGGTGTTGTTGATTCAGATAGGTGTGTTTTGTTGTGTGACAATGGGGCTGATTCTCATGGGCATCTCTTCTTCTCCAGCCCTTTCTCCTCTCGTGTTTGGCAGCATTTTTTTGATGAAGAATGGCATTTGTAGACCTTGTCTTCCTTTGGCTCAAGAGTTCGAGTGGACAAAAATCCCTAGAGCAGGATCTAATCTACGGCATTTGCTTTTGAAGTTATCTTGTTCAGCTGTTATATACTACTATCTGTGGAAGGAAAGGAAAGGAATTGCCGTATTCTTCGGCACAAGATTTCTGCTGTGAACGTGGTCATGGTGACAGTGGCTTCAGACGTTAGAGCTTATGTTAGCTCTTGGAGAAAATTGAGGAAATCAGATGAAAACAGATTGTTGTGCTTGGATTGGAATATCTCTTATAGGGCGATTGAGCTCTCATAGCCCTTTTGGTTGGTGGTAATTTTTGAGGTCTAGAAGTGTGTCTCTATGTGTTACAGTCGGATGGTTTTCTTGATTTTCTGTTAGCGTTGTTGGCCTTCACATGGAACAATTGTTTTGCAGATACAGATCATCCCTCTCTCTCTCTCTCTCTCTCTCTCTCTCTCTCTCTCTCTCTCTCTCTCTCTCTCTCAAACACACACACACAGAGTAGGCTGGGACATTAACTTCTCAATTTATTTGTTCAATTTTGTAAATCTGGCTGTTTACGGGTGCTCAATGATTATTCCCAGAACGATTCAACTTTTTAGAATAGTTATTTTATTTTCAAGAAGGAAACAACAAAAAGAAATTTTGATGTATCCAAAAGTCCAACGGACAATATTTTTAGATAACGTGAAAAAGTGAATTAACAAATTGGGATGGAGGAATAACTTTTTGTTTCGTCCCGGGGGAATTAATATTTCCTCAAAAGCTCTCTTGAAATCAACTCAAAATTTAGAACAACTCCAAAAGGTGGGAACGAGTTAAGAAGAAATGCTGAAATTGTTCGAATCTCTGCTGTTGTGAGGATTTTCTCCTCTAGCATTCTAAGTGACATTGAGGCTATGCCTAAGATTTTGAATTTGTGTAAGGAAAGGAGAAAGGGAAAATAACAATGCTATAACTCGATTTTAAAACACAATTCATGAAGTGATTGTGTTCGGAATCATTCGATGCACGTGGGTCTACATGCATCGAACGGTTCTGGACACAGTTGTGCCCGGAGTTGTGTTTTAAAGGTGTGTGGGTAGACTTTCTAAGGGAAAATGAAACGAAAGTGATGAAGGTAAAGTTACTGCCCATTTTGCTCCCATAGAAAAGGCAATACCTACAGTTTCATCCTCCTTTAAATTTCCTGCACCAAGCCTTTCTTTTTCCAGAATGAGTTTTTCCTATTGTCTAATTAAATACTTATTAGTGGAAGTAAAGAACACATGGGGTGGTGGCGCAGTTGGCTAGCGCGTAGGTCTCATAGCTTTCTGAGTAATCCTGAGGTCGAGAGTTCGAGCCTCTCTCACCCCATTTCCTTTTTTTTCCCCTGTCTCTTTTAGAGAGAAGAGAAAAGCACATCTAATGTAGATTTCGAAAGAGAATTTACTCACAAAATCTGTACTGCACGACGAAAACGAGACTGCAAATGACACCGACACAAGATTAACTGAAGAACCTGCGAAGTACGTGTATGTGCGTGCCGGCCGTAACTTTCTTTTTGGAAAAGGGGCGGACAAAGATGAATATAATTTAGAGTATTTCTATGTTCTTGGCAACAAAACAGGGAGGTAATGTCAATCCAGCCTTAAAAAGGAAAAAAAAGTTGTAGTAGAAGAATCATGTCATGTGGACTGTTCTCTCTTGAGGTGATATAAAGATAAGAAAAGAAGAGGAAAAAATTGAAGAAAAAGTGCATCTATATATGCAGTGGCCTACCAAGGTGTCTGAAAGTCTTGGTTGGTAGCAGCAATGTAGCATTATATCTTATTCACGGAGCAGCTGTAAGTAGGCTGTTTGCGGTGCCACGCGATTTCGGTCGTCCGTTTCGGTTTTGGACGATTCGGGTTTAAATTAACTTTTCTCTGGAAAAGTTTCATTAACATCCGGACCGTCCATATCACTTTTGGACAGTTGCGATTAGCTTCATAAACAACTATTCGTGGCGGAACCGTGAAAAGATTTTCTCTTATATCTGAATATTAATTTTACAAGTTGAAGATAGAAGGAGTGTGACAAAACAATGTGCCTCTATAAAGGTTGTTCGACTTGAGGCTTGCAGAATATATAGGCCCTTTAACAAAAAAAAAAGTGGCCGCTGCCCTTTATTGTTCTAGCCACATTCTCTTGATTCAAACGAGTCTGCAATAAGTTAATAACTAAGCTAAATCTAGCGAGAATGAACCTGTATCGTAAAGCAAGAAATAAGTACTTAAAAAAATAAGAATCTTAGTGGAACGGAACCTGAATAGCCTCGTACTGAGAAAGAAATAATAGGCAACCAAAGAATGTGGCTAATGACTCATATTGGATCATTGGGAAGCTGTACCAAAGAATGTGGCTAATGACTCATCTTGCACCATCAGGAAGCTGTTCAATCTTAGATCTTTGGCCACTTTTTTTTTTTGTTTTTAACGAGATTTGACCTCCTTACTTGTTCTCATCTAAGAGTGTATGAAGGTGGTCAGAACGCAAATATTCGAAGAATCACTAGTAGAAAGATCAACTGAATAGATCTCAATAAGATCTATTAAATATATATCAATAGTAAATCTAACAAGATCACGAATGTAAGATATTGCATACACGACAGGCCAAATATACGAATAAACGTACATCCATCGAGATCGTTGGGGATGAGAGAATCATATAAATGATTGGCAAATGAAGAAAAGGCGGGAGTCGTGACAGATCTGCAAATGCAATCTGAAGATAATTAACTACAGACGGTGATCCCACCAGCGACAACCCTTCTCCACAAAAATCTCACAGACATGTTCAATATTTGGGTCTTATTTGTGAATTTGCTTCATAGATCTAAACGTTGTTGTCCATGGAGCTGTTGGCTTTATGACTTGTCAATATTTTCCAACCCATTTGAAAGCTTTACTCAATGTCCATGGTGGTCCTTTTAGATTAATGGTCCTCTGGGTGGGTATGTAGAGCCAGCAAAGGGGACAAAAAATGGCCTACAAAAGCCCTAAAATTTGAAGGGCACAACTAAACAAGAGACAAGGTCCCCTCTGGTTTCAGTACATGAATGCCAACACATGCACATGGGAGGGAAGCTTTCATTAGGTTATGATAGAAAAAAATTGAACTTAATTAAGACTAATTAATCATCTAGGTTACTTGTTTGTCTTTAGGATTTTGATTTGTTGTATGTGAGAGAGACTGTGAGAGGAAGAAAGAGCCAGCACAATGTTCTCCGACCAAGACAACTTGAAGACAAGTGCTTGTCTAATATTTATGACCCTCGTGTTGTCTCTTTGTAATGGTTAGCGTCGAAGTGCGCGTAAGCTGGTCCAGACATCTAGTTATGAAAAAAAAAAACTTTGGATATACTAGATATAAGATTGAATTACAAAACTTTCAGGATTACTTTCTGACATTTAGAGATGACAACAAGGCAGATCGGTGACGGATTTGACCATCTCCAAACTACATAATATCTACCTCTGTCCTTTGCCCCATTCCCCAAACAGGGAACCACCTCCCCCTCTACTTCTATATATACCTTGGAAACCCTAGAAATTATTGCTAATTATAAAGGTGAAAATTTTGAATAATATATTTAATGTATAATAATAAACTAGGGTGGGGATCAGATCGGATATACGCAAAAAAAAATCTGATCCAATCCCCAAGCCCTGAATTTTTTCAAGCTTACCCTCCATATCTGATCCAATCCCCAAAAAAAAATCTCCGAAACTCCAATCAAAACAGAGCGGGGAATGAAGAGGATCGGAACGTAGCGGACGGAATTGCCATTCCTAGGCCCTGACATTTGAATTGAATAATTATTGGAGTTAGGGACTACGGATTGATTGGCGAGTCAATCTTTGAAAAATGTTGACTTCCGCCGATAAATAAAAATTCAAATCTTGAAATAGATTGTACAAATATACTTAAGCATGAAGTATTGCAAATCCTCTGACTGTATACTCCGTGAGATCATTAACTCATCTTAAAGAATTGCACATCCAGTCAATAGTAATCCGCTCATTCAGACATGACGTACGCAAGTTAAAATATCGGCCGGCAGTTACGTATAACATATTAAAGTACTGTATCAGTTTTTGATTTTTGATTTTTTGTTATATCAGCGAACGAGTGTGCTGGTGCGTGCATTGGCCAGCTCGTGTGCTAATCCACAATTTGCATCACCAATTCAATCGTTATAAAACTCTTTTCGCCTCCAGAATTAATTCAGGTGCGTACAAATTGTCTCGGACGATTCTGTCGACAGGAGTCCCATTAGAGACAGAAATACATTTGGGCCCTTTCTCATGGCCATTCTTTAGAATTATTGACATCAGTTCAAAAGTGCACATTTTGGCCAGGACAGAACTTGTTTCCTACTAGACCAATAATACAATACTATACATTCAACCCCAACACTCAAATGGGGTGGTGGAAAAAAAGCTACTTAAAAAAAGGAATGCGGGGGCGGTGTTGTACACGGTCCAGTACAATCTCAACCGTTCAAAAGTGTTTTAGATGGTCTAGATCCAGGGAAGAGTTTTGTTTAAAAATCCGGATCATCGATTGCCGAGACGGACGGTTCGGATGGTGCACAGCACGCCCCCGTTAAAGTGGCTCTTTCTAGACAACCCCTTTATTCTTTGGTCCTCCTCTTTGTCAGAGCCCTTATCCACCCACTTCTCACTTTCACCCCCTCTAGCTTGCTGCCCACGTGGCTGCTGTACCTCCTCCATCTGCTGAGCTGGAACACGTGGCCAATCCGCTTCCGCCACCTGAGCGAGCCGTGCGGTTTCGCATGCTCTACCACGCTCTTATCGGTTTCCTTGCGAAGGCTCTGATTCCAACCGATGCTGCAGTGATCTAGAGAGACTTTAGAGACTTTGCTTTTCTCCCATGAGGCAACCCCATTGTCTTCAAATTTGATTGATATGAAAGAGTCTGTGGAAATTCACCAATTAGTGGATTTGGTTAGATCAGATGCCAAAATGACGAAGAATTGATTATAGACACATTGACTTTTTGTGGTAAAAAGATAAGCTATTCTAATCTGGTTTGAATCTTGGATTTGCATAGGAAAAGAAAAATAAAAGAAAAGAAAAATGCTAGGGGGAATGAAGTTAAGTGAAAGAAGCAATGAAAATGTTTTATAATGAGAAGAAAACCCAGTAGATATAGGTCAAAAACAAAGTTTTGACAGGTTTTTTTGAACCTTTTTTTTTGTGGTCTATCCTTTTATGATTTAGGGGCCGATTCCCCTCACATAAAATACCCATGACTTACAATACCGAAAATACCCATAATTGCCTATGATTTCTCATGACCAGAAAAGAAATAAGGGATTATTCCGCAAAATTATCCATAGATGATCTTTAGACAATCGATCATAATGTGGACAATTATACTTTTTTTTCCTGATCAGGAAAAGTCAGTATTGTTAGAATAGTCAGATTAACGCATTGGAAAATGAGTTGAACTCTTGACCTCCTTCTCCTAGCACCCAAGTGCACTCCTGATGCCGTTGGACCAAAGGCCTCGTGGACACTCATACTTGATCATAGTATAATGTTTCGAGTTGTTGCCTTGAGGATATGAAGTCATTTGCAAATTGGATGACTTTTATATGAAATTCGAGGTTGCATACCGTACACATGTTGCATCCAACATGTGTATTGTTGCACTTCACATGTAGATTTTCCATCGTTAACTTCAAATTAGTTTTGAAATCAGTCGAGATATGCGTAAGTTGGCCCGAACATCCAGTCATAAAAGAAAAAAACTAAGAGGATTGTTCCCTTTTATATTACACATAGATAGAGTATACTGTACACAAACACTGCATATACTCCATATGAAAGTGAGAAAGATGCAAGAACTCTACCTTCTAGGCTAGCTGCAGAGGCATCACTCTGGCAGTCATGGGATTCTTCTGCCTTATTGTGTTGAAACTCAAACCTATGGAGAAGGGAACCCAAGGCAAAAATCTTGGGCAGGGTTATCGGGGGCTTCTTCTTGTGCTTGTTGCTGAGTGAGAATTCGGGCCGGAGGGAGAGAGCTTGGTCTGCAGCCAAGATGAGTAGCCTCTCATTCAAGCACAAGGGGCATACCCCTATGGTTTCTTCTTTGGGATGGAAATGGCAGTATGGCTTGTCTTCTTTGCAGTGCTCATTCATGGCAGTACGAGGTGAGTTTGTGGCACAAGGTTGAGGCTTGATGAGAGAGGAGGTGAAGAAGTAGGGAAGACTGAAGAGGAGAATGTGGAGAGAGAGAGAGAGAGAGAGAGAGAGAGAACATAAATGTGAAGATTATAGACATTCCTCCCTCTTGTAATAGTAGGAGTATTATTTTATTATTGCTGGAATATTACTTCCTTCCTAAGAACATATACACGTATATACGTACACACATAGGTGAATAGAGTCATGGCCTACTAACATGGATCAATTCAGGGGTGTTTGTCAAAAATGTAAATTCATAAAGATCTATTTTTAAAATTATAAATTCAACGATAAACACGAAGCGTTATACTTCTAAGAATCATTTTAAAGTAATTTTAAGAGTTTTTATGAGTTTTTTTTTTTTGGTTATAGCTAGCTAATTTTTCGTGTATGTAATGATTAAATTCTATTTTGTCTTGGAAACTAACTCAACAAAGAAGGTGATGTGGTTTATCTCATAAAGACTTGAGAAAATTGCAATATTTCTTGAGTACTGAGGTGGCGAAACTAAAGATGGTACTTTATCTCAGAGAGACTTGAAAGAATTGCGTTATTTCTTGGGTATTGAGGCGGCGCGATTTAGAATCTTAGATGGTATTAATTTATCCCAGAGAGACTTGAAAAAATTGTGATATTTATTGGGTATTGAGGTAGCGCAGCCTAAAGATAGTACTAGTATTAATTTATCTCAGAATGTGATGTGGTTTGATGATGTAGCTTTCAAATTTAGCCGGCCTAGGTGGCTAAATGTAGAGAGGCCGAAGTTTTAAAATGAGAATGACTATTTTAAATATCGTATCATTTTTGTGAGGCTGTTAATTAAATGAATACTAAAATATTCATACAAATGAGAGTTAATTAATTTATTCAGAGTATAGATAAGATCAGTTTGTTTACAATAACAGGGACTGACCAAATTGCAAGCAGAAGCTTTATCCACTGAAAATGACATTTATTAATAGTAATTTATTTTATTTATTATGTAGGAGTTTGGATCAACTTATGCGCTCCTAGACTCTCTCTCTCGAGAATCCTGACACCCACTAGCAAGGGACACGTCAAACCCAGGGATCGTGTTCAGCCAAAAAAAGAGAGGGTTAATTAATATAAGTAAAGGAGAACACGTGCCAACCTTAGGCTTCATGATATGCAGTAGTTTTGTTTTTTCAAAATTCCTCACGAAACTCGCTTTGGTGTGTTTTTTTTGGTAATACAGAGTGTCCCGGTCCAGCTTGCTCACAGTACCTCGAACTAATCTCTACAACATGAAAATAAATTAGAGGAATAACTTGTCGGATATAATTTCTGATTTTGGGAGGCTCAGATATTAGTTTACCATAGCTTGTCAAATACATCTGCTTCCCCTTTTGAACTTTTTTTTTTTAATTACTTAAAAGTTAATTCCGAGTAAAATTTCATTAGTTGGAATTCTGATTGTCAGCTGATAAAAACTACAGTACTTAGATGGGGGATACTGTAGGATAGAGGTGCATTATAATGGTATAGTGCGACAAAACAACGCGGTTCTTTTCCAATTTTAAGATTGTTAGAGCGAAATTAGGTTTTCACTATTCTAAACAAATACGTAGTTGTTTAGATATCTCTAAACAACTGATATCTCTAAACAACTGAAAAAATTAAGGACATACTACGTTGTTTTGTCCCACTACACGAATCCGGGGAGCCTGCAGTGAGCTCCTTGTAGTGCGGCGTCCAAGCCGTCCATCTCAGCAATCGATGGTTCAGATATGTCAGTTAACTTTGACCGGTAAGAGTGCTTCAATGAATTTGAATCATCGATTACAGAGACAGACGAGTTGGATGCCGCACCACAGAGAGCTGATCACTACAACCTCCCGAATCCTAAACTGCTAAACTTTTGAACCACACAATTCGTTTATGGGCATGAAAAGCATTATTGAATGAGACATATTGTGTACATTTGAGGGACTTCTAGCATTTCAATAAGACAATGGAAAGGAACAAAGAATTGAATTGCAGTGTCACGAAAAGTCCTAAAGGGGATCCAAAAGTGATGTAAACAAACAAACCATATATGGTCACATGGACAAAGAAAAAGGGTGTTTTCCATATCTTTGGTGGGTCAAATTCAATTAATGGACCAAACTAAGTTGGATGTGGGTCACTCATCCCACACCTTATTTTCTGTGTTTGAAGGTCATGAGTGTCCGAGTCAGCTTACCCGCATCTCGACAAATTCCATCACCGGTCCGGTCAAAGGTAGACCATCCACGCTGGAACTATGAAATTCACAAGAAAATACTGTCTTGCAGCCTGACTTCAAGAATCAAACCCTAGTCAATTAGGCGAGAGGGCAAAGGCTGTTTTCCATTTCTTTTGGTTGGCAGCCAACCGTTGGCTTATTGGTCAAAAAATTCAATTGATGGACCAAACCAAGTTGGTTATGGGTCTCTCATTATTGTTTAGTCTTCTCCAAACCTAGGGCTCCTTTTTTATTTTGTGTGTTTGACTGCCTGTCCGAGTCAATTTACGCGCATCTTGACAAATTTCATCACTGGTCCGGTCAAAGACAGACCATCCACATTGGAACTATAGAATTCAAAAGAAATTATTTTTTTGTGACCTGACCCCAAGAATCAAACCTTAATCAATTATGTAAAGAGCAAACCCACGAACCAACCGGACTCTAAACCGTGGGCCCTATAACCAACCCCCTCCCAACTAACTATTTCAACGATTAAAATCTCCCATTCTCTCACTTTTTGCTTTATAAAAATAATTGGGTCCTGATGTTGGTAATCATGGCTAAAGAAAGGTAGAATGTAGCCATAAATTGTCAACTATTCCTTCTTTCCTTTCACACTTTTCACACAAAAAATGCATGTGTTGGGATCCCGTGGGGCGGCTACCAAATAAGAAGAGGAAATTTTGGGACTCTAGTTCACCCGTGAATTTGGTGAGAAAAAGGGGAAGAAAACGTTTTCCTCCTCGTTTCCTCAAAAAAAAAAAAAAAGTCTAGGAATACAACTTTCAAGCACAACTCCGCTCCCAATGTAGTCGGAGTCCACGCCCATCGAACAGCTCTAATGCAATTGTGTTTTAAAATTATGTTCTTACAATTGCTTTCTTAAGAATTTTGTCTTGACATTTATTTTGGGTCGGAGATAATGGAAAGGAAAATAGTTTCTCTTTTCAAATTGCTTTTCCTTCTCTTAATTTGTCCACTACCATTTCCAAGGAATATACAGCACGTGAGAGAGAGAGAGAGAGAAATTTCCATAGCTAGAACAAATAAGTTCCTACATCTACAGAAATTGATATTGGAGCAATTCATCAGAATTTTTGGTGTATCACCAACTGGATTAAGGTTGTTCTTCTAAAAAAGCCATTTGGCTTTCCCGCCAATTTTTTTTTGTCCTTATTCAATTTTTTTTTGCATTTTGTGGCTTATTGTCAATTTTTTGGGAATTATTGCTTCGTTATGACGAGAGGAATCTAAAAAGTAAAAAAATTTGGTCGAAATCCAAATTTTTTTGAATAAAGACGAAAAAAGTGGCTTTCCCGCCAATTTTCGTCGAAATTAAAAAAAAATTGGATTTCGACCAAAATTTTTTACTTTTTAGATTCCTCTCGTTATAACGAAGCAATAATCCCTAAAAAATTGACAATAAATCACAAAATGCAAAAAAAAATTGAATAAGGACAAAAAATAAACCACTTTGGCTTATTTATCCGAACAACCTAATTGTTCGATTATTTCAATTTAACAGCAGTCTATCTGCTCGTCGGCGGACTTCTACGCGTTTAGCGCGATCGGTGGGAAGTCTCCTATGCTGATGATACTCAACATAAGGACAACGCCAACCATCTTCCATTATAGATCGGGGGGAAGTTTCCCATGCCGATGATACTCAACATAAGGACAACGCCAACCATCTTCCATTATATCAACGGTGGCGACGGCATTGACTTGTTCAAACTCCGGAAATTGGGTCAAGGATTGAAGGACCCTCCACTCTCCAACCGTTAGGTTGAGTTTGGATGGCAGATATCATAGGGTGGAATGAGAATATGATTCCAGAACTCTAAGATTCCTACATTTGGGAAGGGTTGGAATAAGAATCTGATTACTGATCTCCCAATCCAGGAGTAATTACTTTCCTGAACAAATGAGGAATAATATGAGATTACGGGATAATCTTATTATGGGAGGAAAATGAAAGATTAAAACTTTCCTCTTGTACCCCTCATTCTCACATTAATTTGGTCTAATTTTGTTATGGAATTATTTATTTATCGGTACTTCAATAAGATTTGCTTTGGTAAATTTTTTATATTAAATTTAGTTGAATTATTTATTCATCTTGTGAGAGGAAATATAAAGCTATAAAAACATGAACACGCTTGAAAAAAAAAGTAATTCAAAAATATTTGTCTATTTTATATTATTATTTTTGTCTTCGGTACACTATTTCCAACTTTTGGTCATTAATTTTTATTTTCCGCATTTCTCTCATCTAGACAAACAAATAATTCAACAAAACTTAACAAAAAACTTACAAAAGGAATTTTAATTTTTTTGCATAAAGACAAAATAATCCAAAACTAAAAAAGTTAAGCCAAATTAAGTCTTAGTCAATATATTTTTTTCACTACGTGATCTATAATGTAAAAAGTAAAAAAAATGACCAAAAATCCTTTATGAATGCAATGAGATGATATATGCATTTGTTCGAATGTTTAATACGCATGGGTAGGGTAATGAGTTGTCATACCTTTTTTTTTTTACATGGAACCGATATTTCAAAATTGTAGTTTATTAGAACTGATGATGAAATTTCAAAAGGGCATCTTTGAAAAATTAGGTTAAAACTTCATTTCATTCCTATGCTTTCAATGAGTAAACAAACGCTTGGATAGAATTTTATTGTTTTCCCTAGTTAAGATTCATGTGTTGAAACAAACACTTGAATGAGATTACCCATGAATCATATTACCAAGAATCACATTCCTGGGAATAGAATACCCATTCCTGATTCTTGATTGCTGTCATCCAAACTGAGCTTAGGTTAATGAAAAGATAATCTATTTAATTACAAACATGCTATAGCAAACCCTAGACTAATTTTTTATTATTTTTATTGTGGGTACTTATATACTGCAAAGATGTTTTGTTTTCTCAGAGTTTTTTCCAGGCCTCCAAAAACAAAGAAAGAAAAATGAGAAATCACTTTCAAAGTCCAACTGAAACATTCATACAAAATTATAAATTTGTACATTGCAGTTACACATCATTAAACAATCTCTCACAAACATACTGAATCTAAATAGCTACCCTACCCTCAGAAGATCACGATCGACGATTCCTCTACAAGAAGCAAAATAAATAGTCACCCTCGTAATTTTTCCCGAAATTACTTCTTCCGCGAAGGGTAAAGAAGAAATCGAAGATGCTGAAAATATAAAAAGAAAATTTGTACGGGATAATCAGTGGCACCTTAAGAAAGAAAATTCCTTGTGATTTCCACAAGACCGTCTTTTTGATAAGATTCATTATCTGTATAGCTGGGAAAGGTCCTCTGAAAATGTTTTCCTGATGACTTCTCTCTTGAGCTTAAGGGCTGCAGTTACGAGGCCTGATTCGGGAGTCCACGGTTCGGAAAGCAGTTTGATCTTCGCAGGGATCTCAAACTTCTCCAAGCGCGCCTGCTTTCCTGCCTGTGAAACGAGAAGAAAGCAGAAAGATGAAAGATGGAACACAAATAATAACTCGAGAAAATAACAAAAGCCACCGTAAGTAGACGTGGATGCACAAACATTTGAAATAGTTTGATGATGGAGACACAAGTTGATGATATACATTTACCAGAAAAAAGAGATGTAACTACATAGATGACCAATCCGACGCCACAACCGAATTATATTTACCCTGAAGGTTCTGGTCCAGTGGAACTTATCGGTCGCATTCATTCTTGAAAATTACCCGAAAAGAAGTAATGGAAACTTCAATTCAGTGAACGGCCAACCAAGGGAAAGGCAACAAAAATTCAACCGCTCTTTGGACAAAAAATGTCGTGGTCGACTGGTCGTGGAAATGTGGAAAACAAATTTTAGGGAAGATCTGTTAAGAAGAAATCTGCACGAGGCGACCTATTCCATATAACTGAACTCCGAAACTGACTTCTGGTTTTATAACTTGTTCATAGTTCTCAGGGGAAAGAAAAAAAAACTGTTTAGTAGATAAACCGTGACCAAATTTAGAGGTCCAATAATGTTCCTAACCTCACATACAACTAATATCTCACATACAACAATAATCCTTTGAATTGTGCAGTTGCGGGAAAAAAATTTGTTCTCTAATTTACCTTCACAATTGACGCAAGCACTTCCCTCACGGTTTCTTGCTTTTGGCACAAGTCTGCAAAATCAACAAAAGCAATTCCTTGCTTTGAAGCCCAGCCCTCCAACGCCGGCTGTGAAGCTACCACGAGCGCCACGCAGCAACTATGAAAAGGATCAGCATGCAACATAATATTTTCAACATAGGGGCTGACAATTAGGGCAGCCTCAACCTGCAATGGAAGCATCACTTTAAGTTCATTAACCTGGTCAAGTTGGGAGGAAAAAAATAAGTTGCATCATTTTAAATTGTTTGTACCTTTCCCAATGAGACATATTCTCCATGCTGAAGTTTAACTATATCCTTTTTACGGTCTATTATCTCAAGGCAACCATCACTGTGAAACTGCCCAATGTCACCCGTGTAAAACCACCTAATTCCTCTTTCATCAACCTTTTTGACACAGAATAGAGACACATTTTACTACCCCAAGCAAAGAGTTTTTCCTCATAGCAGCTTAAACAAGAAAAAATGAGCAAAATATAATTAAAATTCTACCTTGTACACTTCCTTTGTTTTCTCCTCGTTTTTGAAATATCCAACAGTAACATTTGGGCCCCCAATAAGTATTTCGCCTCGAGGCTTTGGTGAATCCGTTATTAAATATCCACCCTCAGGCCAATCTATCAACTGAAATACAGAAGATGTTGAGTTACTATGGGAAAAATTCGCACATCTGTTAAACATAGAAACCACAACTAGACCATCATTGCATTTCATTAGAAAATATTAAGTATAACCTAACATGGAGATGCAATCGGTGGAAAATTTTGAGCTAAAATTTTAAGTAAACTGATTTGTCCCACTCAATATATCGAGGCAATAACTCCAGCTATATTTTACCTTAATAAATGAGCAAGGAAGTGGAGCACCAACACGGCCAACAGATGTGTCATCATACTCTGAAAATGTCCCACCAGCACAAGTCTCAGTAAGACCATACCCTTGACCTATTGGAGCACTGGAAATAATATCCAGATATAGGATTACATTACAAATCCACATGGGAAAAGGCAAACATATTATGTTACAAGAGGAAAAGCATCTGCTATTTGAGCCCTCTCTTTAAAATACCACGTGTAACAAGTACATAAACTTTCTTGTAAAGCATCACTCTCAAATATGAGCATGTATAACTATTTCTATTTTCACAGAAGGAAGTGACCGTTGAGCATCTACTAGGGGACAAAACAACCTAACGTTCTCCAAAAGAAACATCGATGCATATCTATGCATCTTAAACCTCTCATGAACTATATCCACCAAGATTTGGGTCGAAGCAAAAACCATATGTGGATGGTTAGGCCATGCTAAGGACAAAAACAGCCATGCGTAACTCAAGTATATCAGAAACTAAACTATTTGCTAACAGAAGTCCTTCGGTACTCATGGCAAGCCAGTATGACTAAAGTCAATTGATTCACAACATAATCTAGGGATGCTACAGCAAAATCATAAACTTCAAACTTTCTTTCTCACGAAAAGCCAGAGTCTAATAACCTGATCTGTACAATCACAAGAAGCATCAGTCTCAAGTTCAGCTAGCACTCCAGGTGAAACTTCCCGTTATTGATATATACTCATTGAGAAAAGACTTTCAAGTGTGGATATATTCGCTTGCTCTACTTTATTATAAGCTTGACTTCTTGGCTGATAGAAATTTTAACAACGGGTGGATAGATTCCTTCAAATCAATTTGGTGAAACCATGGTCAAAATGGTATTTCAAAGGTCAATCTAGACAACTTAGGAGATGGAGGCTCCCGGACAAGTGAAATCAGGGACATATTTACGAAACATCGCAGAAGCTGTGGAGTGCCTCTAAGAAGTTGATGTATAAAAGCTAGGAAAAGTGTAAATATCAACACGGTGACACCATACTCACCTGAGGCAAATGTTGATGAATCTTTGAGTATCACCAGAAAGGGGAGCACCTCCAGACAGCACAAAGCGAATGTGACCACCTAAAATTGCTCGGACCTTCCGAAACACAAAAAAGTTCCATAGGTGTCTTTCCAAGCCCCATGCTCCAAACCAGCTGCCATTTATTGCGGAGAACCGACGTGCATAGGCCAAATCAAACAACCTCTTTGATAGTCCACCAGTTGCATCTACCTGAAGTTTTAACAAGATACACTAGTCATGTAAGTGACCTCGTTTACCAAAAAAGAAGTTCCGTACAACTAAAGGGCCTGTTTGACTGGACTACTAGTGAAGGAATAAAAAACCCCATAGGAGTTATAGTCATATCTTACTAAGGACGCGATTAATAATACCACATCCACCAATTATGCTACACCCTGTGTTTTGTGTGATCTCATATCTAATTGATATTTTAATTTCATCCTAACCGTAACTTTCAGCCAAAAAATATTGATGCGGTCTCTCCGATAAATCGCCTAACCCAAAGCTCAAATCCGAGCAGACAAACAGGGGTCTAATATGTGAAAACTGAAATCTACGGCTATAGACACCAACATTTAAATCTAGGTATTTGTGTCCAAGAAAATTTTAACCAACCTTCTTCAGCACACCATCTCGAACGCGATCAAGAATTGCTGGGACAGCTGTCATCAACGTAGGC
The DNA here is from genome assembly GCA_020567845.1 of Rhododendron henanense subsp. lingbaoense. NCBI lineage: Eukaryota > Viridiplantae > Streptophyta > Magnoliopsida > Ericales > Ericaceae > Rhododendron > Rhododendron henanense. The sequence continues at coordinate 34,091,507 of CM036315.1, read as the reverse complement.
CTTAACATAGAAGCATCCCCTTTTGTTCCCCTCTTTATCTTGTTTGATGTATCAGTAAGAGTCAAAGGAGAACCATAACCTATAGAACTACCAACAGCGGCTATTACATTCTGCAAAATAGAAATGCCATTGTTGAACTGCTCCAACGAAGAGAAAGTGTTTATAGTCACGTGAAAAATTTCTCAAAAGAGTACTCAAGTTAGTGAGTTACATAGACCAGTAAATCACAAAGAATCAAGATACCTCGGCTGCTAATTCTAGAATATGAGCCAACGGTAGGTATGCTAAATAAACATCCTTATTTCCAAGCATAGGAACAATTGTCATGACAGCAGAAACTGTAGCTAGAACATTGCCATGTGTCATCATTACACCCTGCATTAAGTAGAAGTTATTTGATGATTTAGAAGCTATAACACTTTTAGCATTTCAAGAAGATTATCAAAAATGGAAAGATAATGCAAGCAGCAGTTACTGAAAATAAATGCAACTTTAGGAGAACATGAAACCTATAAATATAACTACAGTTGATAAGATTTCACCAGACGCCTCAAAATTATTTATGTAAGCATCTCATTTGGACAAATTCAAGTATAATAAGAAACCATACGGTGAAATACAATAAAAGAAATGCGGGAAAAAAAGATATAGCTTCCAACTTGCTTAATCCTTTTGACAGTGACAATCAGAACATCACAAAGGCAACCTCTAGACCAGTGAATTTGCACACCCTGTGCCCTACTTGGGCAAAAGGCCACCTTGATGGTGCTTAGATGACTCATTCACTCAATTATGAACAGCTTTTTTCCGTAAAAAAATGTGAATTTTGTTTTATTAGACAAAAGAAAGTAATAGTACTTGGAACTCTATAAGACTATAACACAAAAGCAATATTTTACAATGAACATAATTTCACACTTCTTCTCCGAGAGAAGTATTCTCACTCCACTTTAAGCCTCTCAAACTCCTTTTTCTGTCTTTTAGCTCTCACAATGGAGAATGAGAGGCTAAACTCGTTATCTTTTTAATAGATAATGCTCCATATTTACTTTTCTTTTTGGAAGTTCTATGCTCTGCTTCTCTTTTAAATAGTTTTTCCTTTCTACTTCAGTTTCATTAACATCTGTAATGATCTGAATCACCTAAAAACAGAACTACTCAGACTCGGTAACAAGCAGGGATCATATTAGCAAGGAACTTTCCCAATAGCTAAAAAAACTGAATAGTGACAAGATGGTCTCTGAACAATACAGTTAGACACATATACCTCATATTTGAACTTGACCGAGAAATAAAATAAGGTGAATGTAACACATGGGAAATGAACTGAAAGAAATAGCTCCTTTACAAACCTTAGGTAAACCAGTGCTCCCACTTGTATACATTATCACTGCTATGTCGGCTGAAAGAGGTAGATCTGCTTCAGTAGGATTCTCTTGGCCAAGTCTCTCTACTTCAGAAAATGAAGTGATTGTCCAGCTGCTGCCCCTCTCAATCAATGAACCATTAGATGACATCTCATTATCCATGCAGACTATACGTTTTACAGTATCCAGTTGCCCACTTATGTCTAAAAGTTTCTTCAGTTCTTTGTTCGCACAAATAACAGTTGTGACCTCTGTCTGAAGAATAGGTGATTCAGGTGAATATATAAACAATAAAAACATGAGGCCATGAGTCTGAAAAGGAAATTTCATTTCATTGTGTACAAAAAATTTAGTTTTTTGTTTTCTTCCCAAAAAATTAAGAAATGAAGGTAATTAAGTTACAACAAAAAATGGATGCACAAGCTGATGGAAAGGATGAGACCGTAGAGTACGAAGAAAAAAATTTATGCTGACCAATTACCCTTCAGTTGCAAATTTTGAATGCGTAAACATATTGATATTGCACCATTGACTTGTGTCCAAAGCTCCACTAAAGCTGGAGTTGCCTCAAGTCTCAACCACAAAAGCTATAGTTTCCTTATGAAAACTCAAGATTTTGCAAGAAATGTTTTGAGTTATTAGAGAGTTACAGAATTCAAGCTGCAAAAGTTGATGTCTAACAATTTAAAGATAAAGGTGCAATAGCAGTGTATAGAAATGTAAATATGTGCTAACGTGTATGGAGAGGGAGTGGGAAAGGGACCTCATTTAATGAATGACACAGAGCCTCCTCCCCTAAAGATGCGTATATGGTAACAACAGTGACATTGCGCCTGAAGCAACCCTGATACAATAACCCACATCTACTATCACATAAACAGGTCTTGAGGGGAGCAGAATTTTCATCATCATAAGAATTAATAAAACCAGACAACCTAGACTGATTATTTTCCTCACTTTCAGAGAAATTTCCGTTGGACAATATTAACCTAATCATACTGCAGGAAAAGTTATCCTAGCAAATTAATACCAAACCAAATGTTGTACAGATTCAGCTATCACTAAAAAAAAAATGATCAACTGAAAAACAACGAAATGCTTTTTAGCGCCCAAAGTGAAGTCCCAAGTTGAACCCTTTACATTTTCAAGGACTAAAATTCAAAAAGATGACATCAACTACAAGAAGTACAAGAATTCAAAAATGTAAAAATCATTACAAGAACTCAATAATATTGGTTAAGAAGATTACTGTTCTTACAGTTTTAGCCGCAAAATTGCTAATCAATCTTGTATAATCTAGCTTTTATTGTATCGTTTTCAATGGAATCAATGGATAACATTGCTAATCCATTTAACTTTTCTTGTGACATGGCCAATCAAGGATAAGACTTGCGTTAGTTTGGTTTTATAATTGCCATAGTCCAGTCGTTTAACATAGCTTATTATAGCAGTTTTTGGTCCAAGCCTCTATAGGGTTGGGAAAACTTTAGGGGGCCCAAAAGTTAGTGCGAACTTGGAGGACTAAAGACATGGCTTTAAGAGCCTTCGCCCAGGGCAAGCCCTGCAGAAAGATAAGTGTTATGATGCAACAGGAAATCAGATCAGCACCTGCAGTGCAATAAACCATTCTTCTCGTGTATCAGCAAATATTGCTACCCGTTCTTCCCTTTTATGCCCAATATGTACCAAACCAGAAGCGAAATTGCACACAGCTTCAAATGCTTCGCCGTAGCTTAACCACTCATATTCACCCAACTGAAGCTTCTCATATGACCTACCATCTTCAGACTTTTCCATTTCCCTTGAAATCAATTTTCGAGTTCCAAGAAACTGCTTGCTTCGGTGCTGCTTACACGATTGCTCGAAAAGATCTGCAAGTGTTGATATACCCTCCCATGCCGTCGTCACTGGGGAAGTAAAACGGTAATTTCGAATTGCATACCCAGGTTCCCCGCCTGCATCGGCAAGCAACCCCCTTTTCTTCCCATTCTTGGAATTCCGCAGCAAAAGAGTGAATACAAGAGGAACAAGGAGGCCAATAAAATAAGGACTCATTTTCCAGGAACCGTGCAGCCCCTGCAAAAGCAAACCAATTTGATTATAGTAGAAGAAAATTAACACCGCTAAGGTCTTCAATGCACACTACACGTTTTCCAGACAATTAAATGGTCTCAAAGAACAATATAGAACACCAATTAAATGACCACTCAAAACCATAAATCCATTATCCCTCATAATAGTGGAAGTGACAGCTATCTTTGCCAGTAAAGCCTCTCAATGTTGGAACTGGTGGTACACACACCTATGATCAAGTCCAGCACTCATTCATCTTCTTCGTCCTTGTTTCTCTTTTTGGGTTAAAGAGGCAGGGAGGGCAGGGAGAGATCTTATCACATTTGCCAGTCCACCATCACTAAACCCAAAAGAAATAATAAATACTAACAGCCTACAAAAGTGCAACTACTTCGCAACAGTCACACCAGACAAAGGCCTAATACAAACTGAGAAATCATACTTAATAGACAGAGCAGATTAATGGAGTCTTAACTGCATGAATCAGTCACTTACAATCATTAGCTTAAACCTGCACCCCACAGTGAACTTGCAAAAATCAACAAGAACTGGTTCAAATATAGAAGTGTTCTTAATACAAACACATTAGCACCATCCCTACAACCTGATCAGGACAATGACTCCTATACACCTGTGTGTATAGCCAAAACATGAACTATGTAGCACCGACACCTCTAGAGGTTGAGGTATCGCCATGTCAGACACGGGGACACGGCTAGATACATGTCCGACACGCGGCACATGCCACGTGGCATGTCTAATCATTTAAGTTAATATTTTTAGGGGGACACAGTGGGGACTCGTATGGGGGGTGTGTTTTCTTTTAATTTTTTTTGGGGGTAACTATGTTTTACTTAAAAGTTTTGGGTTTAGGTGTAAGTTAACCTATAAAAACAAGTCCTAAAGAGAAGAAACCATAACATCAGATTCCTCTCATCCATTTCGTTTTGTTCACATTTTGCAATTTGAAACTTGGAAAAAATAATAAAATATGTGTGTGTAAATTATACACACGCGTGGCGTGTCCCCCGCCGTGTCTGTATCCCCATTTTTTTAGAATTCCCATGTCCGTACCCGTATCCGTTTATGTGCTACATAGGTAAATAACAAACCGAATGAAAAACATTTTTTATCAAACTGAATTATGTTCAGCAATATGCTCAAATTTGGGTCAAAACATAAGTGTCAAGCAATGGAAGTACTGAAATTGTTCGTAAAGCATGTAGAACCTTCAAAAGAGAACATACTCAAGGCACGTTTGTGAACATATTTGGTGGTTCCGTGGTAAGTGGTTTGATAACACATAAACATCAATTGCTTAAACCTGAAAATTACTTTAAGAAGAGGTCTTAATTTCAATTCAATTGAAACAGATGTTGAAAAATGAACTCTTAACTGGAAAATTAAATATAAATCTTGTTTCTCAAAATTCAGAACTTCAGCATGGCTACTTCCCAGTACCAAGTTCTAGTTTATCAAACAGCAGCCCTAAACATTGCCAATACTTCCATATCGAAAATCAAACTTTGGGAAATCAAGTAGCTCAATCCATTAGTCACGACAAAAAGAAATACTCCGACAAAAGAAGTGTACAGTTTTTCTTTATATTTGGGTAATTATGTATAATCCTTTTTTGGTAGGTATTACAAAATGTCGTATCCCATTCTACATCTGAGTGAGTTTGTTGAAGCACAAGGAAATAAAAATAGATAAAATTGATGTGGTTTTGTTATTGAAGTAATCCTTAGAATCAGATTGGTGACACACACAGCTAGATTATCTTCCGGTAATCAACTCCGCTCAATATCAAATGGATGGTACCACAAATGGCATTGGAAATGAAAACAGAACCAACGTCGCTCACCCAACCACCACAGAGGATCAATCACTCTCTATCTCATCCTTCACCGCACCCTCATGTGTAAAAACCACACCCCACAGCCCGAAGTCAAACACAAAAAACACCAAATACACATTCGCCCACCATTGGATAGCTCCCCATAAGAGGATGACATGTACTGACCAACAGGGGTCTAACCTAGCATTTTCATGTCTCAGACAATAGTCAAGAGGCAGCAAACAAGCATTATAGACTACAAGGAAACAGATATACTACTCAAAGAGAATAGAGTACGTGGAGTCGTTATACAATCTCATTCACAGCCGCAATTACAAGACCATTCTTTGGTGCATAATAATATGCAGACACCAAAAAACTAAACACCATGGGACAAATATACTAAAGCATCAAAAGATTCGAAACCCATACAGGAAAGTTATCAATTCGTTTTACAATTCCAAAAAAATGAACTCTACCTGAGTATAGAACTGGATTCTACGGCCTAACTACAAGTAAAGCACCCACAAGTGACAGTCAGCCAGCAGTGAACCAGAAACAAGAAAATAGTCAAAATACCCATTTCCAAGAATACATACATACATTGAACAGTTAACCAAAACATCAAATTCTAAAGACCAAAACGACCAAAAAAAAAAACATAAACAAGAAAACCCATTTCTAGAAGAAGGCTAAATGATAAGAGGAATACCTCCGAATCCTGATTTCAGAAAACAAGTGTCTGAAAACAAAAACAAGTTCAGATGAAAAGCATTACAAGAACCCAAAAAATGGGCCGGAAGTTAGGGTTCAGGGATCAGAGAAGGTGATGAGGAACCCAAGGGCCGAAACTAGAAGGTGTTAAATAGCTGAGTTGGGCGGATGGATCGAGAGAGGAGAAGTTGGAGGCTCACAAGTCACAAGTAAGTATTGACAGTGTGTTTTCTTGTTTTTTCTTGTTCTTGGCTTACTAGGAGAAAAATGACTTGTTCTCTTTTCGGCCTTACAAGTGGAACTTTAGGTTCAAAGTGTACAAATCTGAACCATTCAAGTGAATGAGAGGAGAGCCCCGGATGTGGTGCATGAGGCCTTAATGGTTTCATGTGAATCATTTTTTTGTCAGTTTTAGGGTAATTATTTTGGCCTTTTAATTTTTTTTAGCAAATATATAAGGGAGACATAACCGTTAAATTTTGGACTTCCATTTCTGAATTGCTTATTTTTAACAATTTTTTAAAAAAAATAAACAATGTTTAAACGTTCCCATTATTTATTCAATGCACGTGTTGTGTTTTGTAGTCTGAATGATTCCAAGCTTAATACGTTATTAATATAAACTCAAGCTTTTCTTGTTTTATTCTATGTTACTACTAAGTACGTGCAGTCGGGCAAATCATGACCCGAGCTCTAATATATATTAAATATTTTATGGTATTTATAGTATAGAGATCTTGAATTCGAGTGGAGATAAAGAAAAGTAATGGAATTCTAAATTGCATTTGCAAGTTACGTAACAATGATTAACCGGCTTGCGGTGGTACCATAGTGACATATGCACGAGGGGCCTATTTAACTTATCGTTTATGAGTATCAGATTGGATTATACTAATAGCACCACATATTTTGAAGATGGGTTAAATTATCACGGTCAACTTAAACAAACATTGTACATATTATCTCACAAGGTGTTATATACACTATACTATGAAGGTGTGGTATTATCAACTCGATACTTCTTTTCAGACCAGATTTCATATCTTATGGTATTATATATTATATATCTCACCACTATTAGTTAGGTCAAACAAACACGGCAAAGATTTATTGTTATATGTCACTGTTAGCAATCATGGATTATATGTTCCATACGGATAGACTGAATTGAAATGTTAACAAATCTATGAATATTTTAGTTATTTCACGTTTAAAATCAAGCCGTACTCATATTGATTTAAATTTCACGATAACAAAAGCACACGTGCAAATGTTTTTAGTTTTTGATAATAGACAGGAAACAAAAAATGCCTAACAAAATAATTTGACCGATAACTACGCATTTTGATGGTGTAAAAAAGTAATCGTTTCATTTTTTGGCTCATTAAGATGCCCGTGTGGTAAAAATTCAGTTAATTTTTAGACAGAAAGTATAATTTTGTACATTTAAATACACAACCACATAAATGTTACGTGCAAGCTAGATTTGAAATTACAGGGGCCAATCGGCATCAAGTCCGAAGTACAAGGGTTGAAATGAACTCTTACCTAAGTTTTATCCAGATGAATGAAAGGGATTCTTAACATAATATAAAACACTATATGGCCCTTGTTTATGCTCGCTAATGAGATCTTAGGTGACCATCATATTGACTTTTATGCTTTAATATTCCTATAAAAAATTCATTCTTGTAAGTTATGGATGCAGGAGCAAGTTAGAGATAATATTTTGTTGAATTTTCAAATTGTATTATATTTAAGTAGCGTCGGCCCTGAGTTTTTGGAACCCCTTGGCGAATCCTGAAAATAGAGCTCTTCCCGTTTCCAAGAAATAAAATTCAAAAAAATACATGTTAACTTCAAAAAAAAAAATGAAATAAATTGCAAGGCAAAGCCACAAAAATAACTACTTAATTGTTAGTGTAAGAAATCAAAAGTAAACATGGAGCTTCTGCTCCAACGAGATTAGCATGAGACATAAAATCTTGTGTGCATCAACGACGATCACATTGTAGGGTAATATGATCTTGGACAACCGATAGTGAAATAGTACCGTGAAAATTCAGAAGAAACCAACTTTTTTTTGTGTGTCAAAAATGAGAAGATTGTATTGATAAACGTCCAGCGGCACGGCACTTACAAAACGGAGATCATTACAAAGAACTTGGACAAAGCCAAACTAATCGTCTAACAAATACAAAACAAGTAAATCACAAGGCAATCGATGTCTTTCATCCTAACCCAGACATGGCCTGACGCAATAGCGACACTTTTAAACTGCCTAACATCTAATTAGGAGTCTCAAACGAGAAAATGTGCAAAGTTAAGGACAAAAGACACCAAATACCCAGACGATCAAATGCACTCCACCCAAGTATGAATGCACCAATGAACTCCCAAGAACTACAGATCTGCCAAGCCACCACGGGTTGCCTCGCCAAAGACATCATGTAGGGACAGAACGCTGAAGCACAGATATCGTTGTGAAGCAACCTCGATTGAGAGATCCGATCTGTAGACAAAATTCGTCCTAAGGCGAAACTAATAACTCTCGTTGAACGAGAAACAAAACTCTCACAGATCAGACGATAAGTCGTATATCTAGAGAGACGGAAAGAAAAAAAAAAAACAAAGAAAGAAAGAAAGAAAGAAAGGGAGTCGATAGTACCATGGCCTCCCCCTCCCGCCGCCGCGCATGGGTATGGAACCCACGGGGGGAGGGGAAGGGAGAAGATCAAGGAGATGTGGTGGTTAGGGTTGAGAGAGAGGAAGAGAGAGGCCAATTTATGTCAAAGGTAAGGTTTTTTTTTTTTAGAAGAAACCATTAGAGAGTGGAATAGAATATCAGATCATAAATAGCTACAATTCTAAAGCCAAATATGTCCAAATCAGGTTACGTGTTTAACTGATATCAAAACAATGGGTTACATTTTAAAACAACCAAACGTGGACATGTAAAGTTATTATATTGTATAGGATACAATATTTACTTCTCAGATTTTTAAAGAAAACATGGAGAAATTTTGCTTAAATAAATGTAAGATACTTTTCAAAGTGATGGAATTATTATTACCTAGTACTGTACTTTTTTCAAGTTAGGTGAACAATTAATGTTTCATTTTTCTTGTTTTCTCCAAAGAATGTCTTCTGCAGTCCACACAAGTTGGGAAATTATGAAGATTGGGAATAGCTTGCAAGAATCATGAAAGATTATTGGGCAGTCCTATAGATCTCAAGGCAAATCACTCACCAAACCAAACCAGCCACCTTTGAGGGAAAAAGTCATAACACATGCAACAACTGTAAAAAGGACTAAGGGTGAATGGATTATCATTATGACCCTCATTAAGGCTAAGAGTTAATTGATACTAGGTTTTGGATTTATCTACATAGAGGTCTTCAATTTAGTTTCCTAATTTAAATTGCCTAATTTGGGGGTTGAAATTGATATGAAGTTATTCAATATGACTTAGCAAGGCCTCAAACTGAGCAGAATACTAGAAATCGATTCCCGTAGTTGATACCAATCAAACGGACATAAAAACATGATTTGATATAGTTAAGATAAATAACTACCGCCAACACATTTTCAATAAAGCGGAAATAAGTACTTAAAAGTTAAGAACCATAGCGAAACGGGGTTTTGAATAAAGCTCAATAGGATGGGATTCCACATAAACATAATGGAAATCACAACACAACCCTAACTTAGTTTGGCTATTTGCGGTCACAATTTTTGGCTCCACGAGTTGAATATTTTCAAAGATAAAAAAGAAAAGAAAAGAAAAGAAATTTTGTTTCATTTCCAATTGACAAAAGGATACCAGCACATTGGACATAGAGCATGACAAAGACCAAAATGTTTCTACTTGTTTTACAGCTTAAGTTAACACAGTTCTTTATAGCATTTTCATATAGTACCAGCATCATGAAACAATCCCACCTTGAAAAGTTAGTACAGAAGAATGCATCAATCTAGTAACTCGTGTGGATAGAATTTTTCCAGAGTTTTGAACACAAATTAGCTAGGTGCAGATCTTCCGTTGACATTATCTTGTCGATTAGCAGGAGGCGATGCCCCTGAAAACATCTCCATCACAGATCTCAAAGCCCCCGTTAGCTCCTCGGGCATTTGCTCTCCCAAATTCACGTTTATGTTGCCACCTATTCTTATCTCCGGCTCATCAACTCCATCGGCATTGATCTCTCCTTCCTGCCTATCTTGATTATGTTGTCCCTGATGCATATTTGCAGCTATGTTTCTAAACATACTTGCAATATCAACAGGAATGCCATTAGCATTGAAGGGCATAGAGGTAAATGGCGGAGGCATTGCATGGTTCCATGACCTCCCTGCAGCCTGTTGATTTGATTCTTGATGACTTGCTGAACTTGAGCTCTGTAAGAGGAGAGAGGGGGGGAAAAAGCCTTTGAATATGTTAGAAGAAATAACCACAACTTCACAACTTTCAAAGATGTGGAATTAAAGCTATGCGTTTTTTTTGAAACGGCAAAAAGTTTATTAGGAAACTTGATAGGGTACATCAAGTGGGGGAGAGCAGAGGGGGATCTAACCAAAGGTTGGACAAACACCTGAAGAGGGCAAAGCCCTACATTCCAAGGGCAAAATGCCCGAACACCTAAGGGCCTAAATGTGCCCAGATCAATCATATACAGCACAAAAAAGGCCAAACAATGCCCAGATATGAAAATTAAGCCCAAACCAGCCAAAACCCATACAAAGTATGAGCCAAGCCCACCCAAAAGGCCCAAAACCAAACCCTAACCCTAAACTACAGTCACCGCCACCGCCAGCCACCGACCGATTCCTCCAAGCAACCAAACCACCACCACCACCACCACCACCAAACAACCAAACCTGACCGCGCCAAAAACACCACCAGACAAACGAGACCACCAGTGCACCGCAGCGGCCGAACTTATGCGTTGCTCAAGTAATATTCCAAGTGCAGCAAGTAGTGCTTTGATATAAACGAATTTAAACACAAACTGACAAGAACCTTTCGTAATGAATGATATCCTATCGTTTTTGGCGGAAAAAAATACTCTAGACACCAAACACCAACCAAAAAATTCAAAAAGTCTTAGGTCTTCTGCTAGCTTAGAAAATGTAAACATTTTACATTTTCAAAATTACCGCACATGTTAAGTAATAATGACACATTGCTAACAAGAACTTCTTAATAAAACAAAACCACTTTCTCTATCAGGTAAAGGCTTCACAGCCAAATATGTAGTCTCGGGTTTTTTGAATTTTCCTTGATAATATCTGGGGACTCCTTATAAATGGAGAACTGAAAAGTGTGCAGAAATCATAAGACCCGCAAAATCATCTCCTGATAATACTACTACGCAATGCAGACACACACAGCCATGAGGCCTCTTCCATTGAATGAAATTTTCACCTAGGGGCCCTCCTTTACTTTCTCAATGAAATTCCTTTCCTGAAAACTAACTTGTTCTTTCCTAGAGCAACTCATTTTTAACAGAAAGTAGATATTACCTCATGATGTTCTCTCCTTCGTTGTTCCTCTTTCAACTTTTGCTCCGCCACCTAAGTGTCAAAACGGAAGTGAGATGATGATGATACAATCTTGATGACAAGGGTGATGAGAATAACAAACAACTACTAACCCGAATGTTCTCTTTCACAGAATCATTATTCGGATCAAACTGCAAGGCTGCAGAATGAAACCTCAAATTAGGAAATAATGGAATCTGCTAAAGTAACTCTTGTAAAGACTACAATTTCCAGATTGCATCAGTCATCTGGTGATAACTGCTCTACAATAAAATTTAGTGTCATGTATGTCGGAATGTTTTGCTCCTTATCATGAACTCAAAAGATATCCACCTAAAGGAGCTGGGCCTCGTTGGGTCATTTTGTAACCATGTTATGGTTTCAATTCAACAACGAAAATGCTATATCCAACCATGTGACAGGGTAGGAGTGTGTATCTTCACAGTGCCGATATGTTTAGGATGACCACAACTGCACAATATGATCCGTCCTGCTCTATGTAAAGTCATCAAATCAGGACCTGTTGGGCTTTCCTGGATGCATACAGCTTAGTGACTGCTTCAGATTCTTGGATGTGTCTGTTTCTTGTGAGCAATGAAACTGTTACATAGGTTGTGTCATGGTACTCGTGTTTTTTATACTAAACAGCATATGACCTTGTCTCGGTTGTAGAAACAGCAAATCACTGGAACGTAATATTTACAACTAAGGATACCAGAAAACCTGCATAGAAGTGCATTGTTGTGATGAGAACCCTATCCTTCTAAGAGTGACACACACACACACATATCCGCATAACCACGGTACCGATATTATGCCATTCAAGTTGATAATTTTCTCGTTATACCTAGGCACTTTCATGTCTTTTACACTAGGTGTGTTACAGGGAGCGCTATTAACTAACAAATTAGGTATTGGAACGAACGTTTGTTCCAAATCTCCAAAGTTTCTCTAAAAAAACGAATGCAATAAACTAACGAGTCCCAAAAGAGTGCAGTTTTGGCAACAGAAAAATGTTGAAGAACAATCATTATGCTCCTCAGAATGTGTTTTGCATGGATAAGTTGAAGGACATTATCTGTCTTATTGGATATTTATCACTCAAAGGGTGTACAGTCTAATTTTGTAATCCACAAAAGCCTCCCATCATACCACATTCTAAGGAATGTGGCGTACCACGTCACCACTCCTGTTCCTCGTACCATAATGATCGTCCAAGCTAACATGTGAGTGTTGGGATCCAAAGCTCCTTTAGAAGTATCCGAGTCTGTTAGGTAGTGCTATCATATTTCAGATGTGTCAGCAAGAAGTAGCATAAGTACTACAAAAATGACATTCCAGAAGAAGGTCAAATGTTTTCCCTATTCTAGACCATTGGACAAGTAGTATCTTGTTTATCTCTTCAACTGCTCATTTGACATTCTTTTTGGTACGCATCGGCATGGTTTTTCGGTTAGCTGCAGCTAATTTTCTAATTACCAACCTTACCACTCTCTTGCTGAAATAGATTTATATTATCAAGTTGAAATATATTTGTTACAATTCCCTTCTTTACGCTTCAAATGTGTGTAAGTTGATTCTGTGTCTTTTGCATCAAATGAAAAACCAACAGCCTATTTTTTTGCACTTTGTGGAACAGGATTAGGTACCAAAGAACGACCAAACTAAACTGAAGTTCAGTATCAGCATACTATTGCCCTTTAATTACTACTCATTTCAGAAAATGTTACACATATATCAAAGAGCATTAAGAGGAGAAATAAATTACCGGGTAACAAAAAGAACAATAGCCATCCTAAAGCCATAAAGACTTGGATACGTAGAGAAAGGACAACAGACAGTAAACAGAAATATGACTATTGGTTATTCCCTGTTAAAGCATCATCATGCTTCCAACTTGTGCGTATTGTTGTGTAAGCTACAAGAATCATTTCAGAATTGATATCATACCAACCTTTTTCAAAACCTTTGTCAATAGCGTCCCTGTAGTTCCCTTGTGCATAGTAAGCAAATCCTAGCCGACTGTATGCCTTGCTATAAGTAGGGTTTATTTCTATGGATTTAAGACAGTCCCTGATTGCTTCTGCATATTGATGATTCTGGGTGTAAGCAGCTGCCCTGGAAAGTGTAGATTCTATTTAACCCATCAATGTCACACAGAAAACAGAAAAAATAAAATTTTGCAGTAATCAGCCAACAGAATTAACCAATCTATTCCTTTTTCGAATTGGCAACAAGAAGAGTTAATCAATCCAAATACAGCACAAACAAATTACAGAAGGCCCCTCAAAGACAGTAAGGAATAAATTTATCCTGCATAATCAAGTAACTCGTCCAATTAAGTCCGGGCTGAAATTATCTAGGACACCTAAACTTGGTATAAGCCGAACCCGTAATCCAGTCGTCTTACCCTTAAAAGCACAGACTTGAAATGATTTGGGTGAAAATTGGGATTATTTTACAACCTTCATTGCATTGACCAAGCGCCACAACTCCAACAAAAATGTTGGAATGCATGAAAAGGTTACCTAAACGTTCAAGTCATGAGCAATAGTGTGTCAAGTGTGCGCTTGATCTTTATCCACACTGTGACTCTCGTCTATTTACAACAAATTTCTCTTTGATATAATAGATTCTTAAGTTCTTAACTGACTTCAACTCGCTCTTGTCAACCAACATCCTCTTCACAGAAAGGGATGTGCAAGTCTAAATCCTATTCAAGTTCTACTTTAGAATAACTAAAAAGAAAATGTAAACCTCTAGTCTCTGAAGTAATTAGCTTTTTATTAGTCTCTACAGGTATGTTTGAATTTGTGAAAGTCGAAAAGATTCGATGCGTGGATATTCACATAATCAAATTCGTGGAGTTATAACGAATTTTCTGAATTCACTAAATCACGCACTATACTGGACTAACACTCAATCACCAGCTCAGCAACATAAATTTTGTCAGCCAATTTAGACTGACCAACTATCTGCAGATGATGTTTTGCTCACAAAAATGGAATTCTTGTGCCACAGGGATAATATTGATATCTTGAAATACGAAGCTGGAAACTTCGATTGAGTTAGCAAAATGGCCAGTTATGCTGATGCTTGTCAAAATACCTATAATTCTAGTAATAATCGAATACCATACCAAATAGACATAGTCTACAAAGAAATAAGCGCCAATCAATACTGCACTCTTGCAGGAAAATTAACCAACATGTTATGAATTACAACCAATGCCTAAACCCTAAACAAAAATCATAGAATTCGTCAATGTGTACTAGTTCTTCACCTGTTGCAATAGTAAACAGCATTATCTTCACAAAGGGAAATAGCAAAAGTGTACAGTTCAATTGCATCAGGGTATAGCTTTGACTGCATGGCCCTGTTACCTACAGAAAAGGCCAATATTACAACATGAAACGAGCTTGTACAAAACCTGAAAGAACAGTGAAATCATGCTTGGAAAAGAAATATTCACAAAATTGGAGAATCAGAATTAAGAAATCTGAATGCATAAAAACACAAAGATAATACCCAACATGCAGAAAACCTAATCTCACTGGCTTTGAATAACAGGCAATAGATTTAATATACTTGTGTTCTTGGAAAATCAGTTAAAAACAAGCTACAACAAACCAAGTACACATCATAATAAGTAATGTATTCCATCAATGGATACCTTGTGATTTAAAGGTCTCAGCCAGGGTTTTCTCATCAAATGTCTGGCATCCAGATTTTTGCATCTCCTGTATCACAAATGCTTTTTCGACTCACCAACAGATGTGCAAGGACAAATAAAATAGGGAGGATGATGAAATGAGCAGGGAAAAACCCAGAAAAATAAACAATTATAAATTGCAATACTATTAGGTACAGAAGAACAAAATTTTCTGAGAGAAAGAAGCAAAGTGAGTGAGATTTATTATATTCATCCAATGTAGTATCAATTGTTGCAGATACCAGGTCATGCTACTCAATGTTTTGAAACCAAATCTGAAGAACAAAGAAAATTTGTTTCCAACAGGAAGTACCAATTGAGATGCAAAAATTGATCCAAATCAAAACACAGGAAGTAGTATCGTGCATTTACTCATGCTTTTGGCATGTGTCCATCAATCTGATAGCGTTTTCTACATTTACTGGAAAAAGTAGAATAATGGAGGTAATAGAACGGGCCTTCTGGTCATTCCAAAGGGTTGCAATCAAAATTTAAATTGATAAATTTGAGTAGATAAGGCTACGTGAACCAGACCCGCAGCAAATACAATTTTCTTCCAGCCTCAAATCAACACATGTTTATTCATGACAAGCCGGAGAAAATTACTTTTCTGCCCTAGAGCCTATGCAAATTGTCACAATTCAATAAACCCCGGCTTAAAAGCTACAGATTCTTACTATATTTATTACTTAAGCTGAAAACGATCTCCTATGAAATATAAAAGATCAAGAGATATCTGCAATCAATTCCGAATCTTCTGCATCATAATCTACTTCCCGAAAGTACGAATCCACTTCCGAGTTCAAGAAGAACAGTTCCTTGAGCAGATCTTCTTGCTGATGTTATTACTGATTCTTGCTCTGAGGAATGAAGTTCTACCTCTTGGTCGAAGGAATGGCGGATTGAAGACTTCTCATCGCCTAGTTACAGGAAGACTAAGGCTTGATAGATCTAACTGGTTAGAATTCATTCCTTATTGTTCTAACCCTAAAGTAGCTACGTGCCTCAGGTAGCTTGCTCCTGAACCGCCCGTAGTCAGATCTAGCTCTCACAAAGAGGAAAGGATAAAACAAAGCTGTTAGTTCCCACTGAATCTTGTTAGTTATTATGGAGAGCCAACGGTAGACAGGATCAGAAAAAGCAGATCAAAAAACAAGAAAACCAGATAGGAATCAAAGGTCCCGCCAGTGTGCTAATGATAATAAAGGCTGCAAGCTCCATCCTGCTGTTATGGTCTCAGACTCTCAGTTGAGACTGAAGAGGAGTTTCATCAGCAGCAGCGAGGTCAAGCCATAGGTACGCTCAGTTGATTAACTATAATTGGACATGGTAAGGAATGCAGGAATGTCATCAGGCTCAGACCTATTCTTGCAAGAGGTGATTCGTGCACAAGCCCTTCTTCTTCGGGGAGCAGCTTCAATGCTTTTCCGGTTAGAGAGCAAGAGGAAAGACGTCCTAGTGATTTCCTTTCTTATGTCAAGGGCTGGTACTAGTATATCACCTCCTATGTATTGGACTATTTTTCAAGGCAATTTCAATTTCATAATTTAGTAGCTGATTGATTGAGTACGGTAAGTTTTTCAAAAGCTTAATTCAAGCCTTCATAAGTTGATTCAAGCCTCAAACTTTCTGGAGTTTGAGTTCTTTCACGCTGGAGGAAAATAAAAAGTGGACCACACACTGAGCCTACATGCTTTGGGTAAGGTAATATTACCCTTGAACAGCTCAATAGTGCCATTAAAGGGGCAAGAATGTGGAGCATACAAGACAGCAATGGTGTGCCTTGTCGAAAAGGAAACATAGATAGAATTAAGGGTTGGTTTGGGGGGCCTAGAGTTCTATTTGAAGGAATCAGATTAGCATCCAAGTAAATGGTTAGTTTTGTTCTGAGTACAAGAATTTCCTTTTCCTTTATTTGTTTTTTGTCTTTTATATTTGAAAAGCATAGAAACATGACTTCAGAAAGGACAGGAAGCGTATAAAATGGAATGCAATTCACTACACATTTGATGACGATGATGAAGATCATTTACGTTAACTGTAGTATTCTCATGAAAAGTATACCCATAAGCACACCATCATACCATTACAGCATTCTGAAATAACCGTGTTGCTCTATCCAGTTGGACCTGGTCGTCATGCCCATCAGATGTAGGCTTGAAATAATGAATTTTCTCAAGTGCACCAAAAAATTGCCCAAAAAGTTCATCTTCAAAAACCCCTGGCCAGAGACATGATGAATAAGTAAAAAAGTAGTACATACATAACTAGAAGTTACATAGTAATCAATGAGAGCTTTATCATTCTTCTTTATAAGTGACAAAACTTGCGTAGAAAAAAGGCCCATATTGCTTGCAAGTATGAACAAGGAATCTACAAAATCCCAAAAGATCCTAAAAATATCAAGACTAGGTATAACCCACCCCAAATTCCATCTACAAAACATAGACCAATAAACTGCGCACTAAAGCTGCGAATCGACTCCTCCACACCTTGGAAAGTTCTCCTGTTGTGTTCCCTCCATAGAAACCACCCATATCTAAAGAAGCAAGTCACCACACTTAACACCTTCGCCTACCAACCCTACCTCCACTACAAATGATCATAATCCCTACTACCCTCCTACGAAACACCCAATATGTACCAAAAAGAGCTAGAATAAATGACCACATTTCCCTAGGCACCAAATAATAAAGCAAAAGAGGAGAAATCATTTCCTCGTCCCTTTCCACATACAACACCTATTTATCACAATTCTCCACCTCCTTCTAAGCTTATCAATGCTAAAAGACTTCCCATGGGCTATGAGCACGGACACGGCAAAATACGTATGGGACGCGCCACGTGGCATGTCCAATATATTTAATTCATGAATTTAGGGGGACACGTGAGGGACACGGCAGGGGATTAAATATGCCATTTTTTAAAATTTTCGTGGGGTAAATGTGTATTACTTCAAATATTGTGGGTTGAAAGTGGAAAATGATGTATATATGATGCTTATAAGCTTATTTATACATATTGAAGCTTCGTGATTATTCATCAATCTATATTTCCACTTGTATAAAACATGTATTATTTATTTATTTATTTATTTTTGCAATGTCCGTGTCTCCATTTTTTTAAAAATCCCGTGTCCCGTGTCCGTGCTACATAGCCCATGGGACATATTCCACACGAAAAAAGCTGTCCTCAAAAGGGCCGTCCTTTAATCAGCAGGATTTAAGTGGGGTTGTGACACTTCACCTTCCCATGTACCAAAATGCAAATAATCTTGTTTGGGAAATCCAAACTAGGGTTACAATCTTTCAGAACTGTACAACTGGGGCCCTTTCCATCGCTTCAGCAGGAAGGAGGATTGGACCTCTAGTTCTCTCTAAGGCGTCCCCCTCCCATGTGCCCTGAAAAGACTTTATGTAAACATTTAATAGCCTCCCATGTGCCCCGAAAAGACCTTATATAAACATTTAATGGAATACAAACAAGAGAAAGAGACTTTTTACCTGAGGTGTGAGCTTCCCTTGCCCAATGCTCTCCCTGATAAAGTTTATGAAAGAAAATGAAAGCCAAATACAAAAAATGAAATAAGTGCCTTATAATCAAACAAAATAGATCCAAAAATGCATACAATCAAAAAGCGATCCTATATGTATATATATTCTTATATAAACTTCACATTTATTTAAGTGCATCACGACAGAATACAACCACAAGCTTGGCCTTTTCAACATTACAACACAGTAAGGCACTTCTAGTAAGTTAAGCTTTTAGGGCCGGTTTGCTTGACCGGATATGAGCATAAGAGTAGACTATATATCCAGATGACCACATATCCGGTGGTTGTTTTTTGGCCCAGATTAAATATCATGGGATGTGGTATTATTAACCCGATGGAATAACATACGTTATGCACGATTATATATCCCCTCACTATTAGTCCGGTCAAACAGATAGGCCCTTAGTGAAGAAAGTAAACTCGACTACCTAAAACATGTAAATAATTGAAGCCTTAGTTATCATGCAATTGCAACTTTAAAAAGCACATTAAACCGTAAAACCAAACAGCAACCATGTACATGTACCTTAAAAAAGAAAAGGACAATATCATGTCAGTCATTCATCATTCCTAAAAGCACATCTCTTCAACCAAACACAAAATATTATGCTTTGTCTCTGTTCTACCACTATTTTCTCGTTATATTTAAGGGAATGATAATTCCAGGAGAAGAGAATCAAGATTCAGAATAGCATACACATCCTAAACACGGTAGAAAAGTATAGTGGATAGGATGAAAAATAGACCACAGGTTGTGATGCCTCTGAATGATTAGGATCAGAAGCAATCTCAGCTGAGGAAGTACTTGGTCCAACTGCTGAAAATGTTTCCCGACTCAGATCTGACTTATGTTCCTGTTTCTCACTTGCTTCACGTGAACTGAATAGGTTAACCAACAAATCAGAATCTGCCCGACGACCAACAGAAGAAGGGTCAATCTTAAAGACCTCTGACAAACACTCCTTAGCTACCTCAAGACCTTCGAGATCGACACCAGGAGCAGGTTCAACTGTACCAGAGAAACAGCCATTATAGGCAAATCAACCCCCCAAGGCATTTCAAAAGTATTCTTACATGTTTAAACAATGAAATAAAATAACAATACATCATCATTGCTATGGCAGATAGTCATAAGCTTTTGCCGATGATCAAGTTTCTAGTAATAGGCACTCAACATTACTAATAGGCAAACTCATATCAGTAGTGAGCAACTCCAACCAAGCTCTATAATGCTCCAAATCTCTATATTGAGGGGAAATTTTGTAATTTATCCCCTCTTTCCTCAGCTTGTCTACAGCCTTAATTCAAACAAAGAGAATAAAAAATATACTAGTACCGAAGGCACTTTGGTTAAACGGGAAAAAATACTAACTAAATTGCAAAATCAAGGCAGAAAATAATCTAGAAAAGAAATTACAAGGTCAAAGTAAACTGGAAGAGTAACAACACTGCCAAAGCTACAAGTCACAATTACCAATACAATCAAACTTCAAACTTTACGTAGCGATCACAAGTAGACTATATATGTGCATATAGTGGAGAGAGAAAGTGTAGAGAGAGAGAGAGAGACCGGAATCGAGGAAGTCCAAGAAAGCGCCGACGATGCGGCGGCTGAGGGGAGAGTCGGTCTTCAAAATCGCCATCGGTGTGTGGAGGCGAGGGACCCTGTGCGCATGATAAGGGGGTACACACCGTCGACTCTCTCTCTCTCTCTGTAACGGGACCGCGTTTGGCAACAGGATTGGGTTTAGCCTCTGTGTGCCTTTTGGTCGTCTTAGGTTATTCTAACCTTATTCTGGACAGGGCTTTGACATGAGTAGCGAGTAGCCTTCAAACGACCTGAGCTGCTCACAAGCAGTTCGAAACTTGGCTCGATTGGGCTGGTTTGGGCTCATCTTGACTCATTTAATAATTGGACCGAGCTCGAGCTCTAATTTTGAGTTAGTTTAGTAAACAAGTCAAGCTTAATACTTCAAATCTCAGTTCGTTTATAGAGGCTTGTTTAGTAAATAAATCAGTCTTAGTTCATCAAGGGCTCAACTCATTTACAACCGAGCCGGGCTCGAGTTCAAATTTTTGAGCATCCTTGTGATAGTGGTGGATATAAATTTTTTATTGTAACATCAAACTCTGTTTCGTATAGTAGTAGAATTTAGTAGAAGCAAATAAACATTTTTTAACATGACTGTAAATTTATGATTAAGCGGTTTTACTAATTTATGATTAAGCGGTAGAAAAAATTGATGTTTATTTTAAAAAGCTGAAACAATTAGCTTTTATAAAAATTAAAATCTAAGATCAGAAAATTTTAAGCAAACGATATCTCTTTTATCTTATGCTTGCTAATTTTCCCCCACAGGCAATTATACGGATGAAAAAAGAAAAATAATAATGGTAGGAAGGATAGTGCAAACATTATCACCTCTAGTACTAATTAACAAGGAAAAGTAATGGAAATCATTCTGGCATTTCAAAATCAAAAAGAAAAAAAAAACAAAAACAAAAACAAAACTATGGGTGCACAATTTGGTCTACGCCTAATATACACTTTTCGTTGTCTTCAAATCAACGACTTGTCATTTGATCTGTGAGGTTTTGTCTCTTGTCTTATTGAGCGTTGTTAGTCTCGTCTTTGAATAAATATTTTGTCTGCAGATCGGTTTCTTTCAGAAACGATATTGCTTCACAAAATATTTGTGCAAACAATGCTCTTACCCCTACTTGATGTTTTCTGGCGGGACAACTCGTGATGACTTTGTTAGATCTGAGTGCACGAGGCTCCCGCCATTGCGGGGTCTGGGAAATGATTGATGCACGCAGCCTTACCCCTGCAAGTAAAGAGGCTGTTTCCGCAGCTCAAACCCATGACCGGAGGTCACAATAGAGCATTTTTACCGTTGCGTCAGGCCCGCCCTTCATCGACTGCCTTGTGTGTTTTCGACTCATATCTAGATAATTAATTTGGCTCTGTCCAAAATATTTATAATGTACTCCGTTAAATAAGTGCCGTTGGGTGTTTATTAATAATAATCTTCTCAAATTTGTATATATAAAAAAAAAAAAAATTACAGCGAATCCCTTTCTCGATCTGATTTCGGTATCTTGGCCTTCGGGCCGAACGTTGCGGTAATAGTCCAGTAAGGTTTGGGTTTGGGAAGATTCAAGTTTGAGGTATATTTGGGCCTGCTAGCTCGGTTGTGTCCAACTGACCATCGGTGTAACGATTGAAATATATGGGTCATGTTCGGTTTGGAGTTTGATGAAGGTTTTAGGAGTAGTGAGTAAAGAGAGATACGGATCAAAAAATTTGGGGAAAATGACGGTCCAAGACGTATTTTGATAATTAATACCCGTTAAGGATATTTTTAGTAACAAATGTTCTTAGCATGTCCTTAGCGGGTATTAATTATACAAGGGTGTAGAGACCACACAAACACAAGTTGAAAGAATGGCTGAGATTCATTTGATTTAAGGGCTGATGTGTGCTCTCCAACTCTCTTAAGAAAACACCCACACTCTTACAAGTATATTGCAAAAATGTCATCGGTTCTTTTTACCCACTGTTCGGCTTCTGGCGTTGGCATAAAAAAAAATATATATTACAAAAATGCTCGTGCCTACGGTACTATCGGAGTGCGTAGTGCTGTAGACACGGGTAAGTACTAGTAAATAAAAATGTAAAGAGAGATAGATAGATAGATAGAGAAATAAAAGTAATAATTGGAGAGAAAATTATCAAAAAATTAAGCTCGAGGGGTGTTTTGGCGGATAAAATTAATAATTGGAAAGAAAATTTATTAAAAATCATGCGCAAAGAAAATTGTTGGTTTTAGAGACCCCTCAAAAGAACACAATTTAGGTGATTGGTTCTTCACAGAAGCACAAGGATCCCATACTCACGCTCCAAAGGATGTTTTATATATTGGATCGCTCCGTCCTCTACCTTTTAGGAAAGCGGGTCCTCTAATGCAGACCTTGTAGTGCACAATGTAGTTCGGCATCCGAGACGTCCATTACAATAATAGTTTAGATGTGTTTGTTAACTCTTACCGGTAAGAGTTAATATTGATCAGTAAGAGTGCTTCAGCGAATCTGAACCATCGATTGCGGAAACGGACGGTCAGATGCCGCACTACAGGATTGCCGGGTCCACTTTTTGACTTTGGCCTCGTTTTCACTAACAAAAAACACTAATAATTTGATGCATTTTACCATTTCGATTCGACTAACAAAAAAATTCCAGCATTTTACCATCTCGTTTCTACTAACAAAAAATTTGTTAATTTTTTTTGTTACAGTAACTCTACTCACAAACCCATCAACAACTTATTCACTACCGGAAACAACTTGACATTTCTCAACAACTTATTAACTACCGAAAACACCTACCAACTTCTCAACCACAAATAAAAATTTACAAAATTTTCACTACCGAAAACACCCCTTAAAAAAGAAGCGCCTTTCCCTCCCTTAAGTGCTACTTAAACTAGGAACCATGTCACACACACAGACAAATCTGTGCACAGATTGTGAATAGATTTCGTTGTGGGGCCCACCACGGGTCCCACAAAAATCATCCGAGCCGTTCATTAAATGTAAAACATTTTTTCAAGGGTCCCCGTAAAAAATAAGCTCAATCCGATACTTATAGATGCTTCATCCAACCATCTAACTTTTCTTTCAAATTTCCGGATAATGAAAAGTTATATAGTTGGATCGAGAACCTATAGGTATCGGATTGAGCATACTTTTTATGGGGACCCTTGAAAAAATGTTTTACATTTAATGAACGGCTCGGATGATTTGTGTGGGACCCGTGGTGGACCCCACAGATTGTCTGTGTGTGTAGACTTTCTGTTAAACTAGCGTTCTTTATTTTTATCTAAAAAAAAACATTGCACCTGCCCGTTTAACCGTCTCTTTCTTTCCTTTCTCATTTTCTCCCTGCCACTCCATTGTCTATTTGTACTTTGGGGAATTGGGGTTGGTCCATTTCTGGTTCAAAAACAACAAGTTGCTCATTTTCTTTCTTTTTTTCCGTTTCTCATTTTCTCCCTAACTACAAGTTGCTTTCTCACCAACTTCCACTTCACCAAAAATCAACTCAGCAAATCCCGCTGCTTGTGTCATGTTTCAGGATCTGGAGAGGATTATTCCCAGTGAGGATGTGTCATTGCATATGCCCAGTTGCAGTGTTTTGGCCAACTTCTTTTCCTTAGGCTCCATTTGTTTTAATATAAAAAACTGAGCAGTGAGAATTGCAGTAGAAGACAGTGAGTTTATTTCGGAAAATAACTCACGGAAGATTTAAGGGTAAGTCATTTTTCATTTAATTGATGAAAAATGTTTTACATGTAAGAAAGTACCGAAGTGTATTTCCTTGGTGTATTCTCTTTCCAATTACCCGATGGAAGATTTGGAAAGATAGAAATAGAATTTTTTTTGATAAAATTGATTCCAATGTTCCAGAAAGTTGTAGAAAAATTGAGTCTTACGAATCTAAATGTGTTGATGCATTTAAATCCCCCCTCCCCCAAATCCTCTTGCTACTTATCCTATTTTAGTTAAATGGTATCCTCCCGGTGCAGGTACTTTGAAGCTAAACACTGATGGCAGCTGGTATGAAAGTAAAGGAAAAGGAGGTTTTGGTAGTCTTTTCAGAACAGGAGAAGGCAAATGGCTCCTTGGTTACTGCGACAAAGTTCACATGCATCTCAAGTTTGGAAGCTGAAATCTGGGCCAACTATTGGGGCTTAACCATCTTCTATTTGAACTCCTTTGTGTATTATGTAGTTATCTAAGCATAAGATGAGATTCTGGGGCCTGATTGTTTTCAGGTACCGAAAAATTTGCTAGAACATGAATAGTTACAATAGAAAAAGAAAGCAACCTCAATGTCAAGGGAGCGAAAAATACATGTTCATGCGCCTTTAGTCTCTCTCTTATTGGGAATACTCTTAGCGGCTAAATCTCTAAAAAATTTAACACATGTTTTGGTGGTTCATTTCCATTTTGCATGTTAAATTTGATGGAGAATTTGATTTGATGGATTTAAATTTGATTCGTACGTTGACATGATCGGGATTTAGCAATTGATGTTATTAGTTAGCGTTGTCAATTGAAGCAATAAAAAATTGTTAAAAGATTTAACACATGTTTTGGTGGTTCATTTCCATTTTGCATGTTAAATTTGATGGAGAATTTGATTTGATAGATTTAAATTTGATTCATGCGTTGACATGATCAGGATTTAGCAATTGATGTTATTAGTTGGTGTTGTCAATTGAAGCAATATTACGCCATGTTCACTCGTTCCTTCAGGCACGGGCATTCGCTAATCTATATAATATGGGAGGGTGGTTTTCAAATCTGTATATTTTCGACCATAGGATCGGTACATATTTTTTGAATGGTTGAGATCTACGGGTAGTATAGCCAGCGACATATTTGGAAATGATTGTACAAATATTTATCACACCTCTAATTTTCCGAAATGACAGGAAAGATTTAAATGATATATTTGGAAAGGATGGTACAAACTACAATCATACCTTCTATTTTTCCGAAATCACGAGGAAGATCTATATTTTGGCTAGCTAGAAGGCATACGTTTCCAAATCTTCTGCTGACTCAAATACCATTATGGTAAACTTGTCAAAGGTTGGAACTCGAAAAAGGTAATAAAACCATTTCCCAACATAAAACCATCTCTCTCTCTCTGTTGTCTCTCTCTCCCTCAAGCAATATGTTACATGTTTGAAAGAAACCCTATTCGATTCAAGGTGTCAATCGAAGCTAAAAAAAAATCCCTATGGAAGAACCAATAGAGAAATTATGATGCGTTACGGGGAAGCCATAGAGAAATGTCAATCGGTGTGTTGAAAATCCTAATTAGAAAGATTTCGTGGATTTTTTTTAATCTTATCAGACTTTATTGTATTTACAGGTTTGTGTTCAATGACTCTGATTTTGAAGGCGAGTTCTCCCTCTTTCTTTCCCTCACACACACATTCATACCAACACAAATTCGCTGTCTTTTTTTTAAAAGGCAAAATTTTATTAAAAACAGGAAGAAGGAAAAGGAAAATCCAATAAAAAGTTGGACAGTACATTAAACTCGCTGACTCTTTGCTTGATTCAATTTTGATAGATAATTTTAATATTATCATTTTGCAATTTTCGGAGGAAAAAAAAGATGGTCTACTTTTGTATTGCATTAGTATAGCTGGGTTCCCATTAGTTTGTAATGGCCAAATTCTCTGTAAGTAGTTTATGGGTAATACGTTCGTGTATTTTACAATGCCCGAAAATTACTGAGCAAGGAATTTGATATTGAGGGTTGGAGCTTATACAGTTAATGTTAATTTGAATATAATAGACCTGTGCATTTTAGCTATTGAATAGAGCTAGCTACTTTGTTTTTTTCCTCTTTCGAATTGCAGGCTTCAAACTTCCGCACAAACCGAGAACCAAAATTCAATCCGAGACAAAGTCAGGTAAGGGAAAAAAATGTTTCAGCAATTCGATTCTTGCTATAATCTATAACTTTAATTCATTTTTTCCTTTTTTTTAAACTAATATGGGTTAGTGAATTTTAGACCGGTTTAAGTGAATCACCTCAAGACAAGTAGGCATCTCCCTTACCTTTTAGCTTTTGTCTTGATATTTGAAAGTGAGGCTTGGGTGTTAATTTGTAGATGTTGATTAAGGTGTTTTCCCCCTGCGTGATAATTATTCTGGAGTTGCAAGACGTTTACGTTTTCTAGCACTCTAACAATCTGCGTTGATTCTACCATTGTAGGGGTAACATGGAAAGAGTGGAAGTGCTTTTGGTGGATGATCCGCGTTCCACCACCGATCTTTCTTGCAAAGCTCCTGTTCTTATGAAATTGTGTTGGTATGATCAGAGATCCCATTAGGTAAGTTGCTCTCTTATTTTTGTTTTTGTTTTTTTTTGTTTTTTTTATGATATTAGTATGGCTTTGGCTGTTAATGTTGACATACTCTGGCTTTGAGTTAATGTAAGTGTTACCGACAAAATTTGTTACAGTGCTTAAAGCTCAGTCGAAACATGCTTTCATTTTGAAAAGGCGAAGCAAGGATCACAGGTGTAAAAGTTGTTGTAATTGATAAAAAAAAATCTTATTTGATGTAGTTCTATTAACTTTGGGTTCCTAATGTACTCAAAGGTACTTAATTTTTGGGTTTCTTTGTTAAGAGTATTGATTATATCATGGGTTTTGTTTGTTACATGCAGATGTTGTTTATTTAGATCGATAATTGACTTCTATGCTAGCTTTTACATCTGTTTAATTCACTTAATCCCTTTTTGCATTTGTGTATTGCATCGGATAGACCTCTACACCCATTTTATCGGTATGGGACGGTTGTATAAGTCTGGGTTTAATACGTACCTCAACTCCAACCACACATATTATATAGATGTTTTTTTCCTTGGTTGCATTCCACTGTACGGGAAGTTGCTATTTTGTTTAACAGAATGAATTTATTGGACGATTAAAGGACAAAAAGGTTAGATGGTTGGTGACTCAAGAGGTACCATGTCATTACTCATTAGTTGTGAACATGCCATATGCACCATGCCAAAAAACTAGAGATCAACTGAATGTTTTCCTCTTCATTTGATAATAGTTATGTACAAAGAACTAAATGTTTCAAGCAAAAAAAGGAGGGGGTAAATTGTATACTTGATGCACCATTACTATATATGATCCTGTTTTAAACTTCATTTTCCTTTTAGGACCTCTGAAATTTAAGTTCTATTTTCATGAGTTGGGGTTTGAATAAACTTATTATGAGTACCTCCTTCTATTGTGCTTCACAATATTCTTCGATTCTTATCATCAATTCTTTTGAGATATTTGATTTACGTTTATTAAGTGGTATTGTTTGAAGCATAAGGAAGCCCTGCATGCTCTTTTTTTTTTTTATCTGCATTTGGACTTGACCATAATCTAAAAATGGATACTTCAACTTATATCGATACAGGTGCAGAGGAATGGTGTGAGCAATTCTATAGGAGTGACTTGAATACTTTACTCACAACTTGGATGCATAAGAAAGTACCGAAGTGTATTTCCTTGGTGTATTCTCTTTCCAATTACCCGATGGAAGATTTGGAAATATAGAAATAGAATTTTTTTTTGATAAAATTGATTCCAATGTTCCAGAAAGTTGTAGAAAAATTGAGTCTTACGAATCTAAATGTGTTGATGCATTTAAATTCCCCCTCCCCCAAATCCTCTTGCTACTTATCCTATTTTAGTTAAATGGTATCCTCCTGGTGCAGGTACTTTGAAGCTAAACACTGATGGCAGTTGGTTTGAAAGTAAAGGAAAAGGAGGTTTTGGTAGTATTTTCAAAACAGGAGAAGGCAAATGGCTCATTGGTTACTGCGACAAAGTTCACATGCATCTCAAGTTTGGAAGCTGAAATCTGGGCCAACTATTGGGGCTTAACCATCTTCTATTTGAACTCCTTTGTGTATTATGTAGTTTCTAGGCATAAGATGAGATTATGGGGCCTGGTTGTTTTCAGGTACCGAAAAATTTGCTAGAACATGAATAGTTACAACGGAAAAAGAAAGCAACTCAATGTCAAGGGAGCAAAAAATACATGTTCATGCGCCTTTAGTCTCTCTCTTATTGGGAATACTCTTTGTGGCTAAATCTTTAAAAAATTTAACACATGTTTTGGTGGTTCATTTCCATTTTGCATGTTAAATTTGATGGATTTAAATTTGATTCGTACGTTGACATGATCAGGATTTTGCAATTGATGTTATTAGTTGGTGTTGTCAATTGAAGCAATAAAAAATTGTTAAAAGATTTAACACATATTTTGGTAGTTCATTTCCATTTTGCATGTTAAATTTGATGGAGAATTTGATTTGATAGATTTAAATTTGATTCGTACGTTGACGTTGACATGATCAGGATTTAGCAATTGATGTTATTAGTTGGTATTGTCAATTGAAGCAATATTACGCCATGTTCACTCGTGCCTTCAGACACGGGCATTCGCTAGTACTTCTATACTACATAAAACCTTCTTAATTTCGAGCTCTTTAATAACACTAAACTATTTATATATATCCAACTAAACCTTTCTAGCCTCCTAAAAGCTAGTGCTTTTTAACATTTCAAGGCCGCCATAAATGAGCCCTGCTACACACACAGCAATCTGTGCACAGATTTCGTTGTGGGGTCCACCACGGGTCCCATACAAATCATCCGAGCCGTTCATTAAATGTAAAATATTTTTTCAAGGGTCCCCGAAAAAAATAAGCTCAATTTGATACCTATAGGTGCTCATCCAACCATCTAACTTTTCATTCAGATTTCCGGATAATGAAAAGTTATATAGTTGGATCGAGCACCTATAGATATCGGATTGAGCTTATTTTTTACGGGGACTGTTGAAAAAATGTTTTACATTTAATGAACGGCTCGGATGATTTGTGTGGGACTCGTGGTGGGTCCCACAACAAAATATGTGCACAATCTATGCACAGGTTGTCTGTGTGGGTAGACTTTCTGGCCATAAATATTAATTCAGACAAGATTAACTGACTAATCTACATAGTATTTCGACTGTTAACTTAATTTCACACCGTTCAAGAGATCTTGATGAATGGTGCATAAAAGTTTTAAAAAAAATTGGGAAAATAATTTGTATTTAGAGCTCAGATGACTAGGCCTCTCATATAGAGCAAACAAAATGGGATGCATTCTTGTAAACTTATTTGCCTAGAACTTATTTTTGCATTTTTTATTTTTCATAATTTTTTGTTTAACTTTTCGTCATAATTTATAGAGTTAATCATTTGTTTCGACAAGACAAATTGGAGACGCATAAAGATATGATGTTGAAAAAATTCATACTATAAAACGATACTTAAAATAAAAAAGAGACAGCTATTTGGTTTTTTTGTCTTCAGTATATATTTTTGATTTTTTGTCATAATTGTTGGGTTTTTTTTTATGGGAATTGATTTTGTCACTTCCTTTTTTCGTTAATGTCATTTTTCTTTTCTTACAAAATAAATCATCTAATAAAGACATACAAAGAAGTGATATTAACAAAAAGATGAGTGGCAAAATCAGTTCTTTTTTATTACTACTCCAGTACTCCACAAGAGAAAGCCTAAAGTGCAGCAGTTTTGACGGTAGATCTGGTAGGAAAAAGTAAACAATCTAATGGCTCGAATCTCTTGCCTACATTGTGGGACCACATACAGTCTAACACTAGTTTGACTAAAATAACCTAGGAAGAATTTTCTTACTATAAACATTGTGGGACCATATACAAAATTGAAAAGGAAATTAATTTTCGCGCTCTACTTTTTATGGATGGTGCTCCACTTTTAACGTGAAATTACTAATAACTTTATGAACAAAGTGGAGCGCCATCAATAAAAAATAAAGCTCAAAAATCAAAATCCAATCGAAAATTCAGAAAAACTCAATTTAGAGGACAAAGGTACAGTACAGGAGTATCATTATGGGATATTCCCCCATATTCTTATTATTTGATGGTAGTGTAGAGAGATAGCTAACCAAAGGGCTTTATCTCTTGGTCCTCTCTGAAGGGAGATTATGGTTGGAGTCTCGTCAGAAGCATTTGGGGTTCAGAATTATAGACAATTTCTAGATTTTATGTGAACTAACTAACTATTTCTCCCACTATTCCTCACTATGTACACAAAAATGGCACACACAAAAAAGAGAGAGAGATAGAAGTCTGAAACTTATTTTTATAACCAATCTACGAATGCAGATAGATGTGAAACAATGCTACGAATACAGACAGTTGTGCACTTATCCGGATATAAATATATTTGCACTCGCCTGGTGCATGCTGGTCATATATAGTAGGTGTCGTTTCTACACACATCCGACGGTTCTATATATATTTTTGTCCAAATTTATAGTCTATATATAACATTTTAGTGTGTTTCGTAACTTTTGTTATAGAACTCATAACTTTTTAGCAATACGATTCGTAACACTTTTATTATGATTCATAACATTTGGAGCATCTCATAACTTTTATATTAAAAAATCGTAACTTTTTAGCAATACAATTCGTAACATTTAAGATTCGTAACTTTTATACTAATTTCGTAACTTTTTAACAATATGATTCGTAATATTTTCTCTATAAATCAAAATATTTTAAGGGTACATATAATATACACCCAAATAAAAAGCGTGTATTGTAGCTTTTCCTTTCTAATCTAATCCGTGACATTTTTTATTTAAGAACTGATGAATTTATACAGGGAGAGGCAGGTGGAGAGTGTGCGTGGTACTTTATACCATTAAAAATGGCAAAGTCAAGGGCCTTGTGGCGTAAATAGCGAGTTAGTGAGAGAGGCGTGACTCCAAAACAATACTCAAGTCACCTACGAACGTGTAATTTTTGAATCAAATAATAAAGTGATTTCGTATACTATAATTTTCTTGAATTTTTTGGTACCAAATTAAAGAACTAATCAAGATTTAATTTGGTGAAAAAAAATACTCCCAAAAATCATGTATTAAAGTACTTTATTCTTTATTTAAAAATTATACGTCTTTTCACAGAGTTCTAGCAAAATGGGAATGACACCATGTTAGTCTGGTTAGCTGGTGGATTTGCTCCTCATACATTAATCAAGGTTCGATTCTCGGGATCCGGAATGGAAAAAATTGACGTCCGCGTAAGTTAGCCCGGACATGCATCACAATACTATTATAGGTATGTGTTCTACTCAAACGTAACAATTCACATGGAAGAACAGCGGCGTGTATACCGTAACGCTCACCCCTTCTGGCCTTCTATCTCCCCCAATTAGAGCCTCTATTACTCTCTCTCTCTCTCTCTCTCCACTGTTGTTTCTCCAGCTTCTCTCCACTCCCTCCTCTGGAATTGAATTGGGTCCGTAATTGTGGATCTTTGGATCAAATTGTCTGGATCTGGGTGGGCGGCGTTTCCGAAATTTGATTGGGGGAGGGATAGAGATGGAGGAGGCTACGTTGTGCCAGTGGAGCGTGATTCGGTCGGTTCTCGCCATAATTCAGTGGTGGGGTTTCAATGTCACCGTAATTATCATGAACAAATGGATCTTTCAGGTCTGTCTGTTTCCTCTGTTATATCATTCTCGGCTGCTCCACCTCTGTTTTCTAACGTGTATGTTGGTCATGTATGTAATTCTGTTTAGATAGCTTGATTTTTGTCTTTTGATATCTTGGGCTAGTTTTTAATAGCTTAAGTTTTGTTCAATTTGCGATCTAAAAATGTGTGTGTATGTACGGACGGTTACATCCCCCTGTGCTAGATGGGATTGCACATGATGGAGAGTGTTAGGATTGTGTACATTTTTGTTCGTAACTCAGGGGTTTGGGCCAGCTTACGCGCACGCTGGGGCCCAATCCCACTTCCCACTCACGGGGAGCCCAATTAAACGAGGAACAAAGCTCCCTATGGACTGGCCCCAAAGGAGTTGATAGCGTCTGAGGTTTCGAACCCCTAAGTCCTAAGCCTTGACCACTAGGTCAACCCCTTAGGGTTAATTGCTTGATGTACCTTGTTAGGTCAATTTTATAGCAGCTTAAACTTCGAGAACAATTGGTGATCTGTATGTATTTGTATGGTGGAAGTGGTGTGTATGTGGACGATATAATTATGTTAAACAAGGGATGGACTTGCTAATTTTTGTTTATTTCTTGGAGTTGGAGCTATGTTTGATCTTCATGTTTGCTACTTGTTTGTTGCTACTGACTATTAATTTACTGCATATCTATTGATGTCATTTCTAATATGTTTATTGTGTTTCTATGTCCAAGAAAGTCAAAGCTATTAGTCTTGCAAGTGATGGATAATGGGTCCATGATTTGCTGAAAATACGATATACCAATGAGTAATGACCATATTATTAAGCTGAATAAAATATTGATTGCTTTTTTCTGAAGTGTGGTGTTGCAAAGCCACTAATACAGCGAGTTTCATGTGTAGAAGTCTTATACTCAAGAAGCTGCATAATGGTCTTACTATATGAATATAAATACACAATTTAGAGAAGATTTGTAACCACAAGATAGTAGAAAGACACTACCTCAATTTTACTCAAATACTTAGTAAACTTGTACTTAATTACATTACAACAAACTAGTTGCAGTTGACATCAATTAGTTGATTAATGATTACTAATACTATTCATATTTTAATTTATGTACCACAACTAACAGGAAATATATTTATCTTTTTGAAAAAAAATGTTCCCATAGACGCTCTGAGGCTTAGATTCATCTATGCCCTCTCACTCCCTTGCTCCAACTTACGTCTTATCCCCTGCTCAAAACCTGCACCGGCCACCGGAGTCCATGAAATATGGTTGAGTATCTTGATTTAATGAGCACAAGTGGGTAGGGCTTGCATAGTTCAGGGTAAGGATTGAACCTCGTAGGCAACATTGTAAGTCAGGTTGGGCTAAATGAGCCCCTAGTTTGATCAAACTAACCCAAGTAGCAGCTGTAGAGATTGACAAGGTGAGCGTTGATATTGTCTTGGAAGAGAGAGATGCTATATATATGGTGGAAAAACTATAATGGTCAGCTCATCACTCATGTGCAGGGCATTTGGTCCACAGCCATGGCTCTTCATGGTCTGACATCCCTGGCATCCCTGGAACCACCTTGACAACCTATGACACTTAAGTCTTAACTGTCTAAAGGCACTTAGATTGCAGAGATCCTTGGAATGTGACTCACAATTTCAGAGTGGTCTGGAGCGCACAGAGTGTCTTGATTTGTCATAATTTTGAGTTTCCTTATGGATTGTTGAGGTGCAAGTCCCTGGAGGAAGTGGGGCAAGTGCAGTGACATATTTTTTGAAGATGTGATTGCACATACGTTTTCAATCCACCATTTAACCGTCTACTTGCTAATTTCGTTTACTATTGTGGCATTATTGGAATTCGAAGCCCTTTGTCATGTGTGTCGTATTGTTAGTCTTACCCGATATGGTGTCTAAAGCCTTTTCTCACTATCTTTTTCCCACAGAAACTGGATTTCAAGTTTCCTTTGACAGTATCGTCTATACACTTCATATGCTCCGCTATTGGCGCCTACCTGGTAATCAAGGTGCTGAAGCTTAAGCCACTAATAGTGGTTGATCCTGAAGATCGATGGAAAAGGATCTTTCCCATGTCCTTTGTCTTCTGTATTAACATAGTACTGGGGAACATAAGCTTGCGTTACATTCCTGTGTCTTTTATGCAAACCATAAAGTCGTTTACCCCTGCAACAACAGGTTAGTTTCAAATATACCACATGATCTTTCTTTCTTCGCGAGACATTCATGTTATGGAGTCATAACTGCGCCCAATTGAAATGCATGTGAACAGTTATTTTGCAGTGGCTAGTTTGGAAGAAACAATTTGATGGTAGAATATGGGCTTCTTTGGTGCCCATTGTTGGAGGAATTCTACTGACTTCTATTACTGAGCTTAGTTTCAATATGTTTGGATTTTGTGCTGCTTTATTTGGTTGTCTTGCTACTTCTACAAAGACTATCCTCGCAGAGTCTCTGCTGCATGGCTACAAGTTTGACAGGTACTTTCTTCTCTCACTATTTCTAAGACAGAATAATATAGGGAAAGTGTGACTTCTATGGTTTGTCTTTATAAAGTCCATTGTGTTATTTTTCATTGGCGTATGTCGTGGATTCTAGTGGTAACAGCTTGTAGTGTGATGACATAGCCATGGAGTGGTTGGACAAGTCTCATAGGCTTTGGAAGCCTAGACCAAAGGCTAAATAGCACAAGCATCGAGAAGGCTTTTTGGTCCAAAAATAAGTGTCCTTGGTAGTTGGTAGTTCAAGGGTCATCTATGGTAGTTTGGTAGTTAAAGGGTCATCATGAATTTAGTGTTTGCATTAATATTCATTGGTAGTTAAAAGGGTCATCATGTATTTAGTGTTTGCATTAATAATCATCTAGATGCATTAAACACATGTTAGTTGGTTCAATGTATGCATCAGGTTCATCCTCACAGTATTCATTAATTAGGTTCATTTCATTTAGAGTTCTAGGAGTTCGAAGAGCCTTTCCCATGGTTTATAAATTGAGATGTAATCTTTCATTTGGAATAGAGTTGATTAATGAATTGAGTTTTACAAGGCTGAGGCCATTGTAATTGGGGTTTGGGCTGCGGTCCTTCCTTGCAGAAATCGCCTAACCCTTGCGCGGTTGAAGCACCTCTATCTTTCTTTCTCTCTATTTCTTCTTTGCGCACACTCTTCTCCTTCTCATTCTTCTTTTCTTCTTCTAAGCGCACTTAATTCAAATAATATTCTTATTTCCCCACCCAAAACCACCACGGTTCTTATTGTAGGCGGCAATATTCTGAGTGTTTTAAAACTGTCCTACATCATAGTGGTTGCTTATATTTGTCTACATTTTGTTTTCGGCAATCATCTGCTGAAACTTGGTTGTACTTTATAAGTGTTTTTCTTCTCTTTGGTGTCATAGATTAATGTTTTTTGATACGTTGTGTTTGTAGATAAAGAACTTTCACTCGTGATAATACCAGTTGTCATGTACTCAAGATTTTTAACTTGACACTGTGGGGTGGTGGTTTCTCGCTACGGCTTCTTTGAAACGACCCTCCTCTGCTCCGCGAGGTACCTGCAGCAAGGCGTGAGGCGGTTGGCCGCCTCTCGCCCCTCCGACGAGCAAGTCAGTAAACAGGAGAGAGAGAGTGTATTGGGAGTGTGTAAGGTTGCGTACCTTCTTCAGGGTTTATCCCTCTCCTTTTATAGTCGACGTACTTGCTCCCCAAGCCAAGGGGTACCGTGGCGTCACCCACATGCATATGACGTCACTGGTAACCGCCTCTCTTCCCAAACATTCCATCACCTTCTGGAAACAGGGAGAGGAGGCTCCACGTGGTCTCTACCCGGGTCACATCGATCCGTATAACCGACCCGATACTTATAAACCGACCCGAACCCATGGGTCATGGGCCACTGCAACTGGGCCGCCCAATTGGTGAGCCCACCCTTCGGTCCGGCCCACTTCCGCTCGGCTCTCTAGATTGTCTTGGGCTGAGCCCAATCTTTGTCAAGCAAGGCGGGCCGAGGGAACGCCTTAAGCTGGTGTCATACGCTTCGCTTCGTCTGGGCCCATGCTGGCCCTATGCACGATTCGGCCCACCACAGACACTGTGCTGTAATTTGAGAAAGCTTATGATCAAGTGAGCTGCTTTGTTACCTCTCTTCTCGTAAAAAAGTCGACATGAGTCCTATAATTTCTGCCGTTACCCTATGGTAGACTTGAACTTGTTCTTCGTGCCATCTAACTTATGCCGTGCATAAATGTTTTGTTTTGTGGTACTAATAATATAGTTTTCATTCATCTCATGTTGGAATATTGTACATGACCAAGGTGCCATTTGGATTGGATCCTTTGTGCAAGTTATTTGATTCATTGAGTAGGTGATTTTATCCCTTGAATATATGTACAGAATTGAGAAAGAGAATCATGACTAGAATGAGACTAGAATGACATTAAAAAGTTAGTCCATCAATAGGAGTTCTGTGAAATGCCAATGAGTGCAGTGTAGAATTGGCAGATAAAAGTCTGGATGGAGAGAAAATGCAGCTTGTCAATAGAAACTAAGTGAACAGGAGAACAGCACGGAGAAGGATATTTCAGTAGCGCAATTGCTTTAGGAAGGAATTGGTTTTAACTGACCTGGTGTGATTAGGAAAAAAACAAAACAAAAGGGTAAAGTTGGAGGTTCTTCCCGTGCAAGTGATTTCAGAATTCTTATGAGAAAGGCATGTTTGCGCAATGTTGGAGTTACTTCACATAAAGTTGTGGTGGAATGGTACTCAGTTTGGGGTGGAGGGAGAAGGTGTGCATGTTATTGGCTTGAAATAGAACTAGTACATGCATCTAATCTAAAACCTTGGTAAGAATGGTTAAAAAATGCTATTAATAGAGTTCTTTGGTTGCTACCGTAGTGTTCGAGCGTTGGATCTAGTACTCATAAAGGCTGGAGTATGGTGATCTGGGAAGGTGATCGGCACTAAGACGGCGTGAAACAATCAATCCATGTTTTTGTCATCGAAGTAATGTAGTTTTACATACTAGAGACTGTTTCAGTTTTTGTCCATCAGTTCATGCAAGTCTGTTATTTATGACTTTTGCTGACCTTATGGTTATTCTTCTATCTGCTTTTCAGCATAAACACAGTGTACTACATGGCTCCTTTTGCAACTATGATCTTGGCAGGGCCGGCACTATTACTTGAAGGATCCGGAGTTGTGCTATGGTTTCAATCACACAATTCTCTTCTTTCACCCCTCATTATTATTTTCGGCTCTGGAGTGTTGGCTTTCTGCTTGAACTTCTCTATCTTTTATGTGATCCATTCTACAACTGCCGTCACGTTTAATGTTGCTGGAAATCTTAAGGTGAGAAACTTTTAGTTGGATTGTTGAATCTTATATTGTCGTTTATAATGCCTTCGTGTAACCACCATCCTCATCATCAGATTCATCACCCGTCACCCCACCATTAGCATCATCATCACATATTGTGATTATGTTTGTCGTTCTACACAGGTTGCAGTGGCGGTCACTTGTTCATGGCTGATATTCCGTAACCCAATCTCAGCTATGAATGCTATTGGATGCGCAATAACTCTTCTGGGTTGCACATTTTACGGTTACGTGAGACACATGATATCCCAACAGTCACCGGGAACTCCGAGAACGCCCCTCACTCCACGAAGCCTGATGGAACTGGTGCCTCTCGTGAACGATAAATTGGACGATAAGGTTTAGTTCTGGTAAAATGATGCATTGAGCTTCTTGGCGGTTGAAATGGTTATAGGACAAATGTTATATGAAACACTCCACCTCTTTGCTGTGTGAACTTACATTAGAATTCTTATCAATCAGAAAAAGATTAATAGAGTTTTTTTTCCCCCTCGTGCTTAAAGTTTCTGTGTGTTTTTTGTTGATTAGGAATTAGTTTTTGGTTGCACCAAATGCTTGGGTA
Source organism: Rhododendron henanense subsp. lingbaoense (assembly GCA_020567845.1). Lineage (NCBI taxonomy): Eukaryota > Viridiplantae > Streptophyta > Magnoliopsida > Ericales > Ericaceae > Rhododendron > Rhododendron henanense. The sequence continues at coordinate 34,053,634 of CM036315.1, read as the reverse complement.
GCGATGGAATGTTTGTTGTGATGAAGATTCATCTCGAATATTCAATACATGCTGGTAGTTTCAGGGATCTCTCTCTCTCTCTCTCTCAAATGTGTTTTGGGTTTGAGGGTGGTAGGCATTAGGATATGAAATTTGGCTGTGTTTTTTGGGGCATTCCGCTAAACTAGAAATTGTGGACTACTTGTAGATATTTGTAGTCAAGTAGTTTCCAGTATAGGCTCTGTTTGGAACTTATGGAAAAGAAAGGAAAACTAAAAAAATTTCCTTCCTATTGTTTGGTTGGAAGAGAAAAAGAGAAGAAAATATGTTTCAAGTTTAGAGAATAATAAATTTTCCCTCCCATTTTCCTCTCATTTTTCATTCATTTTCTTTCCCTTTCTTTTCTTTTCTTTAGGTTCCAAACAGAGCCTAAAAATTGTAGAAATGTATTGCATTAGTAGAAGAAAATATGTTGGATTTGGATATTTTAGTTTAGTGGAATCAATTTAACCTTTGACAAAAATAAAAATTAATTTAGTATAAACACCTTAACTAAAGCTAAAAAAAATACAGTACTGAAAGTTTTTTGGTGATGGTTGCAAAAGAGGTTGAAGATAATGCTTTACTTAACCTTACGATAGCCTCGGACTCTCGGGAGTACTAGACTGGAGTATTAGATTTTCTACATTTGAAGAATTATTATTAGATTTTCTACATTCGATAATTACGGAGTATTATTTTGAAACAGGTAAGAAAATTGATTTCTACACCCCTAAATTAATGCAAATACTCTTTTTTTGTCTTTTAGTGGGTGAATTTACAAAACAATCCCTAAAATTTGTAAAAAGTGTGCATATAGAGACTGTTTCGTAAATTCACTTGTCAAAAGACGGAAAAAAGAGTACTTGCATCGATTTGGAAAGTGTAGAAATTGATTTTCTGGTTAGATGTTATATGAGTTGGTATTTGGCGATGCTACTGTATACGCTCAAACTCCAAACTTTCCCTTTGAAACCAAAACTTCTAGCACCTTTTTCTTGGTTTATGATTTATTAAATGTAAATGTTTTAATGAGATATTGTTTGAGCATGAAAGCAACTTTAAATTTTTTTTCCAACTTTTTATATTCAACTTTTGGGATTTTGCAAAGTGAAGGAAAGAAAAATGAATTTTACGCCTATAAGGAGAATGCCACATAAGAAAGAGAATCAACGAGAGAGCTCGATTTTATTTTTAAAAACTACATTTACTTAGTATATAATATAGATAGACTAGGTTTTATGGAAAAGTATCTAGAAGATGAATATGAAACTTATATTTTTAATTACTTGTATATTAATGGAGTAGCAAAAGTTATGTTTTTATCAAATGTTGGAAGAATTTATATTTGTTTGACCTCAACTTCCCAACCAATCAAATAGGGTATCAACTCAACTTGTTTTTGAGAAGACTTTTACCCATAATCTCATGAATCAAGATCTTTCTCACATTGATAATTTCTTGTGCGACGCAAAGTAGAACCTACCCAATCTCATTTGATGATTCTCGCTGTCTATTTTATAAGTCTCGACGAGCTTGTCAGTCATGCTTGAAATTAGATCAGTTGTGCATCTGTATCCACCTGAACGAAACATATTCGTTACAAGAAAAATAACTTGATCTGTTCATTGGACCTGGGGATGCTGTAGGGCACCCCCGTCCTACAGCGTGTAGTACGACTGATCCGGCCGTTCATTTCGGGAATAGACGGCTCGGAATTTAATCCGAGCAAACGAACAATACAGATCTATAAGAATTCAGATCAAATCTGAACCGTCCGTGCCGAAATAAACGGCGCGGATCGCATTACACGCCGTAGGGCGGGGCGCCCCCAAATCCTTGTTCATTTGATTCGTTCCGTGCAGCTATGAAATGAATGGTCCAATGAAGCAATGAATCGCAGGAGGGATATGAATGATAGATGGAATCTTTCACTTCCCAAGCTTGACTCAAAGAAGTTTGAAATGACTAAACTGTCCCAAAGTATTCGACAGATAGACATATCAGAACATGTAATGTATATTGTGTTGTTCTTTTTAAATACGTCGTCGTTCGACTTCGTCGTCGGAATCATTTTTCAGTCAAAAGCAAAGTGTGTCCTGGACCCTAGACCGACCGACGCATCGGACCAGTGCCTGAGCTGATCACACTCTCAACCACACTATTCTCTCTCTCTCTCTCCCACTCTCACTCTCACCATTACAGCAGTAGTATCTTTTGTCCCTTCCCTTCCGTTTTAGCTGCCCATTCACTCACCGAATCTTCCCTTTCCCCTGCTCTTCAAGTCCCAACCACCTCTCTCTCTCTCTCTCTCTCTCTCTGACCAAGAAACAACTGGAAGGAAATCAAACCCTGAAATCCCCCTAAAAACCAACCTAAGCGCAAAAAGAAAAAGAAAAAGAACTCTGCTTTAGTGCATTTTGCGAAAAACCCAATGAATTCTTGAGCCCTCTCTCTCTCTCTCTCTCTTGTCCAAAGACCCTCAGAAAACCAAAACCCAAAAATCCCAGTTGACTACCAGTCCAAGAATAGAAAAATTCCTCCCTCTCTCTCTCTCTCTCTATGTGAAACACTAAAAACCCATTTCACAGATCCCTCTTTCTCTATGCCCTAAACCCCCCAAAACCCAGCTCATTTCCAGACCAAAAAATATTTAAAAAAAAAAACCGTCTTCTTTCCACCCACAGTCCTCTCTCTCTCTCTCTCTCTCTAAAGCTTCCCAAATGGCCCTCCACCTCCTCACTGCCTTCACCCTCTCCATTCTCCTCGCCAATGTGGGTTCCTCAGCCTCCAAATCCACCATCGAGCCCTGCTCAACCACCAACACCTGCACCGCCCTCCTCGGCTACACCCTTCCCACCTCCCTCAAGGTCTCCCAGGTCTCCTCCCTCTTCCAGATCGACCCCATCTCCCTCCTCACCGCCAACTCGATCGACATCTCCTACCCAGACGTCGAGAACCACATCCTCCCCCCCTCTCTCTTCCTCAAAATCCCCATAACCTGCTCCTGTGTCGACGGCATTCGAAAATCCGTCTCCACCAAATACACCACCCGCCCCTCCGACACCCTCTCCTCCATAGCCAGTGCGGTGTACAGCGGCCTCGTGTCCGCTGACCAGCTTAAAGATGCCAACTCGATTTCGGACCCTTCGGCTCTTGACGTGGGGCAGACCCTTGTGGTGCCATTGCCCTGTGTTTGTTTCAATGGGACTGATAACTCTTTGCCTGCTGTGTACATGTCTTATGTGGTGCAGGAGGATGATAGTTTGAGTGGCATTGCCGCGAGTTACTCGACCACCGTTAGTGATCTCATGGATGTCAATGCGCTGGGGGGACCCGCAATTAATGCCGGGGATATACTTGCTATACCCTTGTCTGGTAATTCAAACAGCTTTTTCGTGGTTTTCTTGGATTTTCTTGAGTTGTTTGTAGAAGCTTTGTTTAGGGACAGAGGTGGTGGGTTTTGTGAAATGTTGTTTGATCTGGTAATTTGCAGCTCCTTTTTTGTAAGTAGAATTTGTGTATTAGTTTGGTTCTGGTTGCATCTCATGGGTTTTCTTGAATTATAGAAGCCTTGTTTAGGGTGGAGGTGTTACAATCTATGCCATTGCTTTTGTTAGATTTCATGCATTTTGTATTAGTTTGGGTTTTGGTTGCATCTCGTAGGTTTTCTTGGATTTTCTTGAATTGTTCGTAGAAGCTTTGTTTAGGGATAGAGGGTGGTTGTATAGGAGTTGATTTACGATCTATGCCATTGCTTTTGTTAGGTTTCGTGCAGTTGTTCGATCTGGTAATTTAAACAGCTCCTTTTTTTTTTTGTATGTAGAATTCGTGAATTAGTTTGGGTTTAGTACCTTAGTTGCATTTCATTGGTTTTCTTGAATTTTATAGAAGCTTTGTTTAGGGACAGTGGTGTTGTAGTATTGAAGTTGAATTACAATCTTCGCCATTGCTTTTGTTAGATTTCATGCAATTTTGTTCGACCTGGTAATTTGCATCTCCTTTTTGTAAGTAGAATTCGTGTATTAGTTCGGGTCTGGTTGCATCTCATGGATTTTCTTGAATTATAGTTGAAGCCTTGTTTAGGGACAGAGGTGTTAATGCGTTATAATATTGAAGTTGAACTACTAATTTTTTATTCCACTGCTTTTGTTAGATTTCGTGCAATTTTATTTGACCTGGCAATTTACAGCTTCTTTCTTGCGAGTAGAATTTGTGTATGAGTTTGGGTTTTTGTTGCATATCATCGGTTATCTGGAATTATAGAAGCCTCGTTAAGGGCGGTGGTGTTGTAATGTTGGAGGTCGACTACAATATAGGCCATTTCTTTTGTTAGCTTTTATGCGATTTTGTTTGATTTCCTGTAGTGTTCCTCCTGATTCAGGGAACACCCACTTGGAATATACTTGTATCTTGGAAAGGAGCATGCTAGTGATGCTGCTACTAATTTTGGGTTTAACCTTGTTGATTCATGATCATGATACTTGTATTTTTGTTATGGGGTTTGTTTGTCACTATTTCATTTCCAAATCTGCGATTGTGTTGATTGGTGTTAGAGAACTCCTGTTAGACGTGATTTTATTTTCTTAGAAAGTAACATATCAGTAAGTGTTCTTAGTTTTGGAATCTGTTAATTCATGGTATATGATTTTTTTTCTTATGGACAATGGTTGGCCATGGTGCATTACAGCTTGTGCATCTAGTTTTCCACAATATGCCTCGGATTATGGTCTGAGTGTGCCAAATGGAAGCTATGCTATCACTGCAAGTCACTGCGTGCAATGCAGTTGTGCTCAAGGAAGTCGCAAGTAATTTACTCTTTCTTCCTTGTAACATCGTGCAAGAGATTTTCTTTCTTTAGGGTTATTCTTTTGAGATACATTTGGTTCTACTTGAAGATGGTATTTTTCACTAATTGACCGTCATTGGTTCTGTGCAGTTTATACTGCATGCCGTCTTCATTGGCAGTATCTTGTTCTAGCATGCAATGCAGTAACAGCAATCTCATGCTTGGAAACGTAACATGGAAGCAGAGTAGTGCCGGCTGCAATGTTACTTCTTGTAGTTATGATGGCTATGCCAATGGAACCATTCTCACTACGTAAGCATCTTGTTCTTGCAACACTTCCATTCCTAGAATGAAAATTTCAATGTAGTTCTAATGGTTGAATTGCAATTTCCCTTATTGTATACAGGTTGTCAACATCTCTTCAACCTCGTTGCCCCGGTAAATCTTGTTGAAATCATATTCTTAACTCATTTACTAGGCATTTGAAAGTACATGAAAAAGGTGAAAGAATCCTTGTGATTTTGTTAGATTTTCACTGGAAAGTAGTTATTCATCAAATCCCAATATGTGGAGTTACATTTGTTTTCTTTTGTTATACTTGCGAACACATTGTGTGTTGGGTGGGTGGTGGTGGGACTAGTCCATTATTATGGGTATCATGTGTAGAGCATTTTCATAGTTCACTCTATTTACATTTTGACATTCTACTCTCTTATATGGTTTGTTTAGGACATAATTTTCTCTTCTTATTGCATCTGCATTTTTTATTAGGACTCAAGGCTCGGTTTGGTATTGCGTTTGCATTTGGATACTGAATATGTGTCTGGCTGCTGGTTTTTATGATCATACATAAGCTAGACAACATATTCATGTCTAGCATTAGCATTAATGAGTGTGTGCTCACCTTCTTTTTTTTTTTTTTTGTTGAAGTTCCGTAACTTGTTCCATCGGATTACTAAAATGGATGCAGGTATCCAGCAATTTCCTCCACTGATAGCGCCACCTGATTCGGTGCCCACGTATACATCATTTTCTCCTGCACCTGGACCTTCTGAGGCAGGTGGTGCTCCGACCACCACTCCAACTTCCACCGTGCCTTCATCTGGCTCAGTCCTGGGACTTCCTCCAACAAATGCCCCTAGTGGAGGTCTCTCTAATGCTGCACCCTTGGTCCATCCACTAGCCAGTTTCCCAATTGCAGTTGTCGTAGGTTTGATTTTTGGTTCCATGCGGTCATTGTCGTTGTAGCTTTTGCTGCATGCTTAGGTTGGAGTTTTTTGTTTGCATCTTATGGTTGCTTCCTGTGCACCAGGACTGACATTTTGTTGTACCTTGCCTATTGTTTCCTGTCAGTGAACTGTTAAGAGGGATGCAACCATCCGGGCTTCTGTTTTAGTTTTACATTTCTTGGATTGGTCTAGCATAATGCTCCATTCAATTGCCTTGCCTTGTGCCATGAATCATGGCAGTTCCCCATTCTGTAATATATTCATGAGTTTCCTATTTGGTACTCTGGAAAATTGGCTACGTAACTGCAATGGTTTTGAGAACTACCCGAGTTGCAGGTATTGAACCTTTGTGCCTTCATTCTGTCGCTTTTTGATCGCGAATCATTTCTTTTGAAGGTCCGCTTTTCCACTTACCAATTAGTCTCCAATAACAGCTTGTTAATTTGCTTTTCTTGTTTCATTCTGGCACGATACTGCCTTCCCAGACGTCTTGTGTGGATGTATTCACAAGGTACTATGAGTTATAATTTCGTTTTAAGCTCTTTGCATTTATTGAGAAATTGAGACCTTTGAGTTCAGTATAATTTGGTAACAGTAATGGCAGTTCGAAAAGGAAATAGTATGAAATCTGCATTGGATTCTAAACTAGGCGATGCCACGATCTAGCTTTGCACCTTTTTTTCTTTTGTTCCCTTGCCAGGCAATTGGAGTACTTAACTATTGTGTACAATCCATTAAAAAAGCAGGTCTCTGCATGCCATCATTGTGCCTTGTTTTTCTAGTATTTGTTATTTTTTTTTATAACGGGTGTTTGGGTCAGCTTAAACATACCTCGACTAATTTTGGGCTCAATTCCATTGTCCACTTTCGGGGAACCCAATTAAAGCCGGAGCAAAGTTCCGTATGAACTGGCTCCAAATGAGTTAATAATACCTGAGAGGTTTTGAACCTGAGATTTTAGATTCAAAACCTCTTTGCTCCGGTTTTAATTGGAATCCTGGCAAATGGGTAGTGGAGTTGGGCCCATAGGATTACTTGAGACTCGTGTAAGTTGGCCTAAACATTTGACTTATTTAAAGGAAAAAAGTACAAAGTGACCGATGAGTAATATTTAACATTTAACGGAATATCCGAGAGGGGGTAGATCACATCTTGCCACTTGAATATGTGATTGTGTAATAAGTATTAAAAAGAGGCTGCTGTTTTTGCCACTCTCTTTTTTGTTAACAAAAAAGGAAGTGGCAAAAACATTTCCCTAAAAAGATCTATAAAGAGTGAAATTAGGCCACACTTCCATAGCCGAAGTGATCTTTATTTTCATTTCATTCAAAGAGACCCTCTAAGATCTCATATAATTAAACCTACAATTGGTCACATTGAGTGGGAGTAAAGGACACAGTCTCCTCCTCAAGATCATGCAGGACCAACAAATTCTGCTGCGCGATGTTCCCAAATATGGACAACCCACCACTCGATGCTGCCATTGCCAAGCACACCACTCCGCCGCCTCCGTCCCACGAATCCGCTATCATATAATTCTCCTCCGGAAGCTCCAAATCCGACTCCTCAAAATGAAGCTTCAACTTCGGAACCGCAACTTCGGACACATCTGTTGTGGTTGGCAAGTCGAAGCACAGATCGAGCCCAGTGGCGCCGGGCCGTTTGGAAACCCCGAGTTTCATCTGTGACGTGAACTCCTTCTTTAGCGCGCCGAAAACGTCCTCGTCTAAGTACGTTAGGGTGGTTCCAGAGTCGAGGATCATTCCGCCGCTCCCGTCTTTGTTGTTCGGCTTCCGCGTCGATTTCGGTACGCGAACTCGGGTTTTCCCGACGGTGATCCCTTTTAACGACACATAGTAAAATGATGGTTGGAAAGGGTTTTGTACCAAGGGGGTGGTGCTACGGGTTTTGCCACTAGTAGCACTATAGTTTAGATCAGCTAGTGCTCCAAATAGAACTTGGCTTGTTTTGTTCTCCCCCATTGAGGTTAAGCAATACGAAAACTTGTCGATATCTAGCTGTGACACAAGCGACAGTGGTCCACGCCCGAGTCCCACCAGTCCTGATCCCTCGGCCAACCCTAATCCCTGATTGTTCACTCCACACCCAAATACTACATTATGTATAGACGCCGAGTCCCCGAAAATAAATGTGTCTTTAGCCATGTATCCTCGAGTGGAGGACTCGTCTCCATAAATATACAAGTACTTGCAGCCATGGTCGCACTTGAATACAGTCGGGTCCTCGCACAACTCGCTAGTGCACGAAATATTGCGCAACGAAGACGACTTTACCGGATCAAAAACCGGCGTGGGTTGGTCGAAGCACTTGGTGCATGGCATGCACTGCGTCCATATGAGGTCGCTGCCCGTGTCCATGATCGCGGAAACCGGCACGGCCTGAGATCCGACGGTGAAATTCATGAGGAACTCGCCGTCCCCGGAAAAGACCGGGGCCCGGACGCCCTTGCCGGGGCCGGTGGGGGTTGCCATTTCAGCAAGCCTCTCCAGCCTGAGTTTTCCGCGGCGGACGGATCGTTCGATGAGTTGGAATTTGGTGAGGTTACGGCCATGGTAGACACGAGTTAAGCCGATCCGGAATCCTACCCGGCCGGTTCGAGGAAGATGGACCGGCCGGGGTGGTTTAGAAGATGAAGAGTGAACAAGAAGAGATGTGATTGTTAAGGAGAGAAATAGTAGTAGGGAAGGCAAGGAGAGAAATGAAGAAGCCATTAGTAAAATAATTTGTACAAGTATATAAGTAGATTGTTTATATAAGCTAATTTGTAGTAGCTCAAAGAACGTGGGATGGCTCACCTTTGCTTTTCCCACATTAATGCCCTCTTGTGAACGGTTTTTCCTCTTTCCACCTCCCAAGCTATTAATCGTTCCTTCCTAATCCATAATTTTGGAGGAAAATATGCATATTTTTTGTGCATGATAGGCATATGATTAATTGGTGTATGATACGTATTTTTTTTTTTGCACGTTTGTAACGCATTTATTCATACGAGTTACGTATTTTTTGGACCGGCTACGCATTTTGTTGATATTAGTTGCACTTTTTCTTTTTCTTTTTTGCGTGTTTTAATTACGTACCCTTTGGTAACCAAAATCATTGTAACTTTTTTTTTTTTTTTTGGTGTTGTACCATAAACTTCTCCGTTCAACAATAAGGATGGGGGCAATGATAAACGGTTTGTTTTGCTTTGGTCTCTTTGTATCCCTTGCCTCTTCAAATCCAAAATCCAACCGGCTATAGCTGATGCAGCGGAATTGACAGAAAGATTAGTTGCGTACTAATCGAACAAATGATAAACTCGAGTTCACGAGAGAAAGAGACAAAATCTGAATATTATTGATAAAAAGCTGCATAAACATTAGGTTACAACCCTTTTATAGGAAAAAAGCGTAACTCTAGCAAAACCCTAACTCAAAAATGAAAATTCCCAAAATTTGGGAAAAATAATAAAATTGGAAAAAGGGAAGAAAAACATGATTTTCCCAAAAAGAATCAACTTCTACGGAATTATACGCTAAAAGTTATTAACGAAACAAATATTTCCCAAAACAGCAAAAACGTCCAATTAGAGGCCTAAACGAAGGAATTAGGCCGAAAAACACCAGGGCTCACAAACTTAAGGTTGTGAGCCTTGACCGGAGCGCGAAAATAAGTCAGCCCACCAAGTTTGAGCCTATCCCGAACTCGTCCGAATTTTGCCAAATTGGGTAATCTGAAATTAAACACCGTTTGGGCTTCCGGGGCTTGGCTCGGTCCAGCTGATCATGGAATTGGGCCTCCGCGTGTTCTACATCAATAGCACATCGGATTAGTTTCTACGGCACCTCTTACAGTCATTTCACACAACTACGTATGGGGTAAAGTGTCCCCAAAAATTGCTGGAGGAAAAAATCAAACTTGAAACCTCAGGAGGCAGCAAATTCCCAAAGTTCGAAGACCTTTTAAGCCACCCTTGGCCTTGGGTCTTAAAAGTTTTTTAAAACAATTTTTATCTAGTGTACTAGCTATTGGCGTAGAGGAGTCCTTATCCAATAACATACACATGTCTTGTTCGACCCGACCTGGTTTCAGGCCAACATCAATTACGTTTTAGTTGCCAACTTTCTATCATCTCATGCAGCCTTTTTGGCCACCTATGGTAGTGTAGTTAGGCTCCGTTCCAGAAACGGAATAAGAACTTATTTTTTGTTCAATAATAAGGCTTGTTCCACAAAAATAAGAAGCTGGTACTTTTTTTTTCAGAATTTATATAGGTACCAATGGGCGCCGGGGAGGGAAATCGTACCGACGGCCGTGCCGGGCCGTCTCCGGCCACCGGACGGCCGATCCGAGTCGTCCAAAAATTCTATAAAAAAAAACCGAGGGGGCTACCGCGGGAATCAACGGCATCCGAGGTGTGTAGGGTGCTTGATCCGAGCACCCCTTTTCCGTGTGTATATGATGTGTACATCATATACACACGGAAAAGGGGTGCTCGGATCAAGCACCCTACACACCTCGGATGCCGTTGATTCCCGCGGTAGCCCCTCGGTTTTTTTTTATAGAATTTTTGGACGACTCGGATCGGCCGTCCGGTGGCCGGAGACGGCCCGGCACGGCCGTCGGTACGATTTCCCTCCCCGGCGCCCATTACTCATAGCAGTACTTGGTTTTTTAAGCCTGGGCAACTTCAAGCTCAAAAATCATGTGTTTACGCAAATAATTTTCTTATCACTATGGATCTTATTTGATAGATCTCATTGAGATCTTTAATACGGTGCAAAAAAAAAATTTCATTTACATTATTTTTGAGTTTGAAAATGTAAAACAAACTTTTTGTTTGATTTTTGTGGAACAAAGCTTCTTATTTTTGAAAAAGGAGTTGCCAAATAAGAACTTATAAAATAAGAAGGGTCGTGGAACACAACCTTAGTACATTATCCTCATGCAATGACCGATATTCGCTCAAAAGTGATTTCGATGACCTATACAAGGGCCTCATGTACGTCTGATTAGCTAGTTGGTGAGGCAATAGCTTATCAAAGTTATGATCAACAGCGGGCGGGTCTGAGAGGAAGATTAGTCACGCTGGAATTGAGACATCAGACACAATATAGACTCTAGACTAATCAACCGTTACCTTAGATCATCATTAGTAGACCCCAATTTTGATAGAGAAAAAAATAAAAGTTAAATGAGGTGTGGAGAATAAAGATAGTATGAAGTAGAACTTAATGCCAGATGATATAGATATACCCAAAATTATGCTTTCAAAACCACATGTGTTATCTCCTTTCCTGTTTTCCTTTTTTTATCCCGGCCCAAAAACAGCAATCGTATTTTTTTGATAACTTAGTTGTACGCCCGGCCAACTTTTCACCCACATCGACTAATTATGGGAACCAAACGCTATCAATATTGTACTCCCTCCGTTCCATATTGAGAATCCATCATGAAAAGTCGTGTCATTTTTCAAATAAAAAAATCAACTACTTCTGTGTATAATTTTTCAAATTTTTTCGCACCAAATTAAAGTACTAATCGAGATCTTTAATACGGTGTGAAAAAATTCAAAAAATTATATACGGAAGTAGTTGATTTTTTTATTTCAAAAATGGAAAAAAAGAGAAAGTGGGACTCTCAATATAGAACGGATGGAGTATTAGTACAAAGGAGAGGGGAAACCTTAATAGGAATTGTTAATCATCACTTTACGTACGTCTTCCAATTCACTTAACCATTCTTTTGTTTTGATCAGATTCACTTGGCCATTCACTTCCATATTTTTGAGTTCTTATTATTGAATAATGATTAGTATAAGAAAACCTTAACTCTGTAAGAGCATCCGCATCAGACTCGGCAAATTTTGGACCAAATTACATCTAAAAAGTCACTTTTCTATTTTAGCTACTCACTTTTTTAAGAGTACACTGCATCAGACTCTCTATTCTAACTTTATTTTATTAAACTTCTCTTTCTTTATACTTTACTTTTCAATTTAAATGTTATATTTTATTTTTATTTATCGCTATTTAATGACGAACAACTATTCACAAGCAATCTCAAAAAAATTAAATGTTCTATTTTTTAATTCGTTTGAACCGATGCAAACATCTTATTTTTCTGATCATATTTTTGTAAATGGTCATAACTAATTTTTGTCTATACGGCTATCATATTTAAGTATCTGCTCTTTATTTGGGATCCTGTAGAGCAGAAACTTGATTATGAGAGCCCTAGAGACAAATATTAATTATGACCCTTTAGAATAAAATGATCAAAAAAATAAGATCGTCGCGCCGGTTAAAGCGGATTGAAAATTGGACTACTTAATTTTTTAATCACATTTTTTAATATATAAAATGTCTAAAAAAAATTAAGTGCTCCAATTTTTAATCCGATTGAACCGGTGAGAAGATCTTATTATTTTGATTATTTTTTCCTAAAAGATCATAATTAATATTTGTTTTTAAGGCTCTCATAATCAAGTTTCTGTTCCATAGGATTCCATAATCATTTTAAACTAAGGCTCTCATAATCATTTTAATAGTAAAATATTGAATAGATGGATGAATAGTGCCTCGTTGGATAAAACGAGGCACTGTAGCAAAACTAAACATTTGCAAAGTGGCGAGAAATCAATTGAGGCTGATGGAGGGGATTTTTTTGAGTTTTGCTCTTTATTATAGCTTTAAAGGAGAAGTAGAGAGAGAGATGTGGATGCCCTAATAGCAGCATCATGATTGATGAGTAAAGCGAAAACAGATGCTTTAGAGCAACTCCAACCCCATCTCCATTTGAGCACTAAAACTCCATTTTGGCAAATGCATGTCCTCCAACTTATCTTCATTTGGGGTCTCCAAAATGGAGACTCAATTCTCATTCTCCATATTTTGAGGGTCTCCTCCTAAATGGAGACCCATCTCCATTTTTTCCCTTCACTAATATTCTATTTACTTTTTTGCTAGAATTTCGTCAATTACATATAACTTTTATATTACGCATCCTTTTTGTAAAAAATTGGTATTATTGGAAAGATAATAATAATACCTTCAAAATGAGTCTAATATATGTAAATGTATTTTGAAATGACATCAAATGTAAATTCAAACCATTTGAACTCACAATATTATTTTTTTCTCATTTACACTATCCTATCATTGTATTGGTTTGAATAATGAGTTGAAATGAGAAAAAAACATGCATCTAATGGAAGGAGGGAAAAAAAAATAATATCGAACAATAAATGGAGGAAGAATTGAGGGGAGTTTTGGAGGTGAAAAATGAAGAATTAGGTTGGAGTTATTGATTCTCCAAAATTACTTTTTGAATAAAATATATTTGAGTCTCCAAAATGGAGAAAGAGTGAGAGATGGGTGGGAGATGCTCTTACGCCTATTTTGGCTAAATAATCTTTTAGGATTTTTTTTGTTTTCATTCAATTTTTTTTTTGGCATTCGTTGATTTTGTCATTTTTTTGTGAATTATTGGCTCGTTTAATGAGAGGAATCTAAAAAATAAAAAAATACTATGTTCAAAACTAACTTTTTTGAGTAAAGAAAAAAAATCCTAAACGGTATGATTTTTTGATTTTTTTTGTCTTTATTCAAAATATTGTACTTTAGAATTTATTTTTTTACCTTTTACATTCACTTGTAGGGACAAACCAATAATTAAAGAAAAATTATTGCAAAAGTAACAAATGCAAAAAAATATTGAATAAAGACAAAAAATAATATTCCAGAATTATTTAGCCAAAACTGCCTGTCAAGTTACCCTCCTATTGATTGGACGTACACCCTCTTTTACACCCCCTTTGTCTACCAGGTGAGAAAATAAAAGATAGCGGTGTGGTTTTCCTTATTAGTGAAAAAGAAAAAGAAAGGAGTGTGATTTCTCGCCATCTCATTTAGATGGACAAAATATAGGTGAGAAGAGAAAAAAGAGGGTCATGTGTATCTTTACCAATCTAACCTTTCAAGCCTTAAAAAGTTAGCGTTCCAACAGGACGAGTACTACGAAGTAGGGCTGCGCACGGTTCGAATCGGATTTCTATGAATCCAATCATAATCCGCGAGTCACGGTTTTTTGAAAATGAAATCCGTGTCCGGATCAAAACCGAACCGTGAGTCACGGTTCAGTCCTAGTTTTGTCCACGGATTGCATCAACCAACAACCAAGTACATGATTCTAATCACTAACCTGATTTAGTTTGTGACCCGATTCAATTTTTTTTTCGTGAAATTCAATTGTTCCCACTTTCCAGTGAACTAGCATGTGTTCTAGCAAACTACTTCATTCAATAAAAAAAAATAACACAGACAATTCCAGCCAAAGACTTGAATTACACAACAAACAATTCCAGCAAACACTGAGTATACGGCTTTGACTTTCCCCCTCTATAAAAATTTCACTTTACCCTCCTTAGTTTTGATAGTTTATATTGATATACCATATTGTCAAATAGTTACCAATAATTTAGAGAAATATGTGTAAAATTATAATTATTTACTATATATTACATATATATATTATATATTTTTATACTCCCTCCGTTCCAAATTAATAGTCCGGTTCGGTCTCCAACGCAACTTTTAAATTGTTAATATCTTTCAATCTATAATGTCTTAAAAGATTTTAAAAACTTTGTATAATAGAACTAATTGAGATCTATCATATGAGATCCATATTGCACATAAAATTTATTATAGATTGAAAGATATTAACATTTTAAAAAATGCATTGAAGACCGAACCGGACTATTAATTTGGAACGGAGGGAGTATTTTTAAATATCTCACGGAATAATCCATAGTTTTCAAATGAAAATCCAATCCTAATCCGTATCTCACAGTCTGCTCTCTGTAAAGAGTTATGGTCTCCCACGGTCTCTCACCCTTTCCCACCGTTTCTCACCTTTCAAGTCATCCAAACATGAGAGAGAGTCCCCTTCTCCTTAGTTTCTTTTCTTTTCTCCCGAAATCATTCCACGCAAACGAGGTGTTAAGGAGCGTGAACAAAATTACACTCGTCAATTGCACCAATTTATGTCAAAGTTTTGAATGTTTATTTGCACCAATTACTCCTAAATATAAACGCGGAAACCCTTATTATTAATGGGCATTGCTATTTGCAGCCACTTATTTTCTGAATGTAGCCTGTATATAATATGGTACACACTTGTTTATAATATGGTACACAGATTACGTTCAGAAAATTTGTGGCTACAAATAGCAAGGCCCTTATTAATTCCGTAAAGAAGAAAAAAGGTCCGGTGCCGTTTTACTCACTCAGATCCTCTTTGTCCTGTCCTTGACTCTCCACTGTAATTCTCGCCGGAGCACCGTCTCCCGTCGCCGCCGTGGTCCACTAAGCCCCGCTCAACAACACGGTAGTTCATTCCTCTCTCTGCCCCTATCGCCAGTAAGCCTCTCTATGGAACTCTTGCTTTCTTTTGCTCTATAAGTTTCTCTAGGGTACCGGATTCATTGGTCACTCCATATTTTTTTTGTCTCTATAAGCTTTGATTGGTTTCACTTTCTGAAATCTAAATTAAGTGCAGTTTTTTTTTAACAACCGGATGTCCGGGCAGCTTGTGCGCACTTAGATAATAATTCTGGGGTCCTGGAGTGGGCAAACCTCCGGTGGCCCCAAGGTAATTAAGTGCAACTTATGGGTTCTAAAATGGTTTGGACTTCATTTTCTTTTCTTAAGTACTTGGCTCAGAAACTCTTTTCATGTGATGAATTATGTGCTTATTAAGTGTTTCATTTGAATGCTGTACTTGGATTATGATATACAATAGAGTGTGTGGTTTATGATATTCTTGTTTTGTTAGGGTTACTGTTATTGTAAGCCAATTTCATGGGAAGTTTTTGATTGATTTGTTTATTACTTACTAGTACTTCTCACTGAAGAAAAGAATCCAAGTAATCGTGGAATTGGACCGGACGAAAGCAATTTAACTTCGAGGGCAATGCAAAAGGAGTGGCTTTTCTTTGTGTGATAAAATGGAAGGTGTACTTTGGCACAGGCTCATAGGGTTTTCTTGAAGAAAGAAAAACTGTAACTTCTTAAACAATCGGGCATGATATAATGATCAAACCAGTTCATCTATAAAATGATCGAGAAGAAATTGTTTGTGGATAGTGCGAGAGCATTAGCACATAGTCTGTTTGAGGAAGAGGTGGATGAAGCCCGATTCCAGTCCACTAATCTCTCCCTTTCTACCAAATGCTTCATTGGTTTTTGGAACTGGAGGATTTTCAATATACCTGGCGGTGAAATCACCCACCAGCCGAAGAAGAACCCGGGAATCCGAATTAACCCGATTGGGACATGAATTTGAATTTCGGCCTATGTGAGAATCTCTCAATTTCCTCAAAATAACTAACACCTCCCTACCTCCAAACGCAGATCGTTGTGAAAACCAGAAAGCAAGTATGACACCAGTCCAACCAAAGCTTTCCACAGGTCTTCACCTAGCTTAAACTTATGGGGTTTGCAAATGGAAATAGATAAATACACATGTACAAAGCAACTGTTTTTTTAGATTTTGTTTTTGTAATTGCAGATGATGTTAGTCTTCTCATGGTCTTAATCGACACAAACCCTTTCTTCTGGAGCGCAGCAAACACCACCTCTCTGTCGTTCTCCAAATTTCTCTCACATGTAACTCTAAAACCCTAATTCCCTATTTCTTGAAAGAAATCCAACGAGCATATTCATCACAACTCTCATCTTCACAGTTATATGCAGGTCGTCGCATTCTTGAACTCAGTTCTCCTTCTGAACCAACTCAACCAAGTTGTGGTGATTGCCACTGGCATCAACACCTGTGACTATGTCTACGATTCGGCAGCAGCGGGGGCCCTGCCTAATCAGAGGGCAGAGAGTTTGTTGCAGAAGTTGGTGGAGTTTGTGGTTAAAGATGAGCAATTGGGCAAGGAAGACTCTGTTGACGGGATTGGGTCTTCACTTCTATCTGGGTCTTTGTCAATGGCCCTTTGTTGTATCCTTAACTGTGTTGTTTGGCTTTTGGTTTTTTACCTTTCGTACAACATAATTGTTTGATTTAATTTCATGATATAGATATACAGCGGGTGTTTCGTTCAGGGCCACATCATCCCCAGCCTCGAGTAAGTGTTAATGGCTATATGCATAGTTGGACAAGTATGCTGACTGACATTTATGTTTGATTGTATCAACTGACTGTTTATACTATTATTTGTAGTTTGAACAAGTAAGGTGAACTGAAGTTACTTGTATTGGTTGGTCCATCAATCTCTAATTGTCTTCTTGATGGGGAATTTGATGTGGACCATCATATATATGTTATGGTTTTCAAGTGGATTTTCTTTGTATGGTATTTCACAAAGTCAGAGTCAAAATGTGCACAATCTATGGCAATACGGATTGAAAAATGCGCATGTGCACGAGAATACGCCATTGACCTTGACAACTTTCAAAGTCGTGAAGAACACCCACTTATTTGCATGTGTTATTAAGATGCAAATTTGTTACATAAGGATCGAGGTTTGAAGTTTCTGGCAGTGAATTGAATAACATATTTTTGCATTTCTACATCGTTATGGAAAGCATCTTAATGTTGGAAGAGAATAATATAGCTCGTCGCAAATAATTGCTGTGGGTTCTACTTGCAGCAAAACCCAATGTTAATATTGAGTTAGCGTTGTTTTCAAATCCTCTCTCTTTGTAATTAGTTTTTGAGGTTTTAGTCATTGTCAATGTCATTGATGTTACTCTTTGACTTCAGATGAATGTATAATCTAATGAAATTACTGATATGGTGGCAGATATTGTGTTTGCATGGATCCCCTGATGGACCTGAACAGTAGGTTTTTAAGATCTTCTGTAGTGTCCACAATTTTTTTTTTCTTGCTTATTGTACTCTGACAGGTTTTCCTTTTCACAGATATGTAGCAATCATGAATGCAATATTCTCAGCTCAGCGGTCGATGGTATTCTTTTAAGCAGATTTGAGATACTTTCTTCCTTGGTTTGTTAGTTTTTCTCCTATCAACTAGTTTTTAGTGGAGTAGAAGACTCTCGTTTGTTTATAATTTTTTAGTGAGTGTTTCGGTTAGTGCCGGTACTTAGCATTTGATTGTAACACCTCTTATGAGTTAAGGGTTTTCCTTTTCCTATGTAGCACCAACAAAAAACTCTATTAGGAGAATTCGATTAGCTAGAATTGTCTCTATAGTTTTCTTTTTGTCGGTCTGTAGGCTACTATGGTTCCTACCTTAAGTCACATAGTCCTTTAGTAGGACCTTTCGCTCCCACTCTCAATCCTTGCTCTCGCGGATTATGGTAGGTTGGGATGTTTTCGGAAGTCGCTTTCACTCTCACACATGCGGATTATGTGACTAAGTTCCTTCCTCTGCGTAATGGACTCGGATTCGGGTATTTGGGTGTCATATTCATCTAATTTCCATACATGGGCTTATAGTTTGTTTAGGTTCTTGAAATTGCTAGTACTACCATTAATACTCCGCAGTTCATGAGGAGTTGATGGCTGTCCGATAATGCGCATCCTATTGAACCCAACAAAATAATTAACTTGCAAGTATTTGTGGCTTATTCCTGAGATTTATGCGGTCATGTCAATGGTTCTGAAACATGCCTAAGTATGTTCAGTTTGCTTCGTGTTGTAGGTGCCCATAGATTCTTGCTTGCTGGGGGCACAACATTCTGCCTTCCTGCAGCAGGTAGCATAATTCCTCTGGCCAAATTTATTCAATCATTGAGAAGAGCTCTTCTTGATTTATTAATCGATAGTGTTTGCATATTTGTGCAACAGGCTTCTTACATAACTGGCGGTGTGTATCTGAAGCCCCAACAACTGGATGGCCTTTTTCAGTATCTCTCGGTAGGTTTTAAAACTCAACAGTGCCATATGAAAGGGCCTCAGTGTTGTCTTTTTTACCGTTAGATATGATATTGACAGTTGGCACTTGAGCTGCATGCACTCAGTTCCTCATATTTGCGATTCTGCAAAGTGTATTTTATGGGCCATGACAGTCTTTATAAGCTGGGGTTGAGTGCTTTCCTTTCATTGCATGGCATTTTCTATAATTTTTTTGACAATCAATATATTTGTAGAGAAGTGCAACGGTAAAGTTGCTCCATTGTGGCCTGGAGGTCACGGGTTTGAGTCGCCAGGGGTAAGGCTGCGTACATCAACCCTTTCCCAGACCCCGTAATCTCGGGAGCCTCGTGCACTGGGTTTGCCCTTTTAGAAGGCATCAAGGGGATGCCACCCTTTTACAAAAGAAGGCCAAGGACAAAAAAAGTCCTATTCATCGAAAAGCCTAAAAGTCTATACCGAAAAACCTCTATAGCCCACTATACTGCACTTTGTACTTCAAAAATACATATCCTATCAACAAATTGGTCAAGGGAATGATAGTCCCTTGGCTCCTTATTTTGCAAACTAGAAAGAAAAAGACTCTTATGCCTAACCATAGGCCTCAAAATATCTACTACTTTGCTCTCTCCAAATAAGCCACATCAAGCAAAGCGAGATCAAAATCCAGAGCTTCTGTCCTTCATCTTCCCACTCTAGGTCCGAACCCTTAATGAATGAGCTCTATCACCGAACATAGAGAAACCCACAACACGTCCCACCCTACAAGAACCGTAGCCCAAAGCTCCCTCGCAACCAGACAGTGAATAAATGGTTGCGTGAATAATTCTCCTTCATTCAAGTACATGCAACACATGGCCTTTTCTGCTGTTTGACTTCATATTCTTATGCTGCCTTCCGATATCATTCTCAGTCCTTATCTTCCAGCCACAATCCCTTCGGTGATGGCTTGGCCTGCCAAGTGGAGAGTCAGATGCATGTACATACAACTAGGTGAAATGAATTTGATGGATATTGTAGCGTGCTAAAATAGCTGGATAGAGAAGAGGAGAAGCTTAACAAAACTAGACAAAGAAAAATCAGTTGTCTAAACACTTGAATTTCATTAGTTTGGACCGTTTGGTTTGAAATCACTGTGGTAAATAAGCTCCTTGATGGATTCTACAAAATTTTGTAGCCAAGTATCATGAATGTAAAGAGTACTTTGTTGGGTGTATGATTTTGAGGGTGAACACATTATGTTGGGATGTCATTGAAGATGGTTTGGCGTTTGATTGTTTGCATGTTTGAGTTTTTTCTTTATTTTGTCCCAAATTTAAGTTTGTCATTGATTTTCTGATTCCACATTGAAGTAATTTAAACTTTCACAAGTTGCATTGGCATCTGCATTATCTTCTTTATGCATCCTGCTCTAATGACGACATGCAGACATGTTATCTTTTCATCTCGTCCTTTGTGCTCCATGGGTTCACATGGAACTTAAATGTCTTGCTTCTGTATGTAATATCAGATGGTTTTTCCATTTTTCACTATAAAATAGTCCATTGTTATCATAGAGAAGTGGGAAATGTTAACTTTCAGTTCATGTTCTCTGTGTAATTCTTCGGTCTGTTCATGGCAAATATATCATGATTCTGTGTGATATCCTGGGTTTATCACTGTTCATACCAATTAGAGATTGTTGTACCCTGCAGACAGTATTCGCGAGTGATTTGTATTCTCGGAACTTTTTACAACTTCCTAAGCCTGTGGGGGTGGATTTCCGTGCCTCGTAAGTAATGATTTCAATTTTCTGTTATGCTGATTCTCCCCATGGTTGCACTTCTGTTTTTATTGCTTCATTCTAGCAGTCAAGTTTGCTCTTGCTAATTGTTAGTTCTTTATTCATTTATGTCCGCACTTGATATTCTCTGTGAAAAGCAAGAAAAGTAGTTTTAGAGGCTTCTTCCATTAGCTAATTTGTTTGTTCTTCTTAAGCCTTTATGGTTGGGCCCTGGATTTTCCATAATCAGTAAATTTCACCTACCTCCATTAAGGTTTTGGGCAAAAGACTTCTGGAACCAGAACCTTTTGCAAAATGGGCAAGGGAACTTCGCTTAGGTTTAAACCATTAGTGGAGTGAGCTTGGAAACACGTACACCTCTAAGGAGGTGCTGCGTTGGTGTTGGACACTGACGCTTGGCAAACACTCCCCAATCATGGTGGACAATTGTCCAAGCATGCCCAATGAGTTTTTATTTTACTGGAACCAGACATGCTTTGGTCACTTGGGTGGACACACAGAGTTGACCACTTGGGCACGTATCGGAGACATTGCAGGTTTGAATTATATAACGTGGAATTCACTGAGTAAAGAAAATGATGTTAAATGTATACTTTTCATTAAAAAAAAATTTAAATTTTTTTAGCTCTACTAAATCTCAAAACCTTCATTTCTTTTGATGATAGATATTCTAGAATAAGACCTTTTGTTTACATGTCTTTTCTAGTGCATAGAGTTGGACAATTAGTTCTTACTATCTTGATTATATTCTTTAACTCAATGAGAATTCACTGAATTTGGGTTCCAGACTACAACAGTGAGGTTCTATAAATCCCAACTGCCTGAAATCAGTCCCATATTGAAAGGGTTAGGTTGTGCCAAAGTGGCAATTAGGTATCCACCCTTCTCTGCTTTCATATATGCACGTATATCTGCATATAAGATACGTAAAAGTACTATCACTAGGGCTGCAAATGAGCCAAGCTTTGAGCCGCTCGGCCGAGCAGCTCGCGAGCGGCTCAAAGCTTGGCTCGAAAAGAGCTCGGTCAATAAATGAACGAGCTCAAGCCAAACTTTTTAGCTCCTTTGAAAAACGAGCTGAGCCCGAGCTACCAGTAGCTCGGCTCGGATGAGCTTGCGAGCCAAGCCTATGTATATTATATGTATATATTTTTATGCAGATAAATATATACATAGCTGCTGCCACGTGTCGCCTCTAGGGGCAAACACATTTCAGATTTTGGGATAAGTGGGAAGGGTATATAGCAAATTGGATGACTGATGAGGCTCTTCTTTCCCGATGCGGGACAAAAAACAAGTACTCCAAAGCAAATGAAAGGTTCTACACCAGTCCCACATCACTTACCTTCAACAAAGTTGTATACAGAGGCTCCTATATATTTAAAGCTCCCAGCCAAGTTCCTTCCACTGGTCTCTCGCATGACCTTTGAGTTTCAGCGAGCTGAGCTCGAGCTGAGGCGATTGAACACGAGCCAAGCTCAAGCTTCATTTTTCTGGCTCGATTCGAGCTCGAGCTGACCTGATTTCTGGCGAGCCGAGCCTGAGAAGTCCAAAGCTCGACTCAGCTCGTTTGCAGCTCTAACTATCGCCAACCACTGTTGCCACCTTCACTCTCTCTCTCCCCGTCTAATGAAGACCCACATCTCGAAAATCATGGCAACTGTATCATCAAAGCAAGCTACCTTCCACCACGTTTCAGTACAACCACCTCCACAACTTTTTAATTTCCGTATTTAAATCTCAGCTGGTCCCCATCATTGTCATCACCACCACCTTTCTTTTTCCTCTATTTCTCTCCTTCTCAGTCAGATTTCTCTTAACTGCTGACCAGTGTTCTAAAAGTCGCTAGGCGCTAGTCGGGCGGTTGGCCACCTTTGAGTGATTAAACGGTGCATATTAATTAGCAATCGGCGATTAATCGTTAGTTGGACCTAATCGGTTAGGCCCTGCGAACACTGCTGCTGACATGGATCTCCGTCATCACTTTTACTATCTTCGACTCAAATTGATCAACCAAACCCCACTGTGGCGCACCATCTACAACTACAGTTAGTTAATACATTGATGTTATGGACAGGACCAAGAATTAAGGTTATTCGTCCATTGACGATAGATCAATCTCCACCTGAATTATTGTAAGAAACTTTGCCTTCTCCATCTTTTGTACTTTTTCAATGATTGAAGATCTAAGAGAGCAGGAGAGAGAGATCGATATTGTGGTTAGTTGTATATGCCTTCCACGTGGCAAGCCTTACCCAATTCCCATCGGCGACACCACCACCATTGAGACATGGACATCTGAGTGGTTGGCCGTCAGGTCTTCACTGTTTGAACTGTAGACGCTGAGAGAGTGAGCTTAACTTATGTGGGGCACACTGACAAGTGGTATGGGGATAACTTCTGCAAAAAAAGACAGGCGTGCTTTGAGATTATCACCAAAATAAAGGTGTGCTTTGAGGCTATTTTTTGTAGGAAACATGAAAGAAGAGGCAAGGGACTTAAGCATCAGGGTTTTAGGATCAAAGGTAGCTTTTCATTATTGAAATGGTGTTGGAGGGGCTGATTCTCCCTATTAATTAGAACAGCCATGTTGGAATTTAAGTAAACGATGAATGAGAAGAAGAAGAGAAATGGTTTTATTTCGGTTTCTTATAATTGAAAGGAAGATGAACGAACATTACAATGCCATGGTGTTACACGCCATTTACTTCCTCTTTATCTCCGTAAGGACTATTTTAGGTTTCTTTTACCAGTGTACCTGCTTGAGCTTCCAATTACATGGGGGCTGCCAAATCCACTTCCATTTAATACAGCCTTTTGATTACACTCTTCTTTCTAGGAAATGTTAGTTATTTCCCCTGGCCATCTCCCATTTAGCATTAGGCTTTGAAGTTTGAGTGTATGTGTGTGTGTGTGTTTTGGTCCCCTGAATGAATTATCTATTCTGTTTTAACCTATTTGCAGCATCTGAAAATATAGTTCTTATCTTCCTTTGATCAGGTTCTTATGTCTTTTAATCTTGAATCCGTATTATTCATGCACTCTTATTGTTCGTCGTGGTTCTATTTATATATTCGTTGCTTCTTTACCGAACCTTTTGGAATTTGCAGGTGCTTTTGTCACAAAAACACAATTGACATGGGCTACATATGCTCTGTTTGTTTGTCTATATTTTGTAAGCATCACAAGAATTGTTCAACGTGTGGGTGAGCACCTCTTACTTTCACCTATTACAATATCTGACAACGACGTTGTGAAATTGTGTTTAGGTCCAGTCTTTCCCTTTATATGCTGTGTAGTAATTGGGAAATGTAGTTGAAGTAACTTCTCACCCTTGCTTAATTCTCATCGTATAGTATTTAATATTAAGACTGTTGCCTTAGCTCCTGTGTTCCTCTCTTTCTTGCCTTTGGGGAATGCATCTACTTTTTCCATTCTCTGCGAATTGAGAGTTGTCTTAGCTCCTGTGTTCTTACCTTTGGGGAATGCATCTACTGTTTACATTCTCTGCGGAAGGAGTTTATTGCTGTGGCACTGCATATATTAAAAATTGCCATGGGGGTTAACATGGGTTGTATATTTCTTTGAGCTTTTGCTTATCCTTGAGGTATCGATATTGTGTGGGAATGTGCAATGTCTAGTTGTGAGGTGTTGCGATTGTGTGAAGAACATAGATGCGTTGGCTTTCTTTTAGATTATATGTCCGTATTAAGTGTGTGGTTGATCAGCAAAGTGAATTTCTTCTGCATTTTTTAGTTTGAGAGAGGGGAGGTACTAGTTTTGGGCCTATAGGAGTTAGATTTGGAAGAAGCAAGAGGGGAGAAGCATTGACATCTTGATGCTCTTGTCCACTAGAAATGGGGTGGGCCTAGTATGTCCTTGTATGAAAGTAGGCTGGTATTTGCTAACAAAATTGAATTGTAGGTGTTTTCATTTCTTTTTAATCATCATCCAAGAGTTGCATCCTCCTCCTTAGCTGACTTTAACTTGACTGATATTCAAACTTTAAGATGTAATGTTGTATTACGAACATGTTTGAATACTTCACGAATGTTGTGGAGAAGTTGACTCTATTGCCGTGGAATCATTGACACTATTCACGAATGTTGTTTGAGCGTTATGCTCAGATTTTTCACGAGCCTTAAGAATCTGCGCATCATGACAGCCCACGCAAGTCTTGACTATAATGAATTTCAAGTTTGTTGTCACGTGACTCATGTCTGTTTATGGCTGTCAACTATCTCTTACGTGACAAAAAAGAGAGCGATTGAATATATTTTTATCACTCGTCCGTGCTTTAGCAAAAGTTGCTCATCTGTTTATTTTAACAGTTGTCAATTTACTACAACGGTCCTTTAATGTTGCAGAAGGGTTTCTGTATGCCCAAAATACCTTTATCGAAGACGACAATATTTTTCTGAATGCTTATTCTTTTCTGATAGTAGCTCTTGTGTATTGGCTATGACACATTAAAATGCAGGTCAGTTTTTGGTCAGGCTCAAACAAATGCTCCATCAACGTCAAATCAGAAGAGAAAGACTCCTGAAACTTGAGTCTTGACCCTCCTGAAAATGTATGTATCTGATGAATAAAAA
The DNA here is from genome assembly GCA_020567845.1 of Rhododendron henanense subsp. lingbaoense. NCBI lineage: Eukaryota > Viridiplantae > Streptophyta > Magnoliopsida > Ericales > Ericaceae > Rhododendron > Rhododendron henanense. The sequence continues at coordinate 34,028,332 of CM036315.1, read as the reverse complement.
ATAGGACTGCTTAGTTTCTTTGTGGTTTAGTATATATTTTGCATGGTCAACTGATTGGAAAATTGGAAACTTCTAGCAGGAAACGGATTTGTTGCCGATATTGAGGCACATGAATAGAGACGAATCAGTGTTGTTCTTCCCTCTTTCCCTCGACGTGGTGGTATTACGTTGATGATGAAAAATCTGAGAGAACTTCATGGTATTTCACCCAATACAATCTTAATGCGGTGGGTTGATCGCGATTTCTGTGCATCAGTCTTGAATGCATGGGGTAATTCTCATCAATAGGTGCTTGAAGATGAAAGCAAACCAATCTAGGCCTTGTGTCCAATCATAAATTTCGTTTGAGGGTAAAAGATGATCATAAATTAGTTGATGTATATTTATTTTATTTTATTTTTGAGCTTTTGATTTTCGTTTCAGGTGATATTTATTTAGTGATGATCAACTTGATGCCCAGATTTAACTTCACAGTTCAGTATTTTTCCAATGAGGGGAAGGTTATGGTAGATGATACCTTGTCTAATTTTACACTCCAGTTAGATTTAACATCTTGCTTTTGGCAATTCTAAATTAGAGGTGGCAATTGCAACCCAGATTTTTGGAGCCCCCAAATCCACCGGTTCATCAAATTGCTGGGTTTTTTTTGGCAATTGTTCTGCTCAAACAATTGTCCATAACTTGGAAAATTTTGTTTTCAATTTTAATAGTTGGAGGCTGGGAGTTAATAAGGCAAATGTGATCTAAAAGTTCTATTCAACGCTTTCGAAAAAAGGTATTAGTAATTAATTTTCACGCGTCTTTTAAAAGCAATTTTTGTACTCCGTACTTTAGTAATGTATAATGTTGTCCTTACAAATGTGAAAAGTCCACAAATAATGTTAATCTTGTAAATTGATAAAATTACCCAAACAGAATGTAGTTGTAATAAAAAAAAAGGAGAGTTCAAAAAATTCACAACCCGTCTACGGGTAACGATAAGCATGTGCTAATGGTGTATAGATCGATGTTTGGGACTCATGACTTTCGGATTGCACATTTATAATCCGTACTGTTCATCAATTTAAAAATATGAACCGCTCAATTAGCTAATTGCAAGGGCTTGATCATATGTACCATTTTTTATTAGGTGAAATTACACAAAGACCCCCTCATCTATACGTTTTGGACACGAACACCCCCTAACCTTTAAAAATGCCCACAGACACCCCCTCATCTATTTGAAACTAAAAAATCACAAACTCTGTTAACGGAATGGCTGAAATGACAAAGATACCCTTGTCTGAAATTACACAAAGACACCCTCATCTATACATTTTAGACACGAACACCCCCTAACCTTTAAAAATGTCCACAGACACCCCCTCATCTACTTGAAACTAAAAAATCACAAACTCTGTTTCATCCAAGCAGGGAAGAGACTGATGATTCGGGGAAGAGGTACCTCGTTGATGATTTGGGAGGGTTGTTGAGTCAATTTCATCCAGTCCTCCCCTCGCCTCTCTCTCTCTAACCCTATGAGTCTTCAACCAATCAATTTCAACCAGTCCTCGCTTGTGCTCGACGGATTGGAAGTGGTTCATGATGTGGTTTATTGAGGATTTGACTGGGGATTTAATTCCCTTTTGATACAGATTCGGTGGTCAAGGGAACGGTTGGGATCTTCTTCGTTGGTGTTCCACCACCCTGACGTCCTCGTCGCTGTCCATTCCCTCGGAGACGCCGACCTTTCCACGGCGGTGGCCTGTTATCCGGTTCGGAGAGACAAAAATACTGTTGTCCAAATTACCCATCCGTGTTGATCCCTCTTACCGCTGGCACCATGGGTAACATCCAGGGCCGGCCCAATGGGAAGGCCCAAAAGGCCACCGCATTGGGCCATCACATTTTGGGCCAAAAATGGGGCACCCCTTGCTAGATAAGTATATCTATTTTCTGTGTGCAACTATAATACAAACTCCTTTGGTGGTTCAATGGTAAAGTGTTTGCTTATTCACATAAGATACCTAAGTTCAAATCCTGGCAGGGTACTTTTTTGTAGTGTCTTTTTGCCAAAAAAAAAAAATTCTCCTACCACATAAATTGGAGCTACTGTGATTCAAACCTGAGTTCACTGAATATTATTGCAACCGCAAAAGCCATTAAAGCCGAAATATTTACCATGTTGAATAGTATGAATGGAAATTATATATAGAAAAGTATTTATGTTTATTGTTTTTAAATTAGAAAATTTATGTAGGACACTATTTCACCACTTGGCCTAGGGCCGGCCTTGGTAACATCATCTCGTCGCCGATCATGGAGTGAAGGGTCGGTCTTGGGAAGTTTTTTTGAGGATTCTAGAGAAGGATGGGGTTTTAAGGATATTTTTATCTTAAAAGGCCAAAAGCACTGGCACGTGCCATTGAAACAAATGGCAATCCAACGGAAGGGGTTAACTTGGGTAACAGTAATACATGAGGGGGTGTCTGTGGGCGATTTTAAAGGTTAGGGGGTGTTCGTGTCCAAAACGTATAGATGAGGGGGTCTCCATGTAATTTCACCTAAGGGCATTTTTGTCTAAAAATACCAAAACTATTGTCATGTGCCCTTGCAACAAACGGTTCTGAAACGGAAGGGTGTCACTTGGGTAACGGTAATACATGAGGGGGTGCTTTTGGGCGTTTTTAAAGGTTATGGGGTGTTCGTGTCCAAAATGTATTGATGATGGGGTCTCTGTGTAATTTCACCTTTTTATTATAAGCACTTGCAATTTTTGAATTAAGTTGATTTTTCCCGAAGCCAACAGTACAATATTCTAATAAATTTGATAAACGGTTTGACTTGCAAAATCCTAAATAGACCATGCATGCCCATGTGTGCACCATTACTATTACTTGAATTATTCTTTGAAAAGTAATACCGAGGGGGCGTTTGGCGTTTCTATGAAGTTGTAGCTATTTGTTGTGAAGTTGTACAAAATATGTTGATTGTTTGTGAGAGAAATGTAATGATTTTTTTTAGTTTAGTATGAACAATTCTATAAAAGCCAATAAGTTATAGTGCAAATTTTTTTATAAAAGCTAACTCTTGACAAAACAATTTCCGCTAATATTCTTATCTTTTACTTAGACATGTCGTTATCTTATAATTAGTGTTCTACAACAAGAAATTAATCAGTGATTAATTACGGGTGGGACCTATCCAATTAGATCCGGCTAATGATTAATCGCTCGAACGTAACTGATCGTCTGATTAACATTTAGTAACTTTTAAATTATTATTTATAATACACCACCTTTAATTTTAATTTAAAAAGTAAATATTTATTTCAGTTAGCAACATACTGCCTTTTTGAACGAGGACAAATGGCGGAGCTGATAAAGACAAGGGGCAATTCGAAGAGCTGCAGTAGTACAGTAAGACCGCCTGGAGAGAGAGAGAGAGAGAGAGAGAGAGAGAGAGAGTGTGTGTGTGTGTGTAATGTCACCTTCTTCGCTAGGGTTTTAGGCTTTTGAAACTCGGACACACTACTTTTACAGTGAGAGATTCGTGGGAGCTTTTTCCTGATTAATGGCGGAGATGGAGGAGAAGCCCGTTGGATTCCGAGATAGAGCTTGCCATTCTCTCTATGCACCCAACAAGCCCAGTATGTTCCCTTCAACCCCTTCATTCTCTCTCTCTCTCTCTCTAGACTCTAGTTTGTATATACATGTATATGAGCGTGCGTGCGTGTGTGTGTGTGTGTGTGAGGGGATAAATTATTGGTGGGCTCATGAACGTGTTCACTTGGATCCAGTCTTACTTTGTAATAATGATGTATAACTATAGTTTAATGAATCACAATATTATAAGAGCATCTCTAGCCCTTTTTTGATAACTCGGTTCTTCGGGCCAGCTTACGCGCACCTAGACTAATCCCACCGCCCACCTGCGGCCGGGGAGCCCAACTAAAAGAGCATCTCTAGACCTTACCTACCCGAAATCTGACTCAAGTTTGAGTAAAAAATTGAGTAAAAGCTTCATTGGGTGTGGATCACCGCAATGGACAAACTCAAATCCAACCAAAGAACAAATTTGAGTAAAAGCGTAAGTGTACATTTTGAAGAGCAAAGTAAGCATTTAAAAATTTGAGTACAAATGTGAGGCTCTCCTGACTTGGTTAAGAATTCGAGTAAAACTGAATCTGGTATGAGTTCGAGTGGAGGACTGGAGTGAATTTAAAGGGCTTTTATTCAGAATTTGGTTCTGAGTCAATTAAAGATATGGGCGGGAGGCCCGCGGGAGATACTCTCACCACAAAAGTCACACATTTATCTTCTCTACAAATGCTTTTAAAAGTAGGCTTAAAATTTTAGACAATGTTTTGAAGTACTATCTTTTACCATTGATCTCGACAGGATCTTAGAATGGAGAAGTTTTTCAGTGCCGGGTGGGCACGGGCCACGTGGTGCCGAGCACCATCTCGGTCGTCCAAACGTGTTTTGGACGGCCCAGATCTGTTTGAGTAATTTTTTAGTGTAAAATTACCAAAACACCCCCTCAAGCCCAAACAGATCTGAACCGTCCAAAACACGTTTGGACGGCCAAGATGCGTGTTCGGCACCACGTGGCCCGTGCCCACCCGGCACTGAAAAATTTATCCTTAGAATGAGGTAGTTTTATCAATGGCTTTCTCTTATGATACAACTACCATTAAAAAAAATAGAAGCAATATTAAACACCCCAAATGGGCAAATAACTTAATAAGCAATAATTGTAAGCGGAAGGGAAGGGAATAAAATGAGAAATTTATTTTTATCTGTAAAAATTATCTGGCACAATATAGTAGAACACCTATGCATTTTTGCAAAATATATACTCCACTCTCCCCCCTATAGTAAAGGTTCTTAATTTTGAGTGGGGCACGTGACCCCACGCTCCCCCTGTAGATCCATCCCTGCACTCCACTCTTGATGCTCTGTAATGTTAGAAAAAATAAAAATAAATATCAGTCTACTTGATACATTGACAATATGCAGACGTTTCATCTTTACCGTTTTTTATTTACTCAAATTTATGCTTAGGGTTGGGTTTGCCCATGTTTGTTTTTACTCAATTTTGATTTAAAAGTACGAGTAAAGGATGGAGATATTCTAAGGCCTGTGTTATGGGGACTCTTCATATTTTTGAAGTACCCATGTCTAGACATGGGCACTTGACATGAGTAATGGTATGGGATTTATGGCTTCACATGGTTACTTATTTTTGCACCATCAGATATGCTTAAGTAAGTGAGTGTAGTCTATGGTTATGCATGAAATCTGTTAAAAAATTCCTTATTCTTTGGGAACGTCAGTTGGCCTAAAAAAAAAAGGAAATGTTGAAGACGTATGAAATGTAGCCATGTAAGGTCTCCGTGATCATCAAAATATAATGACTCTGACTCGGGCACGCTCGGACGCCTGAGTCCATGTTGCATAGTTAATGACCTGTTTGATTCTTGTTTGGGCCTTCTTTTCTGCTGGCTGAACCTGAAAACAGTGGCTCAAACAGCACTTTGCAAGCAGGAACAGCAGTTTGAGGATGAGAAGCCCCCTCCTTTGAACAAGAAGATGAAAGACTTTCCCCCCCAATCTCCTACCTGCCTGGTCAGAGTCGCCAGACCGCTTCTGTCCTTTTCCGTGATAATACATGCACACACGTACACAATTATATCCATGCCTTTCCTGTCCTTTACTTACATGTTAGCTTTTTCATAGGACTTGAATCCTCAATCTCTGAAGCGTGCTCGGCATTCCTGTAAGGCAGAGTCAGCAGACCCTGTCCAAACTCCTCTCGAGAATCCACCGGTCAAGGTTTATATGGTTTGAGCCTGCCTTTGTAATGTTTGTATTACCTTGGCGATTCCTTCTTTACACATTCCTTCCGAATTTGCAGAAGGAACCCACAGCTAGCCCAGCTCCAGCTCCCATTAGCCCTTCTACAGACCCTCCAAAGTCCAGAAGCTTAAAATTGACGGCCAAAAAGGATGTCAACCCCGTCTGTTTCTCTTCTGTTTTTAAGGCCTCAGTTCCATATTCTTCCCCCCAAAATGCTAACAAGGTAACCACTTATCTACTACTTACTCATCCACTTTTATTATAGTTTACTTAACATTCCTCCAGTCTATCCAGACTAAAGTTCCAGAGGTCTGTACAAACTCTCCCATTGGGCCCGGGCAAGAGCCTGTTAAGCCAAGCCCTCCTCTGGAAGCCACTGTAGACACCAAACAAGAAGATCCAGACTCATTTTTCCTCTCTCTTGTAAAGAAGACTCGCTTGGCTCCTTCTGAGGCCTCAGGCCGTGCCACTACACCTGCCATCGACCCTCCACCCACAACTAAGGAGATCGAACTAGCGAAGAACACCTTCAGATGCCTACTGCATCTCTCATTCCGAGATATCATTTGCAAGTCAGAGACCTTTGCTGAGACTCTCAACACCCTTGTCAGGTCACAGGGCTTGGGCCATGATCTTCACCAAGCCTTGCAGCTGTTCAAGCACGCCTTCCCCAGTCTCAGCCAGACTTATGATTCGACTAGGCAAAGCAAGTTTAAGGTCGATAACCGACTGCGGCAAGCTGATATTCATACTGCCAAACTTAACCAAGGGGTAGTATGCTACCAAAAACTGAAGACAAACGAAGAGGATGTGCAGGCAAAGAAGAAAGCTGTCAAGGATCAGATTTCTATGCTTCAACTTAGGCTTTCTCAACTTGATGACAAGCTGACTGATCTCTCCTCAGAAAAGGAAGTCCTCTACCAGACTATGAAAGATGAACGCATTGCATACGAGAAGCTGGAAGGAGAGCTGCCGTCGTTATATTGCACTAAGAGTAAGCTAGAGGCTGAGCTGGCTGACACCGAGAAGGTGTGGGTGAACTTTAGGTCTAGATTTGGCAGCCTGTAACAGAACCTACGGATATGGTATTTGGATATCAGATAATCATACAAGTAAAGTAGAAGCTTTTGTTGGCAGACTCTAGAGAGTCACCAAGTGTCGTATCTAACACAGCTTTTGTTGGCAGACTCTAGAGAGTCACCAAGTGTTGTATCTAACACAGCTTTTGTTGGCAGACTCTAGAGAGTCACCAAGTGTCGTATCTAACACGTTAGAATTATGCCCAGTGTAATTACAAGAATGTAAGAAACATCTCTCTTAGCCTTTTACTCTTCCTCATGTGTTCTTTTCTACTTCTGCAATGTTACTTATGTTTGAAAAGATTTTCACCTGATGAATCCTATTGTGTTCTTTGGTGCCAAGGGAATATTGTTTTTGTTACATTTGGGCGGAATCTAACTTTGTGTTATTTTCTGGTAGAAAAACACGAGTAGTGAACGAGAAGTACATGGTTTGATTTTGGAATATTTGTGTTCATTGAATCCGATAATAGAACATGAAATCAATACAAAGCACGATATCAAAAAGGTTAAGAGACGGGAATAATGAAGAAAAATTCTCATTGAGATTTGGAAGACATTGTATACTCCAAGTACCTGAAATAAAGATCGCATATCTAGAGCTCGCCGCCATGAATAACAGCCTAAAATCTGGTTAACGGTGAGAGGACATCTCAAAGATGATGTCCAGGCTCAAGATCTCACCCTTTTCTTACTCTTATGCATGCTGTCTGTTACTTCCAAAACCATGCATTTATAAAGACAAACTTGTCGATCAGTAACTCAAATTAGCTCTGAACCAACTGCTCATCAATCTCATTTAATATCTTGGCCAATAACTAAAATTATTTGTAAATAGAAATGGGGGTGGTTCGTTACATTTCATTTTTTGAAAAAGAATGGTGCAATTAATATTTTTCGGGAAGGGGAGTCAAGAATGTTTTTTATTTTTTATTTTTATCTTTTACTCCGATTGGAACTTAGGAAAGTGAGAGAAAAAAAAGGAAAGTTAAAATTTTTTCCCTCCAATTGTTTGGATTGGAGAGAAAGAGGAGAAAAAATACGAATTCTAGTTTTGTGAGTAGTGAAATTTTCCTCTCATTTTCTTTCCCTCACTATTCATCACTTTCCTAAGGCTCCATTTGTTTCGACGTAAAATATTTTTCCGGAAAATGTTTTACTTATTTTTGGTGTTTGATTGTGCAAAAAACAGAAAAATATTTTACCAAGTAAAACATCTTACTTCATATGGCTGAAAATATTTTTTTCTTGAAAATATGGTAAAGTCATTTTTCGAATTTGGCTTCGCTGCTCGACAAATAATTACGTTACTTTACTGGCTCCAATCTTATCCACCTATGACCTAACCCCGTGCTTTCTCATCAAATACAACAAAATTTTGTATACATACATCATTTTACAACTATCAACCATACACAGGAAAATAGAAAGGAAACTTTAATTTTTTGCAAAATCGTTTTACATGAATTTTTTTTTTTTACTTTGAAACAAACAGAGCCTGAGTTCCAAACAAAAAGAAGGAAAGAAAAATCCTAGCTAATGCACGTCATTTCCGAATCCCGGACCGGGACCGGTTCAGCACCCGAATTTGTTAGCCGATGTACAAAATCGGCGAGAGAGAGAGACGTCTTGGGGTCCCTTCATCACGACTGGAGCTCACTTCAGTAAACAGAGAGAGGTTCGATCGATTACAAAAATGGCGGAAGAGGAGGCGGATCCACACAGCTCCACCGTCAAAGAAGAGATGGAGGAGGAAGAAGTGCCCGACACAATCTTGGGGTTTTCCCTGGTACAAGGTGGAGTATACTCCTCTCTCTCTCTCTCCCCCGAATACGCAATTATACGATTTGCATGCATACACGTGTTCAGGAAGATCAGTCGTCTCATTTTCACTGCTCGATTTCTTGAGAGTCCAGAGTGCCCGTGCCCTAGGGTTTCTATCTCTCTTTTTCTCTATGTTGTATTGAGGTTGGATGTAGCCATGTAGGGGTGGGGGTTGTCGTCCGTCAACACGATTCAAACCTAACACGATGTTAGACGTTTGTGTCGTTTACTTTTGGGCTTCTTCCGGGCCGGTCCTACGTGAGTGGACAAGTCGGTCCTGAGTTAAAGCTTGTGTTGTAGCCGCTTTAGATCTCCGTGTTGTAGCCGCTTTAGATCTCCCTAACTTTTTTACCCTTTATTATAGTCCAACAGAAATGCCTCATTTTTAATTTTTGCTTTTAAGCCCTGAAAAGTCAGGGCCGGGCCGGCTCTGGCAACAGGTCCTGTTCACTAATTTTAGGAGGAGCCCATAGCCCACTAAGTCCTGTCCATTAATTTGTTCCAAAATTACCCTTCGGCTTCGGATCTACACATGCGATAGTAAACTCGACACGAGAGAGAAGACGATCGCATCTGATAGCAGACTTTTCTTCCAACCATTCGAACATTCAAAACACGATTCAATCACTCAGACCATTCAATTGAGCACAATGGGGCAAAAAAGTACGTATTTGAAACACGGTTCAAAAATTTTGAAAATCTAACTTCTGTAATTGCTTAGATGTAGATTTTTTTGCAAGACCTCTGTTTCTAGAGACCTCTGTTTTGGCTTTATGAGCACACTAAACACCATTAGATTGATTGTTTCACTGTTAATTTTGTAGACTATGAATTCTGCGTGTAGAATATCAATGTAGCCGTTGTTTTTTGACAAAACTTACACTATTAATTGTGTTTCATTATGAATTATTTTGCATGTACACTATTAATTAACTACGTTTGTAGAATATAAACATACTTAATTAGTAACACTGTTAACTCCAACCACGGTTAATTGTGTGAAAAGCTATATAGTTAACTATCAACTATGTAGACTATTAACTAGCTGTTAATTGCAGCACATCGTGTTTGAAAGAAGTAAGTGTTAATTGTGTTTCACTGATAATAATTAACAGTGCACTTTAAGTGAACTTAAGGCTTTAATTGTGTTTCATTCTTAATAACTTTACAGACTGTTCCTTACCCAAAAAAAAACTTTACAGACTGTTACCTGTTACCTGAGTTATTTTCTGGTTTTTTTTTTATCCGTGAGTTATTTTATGTTCACCACTATCAATTTTGTTATCACAAGATGTCTTTTAAAACTAAACAGAAAGGGCAAGAAAAGGGAGAAAATTGAAACCATCAGAAACAATAGATACACAACCCGAGTCACCAGCTCCATCAGTTGACACAAAACCTGCACAACAAAGAGTGACTAGTCAAGCAAAGAAGCCAATTGAGACAATTTCAGGTCCATCTGTTGAGATCGGAACTCCACCAGTCGAAATAAAATCAACTCAACCAATTGAGACAAACCTTGCAACACAAACAAGTGTACATGAGTTGAGGCAAACAAGGGTTACACAGCCAGACATGCCACTCGATATAATTTCTGCTCCATCAGTTGACACCAACCCTGCAGAACAAAGAGTGACTACTCAAGCAAACAAGCCAATTGAGACAATATCAGTTCCATCCATTAAGATGAAAATTCCAGAAAAGTCTAGAGCAAGAGTGGCTATACGAACTCAGTATGAACTTAGAGCGAGATCTGGAAAACAATTAGCAACCAACATGGAAGAAGAAGAAGAAGAAGAATTAGCAATGGAAGAAGAAGAAGCAGCAGCATTGAGGACCCGATCACAACCAGTGAGAAAAAGGACAAAAAAATTGGCTGAAAAAGAATACATTCAACAAGCATCCGTGAATAGGTCGAACTTGCAGGCTATGATTAGATTGCTCGGAGATACCAAACTCAGTGCCGAACATATAGTTTCTCTCAAGAAAACGCCATTCTGGTTATTGATTGAAGCTATTATGAATAAGAAGTTGGTAAGTGATCATTGTAGAAAGTTCGATGAAGTGGTTGTGAAAATTATACAGTCGTATGAAGAAGGTACCAGAAGTTTTACATTGGGTGACAAGAACGTAAAGCTCACAAAGGATCATGTCAAGTTGATTTTTGGTATTTCCTGTGGAAATAAAGTGATGGCGGAAACAAACATGAACAAAGAAAGAACTGCATTAGCTAGGAGACTGCAAATTAAAGAGCCAAGGTTATCAACGACGACAATGAAGGAAAAGATCAAAGAGCTCAAAACTAGCAACAAGCAACAAGATATTGATGATGTTGCAAGACTGCTCTGCTTGTTCCTTTGTGTCACGTTGCTTTTCTCCACAACTGGAATAACAGTCAATTGGTCCTACGTTCATTACATGGAAGATCTGGAAAATGTTAAGGAATATGACTGGGCAGGAGCTATTACAAATTACCTGCTGAAGTCCATTCACAAAAATCATAAAGAGCTCAGAGAACTGAAAGGATGTTCCGTGCTATTACCGGTAATTAAAACATAACTCGACACAATTCTGAGTAAAAATCACGTCACTTGTATTCTGACTTTAAAATTTCTTTGTGCAGTTTTGGCTTTGTGAGCACACTAAACTCCTAGAAGAAAAGAATATAGATGCAGTTCCAAGATTGTTGAAATGGAACATTTCAGACCTTCGGAATAGGCTCAAGGATTTCAAACAACTGAATCAACTTCCGGGTGATCAAGTAATACACTCAAACCAACTACAAAATTCTTTAATTGTTATGTTAAGCACCATTGATTGTTAATGTCAGTATTCACAGTGTTTCTCTCTAAAAACACTATTGTTAATTCTCTTTGACACAACTTAGAATGTCAATTGTGTTTCACTGTGTTTCTCTGTAGTGTGTCTCCTTATATTGTATTTGGATTGAAAATTTGGAAAGGGATTTGTTAAAGGACTAGAAAAGGTAAGAGAAATGCCAAGTTAGAATGTCAATTATGTTTCACTGTTTAAAAAAATATATTCTGAACAATGGCCCCATCCATTTCGATACAAAATCTTATCATGCGAAACCACACCCCATGCTTCTACATTGTTAATGAATAGTATATCACATGAGCACTGCAAAAAAGGTATCTAACTTAACTGCACTCTGCAAAATGTAATCAGACTGTTATCACTGTTAATTAATAGCATTAATTGACCACAAATAGTACTCCCCCCGTCCCAAAATGTTAGACCTGTTCTGACTGGGTGCCATTTTAGATTGCTTATATCTTTTGATTTATAAAATTTTATGTGATTTTGAAAACTTTGTTTAATAGAACTAATTAAAATCTATCAAACAAGATTCATATTGCATATTTTTTAACATTCATATTGAAAGATATAGACAAATGAAAATTGCACACTATCCCAAAAAGGTCTAACATTTTTGGGACGGATGGAGTATATCACATAACCACATGAAAATCTTCACATACGTGCATTCTACAAATAATCAACAAAAAACTAATTCAAAGACAAAATCAAAGCATGTTACTATCGATTACAAGAAATCGAAAACAAGAGCAAAAGCAAACAATAAAAAACACCGAACAAATCAATCTCGCTAATCTCTCGAATCAAAAAACCTACCATAAAAAGTCAAGAAGAAGCAGAGGTAATCACAAATCAATAGCTAAGAATCACCAATCAAATCAATCGCTCGCTAATCTCTCGAAGCAATGTCGATTCTCAGTCGTATTTCAACTCGAATGTAATCACCAACTATGAAGCACTGACACTCCAAAAGGGCGCCGTGTCCACGTATTGGACACGAGGACATGGCGGGGACACGTATTGGACACGCCACATGGTGTGTCCAATAATAATAATAATTTTTTGATAGGGACACGACTGGGGACACGCTCGGGGTCAAAATGTAATATTTTTAATTTGGGGGGGGTTAATATGAAATTATTTAAAATATTTGGGTTAAACTGTAATTATGCCTTTGAAAGAAAATTATACAATTTGTGAAATTATTCATATACAATGGTGTATAAAAAAATTATATATATTTATTTATTTATTTTTATAGATTTATACACGTGGCGTGTCCCCCACCGTGTCCGCATCTCCATTTTTTTAGAATTGTCGTGTCCCGTGTCCGTATCCGTCTCCGCGCTACACAGATCAGCCGTCTCTCGCTAATCTCTTGATGCAATCTCGCTAGCTTCGAAGCAATCTTGATTCTCGATTGTAGTTCAACTCGAGTGTCTTACTTGAACTGGAAGTAATAAGAGTAGCAAACGTAGAAAAGCTATTTAAATTGGGGTAAAAATGTAAAATTACACCCCACGAGACCTATGAGGCATTGCACTTATAGGACAAGGACTTAGTGGGCTATGAACTTGAAAAGCAGGAGCAGTTGGTCATTATCCCTTTGGCACAGATACGAATATAACAGGCTTGATAATACCAAAATTCAACGATATGAATGCGGATTGGACTCATAACTCAATAAGGACATGGAGAACCATTTAACTTTTCACACGTCTACCGAAATAATTTAAATGACAGGACTTGACACGGCATGGCGCGACATTTTTTCAAGCTCGGTCCAATTAAAGTTTAATTTTTCCGTCCGGGCCAACTTGCCCATTTATTTTTCTCATGCGTCATATACGTATAGCTAAAATTCTGCAACAAATATACGTTTAATTATCCATCACCATCACAAATTAGGGTTTACAACCACATACGTATAGCTAAAATTCTTAATCTTAACACGATATTAACAATTTGAAGTTATGAACACATATTAGGTTAGGATCTTAAAATTTGCTTATGCAAACTATTTATATGGGCGAGCCAGGTTGGACTTGACTTCAAGGGCTATTCCCAAGTCCATCTCATTTCTTAAATAGGCTAAGAAACTCAACACAGCTCAACTCTATGGGCCTAAATATTGATCCCATACCTTGCAAATGCGAGTTGGGTTGGGTGGGCTCACGGGCTGGTGTGCATCCCTGACTCTGCATGTTTGTTTGACAGGACTAAGTAAAGGCACTAATGGCGACGAGATTAAGAATAACAGCGTTATTGAATATGACGTGGTATTGTGCATTGCATATTTTGTGAGATTGCATATCTTTTGATTGTTTAGTGACCGCAAGGATTTTAACTAAACATTTAGCCTTGAACATGTAGTCCAATTCGATGTTCATATTCGGTCATACAAACTGGCTCGGTAGTGTTGAACTTCTTTTGTTTATGTGGCTGATACAGATCAGACCAATCGCTTCAACTAGTGGGTTGGTTAATCAAGACTGTGTATCAATCCTTACACATGACTCAGCCTGTGCTGTGTGCTATTTCGAGGCTTCATGCCAAGTTAGGGACATTGGTATGAATGAAAATTAGGAAGCACGAGACACGGACACTTGGAAAAATATTGTTTCAAAATTACGGTATAGAATGTTGAGAACACGCTGAATAGGGGGGGAATGTTTTATAGGTACATATCTTATACTCCCTCCGTCCCATAAAGTTTGGCATTTTCACTATTCCAACCTTATGAAAAAATTAACTATATCTTTTAACCCATAATGTTTTTTATAAGCAATATGGATCTTGTTTGATAGAATTTAATTTGTTCTATTAAATAAAGTTCAAAAAATCGCCTAAAACATTATGGATTGAAAGATATATGCAATTTAAAAATGGCTCGCATTCCTGAAAATGCCAAACATTATGGGACGGAGGGAGTACTCGTTTACAAGCAAAAACTTTGTTTCTGTCACATCCCTTGTAAAAATACTACATAATTGTTGGCTTTGATCAAGAAAAGGGGTTGCTCACTTGAAACTTCTCATTTAAATTAATCCTTAAAAGATCTAGGCCAAAGCCCTTTACATAGGCTATTAGATAAAAGACCAAACTAGACATTAGGTTCTAAGAAAATTACAAGACTACCAGAACATTAATTTAAATGATAACATATTAACAGTTTGAAGATATAAAAAAATAAAATCCCAAAATAGTATAAAGAAGTGAGCATCAACATTCAACAGAAATTTTGACCCTTACGAATTTTAAATTGCATTCTACCCCCTAACATGTCCCAGCATGCAAGTGGAGTGGCAACCCAATGGCAAGCAACTTGACTCCCATGCATTTGGTGAAGGTTCAAACCTCACCCACCCCATCCCCAATCCCCTAGGATAGATTTGAACAGATTCCTTGCCTTGAACACACAAAAAAAAAAAAAAAATTGTTGGAGTGTATCGAATGAAGAAAATATAAAAAGATCATACCTATATTGGGGCATGCGTATTTCAGAACGAACCTGATAACAGTGGCTCTGCAGCTCTTTGATAGCAGCTACAGCATCAATGAGGCTGAGAAACCCGTTTCTTTCGACTTTGAGGATACGATGAAAGACCTTTTCCCCGAAGCTCCTACCTGCAAGGTCAGACTTCTTTTGACATATGAATTGATGATATAATTTCCATACCTTTCCTGGCCTTGTACTTACATGTTAGCTTTTCCATAGGAACTGAATCCTCAACCTCTCAAGCGCGCTCGCAGTTCCCATCAAGCAGACCCTGTGCGAATTCTTCTCGAAACTCCACCTGTTGAGGTACATCTGGCTTGAACCTCCCTTCGTTAACATCTGTATCACCTCAGCGGTTACTTCTAACAGATGACCTTCCTAATTTCCAGAAGGAACCTGCAGCTAGTCCAGTTCCACTGCTCGCTCTCCCTTCTACAGACCCTCCAAATACCAGATGTTTGAAAATGATGGTTACAGAGGGTGCTTCTTCTAAAATGACCTCCTTTCAATATCCTTCACCTGACAAGGTAGCCACATATCTACTTATATGCATGCTCTTTATAAGAGTCTACTTCAACATTTTTCGAGTCTTGCCAGACTACAATCCCACAGGTCATTACAAAATCTTCTACCGGGCTTGATCGACAGCTTGTTCAGGCAATCCAGACTCCGGAAGCAACTGTAAAGGCAGATGGAGGAGAAGGTCTAGAGTCCTTCTTTGGCTCTCTTCTTATGAAGACGACTACCCCAGCTGCTTCTGGGGCCTCAGGCAGTGCTACTTTGGCCATTGACCCTCCACCTATGACTGCGGAGATTGAAACGGCCAAGACCACCTTCAGATCCCTCCTCCATCTGTCATTTCCCGGTATCCTTGATAGTTCAGAATCTTTAGATACCTTTAAAAAATCCCTAAACACCCTTGTCAGGTCACAAGCCTTGGGCCATGATCTCCAGCCCGCCTTGCTGCTGTTCAAGATTGCCTTTCCCAGCCTCAGCCAGACTTATACTTCTACTAAGCAAAGCAAGGCTGAGGTTAATAAGCAACTCCGGCGAGCTGATGTTCTTAGTGCCAAATTTAAGGAAGAGCTAGAATGCTACCGGAAACTGAAGATAGAGGAAGAGGATGCTCAGGCAGAGAAGAAAGCCGTTAAGGATCAGATTTCTATGCTTCAACTCAGGCTTTCTCAACTTGATGACAATCTGAAAGATCTCTCCTCACAAAAGGAAATGCTCTACCAGACCATGGAGGTCCATCACAGTACATACGAGAAGATGGAAGTACACTCGTTATCTTTCACCAAGAGCAAGCTAGAGGCTGAGCTGGCTGATATCGAGAAGGCCTGGATGAACCTTATGTCAAGATTTGGCAGCGTGCAACAGAACAGTTAATTTTGTTTTGCCATTGTGGATATGGTTTTTCAATATCAGGTAATCGGACAAGTAAAGCAGAAGCTTTTGTTGGCAGACTCTTGAGAGTTGCCACATTTCATCTTCTAACATGTTAGAATTATGCCTGGTGTAATTACTAGAATCTAAGAAACATCTCTCTCTTAGCCTTCTCCTCTTCCTCTTATGTTCTTTTCTTCTTCTTCAGTTCTTCCTTTTCTCCATAATCTTTTGTGTCTTTTTTTCTTGCCTCGCATGATATGTTACTTATGTTTTTGTTTGGAAGATTGTTGGTGTTATTGTTGTTACCTTTGGGTGGAATAAAGTATTTTTGTGTTAATTTTAGGTGGAAAAACACAGAAACAGTGGCCCCCTTGTACTTGTTTTGCTGCGGAACTATACCCACTAATCAAAGCCAAATAGCATCAGAGAGTGCAAATACCATTGCAACAGTGGCTTTCATATACCTGTTTTGCTGTGGAACCATGTCCACTAATCAAAGCCAAATAGCATCAGGGAGAGAGGGCAGGCCTAGAGATTCAATTTAATTTATGTGCACATTACCATGCTTCTTTCGTTGATAGTCCAGAGTATCGGTATGCACAACATAAATAAAGAATACAAACAGAATCGTTCAAAACTTTTTTTTTAGAAATAGTAAGTAGAATTTTAATTCACATTTCTTGTGTACTGGTATGCTTGTATATTTTCAGCCATTTACATTGACTTTAATTTCATCTTCTGCACGTAAATTAAACTTATTCAAATTCGATAGAGATAAAATTGGACCCATTGGATCTTTTTTTTTTTTTCCTTTGGACTCCACAAAGAATTTTCCGATATTTCTGGTTAAGTATACCTATTCCTAGATGTTCCATAGGAATAAATTGTTATTCACCATCTGGTCGTTAGAATTTTTTTATGCAAGTAAACTCCAATATCTTTCGTTTCCAACGTAAGAGTTATTAAAAGCATACCATGAATCAATAATGTATGAAATTGATTTGATTTTTGTCTCACATACTAGAAGAGCTCCATTCTGCTAAGGTTTTATTTTTTAAGTATTTATTTCTCGTTTTATGAGACATGTCAATTTTTTCCAATACATAATCTTCAATTCAAAAAACAAATACTTATTTTTCTTAACGTAACGAGGCCTAACAATGATTTTGTTTCTTGGATGGAGAGTGTGGACACTAGTTTATCCGAAAAACATAGATTACTATAAAAACGAGAATTTTACGTTTATATAGCAGAAAGCAAAACTACTACTCCCTCCGTCCCTTTTTAAATGTCCTGCTTCGTAACTCCAACTTATTAAAAAGACATCATCATTATACCTTTCATATCAATTTTTTCCTCCACTTTCCCTACTTACCCATCATCATTACACTTTTACTCACTAACTTTTCAAAATATAATCTACTTTTAGGGACAAAATAGACAATTCACCAACTTTTACCCACTAACTTTATAAAATGGACACTTATTAAGGGACAGCCCAAAATGAAATACTGGACTGTAATAAAGGGACGGAGGGAGTAGTAGTTTTTTGGGAAGGGAAGTGTAGAACTTAATTTGATAAATTTTAGGGATACCAAAAAAAATGCGTATCAAAAAAATTTATTCCATCCTTACAACGAGTGTAGGTTTCACACCATGTATATTTCAAATGACCCTTGTCCACTATCTAAAATAAGTACTGATAAGTATAAAATTAACCACCGACCATACCTGCTCTCGGTCAATAACCAGCTCGGATAACTAGTCTACTCAGACTGAGAGCACTCAGCTACACCCCATTACTATGAATCCCAGGATATACATTCCAATCAGGATTCCTAAGCGTGTCAGGACTCTCCTACACCGCCCCAATCCCCAAGGGGATAACTCTAAAAACTCCAAATCCCATGGGACTCCTAATTCCTAAGGTTCCGTTTCAGAAACCTTCTTAAAAAATAAGCAGCTTATTTCACATTTTCAAACTAAAAAATAATGTAAATGGAAAATAATTTTTTTATTTTTTTTACACCGTATTAAAGATCTTGATGAGATCTATCAAATTACAAGATCCATAGTGGTAGAAAAATTATTTGCATAAACACATTATTTTTGAGCTTGAAATTGCGTTCTTAAAAAATAAGCTGCTTATTCCCGTTCTGGAACGGAGCCTAAGGAAACCATGAGATCCACACACCTAAGTCCAAGCGACTTAATCCTAATAGAATTCTACCTCTTATGCCTATATAAACACATCTCCATTAACCTAATCGGTAAGAGACTCTCTACGGAGAAACCCTCCAGATCCTTTAATTTATATCTATTTTTCTATACTTAGAAAATAAGAACCTTAGCGGAACGGGGCCTGAGTGTAGGGAGATAATAAGTGAAGATAAATAGGTAGATAGAAAGATGAGAGCACTAGGGTGTGTTCCATGAACTAAAATAAGTACTTATTTTTTGAATTAAAGGTGATGTATTATGAGAGGATGACATGGCTTGTAGACTTTTTCATGTCCCAAAATATTTGCTATTTGACTTTTTAATGAACTAAATATCCTTTTTGTCCTTGCTTTTTTCAAATAAAGTAAATTTTAAAAAAAGTTAAAAGGGTAAATGTTTTGAGGTGTAATTATTATATTCTCTAAAAAAGTTGGGTTGGAGGGAGTAACAATCTTAGAGAAAATGATGCGAAAATTTATTAAAATCTGTACCCTTTTTTTTGAAAATATTAAAAATATGTATTGAGAGAGAGTGGTTCTGATTATTTGAATGTGTTCTTGCCCATAAAAATAATGATGTTAACTTCTTTTTTCCTTTCAATTGTCGAGTATAGTACTTGCAACTTGTACCATAGGATAGAAAAATCAAGAAAGAAAAAAAAAAAAAACATGTACCATTAGGACAGGACTCCTATGATAGGAGTAACAAATAGTACTCCACACGTCATTCTCAATCTCAATCTGACTCCGTTCATTCGGGCACATATATCGGTTCTACTTAATTTTTAAAAAAAATAACATTTTGTTCTTATTTTAAGGACAAAATGTTAACTTGTAGAAAAAGTTAAGTAAAACTAGGTTTCAGACTTTCAAACGAGAGACGAAGGAGGCGGCCGAGTGTTAGGATTTTATTTTTAATTCCATATTTGTGTTATTTGGTTGCTTAATTTTTAGCTCTAGGTAAGGAAGTCTAGGATTTACTACGTCATTAAGTTATTTCCTTTACTTGCATTTCCTTTTCGGGGAATTTTTTAGTGCCGAGCTGGTATTGCCCACGTGGCAACCGCTCGGCGCATCCGAGCCGTCCGATACACTTTTGGACGGTTCGGATTAATACACTATCTCTTCTCTCATCCCAACACTTTCTCTCTCATTTTCTCTCTCCAAATCTGAGCCGTTCAAAAATGAAATGAACGGCTCGGATGCGCGAGCGGGCACCACGTGGTACCCGCTCGGCACTGAAATTTTTTCCCTCATGAGTATAAATACGTAGATGCCGTATGTATGACCCATTATTAAGCAGAAATAATATTTCAATTATGGACTTGTTCTTCTCCGACGACTTGTTCCAGATACGGCACGCCATGCGCTCTCGCGTTCCCTATTTCAAACAGCTTGCCCAGTACGCTCCCTACTTCATCCTCTCTCTCTCTCTCTCTCTCTCTGCGATTAGGTTTTATGTTACTACGGAAGTTTTGAACTTCTTTTGTTTACGAGGCTGATACAGATGGAACCTAATAGTACAAGCAGTGGTTAGTTTAATCGAGGCTGTATCTATCCATAGGTGTAACGCAGCCTCTGCTGTGTGCTAGAGAGAGAGAGAGAGAGAGAGAGAGAGAGAGAGAGAGAGAGAGAGAGAGAGAGAGAGAGAGAGAGAGAGAGAGAGAGAGAGAGAGAGAGCATAATTGACTCTGTGACTGAGTTGTTCACCCCGAATGGGGACAATGCTAGGAATAAAAAGGTTAGGAAGCACGGATAGTTGCATCATCTCGGGCTAACAGAAGAGTGGTCCACTCGTTAAAAGCTGGTTTGACATCGGTTAGTTACATAATTGAAGTAAGCTTGAACATTTTTTTTTTTTGGAAGACTTTCAAATCAAGTTTGAACAAACTATTGCTTGGCTCAATCGACTTATTATGTTTAATAAATTCAAGCTATTCGAGATCGGTTCTGGTCAACTCGATTAAAGCTCGTTTGATATCAGCTCGTTTCATGAACAAGCCAAGCTTGAACATATTCTTAAAGCTCGTTAAGTTTTCAAACCAAACTTGAACAATCAATTGTTCGGTTGATCTATCAGCCCTTGGTGCATGTGACTCGGATACAACATTTGTCAAAAAATTAGGAAACGGATGCGTCGAATATGCATTTGTTTATGTGTGCATAGTATAAGCAAACACGTTGCGTCTATCACAGCACAAGCTCATGTTTCTACAATCTTAAATCTGTATTTACTTGAATGATGCTACAAATCTCCGTCAAACAGGTTCTTTATTTATAATTGAACAGAAGTGAGGAGTGAACAAAGTGAAAGTGAGCTACCGAGTTTACGAGGTGAAGGAGCCATAACTTCCCCCGGATAAAAAAAGAAAGAAAGAAAGAAGATTCCGAGCACGTCTGGTCAAAGTCTATCTTGTCCTTACCACGAGTCATTTTCCTTGGCTAACAATAAAGAATTTCAGTTTTGCACATTAAAACTTGGGAAAAAAATTGAAATGGTCCATGTAGTTAAGTGTTTGTGTCAACTTGGTCCCTGTAGTTGTAATTGACTCGATTTACACTCTGTACTTTCCATTTTGTTCCAACTTGGTCCAATTACTAACTGCCGTTAGTCCTTTTAACAGCAAAATCAAATGGCCCCTTTTTTTGGGGTTAAAACAGTAATTCTCTCATTCCCCTCTTGCCCTAATATACCTCGAACCAAAATACAGCTCATTCTTCCATTCTCCATTGATAAGGAGGCACCTGAGAAGAAATTTGGTTATAGTTTTCTGCAAAAAGTTGCCCTCCAATTCTCCCCGTTCGGCTAAATAACCCAACTGGCTTATTTTTTTGTTCTTATTCAAATTTTTTTCGTATTTGTTAGTTTTTCGTCAATTTTTTGGGAATTATTGCATCGTCATGACAAGAGGAATCTAAAAAGTAAAAAATTACGATCGAAAACTAATTTTTTTGAATAAAGACAAAAATAAGCCAATAAGCCAATTTTTTTCGTCTTTATTAAAAAAAATTGGATTTCGATCATAATTTTTTACTTTTTAAATTCCTCTCATCATGACGATACAATAATCCCCAAAAAATTGACGAAAAACTAACAAATACGAAAAAAAATTGAATAAGGACAAAAAAATAAGCTAGTTGGCTTATTTAGCCGAACGGGCAGCATTTTCATGATCAGCCATGAGACAACATAACCATTGGTATTGTCTACCTGTTCAACTTGTGGACAAATACTGAGATGTCTTATTTTTCTACATAGTACTGAAAATGCATATATAACCATGTCCAAAAGTCACAACATGATATAGATTCAAAAGTCACAACATGATAAAGAGCCATGTCCAAAAGTCAGAATATTAGATAAACTCAGTTCCAAATTTAACAAGTCAACTAGGTTACAATAAACCTAACTTATCAGCCCAAGTGGTTACAAAAAATAGTGCCCTGGCATGTTTCCGTTGTCTATTAGTCGAAAAAATCACCATATTCTGGCATGTTTCCGTTGAATCTACAGCAAGCCATATCTGGTTCCTCCATCTCTTGAAGTTAGCCAAGGTGTTGGATGTTTTTTTGCCTCCAAAATCGTCTGCTTCAAAATGAGAAGTCCAAATCCAGCGGGAAACAAATTAGGGCAACAGAAGAATGAGAGAATTACTGTTTTAACCCCCAAAAGGGGCCCATTAGATTTTGCTATTAAAAGGACTAACGGCGGACTAACGGCAGTTAGCAATTGGACCAAATTGGAACAAAATGGAAAGTACAGAGTGTAAATCGAGCCAATTACAACTACAGGGACTAAGTTGACACAAACACTTAACTATAAGGACCATTTCGGTTTTTTTCCCTTAAAACTTTTTGAAAATGTCAATCGACGTCATAGCCAAGTTGTATTTAAAGCAGGAAGCATCCATTGGCAACTTTGATAGTGCCCAATTTTAAAATTCTTCCTATTAATGTCCTCGCGTGTCGAATGCGAATGCTGATAAATGATGTCAGACTTATATCGGTGCGTGTCTGGCATGTGTTCAGAGTGTGTGTGTCCCATACGTGTCAAACACAGATACGTAATGACTGTAGAAAACAGCCATCTTGGATGATAATCTAGGATGATAATTAGAGGAGGAAAATGGGATAATGTGAAACCCGAAAATATCGGTCTGAATTTTGTTGAAAATTGGTAGGTCAGTGCCATAATAGATCCTTCCACATTAAAAGTATGTATGCATATGCTACAAGCCCTATGCCTCTTTATTTGATCGGCCTCTAGGCATCTCTCCTGCTCAAGCTGCAGTTGTGGAACTAGATATTCCAGCGGAGTGTGCAACTCTTCTGCGTCATGGAAAGGATAGAAAGAATTTATAGGGGGTTCTGCTTCATAGAGCCTCCTTCCTTGTTATCTTCTTTCCCCTTAAGTTTATTCTTTGTAGGATACCGTGCTCTATCTTTCTTTTTCTTTTTAATTTGTTCTTCTTCCCTTTCTTTTCCAATGACTTGCTTTGTCTGTGGAAAGCCTTGGCAAAACTTTGGCCATCGTCCAACGCTGTTGGTGTTTGTTCAATTATTATCCATTTATAAGCTTTCTTGTTTCCAACTTTCTTTGCTACTGAATTTGATTTGTACATCAAATACTGTTGTTTATCTTCTAGATCTGTGTTTTTGGGTTCCCTGATCTTTTGTATTGCATTATCCTTTTGCATTTGTTGCTATAGTATATGGATTATTGTAATATGCGCACCTTGTTTTTCTGCATAAAATTGTCTTGTTTCTTTAATTTGAACGTGCTTATTTAATTTGCTATGTTTGGTTTGGTTTGGTTTGGTTTATTTAATTTGCTATGTTTTAACCAATCATTAGTTTATGGAGTGAAGGTTCTAACTCCTTCAGTAGTAGACTGATTACTTTTTGTATTTTGGTCTGTTTCTGGGTGCAGTTCGTGCGGTTTCTTGACTATAGAAGGTGTTCGGAGGTTGTTAGAGGAGGACTTGGGACTAGAGAAATATGCGTTGGATGTACATAAGAGATTTATTAAGCAATGTTTGTTAGAGGTACTTCCTTTGAGTTAACTTGTTGTCTGCATTTCTTTTTTTATTTGGTATAATCAATAGATTTTATAAGTTCAACATGTTTCTGTGTATGCTATTTTTCGCCTTTGTCTAAAGGTTGATTTTGTCTATTGGATATTATGCTGTATGCTACTGAAACTTGAGTCAATTCTTGAAGAGTTTGCGGCCCAATGGCTACTAAGATATCCCATTATGAATACATCAAGTGTTCTAATACTTGCTTACAACTTAAGTCCGTCATATTTGGCATTTGATGTGGTTGGGTCGGGAATTGAAACTCAAGCATTGGTAGCGGACTTGAATTAACGCTGGAATCGTTGCTTAAATACAAAGAGCTGTGGGGCTAAAACCTACCCTAGCCTTCGCATGAAGAGAAATGAAGAGTAACAAAGAATGTAAAATCTAAATTTTGCTCATCAGATCTGTCGTACAAATTTCCCTTAGATGTGCACTAAGAAGCATGTATCCTACATGGGACGTAGGTTTGAGACAATACGTTCACAGGGATGCATAAATTGTCCAAAAATTTAGAACACGGGTACGTAGGGACATGTTAAATATGGAAAACATTTTTTTTGCATAGCCGCGTAGGTATCTATTATGAACTCGTAGACACAACTAAATAATATATCATATCTATCAGAATAGGTATTGTTTGCTCCATAAATTGTGATTTTCTTTTTACCCCGTCGATTGAGTGACACGTGGCATGAAAAGGAATGATATTATTGGAAATTGAAAGGTGACTCTGGTTTACCTTAATATTATGGGTTTAAGTTAAGCAAACTCGATTAAGTAAAATAAAACCATGACAAGGTTTTGAGCGTTACCCTCTGGTCGATTGGCCAATATGTGGTATATTTCCGTTAACAACTAAGCATTATTGAACTTGTTTCTTTTGACGGTTCACTTACAGGTGTTAAAAGAAGACGTATGCAGTTACCCCCGCGATCAAGGGGGCTATTTTGCTTAGTCATACATAGAGCAGTTCCACAACGTGGAAGTTATTTGCTTCACTGATCGTGGGAGTTGTTCAAAGGCATGATATGAAGGAATAACTGCCATATTGGAGGGAGAATTCGAATTCAAATTGAAGGAGGCCTATTTAAGTACAAGTTAGTAGCAGTTTCAGGGACATACAAACAACGCCAATAGGCCTTTATCTTTTCTTTTCTAGGAGTAGGAGTAACTGTTAAGTAAATTGTACTCTGTCGATTAGGCCATACTCTGTCGATTCTGTGCTTCTACTTGGAGATTCAGTAAAAGTCTTTTTTATTAAGTCTTCAATTCCATTCCATTTCATCCCATATTACTACGTTTGCTTCCAAAGAAGTCCTGAAATACGGCAATGAACCAAACTCCACTTCACGAAACACCCACATTCCAGCAAACATCAAATTCTGTTCTATCGATTGGTTCATCCCGTCGATTGAGAAGAAACCAGGAAATTTAGTAACAGGTATAAGACGCCATAGAAGATATAATGAACACACACTAAATTGTAAGTATTTAGGAGCTAACAAATAGGAACGGAGGGAGTAGCTTGTATAGTTCGGATGCGGGAGTGAATAATCCTTCCCTCGACCAATTTCTCAGTCGGTAGATATATAGGACACACACGGATGTGT
The DNA here is from genome assembly GCA_020567845.1 of Rhododendron henanense subsp. lingbaoense. Taxonomy (NCBI): domain Eukaryota; kingdom Viridiplantae; phylum Streptophyta; class Magnoliopsida; order Ericales; family Ericaceae; genus Rhododendron; species Rhododendron henanense. The sequence goes on along the minus strand of CM036315.1, from coordinate 34,002,950 downwards.
ATTAGGGCCTTTTTTTTCCTGTCCTTATCTAATACTCTGGTGGCACTCTCTTTATGCCTTCTTTTGTATAATCAGGTAGTTATTGGAAAAAAAGAGAGTATATGAATCTTATGTCACTTTAGAAATTTGCTCTTAATTTCATTTCTTTTGGGTCCTTCATGTTTCAGGAAGTTGAAGCCTGTGAGGATATTTGTTCAGATCTTATCTTTTTTGTCCTTCGATAGTTGATGCAGCAAAATATGAAATTTACTAGTTCTCTGGTTGTTCTAATGGACAATAGCTAGTTCTAATATTTAGTTCACCATCTTTATGAAAATTAGGAGAGACTTAATTAATGCTTTTCTTGATCTAATTCTAGTGCTTGAATGGTGGTGATGGTGAGAATGGCTCTAAGAGTTCAGCTGAGACAGTGGAGAAAAATGTTGATACGGGTAAAGGTGAAGTGGCAGAGTCACTTGAAAAAGAGCAATTAAAGGAAGATGTGAAGGTACCCAGCTCTGAAGATGAAGAAAAAATGGAAGACTCACCGGTTATGGGCCTTCTAACAGGAAATAAGAAAACCAAAGTCCAAACCAAGGAAACTCAAGGTGTTGAAAAGATGGAAGTTCCTACTGAGAGCACCATAAAAGAGGCCATTAAGAAAAGAGCTTCTTACCTCAAAGCTAATTCTGAGTATGTTATCATTCTTTGATATGGTTACCTGTCCACCAAATGACTTTTGGTCGTTAGCATCGTTACTATTGTGTTGTGGTGGTTATTGTTGTTGTTGCTGCTGCTGCCGTGGGTCCTTTAGTTTTACTTCAACGGTACTCTACCGTACTACCATATCCATCTTTTTTCTTTGTTAAACAAGTACTAGTGCATTTCCTTGGCATGAAAAGTTCCTATAAGCTTCTTTAGGTTCAGGTAAATGAAACAAGTATTCAGCAATTTTTTTTCCTTTTCTTTCATCAGTACTGTTACAATGGCTGGATTTCGGCGACTTTTGGAGGAAGATCTTGAGCTTGATAAGGACACTCTTTTTCCCTTCAAGAAGTTTATAACTGAACAAGTAGAAAAGGTGGGCAAAACTTCAGGTAGTGCCATTTCTGGTTGAGTTGGCTAGGAAAATGAGCATGTGCTCATTTAATCTGTTGTCTCAGGTATTAAAATCCCCGATAGTTTCTGAACCTGCAAGTGTGATGAAGAAAACTTCTGCTGAAAAATCTGATAGCGAAGCATCAAAGAAAATCTACAGTGAAGGAAGTTCTCATTCTTGCGAAAGTGAGGAGATAGAAAGATGAAAGAAAATCGAAAAAGAAAGTTGCTCCGAAAGAAAAGATTTCGAAATCACAAGAGCCTAGGAAGCGTAAAAGATCTGTGAAGGAGACCAAGGAGTCTAGCAAGAAGCGGAGCAAGCTTGCAGAAGCATCAGAGGAAAATAGTGACGCAGAAGCAGGTAGAAATGCTTATGAAGATGATCAATCTCAATCCTCTGCTGAAAAGCCGATGCAGAATGAAAATGTTATATTATTTAAAAATAGAATATTAAGTTTTTCTTATTTTTTTTTAGTTATTTTGTTAGGGAGTCTTGTAATTTTATTTCTAGAGTATTTAGTTTTTCAATTTAATTTAATTAGTGAATTACTTGGTCAAGAAGAATAGCTCGATTCTAATTTTATAGTTTCCTTTTTCTTTATTTCCTAGTGTGTGGGGTTTCTCCTACTATAAATTGAGTTGTAAGCTTTAGGGCTATTCGGTTTTTTATGATTAATAAAATTATAAAGAGTGTTCTCTTTTATGCCATCTTTTGGGTATTCTGTGTGAATCAACCAATTATTGTTGCATTTATTCCTGGGTATTCTTAGACTAAAGATATTTAAGGAAGACTTGTCGCGTTCTTGTCGCCCGATCTTTTTCAACACGCTTCCCTACATCAGTTGGTATCAAAGCTTGTGCTCAATTTCGGATTATAGCGCGACAAGGAGTTCGTAATGATCGTTATGTTGTTGCTGAAGATGTGAATGAAGGTGATAGGGTTGCATGGGGTGCACAACTAGGGGTATGGTTTTAACAATTTGAGGATACGCGTGAAGCGTTGGTCAAGAGGGCCACCTTGATCATTGGTAATCAACCTCACTACTACCCACTGAATTTGTACTCCTTCATGGAGGAGACTAAAGTTCGGTGGCCTTTCACATCCAAAGTCATTTCAGATATAGTTGTGGATTGGAGTAAACCGCCAATTTATGATGATGAACTATTCGTTGATGAAAGGTATGAGGTAGTTTCCTAAGAAAAAAGAGTATCCAAGTTCCTCGTTGAAAAATACGAATTTGATGCCGTTGCTAGAAGTACTTGATAGATTCATATATTCTTTCTTCAGAGTAAATCGTGTTGAAGATAATCAAAATTCCACTTGTGCACAGCATGCGTGTTGTGCACGATCTGAGCTGTCAGATCGTGCATCCAATAGTTCGGATCTTATCTCGGTAATGAACGACAAAGAGTCATCCATTGTCGAGATGAGATCCGGGTCGTTGGGTGCACGATCCGACGGCTCGGATCGTGCACAACAGGATCCCCAAATTCGATATCGAAGCGCTGTATGTGTCTGTTACTTCTAAAACCAATAGTGCTAACTACACATATAATAGTGCACAGATTTTATTGTGGGGCCCATTATGGGTCCCACACAAATGATTCGAGCTGTTCATTAAATGTAAAACATTTTTTCAAGGGTCTCTACAAAAAATCAGCTCAATACGATACCTATAGGTGCTCGATCTATTCATCTAACTTTTCATTCAGATTTTTGAATCATAAAAAAATAGATGATTAAATTAAGCACCTATAGGTATCGGATTGAACTATTTTTTTGTGGAGACCCTTGAAAAAATATTTTACATTGAATGAACGGCTCGGATCATTTGTGTGGGACCCGTAATGGCCCTACAACAAAATCTGTACACTATTTATCTGTGTAGACAGACTTAACCATGCATTTATAAAGATAAATTTGTCAATAACTCAAATTGGCTCTTAATCAACTCATCAATTCCATTCAGGCCACGTTTCGCTAAAATTCTTATTTTTTAAATATTTATTTTCAGTTTTACAGGACAGATCATTCTCTCACAATACATTGCCTTTGATTAATTATTTTAGTTAGCGAAACGGGACCTATAATCTCTTGGCCCATAACTAAAATTATTTGTAAATAGAAATGGGGGGTGGTTTTCATTTTTTGAAAAAGAATGATGCAATTCTTTTACGGGAAGGGGAGTGAAAATTGTTTTTAATTTTTAATCTCTTACTTGAAAGAAAAATGAAAGAAAAATCCTAGCAAATGCACGTCATTTCCGAATCCGTGTATCCGGGACCGGTTCAGCACCCGAATTTGTCAGCCGATGTACAAAATCGGCTAGAGAGAGAGAGAGAGAGAGAGACATCTTGTGGTTGCTTCACGACTTGAGCGAACTTCAGTAAAACAGAGAGAGGTTCGATCGATTACAAAAATGGCGGAAGTGGAGGCGGATCCACACAGCTCCACCGTCAAAGAAGAGATGGAGGACGAGGAAGAAGATCCCGATACAATTTGGAGGCGGCTTTCCCCGGTACAGAGCGGAGTATGCTCCTCCCTCTCTCTCTCTTCCTCCCCGAATACGCAATTATACATACACGTGTTCGCATACATATACACGTGTCCAGGAAGATCAGTCGTCTCATTTTCACTGCTCGATTTCTCGAGAGTCCAGAGTGCCCGTGCCCTACGGTTTCTATCTCGCTTTTTCTCTGTATTGTATTGTATTGAGGTTGTGTGTAGGGGCGGGAGTTGTCGTCATAATTTAAATGATAGGACTTGACACGGCATGACGCGACATTTTTTCAAGCCCGCTCCAATTAAAGTTTCATTTTTCAGTCCGGTCCAACTTGCCCATTTATTTTTCTCATGCGTCGTATACGTATAGCTAACATTCTGCAAAAAACATAAGTTTAATTATCCATCACCATCACAAATTAGGGTTTACAACCATATACATATAGCAAAAAAAAATTAATCTAGCTAAAATTCTGCAAAAAATACAAGTTTTAATTATCCATCACTATCACAGATTAGGGTTTACAACCATATACGTATAGCTAAAATTCTTAATCTTAACACAAATATTAACAAATTCTTAATCTTAACACGAACATTAATAATATGAAGTTATGGACACATATTAGGTTAGAATCTTAAAATTTGCTTATGAAAACTATTAATATGGACGAGCCAGGTTGGACTTGAATTCAAGGGCTATTTCCAAGTCCATCTCGTTTATTAAATAGGCTAAGAAACTCAACACAGCTCAACTCTATGGGCCTAAATATTAATCCCATACCTTGCAAATGCGGGCTGGGTTGGGCGGGCTCACGGGCCGGTGTGCATCCCTAACTCTGCATGTTTGTTTGACGGGACTAAGTAATGGCACGAGATTAAGAATAACAAAGGTATTGAATATGACGTGGTATTGTGCATTGCATATTTTGTGAGATTGCGTATCTTATGATTGTTTAGTTCGGACCGCAAGGATTTTAACTAAACATTTAGCCTTGAATCTGTAGTCCAATTCGATGTTCGTATTCAAACAAACTGGCCCGGTATTGTTGAACTTCTTTTGTTTATGTGGCTCGTACAGATCTGACCTACCACTTTATCTAGTGGGTTGGTTAATCAAGACCTTGTGTATCAATCCTTACACATGACTCAGCCTGTGCTGTGTGCTATTTCTGTGCGTGTGTGTGTGTGTGAGAGAGAGAGAGAGAGAGAGAGAGAGAGAGAGAGAGAGAGACTCAGATACTGAGCCTTTCAAGGCGTCAAGCCAAATTAGGGACATTGCTATGAATGAAAATTAGGAAGCACGAGACACGGACATGGACACTCGGATAAACATTGTTTCAAAACTTACGGTATATACATGTTGAGAACTCACTAAATAGGGGAGAATGTTTTATAGGTACATATCTTATACTCATTTACGAGTAAAAACTTTGTTTCTGTGACATAACTGTTAGCTTTGACCTGACCAATTCTTTGATTTTAATGGAGGAAGATCAAGAAAAGGGGTTGCTCACTTGAAGCTCTTTCATTCAAATTAAATCTTAAAAGATCTAGGCCAAAGCCCTTAACATAGGCTATTAGATAAAAGACCAAACTAGACATTAAGTTCTAAGAAAATTACAAGGCTACCATAAGCATTCATTTAAACGATAACATATAACATATTAACAGTTTGAAGATATAAATTGCATTCTACCCCCTAACATGTCCCAGCATGCAAGTGGAGTGGTAACCCAATGGTAAGCAACTTGACTCCCATGCATTTGGTGAAGGTTCAAACCTCACCCACCCCATCCCCAATCCCTTAGGAGTTAGGATAGAGTAGAACATAAATCTTGCCTTGAACACACCAAAATAAAAAAATAAAAAAATGTTGGAGCGTGTCGAATGAAGAAAATATAAAAAGATTAGACCTATATTGGGGCATGTGTATGTTCGGAAGTCGGAACGAACCTAATAACAGTGGCTCTGCAGCTCTTTGATAGCAGCTACAGCAGCGACGAGGATGAGAAACCCTCTTCTTTCGACTTTGAGGATACGATAAAAGACCTTTCCCCCGAAGCTCCTACCTACAAGGTCAGACCACTTTTGCCGTATGAATTGATGATATAATTTCCATACCTTTCCTGGCCTTGTACTTACATGTTAGCTTTTCCATAGGAACTGAATCCTCAACCTCTCAAGCGCGCTCGCAGTTCCCATCAAGCAGACCCTGTCCGAATTCCTCTCGAAACTCCACCTGTCAAGGTACATCTGGCTTGAACCTCCCTTCGTTAACATCTGTATCACCTCGACAGTTTTTTTTCTAACAGATGACCTTCCTAATTTCCTGAAGGAACCTGCAGCTAGTCCAGCTCAACTACCCGCTTGCCCTTCTACAGACCCTCCAAATACCAGATGTTTGAAAATGATGGCTACGGAGGGTGCTTCTTCTAAAATGACATCCGTTCAATATCCTTCACCTGACAAGGTAGCCACATATCTACTTATATGCATGCTCTTTTATAAGAGTCTACTTAACATTTTTCGAGTCTTGCCAAACTACAATCCCACAGGTCATTACAGAATCTTCTACCGGTCTTGATCGACAGCTTGTTCAGGCAAGCCAGCCTGCGGAAGCAACAGTAAAGGCATATGGAGGAGGAGGTCTAGAGTCCTTCTTTGGCTCTCTTCTTATGAAGAAGACTACCCCAGCTGCTTCTGGGGCCTCAGGCAGTGCCACTACTTCGGCCATTGACCCTCCACCTATGACTGCAGAGATTGAAACGGCCAAGACCACCTTCAGATCCCTCCTCCATCTGTCATTCCCCAGTATCCTTGATAGTTCAGATCATACCTTTGAAAAATCCCTAAACACCCTTGTCAGGTCACAAGCCTTGGGCCATGATCTCCAGCCAGCCTTGCTGCTGTTCAAGATTGCTTTTCCCAGCCTCAGCCAGACTTATACTTCTACTAAGCAAAGCAAGGCTGAGGTTAATAAGCAACTCTGGCGTGCTGATTTTCATAGTGTCAAAGTTAACGAAGGGCTAGAATGCTACCAGAAACTGAAGACAGAGGAAGAGGATGCTCAGGCAGAGAAGAAAGCCGTCAAGGATCAGATATCTATGCTTCAACTCAGGATTTCTCAACTTGACGACAAGCTGAAAGATCTCTCCTCACAAAAGAAAATGCTCTACCTGACCACGAAGGTCCATCACAATATATACGAGAAGATGGAAGTACACTCGTTATCTTTCACCAAGAGCAAGCTAGAGGCTGAGCTGGCTGACATCGGGAAGGCCTGGGTGAACCTTACGTCTAGATTTGGCAGCCTGCATCAGAACAGTTAATTTTGTTTTGCCATTGTGGATATGGCTTTTGGAGTATAAGGTTATCGGACTAAGTAAAGCAGAAGCTTTTGTTGGCAGACTCTAGAGAGTTGCCACATGTCATCTTCTAACATTCCTGGTGTAAAACACGAGTAGTGATCGAGATAGGGCTATGTCATCTTCTTACTAACTTCTTCACTGACAAATGTTTATAGTTTAAGTCCATATTTTGGGGATTTCAGTCAGTTGGAGATTGTCAGCTATGGCGCCTTTCGCCGTCTAAGGAACTCGGTCACCTTTCGAAGTCCTACGGAACAAGATTTGGGTCTGTTCTATCATTAACTTCACGTTGGTTTTCTCAAGAAACAAATGAAGTGTGTTGAATAGAAAACAGAACCTATGATTTACGGAAAAATTACAAGGAAAATTACAATGGTTTTGTTTCTTGGATGGAGAGTGTGGACACTAGTTTATCCGAAAAACATATATACTACTACTATAAAAACGATAATTTTTACGTTTATATAGCAGAAAGCAAAAAGTACTAGTAGTTTTTTGGGAAGGGAAGTGTAGAACTTAATTTGATAAATACTAGGGATACCAAAAAAATGCGTATCAAAAAAGTTTATTCCAACTTTATAACGAGTGTAGGTTTCACACCATGTATGTTTCAAATGAGGGTAGGGATCAATCAAATATTGCTCATGTATTTCTATTAACACATATTTCAGTTTAAAAAAAAAAAAAGCGGTTGTTTGGTAATGATTTTAAGAAAGATTTTTGAATAATAAGTGAAGATAAATAGATAGATACTAGGAAGATGAGAGCACTAAATGGTGCGAAAATTTATTAAAACCTGTACTAAGAGAGAGTGTTTCTGAAAACCCAAAGTGAATAAAGCCAATTTTTTGTTGAAAATCCAAAGCGAATAAAGCCAATTTTTAATCTGTACTGAGAGAGAGTGATTCTGAGAACTAAAGGATTTGGCTTAAAGATTTTAGCAGCCATCAATTTTGAAGTTCTATGACTTACGAGTTCTTGTTGCTAGTAGCATATCTTTAATTTTGTTGAAATTTTTTATTTGTTGCAAGGATTAATTCGCATTTCGATTCAGATAGAACGATGGACAATTCGGTTATTCAGTGATGCTTAATTTAGTAAAACTATTATTAGCATCTGGTTTCTGGAGTTTTTGTTTCTCTGTCCAACCTGTTGAAATGGCCTTGAATTTCATTCCTCTATATATATATAGTTCTTCTCTATTTCTGTCTGAATCTGTCATTGTTGAAATGCCACCCCTTATTGGAGCAGCAAATGGGCTGTCTGGAAGATAAAGTCCTTGACTGCTGCAACATTTGTAGAACCATTCGTGTGGAAAATCATTTTGACAACCGAACGACGGAAACCATTGTTTTCGGAAAATATTTTTTTATGTGCCAACCAAACACCGGAAAATAAAAGTTTTAAGTTTATTTTAAAAAAAAACATTTTATATGAAAAACATTTTACATCGAAACAAACGGAGCCTAACTTTCATATCTTTTGCCGGTAAATTAAAATTATTCAAATTCAATACAGATGAAATTGGACCCGTTGATCCTTCTTTTATTTTTTCCTTTGGACTCCGCAAGAATTTGCTGGTATTTTTGATTAAGCATATCATGAATCAATATGTAAGAAAAAAACAGAAAGTACTACTGTAACTTTCTATAAAAATGAGATTTTTTTACGTTTATATAGCAGAAAGCAAAAAGTACCAGTAGCAGTTTTTTTTGGAAGGGAAGTGTAGAACTTAATTTGACAAATATTAGGGATACCAAAAAAATGGGTATCAAAAAAATTATTCCATCCATATAAACGAGTGTAGGTTTCACACCATGTATTTTTCAAACGAGCGTAGGGATCCATCAAATATTGCTCATGCATTTTTATTTGCACATCTTTCAGTTTTTTAAAAAAGGGGGTTATTTGGTAATGATTTTAAGAGAGATTTTCGGATATTAAGTGAAGATAAATAGATAGATACTAGGAAGATGAGAGCACTATATGGTGCGGGAATTTATTAAAATCTGTATTGAGAGAGAGTGGTTCTGAAAACCCAAAGTAAATAAAGCCAAATTTGTTTTAATGTGTTCTTGCCATAAAAATAATTTTTAATTTTTTTTTCTTTGATTGTCGAGTATAGTATTACTTTTAACTTGTAGTAAGTTGTACCATAGGATCGAAAAAACCTTTCGGCATAGACTTTTTCACACAGATCATACACATACATTTTCGTGGGGCCATCTCCGGTCCTACAAAGATGATCCGAACTACTTATCTTTCTTAAAAATATTTTTTTAGCGTTTGTACAAAAAATCTGCTCCAACGGATATCGGTAAGAACTTTTTAAAAAATCGTAATTCGAAACAGAATTTTTTTACCGGAAGGCTAAAAAAAATATTTTGAAAACATTAACGATTCGAATCATATTTATCTATCGGGACCCAAAATGAAACCCACAAAGAAATGTATGGGCATAATGCGATGATACCTGTCAAAAAGTATGTGACAAATACTCCACACGTTACTCTCAATCCGATTCCGAATCCGTCCATCCGGGGACAGATACCGGTTCAGTACCCGAATTCGTAAAGCCGATGTCCGAGAAAGAAACACTCGACTAGAGAGAGAGAGAGAGAGAGAGAGAGAGAGAGAGAGAGAGAGAGTCGTCTTCGGGTCTGTTCGTGAGTACAACTCCCTCCACTGAGCGAGAGCGAGAGAGATTGAATAGGAGTAGGGAAAAAATGGCGGAAGTGGAGGAGGCTCAGGAGAAATCCACCGTCAAACGAGAGACGAAGGAGGCGGCCGGGGTAGAAGAACAAGTCGTCGAAGAAGAACAAGGCCATACGGAGTCCCAGATACAGCGCGCCATGCGCTCTCGCGTTCCCCATTTCAAACAGCTTGCCGAGTACGCTCCCCTCCTTCATCCTCTCTCTCTCTCTCTGCGATTATGCAATTCTACCTCTCTCGCCCTAGGATTTCCGTACATCTCATTTTCGTTCTTTTGTGCGTGTAGTCAGTGTATCTGCGGTTTATTAGGTTTTATGTCACTACGGTAGTTTTGAACTTCTTTTGTTTACGAGGCTGATACAGATGGAATCTAATAGTACAAGCATTGGTTAGGTTAATCGAGGATGTATCTATGAATCTATCCGTAGGTGTAACGCAGCCTCTGCTGTGTGCTAGAGATGATGACTGAATTGTTCACCCCAAATAGGGACAATGCTAGGAATAAGAAGGTTAGGAAGCAAGGATAGTTGCATCATCTCGGGCTTATAAACGAGTGGTTCACTCGTTAAAAGCTCATTCGACATCGGTTAGTTACATAAACGAATTAGCTTTGCTGTCTTGGAGGAAGCTGGATGCCACTCAAGACAACAAAGAGATATGCAGGGAATGGAGTTTTCTCTAGTGCTTCCTTTTGTTCATAAGATTTTGCTGGTGTAGTGTTTTGTTGGCTCTTGTGCCTGCTGTTTTTAGGCTGATTTTGCTCTCTGGTTTGGTCTTGCATGACCTGCTAGGAGTGTTTTGTTTTTTCATTCGTTGTACTGATTGTACATGTGTTTGGGCTTAATGATAAAGGTACCTTTACCGAAAAATAAATGAATTAAGCTTGAACTTTTTTTTTTACACGGAAACAACATTTGTCATAAAATCAGGAAACGGATGCTGTGGTGGGCCAAACCTGACTGCCTTTATGGGCCGAATCCGATTAGCTTAACGGGCTGACTGGACAACACATATTGGTTGGGCCGAACGTTGTGGGCCGATTCCACATGTTCCGTTTGGGCCTAGTCCAGGGTACAAGTCCACAGGGCGGGTGAGATGGGCCGAGTGGTGGTCTATCACAGCACAAATAAAGATACAAAATACATTGACGTATGAAAATGTTAATCAACCTCATCGCCAAGTTGTATTTAAAGCCAGAAGCATCCATTGACAAATTTGATAGTGCCCAATTTAAAACTTCCTCCTATTAATGTCACGCGTCGAATGCGAATGCTTATAAATGATTTCAGACTTATATTGGCGCGTGTCTGGCATGTGTTCAGAGCGTGCGTGTCTCCCATACATGTCAAACACAGATACGTGATGACTGTAGAAAACAGCCATCTAGGATGGTAATTAGAGGAGGAAAATGGGATTATGTGAAACCTGAAAATATCGGTCTGAATTTTGTTGAAAATTGGTAGGTCAGTGCCGTAATAGAATCAGATCCTTCCACATTAAAAGTATGTATGCATACGCTACAAGCCCTATGCCTCTTTATTTGATCGGCCTCTAGGCATCTTTCCTGCTCAAGCTGCAGTTTTGGAACTAGATATTCCTGCGGAGTGTGCAACTCTTTTGCATCATGGAAAGGATAGAAAGCTTCGTAGAGCCTCCTTCCTTCCTATCTTTTTTGTTCCTTAAATTTATTCGTTATAGGATACTGTGCTCTCTTTTTTTCTTCTCTTTCTTTTCCAATGACTTGCTTTGTCTGTGGAAAGCCTTGGCAAAACTTTGGCCATCGTCCAACGCTGTTGGTGTTTGTCCTTTAAAAATGACCTTGGTATCTGTTGGTGTTTGTTCAATTATTATCCATAAGCTTTCTTGTTTCCAATCTTCTTTGCTACTGAATTTGATTTATACATCAAATACTGTTGTTTATAGATCTGTGTTTTTGAGTCCACTGATCTTTTGTATTGCATTTTCCTTTTGCATTTGTTGCTATAGTATATGGATTATTGTCATATGCACACCTTGTTTTTCTGCATAAAATTGTCCTGTTTCTTTCATTTGAACGTGCTTATTTAATTTGCTATATGTTTTAACCAATCATTAGTTTATGGAGTGAAGGTTGTAACTCCTTCAGTAGTAGACTGATTACTTTTTGTATTTTGGTCTGTTTCTGGGTGCAGTTCCTTGACTTTTGAAGGTGTTCGGAGGTTGTTAGAGGAGGACTTGGGACTAGAGAAATATGCATTGGATGTTCATAAGAGATTTATTAAGCAATGTTTGTTAGAGGTACTTCCTTTGAGTTAACTTCTTGTCTGCATTTCTTTTTTTATTTGGTATAATCAATAGATTTTATAAGTTCAACATGTTTCGTGTATGCTATTTTTCGCCTTTGTCTAAAGGTTGATTTTGTCTATTTGATTTAAGCTGTATGGCACTGAAACTTGAGTTACTTCTTTAAGAGTTTGCGGCCCAATGGCTACTAAGATATCCCATTATGAATACATTAAGTGTTCTAATACTTGCTTACAACTTAAGTCCGTCATATTTGGCATTTGATGTAGTTGGGTGGGGAATGGAAACTCAACCATTGGTAGTGGACTTGAATTAATGCTGAAATCATTGCTTAAATACAATGAGCTGTGGGGCTAAAACCAACCCTTCGCATGAAGAGAAATGAAGAGTAACAAAGAATATAAAATCTAAATTTTGCTCATCAGATCTGTCGTACAAATTTCCCTTAGATGTGCACTAAGAAGCACGTATCTGGACATGGGACGTAGGCTTGAAACAATAATCGGGCCGGGCGCAGGTGCCAGATCCGAAAAGTCTAGTCTCGATCAGCCTAGTGCACCAACCACGTGGTACGACGGGCACTCAAAGACCTGGCGAATGATGTGATGGCCCACCCCACCCAAGAGCTGCGTTGGTATCTATTATGAACTCGTAGAAACAGATAAATATATCATATCTATCAGAATAGGTATAAAACATTTTATTATTAACACGCAATAAATTGTAAGCATTTAGGAGATAAGCAAGTATAAACAGCTTTACGCAACTGTCTCCGTGCAAGATATCCTATGTAAACTTCTCCAAGTAATAATTACTTTACTATGAAGTATAAACAACTTTACACTGAAGCAATCCTTTCGTGCTATACTGTATGGTAGTGCTTCATTCCCAAAGACATGCGCTCAACCAGCCTTAGTTAATGGGTGGCAGCTTGATATGTCTAGTTGGAGGGCCAGAAGCACAATTCACGGTGGCAACTATAAATTTATGTGCATATATGCTTTTGTTTCAAGTACTATGCCCTCCAAAGCTTTGCAGAATCATTGTATCATCCACAAAGGGTATTTTGTTGGGGAAGAAGAAGAATGGGCATGTGGGCTATGATGTGGCTTACTTGGCGAGACAGGGCAAGCAACATTTCTATGGTTTGGAAAGTCCTTTGTACCTTAGTACTCCCTCCGTTCCTATTTGATGGTCCAACTTTCCTTTTTTGGATGTTCCAAATTTTAATGTTCAGTTTGTAAAGTCAATATAAAAAAGGAACTAATTTTTTTCCCTTTTTGCCCTCCTTCAAATTCAATTTAATGCTCCTTGACAACTTTTGTATTGGAAAGGAATTTGAATTCTTTTTATCAGATTTTGGAAACCCCGCCACTAGTACCTGCAATTGGGAGCCAAGGCGAACATTTTACTACCTAAATGTCTCGGAAATTGTGATTTTTTTAATTTTATTTTAAACAGACCCAACAATTTAAACTCCAACAAAAATTATTTCAAAAATTGAGGGGCAAAATAGGAAAGTTAAAACTTTGTCCCCCATAATTATGAAACCCCTTAAAAAGTTGGATTCCCAAAGCGGGACTAACAAATAAGAACGGAGGGAGTAGCTTGTATAGTTCGGACGCGGAAGCGTATAATCCTTCCCTCGACCAATTTCTCAATAGATATATAGGACACACACGGATGTGTATTAGGGGCCTTAGGGCCTTTCTGTCTTGGCTATATCTAATACTCTGGTAGCACTCTCTTTCTGCCTTCTTTTGTATAATCAGGTTTGGGAAAAAAGAGAGTATATGAATCTTATGTCACTTTAGAAATTTGCTCTTAATTTCATTGCTTTTGGGTCCTTGATGTTTCAGGAAGGTGAGGCCTTAGAGGATATTTGTTCAGATCTATATCTTTTTTGTCCTTCGATAGTTGATGCAGCAAAATATGAAATTTACTAGTTCTCTGGATGTTCTAATGGACAATAGCTAGTTCTAATATTTAGTTCACCATCTTTATGAAAATTAGGAGAGACTTAATTAATGCTTTTCTTGATCTAATTCTAGTGCTTGAATGGTGGTGATGGTGAGAATGGCTCTAAGAGTTCAGCTGAGACAGTGGAGAAAAATGTTGATACGGGTAAAGGTGAAGTGGCAGAGTCACTTGAAAAAGAGCAATTAAAGGAAGATGTGAAGGTACCCAGCTCTGAAGATGAAGAAAAAATGGAAGACTCACCGGTTATGGGCCTTCTAACAGGAAATAAGAAAACCAAAGTCCAAACCAAGGAAACTCAAGGTGTTGAAAAGATGGAAGTTCCTACTGAGAGCACCATAAAAGAGGCCATTAAGAAAAGAGCTTCTTACCTCAAAGCTAATTCTGAGTATGTTATCATTCTTTGATATGGTTACCTGTCCACCAATATGACTTTTGGTCGTTAGCATCGTTACTATTGTGTTGTGGTGGTTATTGTTGTTGTTGCTGCTGCTGCCGTGGGTCCTTTAGTTTTACTTCAACGGTACTCTACCGTACTACCATATCCATCTTTTTTCTTTGTTAAACAAGTACTAGTGCATTTCCTTGGCATGAAAAGTTCCTATAAGCTTCTTTAGGTTCAGGTAAATGAAACAAGTATTCAGCAAATTTTTTTCCTTTTCTTTCCTCAGTACTGTTACAATGGCTGGATTTCGGCGACTTTTGGAGGAAGATCTTGAGCTTGATAAGGACACTCTTTTTCCCTTAAAGAAGTTTATAACTGAACAAGTAGAAAAGGTGAGCAAAACTTGTTCAGGTGAATTGAACTTGTTCCGGTAATGCCATTTCTGGTTGAGTTGGCTAGGAAAATGAGCATGTGCTCATTTAATTTGTTGTCTCAGGTATTAAAATCCGCGAAAGTTTCTGAACCTGCAAGTGTGAAGAAGAAAACTTTTGCTAAAAAATCTGATAGCAAAGCATCAAAGAAAATCTACAGTGAAGGAAGTTCTCATTCTTTAAATAGCGAAAGTGAGGAGATAGAAGATGAAAGAAAATCGAAAAAGAAAGTTGCTCCGAAAAAAAAGATTCCAAAATCAGAAGAGCCCAGGAAGCGTAAAAGACCTGTGAAGGAGACTAAGGAGTCTAGCAAGAAGCGGAGCAAGCTTGCAGAAGCATCAGAGGAAAATAGTGACGCAGAAGCAGGTAGAAATGCTTCTGAAGATGATCAATCTCAATCCTCTGCTGAAAAGCCTGTGAAGGTGATACATCATTTTTTGCCTTTGATTGTTTATATTGTGTTCGTCGCAATTTAGTTACTTGTGACTCATCATTTCTTGAAACACAGACAAAAGAGGCAACTCCTGCATATGGGAAACGCGTGGAACATCTAAAATCGATTATCAAATCTTGTGGGATGAGGTCTTCCTTTGACTAGCCACTTGCCATCCTGGATATTTATATATGGTGGTGTCTTAACATGTTTTTCTACATATTCTGCAGTGTTCCTCCAGTAGTTTATAAGAAAGTCAAGCAGGTTTCTGAGAATAAGCGGGAGGGCTTCCTGGTAAAAGAGCTTGAGGATATTCTCTCAAGAGAGGGGTTGTCCACAGATCCTTCTGAGAAAGGTGCACTTTACTATGACATTGGTTTTGGCAGTGATCCCTGTTACTTATTGCCGTGTATGTTGACTAGAGAAAACAATTTTCCGTTGATGCGGAATGAAGAGGTTCAGTATTCATGGAGGCGAGCAGAAACTTAACGTGGATGCTCAATTTAGTGCTATATTGATTACTGTCCCTACGTTCTTTTTAGTATTAGAAATAGGGTTTTTAGTTTCCTATTTTGTTCGGTGACTATCCATGCATTACATTGTATTAGTCAGGCTTGAATGTGTAGAATTGAGAATTCAAGGTGGTGGCCGTTAGGGCTGTGATCCTTTAGTGTTTTCTCCCTCTTCTTCCTCCCTGTGCTGCATTAGCCATTGAGCTTAATTAGGACAAAAACTTCAAATCTCATGGTTTGGTCATCATAGAATTTCTTTGCCTTCATATTTTAGCTTGTCAATAAATCAAGAAGATATGGCTTTGGTGGGGGATTCAACATCCACTCCAACAGATGAGTCTTGTTTTCAGTTGTGTCTGCATGACCTCAGACGGAGGTAAATAACATAACACTCAATTGGTGAACTTTGTTTTATAGGCATATGGGTTTGGTATGACCTGTCGCTACTCTCTGATCTCTGATCAAGCAGTAACTATCTAATTTATAATCAACACGGAATGTGGGGAACTGTGACAATTAAAAGGGAATATAATCATTCAGTGGACTTTGCAAATCATGACATTCACTTGTTGTATATGTTAAGAGAAGCTTGATTCTGTTTGTTAGAATCCAAACCATGGGTTTTGTTAATAACTGTGTGTACTTGAGATGAGGATCCTAAGATGGCTAGATGAAAAGACCAAGAAGCGTAAATTTAGAAAGGAAACTGTTCATTAAATGGTTAGTTGGTAACGGTAGAGCCAGTGGAGAATAATTGACTAATATGGTTTAGGCATGTCCAACCAAGGTTATGAATCCCATATCGTACCGGCCGGTACGAACCGGTATTGTCCAAATCCGGTACCCTACACCTCTAATTTCGTTCCAGCTCAACTACGGTACCGGAGATACCGGTCATTACCGGCCAATACCAGATGGTACCGGACTACTTTTAAATTTATATTTTTTTGTTCAAGTACCGGACGATACCGGACTATTTTATATTTTTATTTTTAATAAATGTGTATATTATACTCTAAATTCTCATATGTGGGAAAATAACACTAATCGCGATAAATCCGAAACGGTACCCGGTATCTCACCGTTACTGCCGTACCAATAGGAAAACCGGTACTCTAGCCGATACGGTAATCAGAACCTTGTGTCCAACAATGCTTTGTAGATGCATCAGGCAACAATAAGAAAGAGCAGTGGAAATGGTAATGCTAGGTGAAGGGGAAATCTAAATTCTTTTAGGTAAGTATATAGCATTAAAAGGACGCCATGGGGGCGCAAAGTTAAAACTAAAAGAAAGCAAAGGGAGGGAGGGAGCATTGAAAAAAATCCACATTTTGCTCTCAGTGTACCTCTTGTATAAATCAACAAGAAGAATTAGAGACTAAATGCCTCCTTAAGCCAAGAATGTTAAGATCAAGATAAGCCCAACTAAAGATTAGGATGCCCATGTGTCTATCCAAAAAGTGGTTTGTTTCTGTGCCACTTGGAACGCCGCTCATACCGGTACGATGAAGAGGACCGGGACCGGGAACGGAAACATGTTACCCACATGCCTAAATTGGGATACGCTACGCGTAGACTTCTATAGATAGCAAAATTATAACTTAGTTTTCCAAACGGTAAACTTCACATCTAGTCAAACTAAGTATCGCTGTATCGGTTTTTAAATTATTCATAAAACAACACATTTCTAGAGTCATAGTAACCGAATCTGTTTACATCTTTTCTCACCAATTTGGGGTTCTCTTTGGATCGTTAAATTTACCATTTTGGAACGGAAGTATACTATGTTTTGAAATGGTGTGTACCAAAGCGTAATTTGCTAGGGTGTTTGCGCTTCCTGGTAACATAGGTTTGTTTCTTTCCTTCCACATGCATAGACATACCCTTGAAGCTTTCTTGGCCCTTCTATCACAGAACATAGAGACCAAATAGTTAAGCAACTGGATAGTAGTAGTCATCACCAAGCCCCGTCAAACCAAGTGAATTGTGGTCCAGTTATTCTTCTACCTTTTTTTTTTGCACATACAACACCTGTTAGGCATAATGTAACCCTTGTGGTCAGGTTATCTGTGATAATATGGCATAAAGAGGCGTTGTCCATAAAAAATGACATTAGATTTATTGATTTTGTAGCATCTTAATTGAGGGTATAGAACTTGGGGAGGAGAATGGCAGAAAAAGGATGCATGTAAAAGACCTAAAATGATTGGGATTTACAACGTAGTTTTTAATGTTAACACCATTGATGACAAATGAATTGCCACTACCTGAAAGTTTTAGATTCCCATGGAAGAGGTGCTTAACTTTACTACTGAATTAGCTAGTAGTACTAATGAGGTTGGATATTGCATAACGGAGATACATGGTTATGATGACAGGAATGGACAATAGTATTTGACTTGTAAAAAAAATGGACAATAGTATTTGTATTCTTGACCACAATATTCCTAGTATTCTTGAGCAGAATATTCCTAGTTTGATGATGTGAATACTTAAAATCAAACTCTACGAACAAAACCGAGCCTTATGTCCTAATCAATTGGTGTCGGCTACATGAATCCGTTCTCTGCATTGAGTTTCTGTTGAGGGCATCATGTTTGGTGGTATGGTATCCAAAAAACCTAGGTCTTTCCAAACTACTCTCTCTAAAGTCAATCTTGGTCTGCCCCTCACCTTAGTGCTACCATCTACCATAACCATATCACTCCTCCTAACTATTGCATCGACCGATCTATGATAGACGTGTCCAAACCACCTTAATATATTTATCTCATCTTATCTTTTATGGGTGCTACCCCTACCATTCTATGAAGGTTCGGTTCTATTCTATCTTGCAAGATCTTACCACATGTCCATCTTAACATTCTTATTTCAGCTACATTCATCTTACTCGCATGTTGTTTCTTAGTGGCTCAATACTCCTTTGCCATATAACATGGCTAGTCTTATAGCGGTATGGTAGAATTTTCCCTCCAACTTTGTGGGTGTTTTGTGGTCACCTAACACTCCCGAAGCACTCCGCCACTTGACTCATCCAGCTTGTACTCTTGCATTACATCCTCCGTAATCTCTCCATCCTTGCTAACAACTAAGCCATGATATTTAAAATGCTCGCTTCTTGGTAAATCCGGGTTTTTGAGGATCACTCTTAATTATAGGGAGAGGTATGAAACTAGGTATTAGGTAATTCCTAATATGTGGGATTCTGCATTGTAGTTCATTCCCATCTAAACTCCTTCCGAGTTAAGTAATTTTTCTTTATTCTGTGGTAACTAAGGTTATTTCCTGTATGCATATAGAAGTTATATTCAGGGGAGTGATGGGTTAGTAGGCATGCTTTCCCCCCCCCCTCTCCCCCCCCCCCCCCCCCCCCCCCCCCCCCCAAGACATGGTATTTATTTCGGAAGCAATCAGAACTGGATTAGGGGGTTGGAACTTTGCAGAAGAATGAGAAAGTTTGTAGGGCATTTGTTTTTCCTTGGGAAGTCTAGTCTGGGAAATTTGTACTTAAGGAAAGATATATTTTTTGGAAGTACCTATATGGGAAGTGCGAAAATGGAAGTCACCTATTACTTTGTTTTGATTCTTGCTTTAGTCTATCTTATAGATTGAGCGTTGGGGTAAACATTTGGGTAATTAACTTTTTTGGTTCTTCTTCCCCTACTAGTAAGTTGCAATCAATATGGTGATTTTGGTGTATTGGTACCGTATTTACTTGAGCAATTGTGTCATAGTACCAATTATGGGAAGGCCAGTCATAAATGCGATTGATTACCATGCATTGGGTGTTCCATTATATATTGTCTATAGGTACATGTGCATATACATGTTGACAGGACATGGTTCGGTGTTTGAATGCTATATACAGAATACTAGATGAAAACTTTGTACAAAGTGCTGCTGAATAACACCTTATGTATTTTGCAAGTATAAACAGTGATTATTGCTAACTTGTTCTTGGCTGATTTGCAAAATCTTTTTATATATTTAGACAAATTAATGGGAGCTAGATGTTTTTATTTGCTTGGCAATGGGAGCTAGATGTTCATGACAAAGTGGTTGTAGTTTTGCGATAGGCAACATAACTAGAGCCTACATGTAAAAATAGGTAAGCTTGAGTCCTTGCATGACATTTTGATGAGCAGTAATGAATATTGTGTGGGTATTTTACTTTGTGGCAGCAATGAATGTGCCCACGGAATTTGTCCTATGGTGTGCAATAAAT
The DNA here is from genome assembly GCA_020567845.1 of Rhododendron henanense subsp. lingbaoense. NCBI lineage: Eukaryota > Viridiplantae > Streptophyta > Magnoliopsida > Ericales > Ericaceae > Rhododendron > Rhododendron henanense. Next base: position 33,983,041 of record CM036315.1, on the reverse strand, counting down.
TGGTTTCGAGTGCGACAGTGCGTAGACTTGATTCCATCATGAAAAGAAACTATTACACCATTCTTGGTAGCCATTGCTTTGTTGAGAAGTGTACAAGCTGCTTTTCCAATCCTCTTGAAAGCAATGCTTGAAGTAGGCAGTTCCTTTCCAAGTACCTCCACAATTCCAGTGTCATGTTATAATGTTGAACTTAACAATGTTCATGTGCTTATGTGGTCTACTTCTATGATTTCTGTATGATTTGGAAAGAGGTACTCTTAAGTTGAACCAGGTCCTGATGTGTGGAAACAATATTTTGTCATTACACATTATTCTTCGTGACTGTATCTTTAGTCATGTAATGTTTGTTAACCTGGCAATTACATTTACAACTATGCACAAACATTTTTCTGATACTTCAATGTAATTGAGATGATGGCAATGCTTCCTACTGATTGATGCTGTGTGATTTGTTCAGAAATCAAAGAAGTCAGAAAGAGGAAGGACAGAGCAAAAGAACTTGAAGGCATCGACATGAGCAACATTGTCTCAAGCACACGCAGAAGGTCCACAACTAGTTTTGTACCTCCTCCAAAACCCAAAGTAACTGTTAAAAGTGATAGTGAGAAGGCGGGAGATATTGATAGTAGCAATGACGAGGATGGCACTGACGATGACAGCAATGATGAAGATGGTGATGACAGCCAGAGTGAAGAGCTTAATGAAGGTAAAAGTTTCTTTCAGGTTTCCTTTGTCTTAGTTAATGAGCTTCTATATACTCACGCCCATAAGGGTTTTACGACCATTGTAATTAACAATGCTTGAGTCATGTGGAGTTTACTCCCAATGGACTATGGAATTGATTTTGAACAATATGATAGCCATATCCAAAAATTGAGCGTAAGAAAGTCCAACCCTTTGTTGCAACTATCGCTGTTCCTATTCCCTCGATTCACTGGTACATTTGGTTGTTCCTACTTGAATATGTTATCTTTTGTGGTTACTACTCAGGTGGCTACCATTTTAGGTTCGTTACCAATGATTGACTATTCCCATATCTATTTTGCAGATGAAGATGAGAATAGTGATTAAATCCTGCAGAAGCTTATTTAAGGTGACAGTGATAAAAGCTTCCATTACATTACAATTATGTAATTTGTGCTTCCGAGTTCTTCCCCCCCGCCCCCTCTTTTTATTTTAGTTGGTTTTGCAGTTGGGACTTGGCAAGGCAAGCTATGATCGAGGCTTGAACAAATTAGTCAGTAATTAGCTGGAGTGTGTAGGCATAAGGTTATGTTTCGCTATGAAGTGTTACGATAGAGTGGGGATGCTTTAGTTTCTTATTTTTCTTGAACGGTTCATGCTATGTGCGAAATAATGGGAAGTTACTTTTAGCTCTCAATATGGATCAATGTTTTTGGATAATTTAGGCTTCTATTCTTTCTTAACCTTCATCATTTTCTTTTCCTTTCACAATGCCGCATCCCCAAATCCAGCATTGAAATAGCATTCTTTTGAGGATTATGAAAGATAGTGGTTGGAAACCCTAGTTCGCATAAGCCTTTGAGAAGAGGTTTGATAGTTAAGAGCAGACAGGTGCACGGGAAATGAAATTGCGCGAGCCCAATTGGAATTGGCTCAAGCAGTGCCATCAATTTTTCTTCCCTCCATTTTGGTCTTGGTCTCCAGTTTTGTCAGAGAGCTAATAATTTCTCTTTTATCGTGAGGACTACATCAAATTGCACGAAGGTTGTATCCTTGGCCCCTCAGTCTATATCAATTGCAGCATGTTGCCTTCATACTTATGGAACAGCTTATTGTTTTGAAATTATCAAAAAAGAAAGCAAAAAATGCTTTGGCGACCATATGCAGTGATTGCATTTTGAGTACCATATGATGCCATCAATGTTGGTATAATAGGTTTCACTCGTCACGTATACTACATGCGGTAAAGATACATCACAATGTGTGTATATGAAAGATACCGTCTCATCATTATGTGATTATTAAAAGCGATCATCTCTCTCTCTCTCTCTCTCTCTCTCCTTTATATTTCATTGTCATGCATAAACTCTTTCACAAATTCGTGATCCAATCACAACCCAAAAGAAATCTGCCAGAAAATCGCGGCTGACATTGATTATCCATTTAGTCCTTTGCCAATCCTGCCCATCCTGATTTTTAGAACTCCAATTGGCGTATACCTTGACAAATAAACTGCAGTTGACAATATAAAGTATATTTAGTCCTTTGCCAATCCTGATTATTATAACTCCAATTGGCGTATACCTCGACAAATAAACTGCAGTTGACAATATGAAGTATAAAACGAAAGCAGCTGATCACATAATTTGGTCATATGATAAAGCCAAATAATGGGTCTGAAGGAAGCAAGTTCTCTGTCTTGTAATTCGGGTCAAGAAAGCATATGGAAGTGCCATAAGATTCACTGCTTTCTGTAAGGAAAAACAACTGCGCATTTGATGGATCACAGAGCCTAATAAACCAAGAATTTCTCAATTCATTTTGAAAGATAAAATATCATGTGACATAATGTATGGGAATAGGGAGTCCATACATGACCCCAAGGTTCACAAATTCGAGTCCCAACAATATTTTCTAACCATTAGCACTTTCCAAACATAGATTGAAAAAGAACGCTGGAGTTGGTAAGACCTCGTGTGTCACGAACAAATAACCTCTGCCTCTGAAAGTAGACGCCTTACTTCATTCGCGAGATCCATTACATGCTTATCCTCAAATCCTAGATAAAATTGGAAAAAACAGAAAGTTGATGTATGTTGTTGAGAGAGAGAGAGAGAGAGAGAGGCGCATAAGGTTCTGGGAAGTAGGAATACCAAATTGAATGAGGGCCTTTTCAAGTAGGAAAAGGTAGTCCCTGTTGGGTCCCGAGGGGCCTTCTGCAAGTATAATTTGTCTGCAGAGAGGAACAAGTACATCAAAGAAAAGACTAATTGATGTCTATTAGACAATTGACAAGTGCCCTCTGGGGTTGAGTTTTCGGAAATCAGTTTGTAGTATTTTTTCGGAAAAACTATGTTTGAGAAAAGATGCTCATCGTTCTGATGTCTCACTTGATTTTCAGCACAAATGGATTTCGAGAATATGGAAACATCTTTCTAGTAGACAAACCAGAATATGAAAATCCGAAAACTGCAACAATTTAGGGCAGTGGGTTAAAATCATCCCTCATCAACCTTGCCGCTAAACTAGTACAAAAATTCTTTTCTCGTATAAATTAAGTTACATTGGTAGAAAATGCATACTTGGCAATTTCTTCAACTGATGCAAGGCCAAGGTAGTTTGGGTTGAGCTTCCTGTCTGAAGATGCTATATATCTAAACAGTCATAGTATCAGCTTTGATCTTGTTGAGTTTGACAATCAATATGTATAAATCATGCAAATTGCTTGGGTATCTTCCACTTACACCATAACATCGGAAACAGCTGGGGTCAAAGCCATTGGGTCCTGACACAGTTGTAATAGTTATGTAAAGAGAGAAAATAAGGCCATCAATACATTGGTACATTGAACATCATAGTTGGAACTTACAGTGAAGAAATCAACATAAGCCTTCGCGTCATATTGCTTCTCCCTCACTTCCAGATACTGTCACAACATTGAAGCATCTGCTAAGAAAATCACATGTTTGTGCAGCTAGGAACAGACAAACATAGTGCAAGGAAAATTGATGTGCCTGTGTCTGTGTTTGTGTACGTGCAAGTGTGGTTGTATGATAGTGTTACCCTACACCTCGTCTACACATGTAGAAACAGTAAGCATATAATTTGAGAGTTTGGATCCTGTTGGAAAGATTGGTGAAACGGAATTAAATGGTTATGGCAATTAGCTTGAATGGTTCTCGCAATCAAGTTGAGGAGGTTACATCTTAGATTATTGGGGAGAGATGTGAAAAGGGGAACGACCATAGGTGGTGTTTCATAGGAAGATTGATATTCCACTTGGATGTTGGCAATGTAAGCATATTTGGGTTTCTTTTTTGGTGATTTCTTTAGTTGGTCTCTTACCAATTCCGTTTGGGGATTGGTGAGTTTATTATTGTTCCGCTCGTATGTCCCAACCTAGTTGGGATATACTTCTTTGATAATGATGCTATTTTTCATTCTCCCTGTTACCTTGTTGTGATAGGCTAATAGCTACTACTACAATATATTAACAGTACCCATGTAATTGATGAGGGTATAAGCATGGAGGACCGGAAACAAACCTAACCTTTGGTAATATAGGCACAAAGTGGCTGCTCTTAAGAAAGTTTTACCACTGAAATAGCAGCCATTGTATACCTCCAAAAATCGAGGAACTCAACGGATGTTATGCCATGAAACCATGCCCCTAAATCAAAAAGCGGGAAGGCATCAGAGAGGATAGGCCTGAAGACCCAATTGTCCTCATTATCTTGCTTCCTTTATTCACAATCCAAAGCATCAATAATGCACAATGAAGTAATATCTACTCAAGTTAATAAAATCATTTTTACTTATAGCAAAAAGAGAGAGCATATAATTGGATATAGTTAGGTTCTTAATCTTATCAAACAGGATAGGGGATGTACTACATGTAGAAGGATCAGAAAGTTAGCTTATGGCCACGTTTGAACTTATCACATAATAGAAGAGGGGACGCAGTGAATTTCAAGTAAATTCCAGTGAACTTGGAATAGAGAAATTCAAAAGTACTGAAGAAATAGCCTTACTGTTAAAGCAATCTGTTCGTCTTCCGTCCCTGATATCTTGTAAGCAACTCCCCACTATGACCTCACACAAAATAGATTTATCAACTCCACATGATTGTGAGATTTGATAATTCAAAGGTGAAATTCTGAAGCTACTCTCTTTAGTAATACCAATAAGCTAAGATCAACAAGAGGAGATACATAATGAAGAAAAAGGTAATGAGATATTGTACCTTCATCTTCCATAACAAACAAGCAGCAGCAATTTACATTTAATAAGTGGTAAACTATTCATTTGGATAGGGTTCAATCTTTACGAATCATGCAAGTAAATTCCGCAAACCAGTCAGTTTCACTTAGCCAATCTAAACCACCTACAAGCTAATTGTGGCTACGCAGCTTACTACTGTGTAATTTGCGGCAAATTTGCAATTTTCTCATTCCTTGTACAACTCCATTCGGGAGAGAAGGGTTAATTATTTCCACTTACCATCAACAACAGCTTGGTCACAACTAAGGCCTCAAATAAAAATCGCCCTAATATCAGTTCATTCTTGCTTTTGCATAAAGATATGTGTATCATGCATCAGTAAACCAATATGTTTTCAAAATATAAGGTACGACTAACAAGCTCAAGGGGTTGGCCTGGTGGTCATTGCCTAGGACTTAGGGGGTTTGCTCCTTCTTCCTAAGTCCTACGTTCGAAACCTCTTAGGTGCTATCAATACTTATGGGGCTAGTTTATACAGGGCTTTACTCTTGCTTTAGTTGGGTTGGGTTGGGTCCCCGGCTATTGTATGTTGTATTGGTCCCTAGAGATTAGTCAAGGTGCGATAGGTTGGTCCGGACACTCTGAGTTATAGGTACAAATAACCCTGAAACTCCATATGCCTAGAGAAGTTGTCATTGAGTACCCAACTCAAGAAATAGTCATGACTCTCAGTTAAGTGATATGCAACCCGAACTATCAAATTACACGATTCTTCTTAAAAATAACGCAACTGATGCCATTTGACAACAAAACTAAGATTATGCACCAAAAGTTACACATGATGATTACGAGCCAAAATAAGGGAATGGGTCATTGGGGTGGTAAGAGGGGCACTTACACACACTTCTCCCTCTGAACGCTCCAATGTGACTACTCTTCCCGGGTAATCCGGAGTCCCTCTGTGGTCAGTACTCCCTGCCAAGAAAAACCCACCAAATCGTTCACGAATCCAACAAACATAAGGCTCCATTTGGATAGATATGGATCTCATATAAAAGGATTTTACAACACTGCTAGTGAGAAGAACTCAAATTCACGTTTGATAATTTACAAACTGATTTGAATTGAGATGAGGAGAGTCATCCGATTACGTGGGAGTACTCTGCTTTCACAAGTCACCTACAACTAAAGCTATCACATTTTTGTTAAAATTGAACATCAAATCCCTTTAACTTGGGGGCATGGTTCCACTGCATAACGTCCCTTAAGTTCCTTAATCTTTAGAGGTATAGGGCACCACTATTTTTTAGTAGTAAACATTTCTGAGAGCAACCACTTTGTACATATATTGTCAATGTTTAGTTTGTCTCCGCACATACCCCTCTGTTAAATTTCTTGGAGGGTTCCAACCTCAAACCAATTGGCAATAGGTGGGGTAGCATCTGGATTATATTAGCCAAGCTATTGGGGGAGCGACGTGGTATAAAGTCTAGTATCCTCCATTGGGATTGCATGAGCTACATTTATCAAATCTCTTTAGTTAAGATCAACATCCGTTCAAACGGAGACAAAGTAAAATGCAATTACACATACCAACATATACAGAGTGAGAGAGAGAGAGAGAGAACCCTGGTAGAAGACGCGGCGATAGCCTTTGATGCAGCCGACGAGGCGATCCTCATAGTTAAACCCTGCCTTCCAAATCAGAGACCCATACCCAAATACCCACATCACCATTTTTTCACTCCCTCCTCTAACCCCACTTCTTATTATTGTCTTCTCTACCTCTCACAAAATTATTTTTTTGATTCCGCAGACACCAAAAAAAAAAACACCAGACAGAGAGAGAGAGAGTTTTGGGATTCAATTGAGCTGGAAATTGGAAAAACAGGGAAGGTAGGTTCCCGTTCTTGATTGGCCTCCTCTAACCCCACTTCTTATTATTGTCTTCTCTACCTCTCACAAAATTCTCTCTCACCAATCAATTAAGAGAATTGGGATTAGCACAGTTTCCCTCTCCCTCTCTGCAAACAAACACCAGAGAGAGAGAGAGAGAGAGAGAGAGAGAGTTTTGGGATTCAATTGAGCTGGAAATTGAAAAACAGGGAGGGTAGGTTCCAGTTCTTGATTGGCCTAAATACAATATCCTTTTTTCTTCATTATTCTATCTTTGGTGAAAAAAATTATTTGGTGGAGCTTCACTATGCTTCAGTTATTGATTATGCAGGAAACTAACGAGTTAGATGATGCCACGTCAGCAACACATTGGGACTATCCTCACGAAATCAAAGCACATGATTGGTGCTACAAAAGAGAAAAGGTACGGTGAAGTCCAAGTAGAGATGTAATTTCCCTCTATGTTAACTTAATTGCTCTAAATTTAGAATTAAGTGTTGGTTCACAATTACTACTGTAGTATTTTTTTTTTGGATTTGTTTGTCATTTCTCTTTTTTTTCGTATTGACAATAATTAGGGCTACTCACAAAATCCGGTGAACCGTGAAACCGGTCCGATCCGTATCTTTTGGATTATGTCCGTGGATTAATGGTCCGGACACGGGTTGAAAAATTTAAAAACCGTGAGATTTTATTATATATAAATAAATATAAATATATACTTCCTATTTGATTCCTAAGAGGTATTTCAGGGAACATAATCAAATTCCAGTTTTGCAAAGATATCCAAGCATTATATAATAAGGAGGAGTTTTTGACCTACCATTTTTCAATTTGGGGCCAATTTACCCTTTGATTTGGCCCATTTTACACATTGCCCAGCCTTGCCAAATTCTCAATTACAAATTTTGCCCCTTGATTTCGGACAATTTACAGTTTGCCTAGGTTTTATAATGCGCCACAATTTGCCTAGATTTTGGCCTGCCATTTTTAATTTGGGACAATTTTGCCCTTTAATTTCGTTCATTTTACCAATTGCCCAGGGATGCCATTCCAATAATGCCCCTCCCCGCCTCCACCGTCACCTCCAGCCCAAGACCACCCAAAACACCCACCTCCCCTCTCCTCCGTGGCACCACCACCTTACTCTCCCCATACCACCGAGCTCCACCACCCGTCACCTCCTCCTCTTGGCCTCACCACCATCTCTTCCGTCCTTCGGCTCTCCGCCGAACCGCCACCAACAGTGGGTTTCACACCCACGCCGCTGCTGCGGGCACCGCCTCAAGATTTCGGAACCACCACAGCGATCTACGAACACCGTGCAACACTTACCCGAGCTTAGAATCGCGTTTGAGGTAGTTTTTCGAAAACCCAAAACCTTAATCTGCATTTTAATGGAAATAATACCGAAACTTAATTTTTGATGTAGATGGTGACCTAAATTTTATTTATTAATTAATGTTTAGTTCTGTTTCCATTAACTTTTAGTCCTATTTGTATGGAAAAGTTTTTGGCAGATTAAATTGGATGGTTTAATTGTTGCATAGATGAGAAGTTATGGTGGATTGTGGTATTGAAATTCATGTGTAGAAAAATTGTGCGATTAATAAATTTATCGCAATAATCATAGTTTATGTAGTAATTATTTAATAATTAAATACGTAACAATTTGGATTTAAAATGTAAATAAGGAGATATTTATCGGAATAATCGTAGTTTTTGTTCATCCATTTTTTGAAACCGTTTAACCCAAAACTAATTGCCCATGTAGTTAAGAGACGAAATCGTATCAAATTCTTACTGCAAGTGTAACGAAAATTAATCCAAAGCAACAAAATTTGTTGTCAAGTTCCCTTTCCTTTAATCAAACAGGAATAAAACCAAATTCTAGGAAAAGATTTCATTATACAACTGTTGGAATTGGTGAAATAAGTTTAAAGACTTACGCTCTATGTGGTATGTATGTAAATCATCTAATGCTTTTGCTATTTTGATCAAACTATGTAATATATATTCCTAGCTATTTTCATACTCTTCTATTGCTTCCAGCTCTAAAATTACAAACAAGACATATCTAACCTATATCAAAACTTATTCCCTTTGACGGGCATACATTCGTGCTGTGCACGAAGGTGAATCTACCGTTTCCTAACACGCTCTCTTCAACGGGCAAAACATTCGTGCTATGCACGAAGAAGGAACCTAGTAACACTAAAACAATCATGCTTATCAAAAAAAAATAAATAAAACAATCTTGTAGAATACTTCCTTGAACTCTTATAACGAGAACAACCAAACTTGGAAATTAGGCTATTGTCATAGATTGAGATCTTCAATATCAGCAGACGCATGCGCTCCCATTCGTCGGATGCACGATCCGACAGCTCGGATCGTGCACAACACGCATGTCCCCTTATCATGTATGTTAACCACTAGCTGACCGCATGCGCCACTTATATCTTGGCCCATTTGCTTATGAATCGTTGCTGTATTTTTTGAAATTTAATAACCTTTTGGTTCTGAAATGACTCGAGTACCAATTGGATTAAACGGTATCAGGTTGACAACCTGCTAACAGAGTGTGATAATAGGCTAGTGTTTAAGTTGTGCTTGCTTATGTAACAAAATCAGTGGATAATCTCTTTCCAATCTCTCCTTTTCAAATTAGTCTTGGCTGCAGCAGTTTATCACATTTGGATGGAGAGAAATTCCCGTATCTTTGATGGGAGATCTAGATGTGCAACTGAAGTGCTGGATGGTATAGATGAGTACATTAGATCTCGTGTTTATTCTTGGCAAATGATTCCTAGTTCAGTAGAGAACCAAAGAATGTGTGAGCTTTGGAAACTTCCGCGTAGAATTTTTGGACCTGGTATTCCCAGAGTTTTTGTACAGTGATGTAGTGTGTAGCTAGGCTGCTTGTACAGTTTGTTTGGAAGGGTGTTTTCCCTTTTGTTTTGGTGCTATAAAATGATCCATTTCCCAAAAAAAAAAAAATTCAGTGGATAAAACCGTAACCGATCTGCAAGTCACAGATTGGATTGGAACCGGACCGTAAGACTTTTCGTCCAGACACGGATTTCATTTTGAAAAAACCGTGACTAGCGGTTCGATTCGAATTCATAGAAATCCGAATCGGACTGCGAACAGCCCTAACAATAATAGCAAAAAATTTGTCATCAAACATAAAGCGTATGAGTTTATGTTATTGTTTTTTTAATAGCTTATATAGGGTGTCTGGACTTCCCTATCCTATGTAGACGACAACATACCAAGTTGTTATCATGAAAGAATTCTATTGGTGGTGCATGTAAATTGTGACTTGGAGCATAATTTCTGAGAAAGAGTGTTCCGCAAGAGTTTTGATGGGTAGAGTAACTGAGTAAGATTAAGATGAGATTAACGATGAGATAAAGGAAACATGTAGTCTCTGGAATAATTGATGATGAGATTGCATGTAATACGAGATTAGTTGTACTGGGTTCGATCAATTTGGGTGGGATAAACGATGGGATAACAAATGAAAAACCATATTTGCCTATTGGATGAAAATGGAAATAATCCCAAAGGTCGGGTTAATTAATACCACCTCTAGTTCACTCTTATAGAGTACCACGCGACAAACATGGGACTAACTAATCTCTAAGAACATGTGGGGACATGCATTGGTGCAAACACCATGACAAGTAACTAACCCTAACACATCAATTTCTCCTTGTGGCACCATTTTTGGAACATGAAGTTTGGCATTGATCATTGCAATCTGAACGACGACGACGACAATTGAACTGACAACCAAAAAAAGAGGGTATTTGACACAAGTAATATTGATTGGCTTAATCAAAAGCAGAATATAGAAGTACATGTGAAGGTAAAGGACAACATAACACATGTATGGATACAATGAAAATCAAGGGAGAGAAAGAGGAGAGGGAGAGATTGTGCATTTCTCTCTCAGAGTCATGGCTCCTAGTCCTGGGATGACACAACAATTTTCCCTGGAACCTTCAACTTGTTGGCAGCAGGTACATGACCAGATTCAGGGATATGATCATCAACAAAGATTGCAGATTTATCATTACAATCAACTATTGGCAATTCATAGGGTGTGTCTTTCTCACAACATGTTAGTGCCTCTTGGTCTTTGCTTTTGCCCCACACCACAAAGTATAGGCCCAATACTATGATGATGGCTCCAAGCAAGCTGGGAGATGAAAATCACAACAAACAGGCAAAAAAAAAAATGCCAATTAACTAAAATATTCGAGTCATTGGGTCACTAAAATGAGAAGATTTGAAAACATAAAGATGGGTTTTAAAAATGTTGTGAAATCAGGAGAGAAAGATTGCGAGCGTCGTCCTGTGGTATACCTTCCCAGGTGGATTTTTTCGGCCAAGACGATGGCGCCAAGAACGGCGGTGACGATCATGCAAAGAGGGCTGAATGCAGTCACGAACACGGGACCTCGGACCTTGTTCACGACGCCTTGCACGTAGTATGCTATTCCAGAGCAAACCACCCCCTGTTCGTGTCGGATGGATTGACATTAGCCTTAGATGAACTCAACGAATCACATAACCGCACTTGACACTTGCACAAAGTGGTACTTACAGAATAAACTGCAGCAAGAAGCCTGGAGTCGAAACCAATGGCCCAAGCACTCATGTCGCGTTCCATTATAAGAGCCGCTATCGCACCTTGCACCATCCCCATGAAGCATATCAGCGCGGTCAGTGACAGCTCTGCTGGATATTGCTTCAATGTAATGGACTGACCAAAAGAATTAATCCAATTAGAACTAGCTCTTAAAAAACATTTGGAATTAACCAACTTCGTTCATTTGCCCAAATGGAGAAAAATGGGAAGCAGAATTCTTCTAGTAGTCCTTGAATACAATAGAAGTTGGGGGCAGGTTTCTTGCAATCAAGTACTCAAATATCTCCCGGTACCTCCAATACCGATGTTTCTCAATATATCAGCCGATACATATTGCTACTTGAAACATTGTTTCGAAAGAAACTCGAAGTTGGAAACAACGCAGGCAGGCTTCGGAACTCATCTAGAAAACTTGTTTTCCAAATTGTTTCAGGAAAAAAAAATTAAAGAACTGTTCTTCAGAAATTTGGGAGAGAATGCACACAAAGGACCTTCCTTTCTTAATTTCCCGAAGCTATTTTCACAAGAAAAAGAAAATGGTGGGTGTTCTGACCTTTTCGTTGTTTTTATGCGAAACACATAAAACAAAATCAGAAAAAATCTAAAACGAAAAGAATATCAAACAGAACTCAATAACAAGAACTTGGCATAAAGACATGAGAAAGCAGCTAAACATTCCAGACCTCTTGGGACTTGCCCCACAAGAGGTTGCAAGTTCGAATCCCACGAAAGATAAACATTTCAAACCTGGGGCCAACGGAGATTTGCCCAGTCGTCAACTTCAGGACCCAGAAATTGATGAGCTATGCGCAAGCTGGCCCGGACTTCCAGTTATCAAAAAAAAAAAAAAAACAAGAACTTTGCACAAATTGTTGTTGACAAGAGATATAAGAGGCTCACTTGCAATATGAAGAAACCAGACCAACCACAAGTGCAAGAAAGGAGCATAATTGTGCCAGTGACCCAATGCTGATCAGCAGAAGAAATGCTGGTATTCTGGTGGCTGCTGGCCTTGGAATACCACAAGATGTCAACAATGGGGCCTTTGTACAGTGTCATCAACATGGCTCCAGTCAATGTGATTGCTGTTCCAATCACCTTTGCCAGACTGTGCTTCTGCTTGAAGTTAACTTTCTCCAACCTGATGACATGGAGAAATCATTTGCCTCTTATGACATTGATCAAGAAGCAGAGTAAAAGAATTAAATGATTTGGTCAAGAAGTGCTTGAACTCCGGATTTGTCTACATCCAATGAAGAAATTGAAGAGTAGATATCGATACGATGAAATGTTATGGCTTGTTTTTGAAGTTCCAAATTATCGGCGTCAATTTTTTTGGGTGTTTCAATACAAATAGAAGCTTTGCAAAAGTTTCATTTTTTGACCTCTATAAATTTTCTGGTCTCCTCATATTCGCATGCACTCAAGACGATGATCATGGTGCTTAAAAATTGTTAAAAATATATCAGTGGCTTTTCGTAAAGACCCATAGCAAGAGGTTGCGAGCTGATGCAACGCCATTTCTTATACGCAAAAGTTTGTATTAAACGAATCTGCTTCTCTACTTACATTTAATTGGAAAAAAGGTTGTCTGTCTACTAACTCTTTAAGTTCTATCCGTAAGCGGAAGCTATTACACACTCGGTACATACTTTTTTAGAATCTACCATAAGTCACGAAAACTGTTTCTTGCCAAAAGGAAGAAATTTAATTAGCTTCTTTACTCATCAATATTCCCATCTTTTTTTTTTCCTTTCATGAATACTTTATCTTCATCCAATCACAGCCCAGGTAGTAATTCACTGTTTTTCTTGCCAAAAGGATGACATTCTTCTAGTGGACCTTTTGATTATTGGCCATATTGTCAAGCAACATTTTTTGTGCTATGAAGAATCTATCTGGTGGGCCTGGTGGATGTGACTTGGGATTTCCAATGTTTTGGAGGTGGTTGGCCACTACAACCAAGTATTGTTTTAATGGAAAAAGTGACAATCACATGGAATTGTGCTGAAAAGACAAGAGTGGGTCATATGTGGAATCAATTACGTAATTACATTTCCCAATTTTAAGGACATGAATTACATCGTTCCAATTTTATCGGATGTCCCCAAAGGGGTTTGGCCAGTGGTAGTGATCAACAGGTAGTTTTTCCAATTCTTGCGGAGGCTTTGCTCTACCTCTAAATGGGCCCCTGCTAGTGGGATAATGCGATTGGTTATTAGTCGAGGTGCGTGTAAACTGATTTTGACGCCCCGAATTATCACAGAAGATAATTAAGCATATGAACCGTATTTAGTAGTGCTAATAAAGTTTTACCTTAAAATGATGGCCATAATGAAGGTAAGGGCAGGGAGGACATTGAGAGTTGCAGATGCATATGTTGCAGAGGTGTACTTCATTCCCAGGACGTACAGGTTCTGATCTAACACTGGCCTGATCATAATCCCATGGCAAAAAAAAAAAAAACATTAGCTACTTCTATTTATTTCCAGTTTTGCAGGACCTCCTATAGCAAGAATATTTCAAGAGGTTTGCCAGAGAAGAACCCTAGAGGGGGAAAAAAAAAAAATTGGAGTCGGAAAAAACCACTTCCATGGTCGAATAGGAGGTTTGAATAAGAGAATTCGAGGAAATGGGAAAAAAAATAGACAGAGGATAGAAGATTTGGTGAAGTCTGTCAGTCTGTGTGTACAAATTCGGACACAAGTGTGTCTAGAAACCGTCAAATAAATATATCTGTATCTATCTGAGTCCATGCACAAACTTATGTGCCCGTATCAAGCTCTAGAAGATCTGTGCTCGATAATAATGTCCTGTAATTTAATCACTACTTCAATCCAAGAATTGCTGAATTTGTACATTTATTTTCCTACCGTTTAACTTCCTTAGTTAGTAAAAGGTGATATCAACAAAATTGCCAACTTGATATTTGCAGCGGACTCTGATTTTCAGAACAAGCGAAGAGTTAAATTTTACACGCATCAAACTCTAGTACTTCTAAGTTAATTAACTTATACGTGAAGGGCGTTCGAGTTAGGGAATTACTCCAGAAAAGCGAGTGCCATTATCTTTAGAAACACCGAGAGCGTCAACTTTGGCCTTATTTTCCTGTAAAACAGAACGCAAACGATGTGTTCAAGTTAGAACATCCACAATACGTTATTACCGATATAGGAAAACGATAGAGAATGCACTAGATTAAAAAAAAAAAAAAAAAACTTCTTTTGGTGATCCCATTTGGTGACAATTGCGAGTTCATTTAGTTGCAAGTTTTACTCTTCAATGGCTACCAGAGATCAAAACTAGTTTTTTCACGGAAAGGTTAGGTAATTGGTGATTAACCAGTGGAAGAATTGCTTTTTCTTGCTGTAGTGTCCAAAATACTGCCAGTTTTTAGTACACACCGCGCCAGAACGAATGTGATACTGCCAGTTTTTCATGCTACAATTTAGAGTAACGTGAAACATTTCTTAGTACATAGTGTTGGAGTATATATACAAGCAAAGAGAGACGATCCAACCTTTCGTAAACAAGTGCGAATGGAGCAATAACAAGGGTGGCAACCACGTGACGGTACACCACGAATATCCAATGGCTCATACCGCGCTTCAAAGAGATCATGGTGATGATGTACATTCCAGCATACCCAAATTGCAAGGACACCATAGCCAGGTAAGGCTTTATCTTGGTGAACAAGAGGGACAACGTTCCATTTGTCTTCTGGTCTCCCATTTTTCCCTCTCTCTCTCTCTCTCTCTCCAAAAACTAGTAGCTAGTAATTGTGTTTGTGAATGTGTACAATGATCAAACGCCTATTAGCCTTTATATACACAAAAAGAAGGCAAAAAAAGAGACATATAGCTTTATTAAATTGACGTACGTGACCTATGCAATTCTCCTTTATATTCCCCTATTATCCATTAGCAAAAAACAAAAACAAAAGCCATTTTCCTAGTAACAATTAAGAATCTTTTCTTTTTTTTCTTTTTTTTACTTTTTGTGATTTGTATCCAATAAAAGATAGAATTTTCGTGTGGAACTCTGCAAGTATGGAAAAAATTCTTAGTTTTTTTGTGTGTGTGTTCTTGGAAGTAGGGATTCGATAACCTCAAGGGTTAGTTGACTGGAGACATGACAGGCCTTATATCCCGAGCTTGCATTTTCGATCGACTCTTACTAGCAGCAAAAAGTTCTTGGACCAACTAAGAGTTTGCCTAGTTGCTAATTTCAGGACCCCAGGATTAGTCAATGTGTGCATAAGCTGGCCTAGACACCACGTTATAGAAAGATAAAAGGTGGGATGCGATTATTTTGACCACCAAATGGTTTTAGGGGTAAGTGCTAGCTTTGGGATGATGCCAAAGAGAGTAGTGAGTGGTAAGCAGAGTGGACACCATATCTTTAAGCTGTGGTTTTATGATTCCACAAGTTTATGATTAACACAGTTTTTTAGTACCAATTATTATGAAGGTGTTAGTTCAAGTGACGTCTCTTAATAATACATCATGCATTTAGAGAAACTTATTCAAGGCAAAGTTCTGCGCAATTTCAATCGTCCGTTTCGGTAATCAATGGTCCGGATTTAAAAAAAAACTCTTCCAGCGAAGAGTTAAACTCATCTAGCGAACATTTTTTTTAAAATTTGGACCGTCCAAAACACTTTTGGACCCGCGCGATTGAGTGCCGTAAAGTATATTTTTCATGGATCCGCCATAAAAAAGTTTTTCTCCCATGCATGATAGCTTGCTTTTCCATAATAAACTCTCTTTTTTGGGGTAAATTTTCCATGATAAACTTGCACTGACTAAACCTCGTGTTTTTATAATCTTTGGGAAAAAGGGCAAAATATGCGGCGCAAATTCATTCTGGGTGTACAATAATACATAGGGGTGAGCATGGTCCGGATTGGTTCGGTTTTGTAGTAAACCAAGAATCAAACCAATACCTACGGACTATGAATTTTGAGAACCAAACCAATCCATAAAATTCATAAAACCTAACCAATCCAAACCTTTAAGAAACGGATCGGTTTTGGTTTTGAACCATGGTTTGCTTGAAGTTAAAATATCAATTTTATACACGATTTAAAACACTCAAAATGGCATAGATAAATATAACGAAAACTTATATTTTAAACTTAAAATTCTATTGTAATCACCAAAACTCATCAAAATCAACCATCACCAAAACTTGTGAACTAATTAGGGCAATTACTATTCGCAGCTAGTAAAGGAATTTAGCGGTGAAGTGGAGTACTAAATTAAGAAGTTAATTCACAATGGCATAGCCTATGTTTATTGGTGTATCTATTTTAAACTAAAATATATATAAATGTATATGTACGGTCCGGATTGGTTTGGAACCGCAACTGTTAATGTAAATCTACAAACCAAACCATATAACTCGATTTTGAATTTTTTAAAACCAAGACCAAACCACTCTACTTAAAAACCAAACAAAATAATTCGGTTTGGATTGGTTTGGACTGGATTCATGGTTTAACGGATTATTTGCTCACCCCTAATATTACAGTACAATACAGATGAATTTATGTTACAGATTTCGCTTTTTTTGCACATCCAGTGTGGAAAAGAGGAAATTGTTTGTTTTTTTTGAACGGCGAAGAAAGAAAGGAATTTTATTGATCACAATGAAGTAGGAAATTGTTTGTACAGCTACTTCACCAGTTATTATTACCCATGCCATTAATGGACAACCATAAGAGCGATGCGACTTCGAAATGTGCGTTAAAAATACCATGCTTGTAACGACCCATCCTAGCTGATTTGCTATTCGCCTAACCACGTGGCTCAAAAGGTTAAACTCAAGTTATAGAGCAATTGGTGGACGAATCCTTATATGCCATTTCATATTTTCTAGAGCTCCCGATGTGGGACTTGATTCCCACTTTTCCCATGGTGGGTTCTCACAATCTCCACACCTTGGCTGCAATGTTCCCATTGCATTGGTCCAGTAACCTTTCCCTAGTGGTCATAGTGTGACACTTAGTTCTGTACAGCACAATCAGTGTGCTCGTACCAGATTTCAGAGGTAGCCCCCACCATGTAGACCAGGATTGTGCTCTGATACCAACTGTAACGACCTGCCTCAGCTGACCTGCTAACTATTCGCCTATGTAGACACCCTATTTTGGATTTTCCAGATTAGTTTACTTACGATATTTGATTCCCCGATGATGAAACTGGTCAATAACACCCCGAGAATGTTAGTGTGGTTGAGCTTTGAGTGTTTGAACCCTTTTAAACTCTTTAAACCTAACCCAAAAAGCCTCAGCCAAAACCCTACCTGCATACGCTGGTCCAAAACCAGTGTGCGCCGGTCAAATTGCCACGTGTCAGTCATCGGTCAGCTTTGACTGTTGACCAGGGTAGGGCAGTTTGGACCCACGCACGCAGGTCCACCACCTGCGTATATACGCCGGTCAAACCTTGTCCCATCACCTTTATTCAGCTATGATCACAGGACTTTTGGGGAACCCTCAGACACTGTTTATTCGTTTGAGGGTGATCTGCGGACAGGGGGATGTTCCCTCCCCTCTCACATTGTTTCCCATCACCTTTCCCTAATGAGAGGGAGACTTAAACTCCAAGTAAATCAGCCTTCCTTGGCTGGTTACACCCTTCTCACTCTCCATGTATCTCCTGTATATACCCCCTACTCTCTCCATACAAGGGGTTACAAAGTTGCCAAGTTCTAAGAACCCTAATCTCCATTTTCATCTCTTTCTTGCCAAAGAAAGGTATTGACAACCAAAACACTACTCATTTACACCCATCCATACACCTCTTCCATCATTCAAACCGCTACTCAAAGATTAAACACCTTTCAAACTCAAAATCAAAGGTATATCACCTTTGTACAACTCTCTGTTTTGATCCCTGAAGGGGGCTGGTAGGGTCAAGGCCGGTAATCAATACCAAGTCCTAGTCCTGACCCTAAAGCTAGCAAGGTTTCAAAAACCGTCGTAGCAAGGACCAGCGCACACCAGTTCGTTGTACGCGTGTGCCACTCCGTGGCTGCACACGCAGGTCAGTGTGGAGACTGGGGTCTTGTTGTTTTATGTCTTTCTTTCCATATTCATCACTGTGAATATGTTAAAAATCAGTTTACTGTTTTCCCTTGATAAAACTGCTAGTCTTAGTTTCAATATGCTTACCTGCTGCTATAGAATACCCCTAGGGTCTTTCTGAACATGTCTCAGAACCCAAGAAAATGTAAAGTCAAGCATTGATCAGAGGGTTCAAACCTGCGTGCTACAGTGGTTTACCCGCGCACGCAGGTCGTACACTGACCAGTGGCTGACCTTTGCATGGTAACTAGGCCTTGGCCTTTGTTTTATCCCCACACTATTTATGGGGTATTTTGTTATTTCTGTGGCTTTGTAGCCCATTTAAATTGCTTATTTCTGTATATAAACTGTCATATAAACTGCTTGGTTTGTCCTAAGTGTGCACTGGTCATTTTCAGAGCCCAGATGGTTGAAAATAAGAGCTGTGGGTTTAAGCCTACTGGCGTGCGCGGGTTCTGTTGCAGCGTACGCAGGTGTGGTCATCATGCAGTGACTTGAGCAGTGCATGCTAGTTTCTTCCTGCGCATGTCACTCCAGAACAGTACCTTCCAGTCTATTTAAAACTCCCATAGGAGTCAATTTTCATCATATACTAACTGTTTCAATAAGCAAGCATGTCATTTATCACATCCTGCCAATATGTTACAGTTTTAATCCCTTTTAACTGTCCCCCGCCCTAATTGGCTAAAAACTAATTAATGAGAGAGAAGCGCAAATGTTTTACAAATGCCCGAGTAAAGACCGATTTTCGGATTGGGCGAGAGGGGTGCCTTAAACCCTTCCCCTCTCGTAACCTGGCTCCCGAACATCAGATATCAAAGGTGACGACGGACCAGTCTACAAACCTTTTCCAATCAAAACAACGTAGCAAGCGTTTCAAGTTCGATCGGTTCATTGGGTGGCATACCTCCAAAACCCAAGTGATGACTCTGAATTGAGCGTTTCGCCGCGCTTTTCCAAAAGGGCGCACCTGACAAATCAAAATTTTAAGGGCGTGTGCCCACAGCCTAACCATGTGGCTCAAAAGATAAACCTCAAGTTATACAACAGCAATTGGTGGACGAATCCTTATATGCCATTTCATACTTTTCTAGAGCTCCTGATATGGGACTTGATTCCCACTTTTCCCATGGTGGGTTCTCACAATGCTACTATACAAAGATAAGAGACAATGGTGGAGCCAGGAATCCCATTCAGAAGAGGCAGAGGCCCGTACATGGACTATTCCATGGTCACATGAACACATAATTTTTTTTTGCTTAGAATACATGTAAAAATTATGAGCTAGCCTTGTATTGAACACCCAACTCAAATATCAATGAACACGCGGATCAAAAAAAAAAATTCAATGAACACCCAATTTTAATAATCTTGAACATCGATCTCACCAAAAAAGATAAACCTCAAGTTATACAGCAGCAATTGGTGGACGAATCCTTATATGCCATTTCATACTTTTCTAGAGCTCCTGATATGGGACTTGATTCCCACTTTTCCCATGGTGGGTTCTCACAATGCTACTATACAAAGATAAGAGACAATGGTGGAGCCAGGAATCCCATTCAGAAGAGGCAGAGGCCCGTACATGGACTATTCCATGGTCACATGAACACATAATTTTTTTTTGCTTAGAATACATGTAAAAATTATGAGCTAGCCTTGTATTGAACACCCAACTCAAATATCAATGAACACGCGGATCAAAAAAAAAAATTCAATGAACACCCAATTTTAATAATCTTGAACATCGATCTCACCAAAAAAATAATTGAACACCCAACAACCAATTGAACACTCAATCACAACCCAACCATCAATCTAGGCAATTCATACTTGAACACCTAACACATTACCTTAAACAAAACTCACAATCCTAATGGGAAAAAAATTATCAAAAAACAAAGAAAAAAGAAGAATCTAGTTATTTAAGTATTATGCTATGCGTTCTCTATCCATCTCCATTGTTGATGGTTAAAATGTGTGAGTTTCGCATTCGTGACATAATTACTTTATTACTTTTTGTCTAGTTAGCTTGTAGAATTACAGACAAAGCTTTAAAAAATTCAACTACATTGCAAAATTCCATTAACTTGAATAATATTCCTTAAACTTTAAGGCTACGATAGAAAATCTCATCATGTCATCCAAACGAAAAACATATTTTCGAAAAGGTCGGCCCCAATACTGTCTACTATGCAATACAACAACTTAAAAAAAATTAAATTTTTGTTAAATAATATAGTATATATTTTTAAGTTCTCATTTTGCCTCGTAGTTAAGGTAATTTATGAACACCCTATTACAAATTCCTGGAGCCGCCACTGAGGAGGCACCTTTTCACGACAATCTAGAAAAATTCACAATAAAATATAGCGAAGAAATACTAAGCATGCACAAAAATTTAAATATTCTCTATTAGGCACAATAGCTTGTAACAATGTATTCAAAAGCTTCAAAAACGTAAGCACATAAGTCTAGATATTCGTTGCTATTTTTTCTTACAGTGAACCCCGACGAGTTTTTAATCATGAGAAATTATCAGTGTATAGCAGATTGCATGTCAAATCTTTAAGGGGTTCATTGATTTAGTTGAAAACCCACGACACCACAATGAATAATAAATCCAATACCCAAAATTTCCAATTCTTTCAAAGAATGGGTGTAAAAAAAGAAAAAGAAAAAGAGTAGGTGATAAAATTCCGGGAGGCACGTGACCCCTGGGCCTTAATTGGCTTTGCCCATGATAAGAGATATGACATTAAGGCTCCGTTTGTTTCGATGTAAAATGTTTTACAATGTAAAATATTTTCCATGTAAAATATTTTTTCAGAAAATAAACTTCAAACTTTTATTTTCCAGTGTTTGGTTGGTACTTGAAAATATTTTCAGAAATCAAAAAAATAGTGTAGAGAGAGATGGGGAGCTTAAACGGTGGAGAGATATGAGATTATTGGAATTAAACGTGAGTCAGGACTGACGATCGAGGAAACTGAGCAGTAAGAATTGTAGTAGAAGGCAGCGGGTTCATTTCGGAAAATAACTTACGGAAGATTTAAAGGTAAGTTATTTTCATCCAATTGATGGAAAATGTTTTACATGTAAAATGTTTTCCTCATTTTTTCAACAACCAAACACCGAAAAAAAATATTGACCGTCATATTTTGCCAACCTATTTCATTCACGAAAGTATTGCTTTCGTTCTTTTACTAATCAGAGGTTTTTCTTTTGTCATGTGATAGAAGAATATTTTACTCTACAGTACCCACATGGTATTAAACATCATCTTCGTAGGTGTGAATTCAGAACCTCACTGTACTAAGAGCATGCCCCTATTCTATTCTCAAGAGGTTGGAATACTGGAGAATAAGTCGATACCGTACAATATTATTCCGAAAAAATGGACAGCTATAGCTACATATCCTTAAGAACAGCTATAGCTACATATCCTTAAGATCAATGCATGTATATATAGATGCCAACTCATGCAATTGGGAGACAATGCTCAACCAAAGAAAAGTTGGGTGCTTTCATGCTTGGATTCCAATCTGAAATCAGGTAGCATCCCACCTCAACCAAAAAAACAGTAATCTCTAGTGAATTGTCAAGCAAAAGGCTAGGCTGCTGGCTGCTTAAACTAAATCCTTTGTTTTCGTCATTCCAAGAAATCATATCTGGAAACTGTGCATCGATAGGAGATGTGGCTGGGAACAAATTCAACCAAATATTGCTAGAAAGGAAAAGTGTTCCTTGCAGTGTATTGGTGTGTGCACACTCATGCGCACTGAGCTTTGTCTATTGATATTTCTTTTTTTTGGCCTCGAATATCAGGCGTGTCCGGGCCAGCTTATGGGCAGAACCTGAACTAATTTCCCTTCCCGGTCCGATCAAAGGTAGACCATTCACACCGGGACTAGAGAATTTTCAAGAAATTATTTCCTCGCGGCCTGACCCTAAGGAACGAATCTTGTTCAATTGTATGAGAGAGCAAACCCACCAACGAACCGGACTGATCGGGGCTGCCTATTGATAATTGTGATTATTTAGAGTAGTACATTCTGACAATGCGTAGAAAATTTGGGATTAGGCCCCGTTTGGCTAAATAAGTCAATTGACTTATTTTTTTTATCCTTATTCAAATTTTTTTTTTTGTATTTGTTAGTTTTTCGTCAATTTTTGGGGGATTATTGCATCGTCATGACAAAAGAAATCTAAAAAATAAAAAATTACGATCGAAATCTTTTTTTTTGAATAAAGACAAAAATAAGCCAATAAGCCAATTTTTTCGTCTTTATTAAAAAAATTGGATTTCGATAATAATTTTTACTTTTTAGATTCCTCTCGTCATGACGATGCAATAATTTCTAAAAAATTGACGAAAAACTAACAAATACAAAAAAAAAATTGAATAAGAACAAAAAAAATAAGCCAATTGACTTTTTAGCCGAACGGGGTCGATGACAAGACTAGGTGTGACAGGAAATTATATTCACATTTTGATGGGGAATTCATCATGGCCGGAATATTCTGGTTTTTGAAATGACAAACTCAACGTGTATGATTCCTTCTTGGTGGGTTCTGACCAACTGCACGGCATCGTGCTATGCACCTTTGAGCCATCGGATCGTGCATCCGATGGTTCGGATCTCATCTCGGCAACCAACGATCTAGAGTTGTTCATTGCCGAGATGAGATCCGAGCCGTCGGATGCACGATCCGACGGCTCGAAAATACGCAGCATGGTTCTGTGCACACTACTGCATAACACCATCCCCAATTCCAAATTAATACAGTACACTCGTTTACGATGGCTTGTTCGGTATCCGAATTGTGTTTAGTTCAACGATATTCCTTTTTCTATTAGTAGTATTTTTTCTTCTCGTCAGCTTGTCGACCAGCTGCCTATCTTATCCATTCTTATCTAGTCCTGCGTGCTCTGCGTTTTTTTAAACTTAATTATTTTTTTCGTTTTGTGTGGTTTGTTCGTTTTTTTCTAAATTTTTGTTAGATTCACGTGATATTTTTTGGATTAATCATCCGTCTTGACGAGAGGAGTCTCAAAAGTACAAAATTATGACCAAAATTAAAAAAAAAAGTTCACTAAAGACGAAAAAAGTATCAAACAGTTGTTTTATTTGTCTAAAGTGCCGCCTTATTTTAATTTTTTCAACATCGATCCATAATTTTTTTATACTTTTTCGATTCGTCTCGTCGAGATAAGTTTTAGACTTGTAAGTTTATAAGAACTCAATCCCAACACTAAAAGCAAGTAACACGTTTCCGGGTTTTTATTCTCGAACACCCGTAGTTACACTTTCAACTCTTAGGTCGGAATTTAGGTTTATTCTCCGTCCTTCCGTTGAATTTTCGTGAGTGATCACTGAACCTTCGATCCTTTAGGAAATGATAGAAGACTTCATTATGTATTACCCCGAAGGCAATCGTTGTAATGCTTATCCCCGTAATGACCTTGCCTTCGGAATACGGTCGGAAACCCCAAGCGTAGGGCTTGATCATCGGTAGCAATAAACCGGTAAGACCGGGATCGTACCACAGGGATTCAGAGATAGCTTAGTTGGATTGTATGATTTTTGTAAGGTTCTTGGCGTTTAAGACGGCCAACTGTCGGTTTTGCTTTAGAGAATGAAAAACGAAAGTGAAATGACTAGAAAAACGGTTTGAGCTTGGTAAAAACAGGTGGCATGGTTTAGGGGCTCAAATCGCCCAATGACTTAGCTAATTTAGCCGTTCATTTCTAACAACTCCAAGCCAAGGCATAGACCAACTTAGCTTGGAGCACTCAACGCTAAAAGTCGAGCATAACCATGGCATTAGCTCAGAAATGACTTAATCTCATTTGGAATCACTTAAATCAAACGCCGGTAGCGTTAAAAGCTCCTAGCCTCATATGTAAGACGAAGGTATTAGCCCCGGCCAACACATGATCAACGAAGGTATTAGCCCCTTTGGTTTGGTCGAAAATTAGAGATTAAGCCTTTCCCTTACTAAAATCATGATCAAGTTATAGAAAAATCACTAAAACAACTAAATCATGGGAGAGAGATCACCCCATGACCAAGCCTAGAAGACTACTCACTCATACTTGAAAGATTAAGCATAAAGCTAGAAATGACAAACATATTTAACCGATAGAAACGGAAATAAACTTGATATTAGTAAGGATCTCAACCGTAGCTAAAACATTAATAAACGAGAAAACAATAAACGACTAAAACTTACAAGTGTTCTTGAAGGAAATGCTAGGAAAGCTTGAAATACATTAATGGAGTTCTAAAATTTAAAAAAGACTTAAAACTAATAATGAACTACCCCTTGAGAGGGAGAGAGAGGGTCCTATTTATACACAAAGGCCTTTCTCTCTCCTCCAAAGTCTGAAAATATCCCACAAAACCAGCCATTAAAAGAAAGTTTCCATAAGTGGAAAGTCTGAAAAGCAAAGAAAATATCTGCTGGAGACCAAGGTTATCGATACCTAAGGTAAATGTATCGATAACTTCTTCAAAATCTTCCCCCGGAACAAACTGGTATCGATAACTTTAGTTGAAGTTATCGATACCCTACAGGCTGGAATCCTTCTGGACCAAGATGAGACAATTGGTATCGATACCAATTGTTGAGGTATCGATAACAATATGCAAAACTGCAGATTCCAAGTTGAGGCTTCAGCTTCAGCAAACAGCTCCCAGCAACTTCCAGCTCCTTAGAACTTATTTTCATTCTCTAAATTTAAGTAAAGACTACATTTTAAACCTTTCTTTTACCTTTCTTTACTTTAATTTTATTTAATGAAAATAAGAAAGTACCCCCCATTTGGAAACAATGGCATTACCAGAATTTCAAGATTCCAATTAAATCAAAATGTCAACCCCCAGCTGTTAGTGTAAAATGGAAAACTGCACATTTTTCTCTAGAGGAAATGGCTCAAAACATGACCTTGCTCTTCAAATAAAACCTTGTAACCTTGTAGTTACTCTTAGAAAAATTCAAGGATCAATTATCGCCATTTTTAATCTCGAAAATCAGAACTTTTTCAGAAAGTCATTTCTCCATACTTAGACAGATTTTAAGGGGCCGACAGGGTCTTCGGGTACTTGGAAGCACTTGAGCCGTTCATGGCGTTGAAATACGCCTTATTTGCACGTTTTACCTGAAATATACAAAACCACACCTTACGTGCAATAACACTATAAAAACTAAATAAACATAAGTAAAAGCAAGATAGAACGGGACTAGTCGCACCAATTATCTACAATATTGGGTGCTCATCATACAACTAATTATACTTCATATAATCTCATCTATTACTGTGGAATGCTTTGTTTGGTTTATGTTTTGAAAAGTTTTTTGAAAAATAGTAGGGGTAATAAGTGGAGAGAGATAGAGAGAGAAATGTTGGAAGTAGGAGGAATCTAGGGGGAATCTAGGAGGAATTTTTTGAAAAATTCTTTTTGAAAAGGGAAGAGAACAAGGCACGTATGTCTTGTCTATCATCGATCCTAATCTCATCTATTATACTGCATATATACTCTGTTTATTGCAGTGGAATCCATTCTCTGGAAATTGAAAATTTCTTTCTTCTTTTTTTTTTAATTTTAAAGAGCGTTAAATTGAGTAATAAGTTTACTTTTAATTCATTGAACGACAACGAGGATTCCAATACCACCATCTCATACTAGTTTATAAAATTAAAGAGCAAATATTTGAACCTAAAAAAGGTACTTTTTCATACTTGGACGAATTTTGTTTTCTACTTTTTAGGTACCTCTGGACTATACCAATTTTAAAATTATATCAGATTTCAAGAGAGAGCTGTTAAAAAAAAAAAGGGCAAGCCATCTTTAGGGGAATTTTCTCTACAATGGGCTCCAGCCAAGGAGATAAAAAATGGAGATGTCAAATCTTTTTGAAAGCGGATGTGACAATTTGACATGGTAAAATTTGACATCTCGAGAATAGCTAGTACTCCAACCAATATGTCAATTTTCTTGTTCCGGTATTTTAAGTCTTGGGGAGTAAAGTAACGAAGGAAAAACATTTGACATCACATGTCAATTTTGACATGGGAGGGAAAAATACCTAAGCAATTGACAAATGGATTGGAGTTGGTTCAAATGTCATTTCATCCACTTGGCATGCCATGTCACATGGACTTCCTTAGTTAAGATGCTTATTGTTTTTTGTTTTTTTTTTGGTGGTCTTATTTCCAATTCGCTAAATCTTTTTCAGTTTTATATAGTGATTTAGTGGATGTGATAAGTGAAATTACTCTCTTACCCTTCTGTGTTAAAAAATAAAAAACCATAAAAGCAAACTTCTTGGGATAGAATAGTGAAATAAATTAGGAAACAGAGTAATTTCACAAACTCTTCAGTGATACCATTTTATCTCCAAGCCATGATACACGCCAAATTCTTGGTTGCAAATTGGGTACCACGTGATATCCTTTGCGCACATTCGGACCGTCCAAAAATACAACCGACGGTCCAGATTGAAAGTACCAAACGGAATTTCTCTACATACACTATTAAACAACGCAAAAGTACACGAGGAAACTACACACAAAAAAGAGATAAAACAGCTACTACTTGTGTAATTTGAGAATGTTAATCTGTTAATTAAAGCATCCAACTCCAAACCAATTGGCTAAGAGTGCAGAGGCTGCCCAAGCTCATATACTAGTTTTGGAGGAGATAATTAACCGATGTGGGACAAATCCCAACAGACCATCCGAGGCTTCAACAAGTTTGTCAATTTTGGTTCCTTCTTCAGCCGGTTTACTTTTGTCTGCTGTGGAAATGGGCAACTCCTCGGCACCGACCTTTTTCCCGTCGGTCAAGGGCTGTATGGGACTAAGACGGTCCTTGCCTTTGCCCCAAACGAAAGCGTACAGGCCGATAGCGAATATGATGGCTCCAATAATACTGAAAAGTGAGATGATGAGGGGGGAAAATTACGACACGTATATAAAAGGAAGAGAAAGTAATAATTCACTTGTGTGAAATTTGAGTGATTGGTTTTCTTCGTTGGTTCGTTCGTTGGACACTCTTTCTGAGTCATGGTTGAAGGGTCTAAACGAACCTAGTTACTCAACTTCCGATTCGTGTCAATTAAAGCTTATTTGAAACCGACTCTTTTTTATACAAGCTCAACATTTTAACCTGTTTTTGAGCTTCTCTTTAGTTCATTTTCATGTGTAGCTAGGATCCCCTGCCTATTCGTGGTTCGGGCTAGGCTGGTTTGAAAAATATTTGAATTGGTCTTGGTTCTAAGCCTTGAAGCCGAAATCAAACCCGAACCCAGCTCGTTTAAACAACTTTCTGGTCAACTAAACTCAACTCGTTTATAGCAGCCTAATCTACTTCAGAAGATTAAAAAGCTCCAATTACATTGGGGACTGGAGTAAAAGAATTCAAGGGGTGTTTATCGTAGCACTTTCTCGAAAGAAATTCGAAAGATTGTGGAAGAGTTATTCGCGCAAGATAATGTACCTTCCGAGGTGGATTTTCTCTGCTAAAATGATGGAACCCAAGACAGCAACAATGATCATGCAAAGTGGGTTAAAGGCAGTAACAAACACCGGTCCTCTTGTCTTCATCACAAGCCCTTGAACATAATATGTGATTCCGGAGCTAATTATTCCCTGAAATTAATACGTACTAATTAATTAATCACAGTATTCAATACAATTAAACAATTCTTCCATTTATTCTTTAAAAAAAAAATCTTCTATTAGTTGAATTTTTTCATTTGAAATACTCAAACTCTCAAAGTACATAACTTCGTTTTTCTCATTGTTTTAACTAATTAGGGAGACAGCGGGTGATGAGAGAATGGCAAAACACAAGGAGGTGTTCGGTATGAACCGTATAAACAGGAGCAAGTAGTAGAGTTCCAGCCGATCGCCCAAATGCCAGGATGATGCTCGGCCACCAGGGTTAGCGCTGCGCTCTGCACTGTGCCCATCAAGCATATCCAGAAAGCCAAAGACATCTCTGCTGGGTACTTCTTCACCGTTATCGACTGCCAGCATAAACAAGATCAGTTCCAACCACCGTATAAACTAATATGCATACATGAGTTTTGCGGGCCGATCATATGGAATTTCGGTTCAATTTTAAGCGGGCTACGCATCGTCAAGATGCACAATCGATGGGCACGTAAACTAACGCGAATACTAAAATTATCAAAAGAATTAAGATGCATGAGTATTAATTGAGGACTCACTTGCAAAATGAAGAAAGAGGCCCATGCAAAACAACCAACAAGAATACAGAGCGTCCCAGTGAGCCAGTGCTTGTCCGAGGGGTCGTTGCTTTGCACAAGATGGCTAGCTTTTTGGGACCAAATGAAATTGATGATTGGGCCTTTGTATATGGTCATGATTAGGGCTCCTGCAAATGTTAGTAGGGTTCCCAGCACCTTCGCCTGGCTTCTCTCTTCTTTTATCTTCACTTGCTCTAATCTGATAGTAAACAAATTAAATTTGACAGTCAATTTGTAAGTATCTCCACATAATTTTACAGTCGGTTGTGAATCCTACTCGAAATCGGTTAATTTTTCTCGTTTTCGGAAATAAAATAAAATTCACAGGCAATAGAGAAAGCAAAACAAAATAATGTGAGAGATCCATGACGTACCATGTTACACTAAAAGCCCATCAACATGAGTCACAATCTCATTTCCTAAGTCTCTAATGTTAAATTTCTTGGAGGGTTCCAACCTAAAACCAATTGGCAATAGGTGGAGTAGCCTCTAGAATTTATTAACCAAGCTTGGGTGGCTTAGATGAGCGATGTGGGACAAGTCTAACACTCTCCCTCACGTGCATACCTCACGTGCAGCCCGGATGCACGTGGAGGTGACTGACTAGGAGCTGACTGACTGACTTGGGCGACAGAGATGACAGATACTTTCCCACGAGACGTGAGGCCACCCAAGACCTAGCTCTAATACCATGTTAAATTTATTGGAGGGTTCCAACCTAAAACCAATTGGCAATAGGTAGAGTAACCTCTAGAATTTATTAATTAAACTTGGGTGGATTAGATGAGCGATGTGGGACAAAGTCTAACACTCCCCCTCACGTGCAGCCCGGATACACGTGAAGGTGCGAATTGAGCTGACCAGAAGATTTGTTTCGGGTGACAGAGACTTTTCTCACAAGACGTGAGGCCACCCAAGACTTAGCTCTGATACCATGTTAAATGGTATCATAATGCGATTTCATCCTATCGCGCGCAACACACTTTGTTTTGGTCACTCAAATGAATTTCGAAAGCAAAAAGACATAACAGGGACATCGCGGGCATTTCAAGAAACAAGCTAGTCAAGGAATCTAAATTTTTTCTTGGGTTTCTTTTTTGATAAAATGACCTTTCAATCTACCTTTTGGAAAAAAAAAAAAAAAAAAAAACCAAAGTTAACACGTTTCCTTTCGCGTCCCTCTTTTTTCCGACTAGTCATTTTGTAACTCCTTAACTTGCCTCCGCTTTTACTCATGCATGCATACGTGCATAGATTACTCTCTATCTCTTTCGAAATTATCCGCTCATTTGAAAAGACTGATGATTTTAGAAATCATTGATGATTTTAGAAATCGTGAGGAAAAATAACAATTAAAATGAACAAAACTTTCAAAGAATTTGAGCCGTTAAACTCTATAAAGCTAATTTGCACATTTGAAAATTAAATGTGAGCACCCGAAATCAATCTCTCTCTCTCTCTCATATAGGAAAATTCTAAAATCAGCCTAATGGGCTGACAATAATAGGTGTGTGAATGTGTATTAAATGGTGTAAAAAAATAAACAGAAATACATATTTTCCTTACCTTTTAGTGTGCTTATCGTCAGCCCAGTGGATTGACAATAGCAAGATCGTTTATCTTTATCCCTTTTGAAATTCCATCTGCTTTTTGCTTTGCATCTTTTTTTCTGATAGTTTTAGTTTGTGTTTTGCACATAGAATCATCATCTAGTGGTACACCAAAAATCAATTCGTGGGCCCATTCATCCCATATTTTTACTTTCATCTCTGCTACGGGTACCGACCATGTACAGATGGGTCCGTGGGACCCACCTACGGGTACCACACAGCAGATGAATCAATTAGAACCATTTTATTTTGAGCTGATTTTTGACCCAATTCTATAAGTAAATGTTACTACTCCCTCCGTCCCTTTTTAAATGTCCTGCTTCGTAACTCCAACTTATTAAAAAGACGTCATCATTATACCTTTCACATCAACTTTTTCATTCACTTTCCCTACTTACCCATCATCATTACACTTTTATTCACTAACTTTTCAAAATGGAATCTACTTTTAGGGACAAAATAGACAATTCACCAATTTTTACCCACTAACTTTACAAAATGGACACTTATTAAGGGACAGCCCAAAATGGAATACTGGACTGTAATAAAGGGACGGAGGGAGTATAAAATAATGAACGGATCATATCTGTCATTTGGGACCCGTAAGTGGGTCCCATGGACGGTACTCTATGGATCAGTACCCATATCGTTTTCGATTTTAACTTTTCCCCTGTCCTATCACCTTTCACCCACATATCAGGAGTTTGTTCTCAACTAATATATGCCAAGATCATGATGACAGTACTCATTTTATTCTTTCAAGAATTTAAATAATTTTTGCAAGAAAAGATACTTTGTAGGGCTTACCGGAGAATAAGTGCAAGGACAAAGGTAACAGCAGGAACGGCGTTCATTATGGCAGAAGCAAACGATGCCGAAGTCAAATTCATCCCCAAATAAGATAAGTTCTGATCAAGAATTGGCCTGATCATACAATCAAATGTACAAACAACTGTCTTAGGTTCGAGCTCATTTAATTTTAAGTCTAGTTTAACAATATCGATCGATCCAATCAAGAGGGAACTTTCTTAATTAGTTGAAATTCTCTGGTACTGATAATCTCATGCATGATTTCTCTCTTCGCATTTTCTCACTATTAGATATATGAGTATAATGAGTTTGTATGAACAAGTGGCTATTGACAAAGCTCAATAGAGGAAATGTATTCATGTAGCCGACCCCAAGTGATTGGGATATAAGACTCGATTTGGTTTAGATATAGGTAATAGTGTGTACATATATAGTTATAGTATAATTACAATTGTCTAAGATAATATGGCGAAATCGAGATCATTACTCTAGAATTTGGTTATATATATAGAAACATTACTCTAGAATGGCCAGGACCATGATCTTTAAGAAGATTGAGACTGTCATCTTTGGCCTTATTTGCCTGTGAAAACACAAGGAAATCAAACACAAGTACATAATGAGTTCCATGCATGCAAATACGGAGTATTAGATATCACCGAAGTACATATTGTTTCTTTTTTCTCGGCAAAATAAATTTATGAAATATTTGTAGAAGAAAAACAACGCTTAAACGGATTAAGGGCACTATGGCAAGTGTCACCCACCAAAAAATCATCATCTGTCCCCAATCCATGTCCACTACTTGCCCTTCCCGATGACTTTAAATTTAAAAATGGGCTAACAATTTATCAGAAAGTGAAGTGGGGAAGGGCACGAGACAAGGTGGGGACTGGGAACGGAGACGAAAGAGCTAGCTTAATTTGGTCTTATTGACCATATTTAAAAGGGGAAAGCAAAGAATAAAATCGTTGAGTACCATATGATACTAAGGGAAAAAATTTGTTCATCTTTAAAATTTGTAATACAACCATGTATCGATCGACCACTATCTTAGGATACTGGTCAATTTATATGTTGGTAAACACAAACATTGGACGTCTCTCAAAATGCATCGTAAATAGCAATAAAAGACCTTTCGAAGAAAAACGCGAAGGGCGCGAGAGAGATTGCAGCAATGGCATTGCGGTAAACGATGAGCACATAACGGCTCATCCCTTGTTTGAGGGTAGCATCACTTATTATGTACATCCCAGCAGACCCACACTGCAATCCCACCATTAGCAAATATGGCATGGCCTTCTTGAGCCCTAGTTGCAACATCCCACAACATGTCTGATCCCCCATGTCTCTCTCTCTCTCTCTCTCTCTCTCTCTGCAGTTCTAAACCATTAACAGCTAGTGAGAGATCAAGAAGCTATGAGGCCTGCTTATATATACACAAAGAAATGGCAAAAATAAAGATGAATCCATTTCATGGTATGTATAGATTCTTATCTCCACAAGTTTCACAAGGCACTCCATTAATTATGTACAAAATACTTCTTGCTTTTAGTGATGATGCGTGCAAAACTCTGAGTGCTTATTTCTTATACAAAAGAATCCATTTTCTTTTGGTTTCTTAGCACTCTTTTTGGGGGGATGTGGAATATATGCAATGGAACAAATACAATGAGGGGTATATCTGTGTGCATGATAATGGAATCAAAATCAGCACCTTTAACTTGATGAAATCAAGAGTCTTTGCTTAAAAACTACGAGATTGTTTATGATACTTCATCCGCCCCAAAATGTTTGTCCAGTCCGCAAAACGAGAATTAAAAAATTATGCATTTCTTTCCAAAAAAAAATTCAAACTTTTTTTTATAAATTAAAAGAACTCATTGATCATAGGAAAAATGACCGACAGTGGTGTACGGAAGGCTTAATTGCCACTTTGATGGGGTGTAGTTTTGAAATCCCCAATAAATGACATCACAACAATATTGACCAAGACATGGTAAACATAATTTCTTCAGACCATTCTACCGTTGTACCCACCCTCCCTTTACCGATCTCTCCCTCTCCTAACCAAAGAAAAACATCTCTCTCTCTCTCTCTCTCTCTCTCCCTCCCTCCTGTTAGGACTTGAGATTCCTCTGAAATCTTTCATGATTTCTGCTGGATGAGACGCTATCATCCCCAAACTTGGCGGCACTTAGGCGGCCAAAAGATGAGGCAGTGGTGGCGTTTCCCCGGTGGTTTATATAGTGATTTAGTGGAGGTGGTAAGTGAAATTACTCTTTTACCCTTCCGTGTTTAAAAAAAAAACACCATAAAAGCAAACTTCTTGGGATAGAATAGTGAAATAAATTAGGAAACAGAGTAATTTTACAAACTCTTCAGTGACACCATTTTATCTCCAAGCCATGATACACGCCAAATTCTTGGTTGCAAATTGGGTACCACGTGATATCCTTTGCGCACATTCGGGCTGTCCAAAAATACAACCGATGGTCCAGATTGAAAGTACCAAACGGAATTTCTATACATACACTATTAAACAACGCAAAAGTACACGAGGAAGCTACACACAAAAAAGAGATAAAACAGCTACTACTTGTGTAATTTGAGAATGTTCATCGGACCATCCGAGGCTTCAACAAGTTTGTCAATTTTGGTTCCTTCTTCAGCCGGTTTAGT
This sequence comes from Rhododendron henanense subsp. lingbaoense, assembly GCA_020567845.1. Classification (NCBI taxonomy): domain Eukaryota; kingdom Viridiplantae; phylum Streptophyta; class Magnoliopsida; order Ericales; family Ericaceae; genus Rhododendron; species Rhododendron henanense. Next base: position 33,949,107 of record CM036315.1, on the reverse strand, counting down.
TATGTCTGCTGTGGAAATGGGCAACTCCCCGGCACCGACCTTTTTCCCGTCGGTCAAGGGCTGTACGGGACTAAGACGGTCCTTGCCTTTGCCCCAAACGACAGCGTACAGGCCGATAGCGATTATGATGGCTCCAATAATACTGAAAAGTGAGATGATGAGTGGGAAAATTAGGACACGTATATAAAAGGAAGAGAAAGTAATAATTCACTTGTGTGAAATTTGAGTGATTGGTTTTCTTCGTTGGTTCGTTCATTGGACACTCTTTCTGAGTCATGGTTGAAGGGTTTAAACGAACCTAGTTACTCAACTTCCGATTCGTGTCAATTAAAGCTTATTTGAAACCGACTCTTTTTTATACAAGCTCAACATTTGAACCTGTTTTAGAGCTTCTCTTTAGTTCATTTTCATGTGTAGCTAGGATCCCCTGCCTATTCGTGGTTCGGGCTAGGCTGGTTTGAAAAATATTTGAATTGGTCTTGATTCTGAGCCCTGAAGCCGAAATCAAACCCGAACCCAACTCGTTTGAACAACTTTCTGCTCAACTAAACTCAGCTCGTTTATAGCAGCCTAATCTACTTCAGAAGATTTAAAAAGCTCCAATTACATTGGAGACCAGAGTAAAATTAAGAATTCAAGGGGTGTGTATCGTAGCACTTTCTCGAAAGAAAAAATTCGAAAGATTGTGGAAGAGTTATTCGCGCAAGATAATGTACCTTCCGAGGTGGATTTTCTCTGCTAAAATGATGGAACCCAAGACAGCAACAATGATCATGCAAAGTGGGTTAAAGGCAGTAACAAACACCGGTCCTCTTGTCTTCATCACAAGCCCTTGAACATAATATGTGATTCCGGAGCTGATTATTCCCTGAAATTAATACTAATTAATTAATCACAGTATTCAAAACAATTAAACAATTCCAATTATTCTTACACAAAATCTTCTATTAGTTGAATTTTGCATTTGAAATACTCAAACTCTCAAAGTACATAACTTCGTTTTTCTCACTTTCTCACTGTTTTAACCAATTAGAGAGACAGCGGGCGATGAGAGAATGGCAAAACACAAGGAGGTGTTCGGTACGAACCGTATAAACAAAAGCAAGTAGTCTAGAGTTCCAGCCGATCGCCCAAATGCCAGGATGATGCTCGGCCACCAGGGTTAGCGCTGTGCTCTGCACTGCGCCCATCAAGCATATCCAGAAAGCCAAAGACAGCTCTGCCGGGTACTTCTTTACCGTTATCGACTGCCAGCATAAACAAGATCAGTTCCAACCACCGTATAAATTAAACCTCAATAACATGTACGCAATATATCATCGAAAACCATTAGTACTCGTTTTTAATATTATATGCATGAGTTTTGTGGGCCGACCATATGGAATTTTGGTTCGATTTTAAGCAGGCTAACCATTGTCGGAATGCACAATCGATGGGCGCATAAACTGACGCGAATACTAAAATTATCAAAAGAATTAAGATGCATGAGTATTAATTGAGGACTCACTTGCAAAATGAAGAATGAGGCCCATGCAAAACAACCAACAAGAATACAGAGGGTCCCAGTGAGCCAGTGCTTGTCCGAGGGGTCATTGCTTTGCACAAGATGGCTAGCTTTTTGGGACCAAATGAAATTGATGATTGGGCCTTTGTATATGGTCATGATCAGGGCTCCTGCAAATGTTAGTAGGGTTCCCATAACCTTTGCTTGGCTTCTCACTTCTTTAATCTTCACTTGCTCTAATCTGATTAACAAATTAAATTTTACAGTCAATTTGCAAGTAATCTCCACATAATGCATATATCACAGAAAAGGAATGTACTATTTTACAGTCGGTTGTGAATCCTACTCGGAATCGGTTAATTTTTCTCGTTTTCAGAAGGGAAAAAAAAAAAATTCACAGGCAACAGAGAAAGAAAAACGAATAATGTGAGAGATCCGTGACGTATCATGTTAAACTAAAAGTCCATCAAGACGAGTCACGATCTCATTTCCTAAGTGTCTAAATCGTAATTTGAATTCATCTTATCGCAACAAACTTTGTTTTGGTCACTCAAGTGAATTCCACATCAATTTGTCACACCTTAACCACACCCCTCTCACATACATGTGAATCCCTAGTATTTATTGTGGAATTTTCACACATGCATGTGAGAGAAGTGTGGTTGGGATGTGACACATGAGAAACTTTTTTGTATAACCGGTATACCAAACCTTTTGTATCCCCCCTTCACAAATATTATGACACGTGGCAAAGTGTAATTTACGAGGACTTCAACTGTAATTTATTCCAGGAGTCTTGTTGTGCTAAAGTAATTGACGATGTTTTGTCTCCTGTTGTCGCAAACAGGAGGACTCCGGGGTTGTAGTGCCCCAAAATGTCACCGTTTTGATATCTAATTTTCAATTCGTTTGAATCAGTACAATTTATTTATTTATTTTAATCATTTTATCCTGAAGGGTCATAATTAATTTTTGACTTTAAGACTCTCGTTAGTTAGTCCTAAGAGATATTTGGTTATACGACTTTCTTAGGGCTAACCAACGAGAGTCTTAGAGTCAAAAATAATTTATGACCCCTTAGAATAAAATGATCAGAAAAATAAGATCTTTATACCGGTTCAAACGGATTGAAAATTAGAGCAATTAATTTTTTTAGACTGTTTATATTACTCTTCGATTAAAAAATATGGTTAAAAAAATTACTGTTTTAACCTTATTTTTTAATCGAATAGTAATATAAACAGTCTAAAAAAAATTAATTGCTCTAATTTTTAATTCGTTTGAACCGGTATGAAGATCTTATTTTTCTGATTATTTTATCCTAAAGGGTCTAATTGGTTTGAACCGGTATGAAGATCTTATTTTTCTGATTATTTTTTCCTAAAGGGTCATAATTAATTTTTTACTCTAAGACTCTCGTTAGTTAGTCCTAAGAGATATTTGGTTCTACGACTTTCTTAGGGCTAACCAACGAGAGTCATAGAGTCAAAAATTATTTATGACCCTATAAAATAAAATGATCATAAAAATAAAATTTCCGCACCAATTCAAACGGATTGAAAATTGGAGCACTTAACTTTTTAACCCTATTTTTTAATATATAAATGGTCTAAAGATTGTTGAAAAATTAAATGCTCTAATTTTCAATCCGTTTGAACCGGTATGAAGATCTTATTTTTCTGATTATTTTATCCTAAGGGGTCATAAATAATTTTTAACTCTAGGACTCTCGTTGGTTAGCCCTAAGAAAGTTGTAGAACCAAATATCTCTTAGGACTAACTAACAAGAGTCTTAGAGTCAAAAATTAAGTATAACCCTTTAGAATAAAATGATAAAAAAAAAAAATCTTTACACTGATTCAAACGAATTGAAAATTAGAGCTCGAAACAGTGACGTTTTGGGGGCACTACAACCCCCGAGTCCTCCTGTTTGTGACACCTGGAGACAAAACATCGTCAATTACTTTAGCAGAACAAGACTCCTGGAATAAATTACAGTTGAAGTCCTCGTAAATTACACTTTGCCACGTGTCATAATATTTGTGAAGGGGGATACAAAAGGTTTGGTATACTGGTTATACAAAAAAAGTTTCTCTGTGACACATTGATACATTGATGTGTTCCTAACATTTCCTTTTCAAGAAACAAACTAGTCAAGGAATCTAAATTTTTTCTTGAGTTTCTTTTTTGATAAAATGACCTTTCAATCTACCTTTTGGGAAAAAAAAAAAAAAAAACCAAAGTTAACACATTTCCTTTCGCGCGTCCCTCTTTTTTCCGACTAGTCATTTTGTAACTCCTTGCCTCCGCTTTTACTCATGCATGTATACGTGCAGAGATTACTCTCTATCTCTTTCGAAATTATCCGCTCATTTGAAAAGACTGATGATTTTAGAAATCGTGAGGAAAAATAACAATTAAAATGAACAAAACTTTCAAAGAATTTGAGCCGTCAAACCCTATAAAGCTAATTTGCACATTTGAAAATTAAATGTGAGCACCCGAAATATATATATATATATATATATATATATATATCTCTCTCTCTCTTATATAGGAAAATTCTAAAATCAGCCCAATGGGCTGACAATAATAGGTGTGTAAATGTGTATTAAATGGTGTAAAAAATAAACAGAAATACATATTTTTCTTACCTTTTAGTGTATCGTCAGTCCAGTGGACTGACAAGAGCAAGACCGTTATATCTTTATCCCTTTTGAAATTCCATCTGCTTTTTGCTTTGCATCTTTTTTCTGATAGTTTTGGTTTGTATTTTGCACATAGAATCATCATCTAGTGGTACACCAAAAATCAATTCGTCGGCCCATTCATCCCATATTTTTACTTTCAGCTCTGCTACGGGTACCGACCATGAACAGATGTGTCCGTGGGACCCACCTACGGGTACCACACGGCAGATGAATCGATTAGAACCATTTTATTTTGAGCTTATTTTTTACCCAATTCTATAAGTAAATGTTACTATAAAATTATGAACGGACCAGATCTGTCATTTGGGACCCGTAAGTGGGTCCCACGGACGGTACTCTTTGGGTCAGTACCCATATCGTTTTCGATTTTAACTTTTCCCCTGTCCTATCACCTTTCACCCAACATATCAGGAGTTTGTTCTCAACTATATGCCAAGATCATGATGACAGTAATCATTTTATTCTTTCAAGAATTTAAATAATTTTTGCCAGAAAAGATACTTTGTAGGGCTTACCGGAGAATAACTGCAAGGACAAAGGTAACAGCAGGAACGGCGTTCATTATGGCAGAAGCAAACGATGCCGAAGTCAAACTCATCCCCAAATAAGTTAAGTTCTGATCAAGAATTGGCCTGATCATACAATCACATGTACAACAACTGTCTTAGGTTCGAGCTCATTTAATTTTAAGTCTAGTTTAACAATTACTAATTTCCAATCAAGAGGGAACTTTCTTAATTAGTAGTTGAAATTCTAGTGATAATCTCATGATTTCTCTCTTTGCATTTGCTCACTATTATAGATATAGGTAATAGTGTGTATATATTTAGTTATAGTAATTAATTACAAGGACACTGGTTTTGGCGCTCAAAAAATGTACGTAGGCGCTCCACTTTGTACTGTACAAAAATGGAGCGTGAAAATCAATTTCCTAATTACAATTGTCTAAGATAATATGGCGAAAACGAGATCGATCATTACTCTAGAATGGCCAGGACCATGATCTTTAAGAAGATTGAGACTGTCATCTTTGGCCTTATTTGCCTGTGAAAACACAAGGAAATCAAACACAAGTACATAATGAGTTCCATGCATGCAAATACGGAGTATTAGATATCACCGAAGTACATATTGTTTCTTTTTTCTCGGCAAAATAAATTTATGAAATATTTGTAGAAGAAAAACAACGCTTAAACGGATTAAGGGCACTATGGCAAGTGTCACCCACCAAAAAATCATCATCTGTCCCCAATCCATGTCCACTACTTGCCCTTCCCGATGACTTTAAATTTAAAAATGGGCTAACAATTTATCAGAAAGTGAAGTGGGGAAGGGCATGAGACAAGGTGGGGACTGGGAACGGGGACGAAAGAGCTAGCTTAATTTGGTCTTATTGACCATATTTAAAAGGGGAAAGCAAAGAATAAAATCGTTGAGTACCATATGATACTAAGGGAAAAAATTTGTTCATCCTTAAAATTTGTAATACAACCATATATCGATCGACCACTATCTTAGGATACTGGTCAATTTATATGTTGGTAAACACAAACATTGGACGTCTCTCAAAATGCATCGTAAATAGCAATAAAAGACCTTTCGAAGAAAAACGCGAAGGGCGCGAGAGAGATTGCAGCAATGGCATTGCGGTAAACGATGAGCACATAACGGCTCATCCCTTGTTTGAGGGTAGCATCACTTATTATGTACATCCCAGCAGACCCACACTGCAATCCCACCATTAGCAAATATGGCATGGCCTTTTTCAACCCTAGATGCAACATCCCATGGCCACAGCATGTTTGGTCCCCCATCTCTCTCTCTCTCTCTCTCTCTCTCTCTCTCTCTCTCTCTCTCTCTCTGCAGTTCTAAACCATTTACAGTGAGAGATCAAGAAGCTATGAGGCCTACTTATATATACATGGCAAAAGCAAAGATAAATCCATTTCATGGTATGTATAGATTCTTATCCACAAGTTTCACAAGGCACTCCATTAATTGTGTACAAAATAATTCTTGCTTTTAGTGATGATGCGTGCAAAACTCTGAGTGCTTATTTCTTATGCAAAAGAATCCATTTTCTTTTGGTTTCTTAGCACTTTTTTTTGTAGGGAGTGGGAATGCAATGGAACAAATACAATGAGGGGTATATCCGTGTGCATGATAATGGAATCAAAATCAGCACCTTTTGATGAAGTCATCAAGAGAGTCTTTTGCTTAACATTCTACTTAAAAAAAATATCAACTCCCAATTGGCCATCAGTATACTATAGTGGGGATTCCATGAAATGCATGCACCAACATTCTACTTGAAATATCAACACCTTTCATTTGATGAAGTCAAGAGTCTTTGCTTAAAAACTACTACGAGATTGTTTACTATAGTTCAAGAAATCAGTTATGCTATCGAAAGCCCATTAGGGTGTCAATAAGGCAAGAAGAATACAAAGAAACACAGTTTTTGATACACTTTAAAAACTTCTCAAGGCACTTTATGGACAGCCCTGCCATTTTGCTGTTATTAGCATTTTTCTTGAAAAATAGGCTTTTGTGTTTGAATGCCGGAGAAATCTAGCTAGGGTTCGCACATTCGTAGCAATAAACAAAGTTATGACAAGCTTTGCAATGTTAGCTATGAACGTTAAACCGGGGTGTAATTACGAAAGAGTCCACGATATGAAAAGTTTTGGTTATGAGAGTTTATGGCTATGCGATGGGTATTATGGTCTTTCTGCAGGGCCGGCTCATATATTTTAGAGGCCTGAAGCGAATTTCCTATATTGAACCCTTTACGTATTCATGATTTTTTTTTTTAAAAGAAGATAAAAGTACAAAAATAACAAAAAAAAATCAAACTAAAAGGATAAAATTATGACAACATAAATGTTAAAAAGATATGATTGCAAGAGTTTTTGAAGAAAATAAGATACAATTGTGTTTTTATTTGGAAGTATTTTAATATTAATATGTAAGTTACATTACAGTGGGACCTCAATGTTGGACCAAAATTCAGGGGCCGGAAGCGGTCGCTTCTCTTGCCTCCCCTATGAGCCGGCCCTGTCTTTCTGTTATGAGTCTGTTCTAATCGAGGAGAGTTATGAGACTTTGTGGTAATCCTTGTTATGGTCCTTTGTAGTTTTGAATTTACCAGATGGTAAAATAACAAAAAGGTGTATGCATGGTATTTCTTTACATGGAGTAGACTGTAGTTGCTTCCTTCATTAATGCTAGTTGAAGTACCGAGCCAAACTTGTACTGACAATTCCCAATCACTTGGAAAGGGGTCAATTTGGGGTCAAATACAATATTGCGAGATTCATGATTTTTGTGTTGATAAATTGGGGAACAATAAAAACTAAAAAAAATGGAAAGAGTAACTATATGAACAAAAGTTTTGAATCTCTCTCTCTCTATGAAAAACCCCTAGTCGCTTCTCTTCCTTCCCCTCCCTCGCCCTAGGGTTTTCACCACCCTCATGCAGCAGTGGGAGGGGAGGGCTTTACCGTTTTTTTTGTTGGAAAAATGGAATTTTATTAAACTCGAAGAGGGTACATCAAGTAAAAGGGAATGGAGAACCAGAAAGTTCACCACTACCCTAAAAAGACAAAGAAAATAAAATGAAAATTACACCCGACGACACCTAAATGATGAGTCTTCTAACATCGTCAAGGTTTCTTTTGATATCCTCTACCGTATACACTTTTACATCAAAATATTTTTCTTCCTCTACAGTGATGGTGTTTTCGCTTTCAATAACTCCTCCTTTTCAGTAAGGGTTTTCTCACTCGATCTCAAAAAATTGAGAATTTCTTTGGGTTGACCCTTTCAATCGAAACTTATGGTGAAGTGTGTGTTTTTTTCCGGGAAATGTTTGACTGGTTTGGGGCCGGTATAGCCATTGGGTTGAGTCCCCACCGTTGTGGTTGCTTGGTTCCCGGTATAGGGACTAGTTATCATTTTCGCAAAAAAGAAAAATTGGGAAACAATAATGACATATTTCGTGTTGTGATTGGTATGAGTATTGCTTCATATTAGATTGTTACCACCAACTCGTCTAAAAGCTTAAACTATTAGAGAGCGGGGGTAGCTTTATTATTATATTCTCAACATGTCCTCACACGTGTAGCTAGGCTTTTTTAGCAGCATCTACAAGTTAGAATTTTGCGCTATGACATTTTAGATTGTTAGCTTAAAAGACTCAATAATAATATTTAGGTGTAGCAGCTAATTTAAAATAGCACAGTGCACTACTAAAACTCGCTCCCTCACTGTAGTATTTCTCGCCTTAATCATATTTTCGTGACAAATTTGGCACAGGGAATGGGGCACGTAGTATTATTTATTTTGGATAACACAGTGGGCAGCTTACGTGTACTTTTTATCAATCGTGGGGATCTAATCTCACCGTCCACTTGTGGAGAGCCCAATTAAAGTCCGAACAATTGTTTCGTATAAACTAGCTCCAAACAAATTAATAGCACCTGAAATGCTTCGAATCTGAAATATTAGAGAGCGAGTAAACTCTTAAATCCAAAGTCTTGACCGCCAAACGATAGGGTTGTCACATATATAGTATTAGTTCGTATTATACTTTTTAAATTACCACACTATGAACAGAACTACTAGACGTGTTTTTATCAAACTTGCGTAAAATGTATACTACTTTTGTTGTGGGCTCTCTGAAATGTCACAGTGCCAAATGGGAACACCAATCGCATACAAACAGTGGAGTAATTTGCTGCCAAGCATCTCCCTGTAAAGCAGTGCAGAGCGGTCGATCCAGCCGTTCATCTCGGCAATTGACAGCTCAGATTTTAACCGAGCAATGGATGGTTCAGATTTATATGCGATTTCTATGCACTCAGATTCGATCCGAGCCGTTCGTTTTGAGATGAACGGCCGGATCAATCGCTCTGCACCCACTTGACAGGAAGCTGCTCGGCAGCATCCCCGGATCCGTGAGTCGTCTCTCCTAGTTTGGTGGTATTTAACTTGAATATTACGGAAGTACTAAAGTTTTTTTTTTCCCAAAGATAGACTAGACATTTTGTAGGTCCAATCAATGCTAGTGCGTGTTATATCCTGCCTTTGTTTTTCTGGAATTTTAACTCCAGGTGCTTGCCATTCAGAATGCACGAGTCCTCTTGCGCTTTAGTTCATTGAAAAAAAAAAAAATTCAACACCCGTAATGGCTGTGAATCAGTAGCCGACCAATACGTAACAGGAACCGGCCGTTACACCCTGCTATATCGATTTTTAAATCCTTGCCATAGACACGTCTTAGACACTCATGTTCGTGTTGTATTATACAGTATCGTTAGGTGACGGCCGGTAGTAAATTACATAACAATGTGCCTGAAAGGCTAAAGATATATAGCAAATTAATGCAAGTTGTTTTTTCTTTGAATATGTACAAATCTAGATAATTAAAAGGACTACTATAATGCTTTTAAAGACATTTTAATGCTTCAAATCCATATCGTATCGAAGGAAAGGGGGCTACAGTGAGCAAAATACAGCAGCATGCAGCAGCACGCAATTTTACCGTTTATAAGTGTGGACAGTCCGAATTTTAAATAACTCTTCCAACTTTTCCTTTGGTAAAGATATTTTTTAAATCTTGACTATTGATTATTGAGATGGACGGTAAGATATGGCACAGCTGCACGCTATTGTATTTGGTCACAGTAGCCCGCTCCCATATTGAAGGCCTTTCCAGTCGAAAGAGATCCAGTCAAAGGAATCTCCACTATTAAAGTGATTGTTTCGTGGGTTCAATCATTCACTTTAAGATTAATTTGTTTCAGGTGAACACATACAAATTTCATTATGTGAAAAAGGAAAAAGTAAAAAGAAATGAAAAAAGTCATTATCGAAGGAGTATATTAATATATTATGGCTTTGTTGAGGATTTGGCTAAACATGCATTCTTAACTTTGGGTCCCTGAAGAATTTATCCGGTCATTATTTTTAGAACTTCGAAATTAATCAAGGTGCACGCAAGTCTTCTCGGTATGACATCTGATTACCCAACAAAAAATTGTATGGTTTTGCTCATTTAGTATTTCTACCCTATGTTTTAAATTTTATTTCGGAAAAGAAGTTCAAATGCTTTTAGAAATTCATTCGTTTTAACTTTTGAATACAAATTCAAAAGATATTTGTAACAAACTCTGTTTAGTTCAGACAATATTTTTATCATTTCAAAAAAAGTACCTTTCGTGTATACCATTAAACCTACCTCAACAAGCACTGGTTTGGAAATTCCAGTTCCTCAGAGATGATCCGAACATGGCCTATGTATTTTTCTAGGGGCCGGTAACCGAATCAATTTTCATTGAATATACATCCATGCTTTCCTTCTCATTATACTTAAAAGAACAGAACAAACCTCCTCATCAATCTTTTTTTATATTTTTTATAACCAGGTTTGTACAATTATGATATTTTCAGGGGGGGAAATGGATATGTAAACCCTGAATAGGTGAAGTGATGATATGCTCCACTCCAACTAAAAAAAGCTATTGACAAAGAAAGCACCAAATTGCCAAAAGAACCATATAAAACAAATAGTGGATATATATTGATCCTGCAGATCGAATAATGCAGTACTGGATTTTCCTTCTTTTAGGTTTAATTTAGGCATACCACCTAATAAATCAGACACCCAACAAGAAAAAAAAAAGAACATCCGGCTTGCATTATTGTAGGAGAAAAGATTAATTGCAAAGTAGTAGAGAACATAGATAGTGCATGATGATCAAGTGGGGAGAAAAAAAAAAAAAATCAAGTGGGGAGAAAAGATCATATGAAATCTGCCACTATATTTATCAACATGTAGGGATAGTATGTGTCGATTAGTTACAGGAATCCTGATAGGAAGTGGGAGGTATATATAATTAGCAGAGATTCTTCCACTAAATGATTCAAAGCTAGTGAAGCTAGCTTGAAGCTATATATGAAAAACCCTAGGTAGCTTAGGTAGTTTGTATGATTTGCGACGTTTTGATCTCTTTAATAATCAATCCACAATCGATATCTTAACCGGTCTAGCAACCGAAAGCAAGACAATCGAATAACACAACATTAATGTAGGTGGAAAACTCCTAAATGGATAAAAACCATGCACGGGAAGTAGTCGTGCACTATACTCATTGTGTAGTTACAAGCTAACTTATTTTAATTGTGAATCTGTTCAAAAAAATCTCCCTAAGCTCTATTTGCTGAATCATCGTTCACCAAAACCAGTACTATTTGACCACCGCTGCTCTGAATCCTCAAGCTTTTCGATTGCCTTCTAGAGATTCACCGAAGGACTTCTTCTTGCCTCTAGGAATCTTTAATTTCTTAGGGCATCTCCCAAACTAAACGTGAATGAATTCTTCTTGCCAATTAAGGAGTCTTTCTTAGGGCTTCTCTCAAACTAAACACAAACTGATCACTGATGTAGAAAAAAGATAGCACTTGGAGATTTGTATCTACGGTTCAAGAACCTATCCATAGATTTAAGCTAATGATCTCCAAGAATCATCAAAGAAACACTCCCCAATCTCTTTCTAGATGTTCGAAGGTATTTTTCGTACATGGGAGAGAGAAAGTGCGGCGCTGGGCTAGGCCAAAATATGAAGAACACGTAGATGTATAGTACTGCTCGGGGCCGACGAAAGTCGCTCGAGCAACTTTTTTTTTTGCTAAGCAAAAAGAATTTATTAATCTTTATAAGGATTACAAAGATTAAAAGGACCGAGGGCACACCGGCAAAAGCCACCCAAGGCCTAACAGAAGGCAAGACGCCAACTAGACACCAAAAACCACAAAAGCTGCAAAAGAAAACCTTCACCCAACGCCCACAATAGCAAAAACCTCCTACTTTCACCGCCAAAACTACGTCGCTACCTCATCCTAATCAGCAGAAACCTCAAACCTGCCTAACCTCGACATCAAAAAGCCAGAGAGAGAGAAGCTCCATCCTCGAGATCATCATCACCCCCCGAGATAGATTCTTCGCTCGAGCAACTTTGGACGACTTATCAGTTAATTAGCATGAGAGGTTCAGCTTGCAGGCCTGTTATGCCTTAGTAAAACTCCAAATTGAGAAATTCGTATTTCTAGCAAAGTAGTGGCTCTTCAATAATATTCTTTCCAACCCAATTTGAACAATCTCAATCGATGATCACCGAGCAAAAAGTGATACCGAAATACCAAAGGCTTGCATTATTGTGAGTGCTCTGTTTTCCACTGTTAACATCGCTTGCTTGATAATACGTAATGCCTGCCCCGGATCACGATGAAACTATACTAACCAACTCAAGCACTCAATACATGTTTAATTACATACATTAATTAATCTAGTCAAAATGTAATAATAGTTGGATTAGTCAAAATTAAAAGACATAATACAATTGCCATCGCCATACTATTAATCTAGTCAAGTACATAAATTGTACATTAATGTTCGGAAAGAATAATACGTACTGTTTGTGGATGCTGATTTTGGCGTTAGCTCCACTTTTGTACTGTACGCATGCGCTCCACTTTTAACATGAAGTTACTAATAACTTCATGTACAAAGTGGAGCGTCTGCGTACAAAAGTATAGCGCAAAAATCAATTTCCTTAATTAATCAATCACTTCTTTCCATATCAACATATCATGTTGATCAAATTAATTACCAGAAAATGAACTTAAAAAATTCAAGATAATTAACTAGCTAGATGCACTAACTAGGGCAACGACTTGTAAAGCAGTACCTAATAATTGTGACCTAGCTAGTTCCAACATATTTAATGCAATGGTGATAATTAACCTTTTTCAAAATGTTTCAAAGTCGGACCATATACACGCAACTGTTTCAGTCAAAAAATGTGTGGTGGCAGGCTTTCTCTGGTTGGACCTTGTGGCTTGGATGGTTGAGGCTTGGACGTGGACGGGCTAGACCTGCGCACGAAACAACCGCGTTAGTGCCCAAACCCGGAGCGTGGTGTCCGGGGCAGGCACTCCGACGCTCTAGTCAGTAAACAGGGTAGGAGATATCGAGGTATAGTTAGGGTTTTAGAAAGTGTTACCTTATTCTTGAGGGGAATACCTCCTTTTATAGCCAAAGGGAGTGCAGAGTCCAACTCCCATAAAACTACTTATTCGTTTGTATGATGAGTCCGCCTACCTCGGACCCAGATAGACATCCCAATCCTGAACCTATTCAATCTCCTATATTCCGCTCCTGAATATAAGGGATGGGATAAGACGCGAGGTTGCCTCCTCCTGCCCAACTCTTCCTAACTTCCTCTTCAAGTTAGGGGACAGAAGGCTCGGCGAGAACAGGTTCTGCCGGACTGCTGGTACGGCACTGACTGCTTCAACAGGGACAACCTCCAACCCGTTCGGCAGGGAACCGCCGAACTAGATCATACTGATTAATACGTACGCCGAACCAAACCGTTCCCTCCCATGGATCAACACCACGGTTAACTTAACCAGGCCCGGCTGGACTCGGATCGGCTACCGACCCAGCCCGCCGACCCATGGGTATTAGGTTCACTGGTCCGGCTAATTGGTGCAACGTGGCCACCGTCTTGGTCCCTCCGCCGGACCACGTCCTCCACAAAATGCTACACATCTAGCAATGGGAGATACATAAAGAAGAAGAACCTTTTCCTCTGTCTTTTTCTCTTTCTTTTCTCCCAACCAAGATATTTGGAATTGAAAAACCTTTTTATTAGCAGTCTTGTCACAATACACATGAATAATTGAGCAACTGATTACCCTCCATTCGGTTGAGTGCTTAACCCAATCCTTTTTATACTTTAGTAATTTATGATCTTATGATCTTAGCAGGCCCTCTCACGTTACGACGGTTCTTATTGATTTCAAAGGTCAAGGTCCCCCCACATTGAGAGTGGAATCCTTTGAGAGTGATACCCCAGCCGTTTTATAGAGCTAGGCTGGAAGTCACGAGTGTATAGGGTGGGAGGGAGGGAGAGAGAAGTTTTACGAGAGGAAAAACTCCGATTTGTATCAATCTCACGAAATACAAGCCATGAATTCATGACTTGTATTTCGTGAGATTGATACAAATCGGAGTTTTTCCTCTCGTATTTTGTACGTTGAACCTCACCACTTATGAACAAGAGAACTATTGTGCCCACGGGAGTCTAAAGTTCTCTTTTTCCTCTCATATTCAACATAAAAAATGTTGAATCTTTAAGCAGGCGGCGAGGTTGAAGACAAAATCTATTTCACAATCCTCAAAAACAAAAGCCATTAGCACTCTATTTCAATTCTCTACGTTTTTGGTCCATTTCCCTTGAAGTGAAACTTTGACCAAAAAGTTGATAAAAGGTGTGTAGGTGCCAATTTTGAAATAGAAAAACTTTTGTAAAAAATGGACCAAAAAGGACTTCCAAACAAGCAAAAGCAAAAACAAAAAAAGCAGAGAGTGATATATTAATACCCATTACAGTATACTAGCCATTAAAATAAATATAAATTCTGAATATACTATTGTCATCATTGTGAGACTTTATTTTAATAGGTGTAGTTTTCCTGGGTTATTTGGTACTAGTAGATGATTATAGAATGCCAACTATTGAGCATGGATCATGTGGTATGGTATTTAAGATTGAAGCCCAAGGTTCTTTGTGGGCTTGGATCGATCGAACATGGATGTCCAATGACAAATATACCCATACAATGTTCTTCAAATCTGGTCACACATTGTGTACAACTTGATGTGGCCTATTTAGAGCAAGTGCATCAAACAATGTAAAATACCTTTTTCTCTATTTTGGAGAGAAAAACTACAAAAATTTGTTTGCACTAGCTTAGGTAAAGGAAGAGGTAAAATCCATTTGTGAATAGTGCTTAGTCATTTTTACCTAAGCACTATTCATACTCTTTTCTTTTTTTATTGTTTCTTCTCTCTCTCCTTCCTCCTTTCTCCTTTCTCTTCTCTTTATTTTTAATATTGGAAAAATGAAAAAAATAATATTTTAATAGATGTTAGGTAAAATGGATTGGGTTGGTGTAGTTGTGAAAGAAAAAGTTGATAGTTAAAATAGAATTGAGAACTGTTCACCGTGTATTTTACATTTGCACTGATAAACTTGCTCTTAAGATGCAATTTGAAGTGAGTCAAGTGACACATCGTACTGTATGAACCAATCACATGTATTTAGTTGGGACCATTCGGATGACACGGTCCAATGGCCGTAAATTGTGTATCAGAAGTTCGATTTGAGTTGATAAAAACTATTATTGTCTTTGTAGGAATTTAACTCACTAACCCATGTATAATTTACATGTGGAAAAAAAAAAGTGAACAATCACATGAAATGCTACCCAAACGAATGTACAGTTCAAGCATGTTTATGTTAGAGGCACAAAAAAGATTATAGGTGTTCACAAAACTTATTTGTTGAAGTCCATCGTACGCAATTAAGTGCTTCATTTCATTTATAGTACTAATTCATTTAACTTAATCTGAGACTGAATTTACCTTCTTCAAATGCACATGGGAAACGAGAAAGTCTATGATCCTATAATTCGGCCCCCGAAAATCACCCTGCATTCAAAATATGTGGTTGAGGAGAAATTTTTTAGTGCCGGGTGGGCACGGTGCCAGGTGGTGCCGAGCACGATCTCGGCCGTCCAAACTTGTTTTGGACGGCTCAGATTTGTTTGGGTAATTTTTAAGTGTGAAATTACCAAAACGTCCCTCCAAGCCCAAACAGATCTGGACCGTCCAAAACACGTTCGGACGGCCGAGATCTGCTCGGCACCACCTGGCACCGTGCCCGCTCGGCACTGAAGTGTTTCTCGTGGTTGAGATTTACGAGTAATTTTTTTGGCCTAGTTTTCCAAAATAAGCCTACGACTAAAAATCACCCAAAAAGAGATTATAACACATCCAAGAATGCAAGTACAATATTGCTTAAACCGAAAGACCTTTGCCTTCAAAATAAGGTTGAAAACCCCAAGCGTAGAGCTAGATTGTCGATAGCATATTATTCGGAAGTCCGGGATCGTACCCACAGAGAATCGAATATAGCTTAATCGGATTGTAGGTTTTATATGGTGGATTTCGGCGTTTAAGACGGCCAACTTAGTTTGGCTTTAAACAGTGGAAATGCTAATAAAAAAAAATACTAGAATTGAGTTTAATAAGCTAAAAGAGGCAAGTCTAGGGATCGTCTTTCCCTTGACAAAGGCCGTTACCGGTTCTCAATTATAACTCAAGCGAGAGTCACGATCGCATGCTCACACTCGGAAGATTTAATTTTAAAGACTACGTTTATCGAAAGATGTGATTAAACGGAACTACACCAACCTATTTTTGCTAATATTTCTAACACGTAGGAGGCCACGAGCCCTCGGTATGTCACTTGACCAGACCGCTTGACTAAACTTGCTTCGCCACAACCTAACCGTTGAAAAAGGTTGAAAACCCCGAGCGTAGGGCTAGGTCATTGTCAGCATAATATCTGGAAGTCCGGAGTCGTACCCTCAGAGATTATCTCTATAGCTTGCTAGGATTTTTAGAAGTAAGTGTTTCCGGCGTTCAGACGGCCAACTTTTGGTTTGCTTTGAAAAGTGATGAAAACCCTTAAGTAAAAGACTAGAAAGTTGGTTTTGACTAAATTAAACAAGCGGCATGGCAATGGAACTATTAACGCCCGTAACTTAGGCCATCGAGCCATTCTCAACGAGAACTCGGTTGAATCGCACGACATAGGCTATCAACCGGAAGATTTAGCTATGAAACCATTGAAAGACTAGAAATTAAGTATGGAAAACAAGTGAGCTCTTGTGTTCTTTTGGCAAACACAAACCGAGACATCGCTCACGGAACCATATGAGCGAGCATATGATCACCGGAGATTAACATCGGCTAGTTTTGTTACATAAAGGCGAGCCTTCCTCATTTTCCATACCAAACTTCAGGCCATGAGTTGAGAAAGGCAAGATAAACATAAGTCACGAGGTGATAATCACCCCACGGCCAAACCTAATCGACTACTCACGCGACATGAAAGGACTAGAAAGCATAGTAAGAATGGAAAACATGTTTAACCGATAGAACCGAAAATAAACTTGATATTAATGAAGATCTAGACTGTAGCTACAACTTTAATACTCGAGAAATTAACGTAACGTAAATACCTTAAGACGTTCTTGAGGAATTACACTTGAAAAGAGCTTACAAGCTTTAATGGAGAAAAAGACTAAGTTAATTTAAAGTTAGATACAAAGGAGAGAGATGACACCCCTATTTATACAAAATGGGTTTTTCTCTCACAAATATCTAAAAAGTATACTACTAAAGGCAAGTATTCCATAAATGGAAAGCCCAAAAAGTAAGAAATATCTGGCCGAGGGCTCCCCGTATCGATACGGATTTAGGCAAAGTATCGATACAACGCTGTTATCCTGAAATGGCCATTTCCCACGTAATGTCTCCGTATCGATACGGGAAAAGGCCGTATCGATACGGGAGAACCTGGAAGCCCACGAAGGAAATTGGTATCGATACATCTTTTGGCTGTATCGATACGGGGCTGCTAAATCCAGATCTTCAGGCCAGCCTCCAAATCTTGGCACCCGATGGCCCCTTAGCTCACCCGATGCCTCACGCTTTCATTCTTGGGTCATCTTGGCACAAGTTCCACCGGGCGTGGATGCTTAAACTCACTTGGGGGTTGGCTTTGCAATCAAAATACGCCTTTTAAGGGCGTTTCACCTGAAACACTAAGCAAACTACCTTACGAGTAAAATCACATAAAAATGACAATAATAATTAAAAACGCCACAAGCTAGGGAACTTTTAGCACCACGATCTTACAATCTTAGGTGCTAATCAAAACTACATATCAAGGAGTTAACACCCCTCGCTTAGACCAAAATGGCTAGGTTAATTTAATTCAGAAAATCATGATTTTAAACCCGAAGGTTTGAGAACCAAATAACCACCTTGGGAAAGAGTAGCCCAAGACTTAGCCAAACAACTACTCACACATAGCTAAAAGACTAGGAATCATGCTAGAAATGATAAACATATTTAACCGACGAAAATGGAAATAAACTTGATTTATGTAAGGATCTCAACCGTAGCTACAATATTAATGAACGGGAAAATAACAAGCAACAATTACTTACTTGAGTTCTAAGAGCATCTCCAACCCTTGACTTCATATTGGAGATGCCAAACTTTTTTTGAAGGCTTACGTAGCATTTTGGCATCTCCAATTTGACATTAAAGCATTCCTTTCCAACCCTTATGCCAAATTCTATTTATTTGACATTAAGTTATCTCTCTCCAACCCTTAATGTCAATCCTTATGTCAAATGTTCAAAATCCAAACGGTCATTTTTTGAAATTTGGCATGGAGGAGGGTGACTGTCAAAGTTGGCAGGTTTGCCATTCCCTTCAAAGCCACATAGATTTTGGCATCAAAGAAGGCTGTTAAGTTGGATTGAATTTTGGTGTCAATTTTTACCGTTAAAATGTCCACGTAGGAATTGACATCTCCCATTGGAGATGCTCTAAGAAAAATTACACTTGAGAAAAGCTTGAAAGCTATGGAGTTTCTTAGAACTTTTTAAAAGACTTAAGCAATAAAGAGCTAGATCCAAAAGAAGAGAGAGGATGGCCCTATTTATACAAAGTGGCCCCTCTCTCTCTCTCTCTCAGCCAAATATCTAAAAGCATACTAAAAGAAGAAAACATTCCATAAGTGAAAAGTCCAAAAAGCAACAAATATCTGGCCGAAGGCTCGTGATATCGATACTTATTTTGGAGTGTATCAATACCACGCTGCTAAGCTGAAATGGCCATTCCGTAAAGCTCTGGTATTGATACGGGCTTAATCCGTATCGATACATTATAAGCTGCCTTCTCAGCAAGCCCACGCGTATCAATATAGAATAAGGCTGTATCGATACGAGGAGGTTATCTCCAGATTCCCAAGCCAGCCCCCAAAACTCAGCATCCAACGGCCCCGGAGCTCACCCAACGCCTCACGCCTTCGCTCTTGAGTCCTTATGGCAGACGTTCCACATGGTGCGGGTACTTGGACACCCTTGGGGGTTAGCCTCGCGTTCAAAATACACCTTAATCAGAGCGTTTTACCTGTATCACTAAACAAACTACCTTACAAGTAATATCAAATAAAAACGACAAATTATAAATAAGGATGCTACAAATTAGAGGACTAAAGAACCAAGATTATACTCCCTCCGTCCCTTTTTAAATGTCCTGCTTCGTAACTCCAACTTATTAAAAAGACATCATCATTATACCTTTCACATCAACTTTTTCCTCCACTTTCCCTACTTACCCATCATCATTACACTTTTACTCACTAACTTTTCAAAATTGAATCTACTTTTAGGGACAAAATAGGCAATTCACCAACTTTTACCCACTAACTTTACAAAATGGACACTTATTAAGGGACAGCCCAAAATGGAATACTGGACTGTAATAAATGGACGGAGGGAGTACAATTTTGGGTGCTTATCAAATATATAGACCCACATGCTATTTACACCGTTGTCCTTAGTAAGAATATGCCTGACACTTTTGGACGGACCCAATGATATTCCCTCCGTTCCAAAATGAATGACAATTTTTGAAACTCATATCATTTTTCGTCGCTTATATCTTTCAATCTATAATGTTTTTTCATGAGTTTGAAAACTTTGTATAATAGAACTAATCGAGAACTATCAAACAAAATCCATATTGTATATTTTTTGAGATCCATATAGAAAGATATAAGGAATTGAAATTGGCATGGATATCAAAAATTGACATCCAATTTGGGACGAAAGGAGTACCACTTGATAAAATTAAATTCAATTAGAAAATGTCAGAGTACATGAAACCAATGCATGAAAAGGTCAGAAAATGACGATGGACGGTTTAGATTTACATTACCAAACCTCAATTCCATTGCTTCACTTGTGCAATTTTTCTATAATCACAAATATTTTTACACACATTCACATGTGAACCTATACACACTACGCCTTCAGTAAACGTGGTACCCACAAATAAATGTGAGTGCATGTGTGGAAAGTGTTTGTGTTTATAAAATTTTCCTCAGTTGTGACCAGAGTGACATAATGCATGTGCACGTACGTGAGTAATGCTAGCGTGAACATAAAAAGTGTTTACTATATTATGTGAGAGTGCAGAGCGAAAATTCATAATGAAAATGAAGGGCTTTTAGTGCACCTACCGCACCATTGAAAACACTTTTGGGAGAATTTGTTTTGAATTATGGACCGTTAATGAAAAAACTTTTGAACAACTGTGATGGCTACCAACATTCTGTAGTGATTTTGCTCACTACAAAAGTCCCCGACTCCCCACACTACAGGGTTGTATGTAGTGGCGGACCCAGAAAATTGACATAGTGGGGGCACCAATTTTTTTTGTAACCGTAATATACGAATTATAGTTAAACACATTTACTCCAAAATAATTTTAGTATTCATTATAAATTAACAAATTTAAAGTATATGTGTATTTTAATAACCAACTACATGGGCAAACTTGCGCACCTCGATTATATGCGTTAAAACAACATTATCACATGTTCATCATCTATTTTCCTATTATTAACTCTACAAGTACAAGTTTTGAGAACCAAAAGTATATAAATGCAATGTGCGAATTCATATTTTGTACTACACAAATGATCAGAGATGGTGGGGGAGTGGGAGAAACCTTGGTTAGGATTTTGGGGGAAAAAAACAAAAAAACACAGTTGATTTTGGGGGGAAAAACAAAAAAACACAGTTAAAGCACATAAGGAGATTTGAACCTGCGCCTCTTTTGTTCAAAGAGGGAACACCTTACCACTGCGCCACCAGTTGTTCACTTGTAAACATTCGGGCATATATAATATATATATATATATACAAAATCGACAAATTTTTTTTTATTTTAAGGGTGTGGGGGCACGTGACCCCACGTGCCCTATTGTGGGTCCGTCCCTGGTTGTATGCCAGTATCCCAACTGTCCATCTAAAAAATCAATGCTCCACATTTAAAAAAGACTCTTCTGTGCATCCTAGGAAGGGTGTTATATAAACGAAAATGGATCATAAAATACTTTTTGACGACTAAAATGCTACCCTATAGCACCCTTACGCTACCTATCCCCATTCCGTCCGCAATCCAACTACATACAAAAAATTCAAATACAACATTCACAACCTCTCATATTCATGTGAGACCTACATACAGATTTAATTTAACACCTTACGTAACTTTTTGTTTCTTGTGACCACACTCCTCTTCCCTCTCTTTCGGTACCGTAAATTGCTTTTCCCACCCCCTGACACCACACCCCTCCCGACCCCGCACCCTTTTTCCGTTTTTACCCCCCCAACCCCCCTTCCACCCTTTTAATTTCTTTCTTTATTTAATTTAATTTATTTAATTTTTATAAATACACTTTCTATATTAAAGAATATAATTCAAAAATTAAGTGCTTCAATTTTTAATTCAGTTGAACCGGAGCGAAGATCGTATTTTTTTTTATCATTTTATTCTAAATGGTCATAATAAATTTTTTGTTCTAAGGCTTTTCAACGAGCATCCTAAAATTCATTATTTAGTTTCAGGGCTCTCTTAGGGTGTCCATTGAAAGGCATTGGAGCCAAAAATTTATTACGACCATTTAGGATGAAATGATCAGAAAAATAACATTTTTGCACTGGTTCAAATAGATTGAAAATTGAAACACTTATTTTTTAAACTATTTTTTAAATATATATAGGAAAAAAAGAAAAAAAAAGTCGAATTAATTTTTAACTATATTTTTTAATATATAAACGATGTAAAAAAATAAGTGTTTCAATTTTCAATCCGTTTGAATCGGTACGAAGATGTTATTTTTCTAATCATTTCATCATAAATGGTCGTAATAAATTTTTGGCTCCAAGGTCTTTCAATGGACACCCTAAGAGAGCCCTGAAACTAAATAAAGAGTCTTAGGGTGCTCGTTGAAAGGCCTTAGAGCCAAAAATTTATTATAACCTTTTAAGATGAAATGATCAGAAAAATAACATCTTTGCACCGGTTCAAACAGATTGAAAATTGGAACACTTTATTTTTTAACTATTTTTTAATATATAAAGGACAATTTTTTAATACATAAATGGTGTAAAAAAATAAGTTTTCCAATTTTTAATCCATTTGAACCGGCTCGAAGATGTTATTTTTCTGATCATTTCATCCTAAATGGTCGTAGTAAATTTTTTGTTCTAAGGTCTTTCAACGAGCACCCTAAGACTCCTTATTTAGTTTTAGAACTCTCTTAGGATGCCCATTGAAAGGCCTTAGAGCCAAAAATTTATTACGACCATTTAGGATGAAATGATCAGAAAAATAACATCTTTGCACCGGTTCAAACGGATTGAAAATTGGAACACTTATTTTTTTAACTATTTTTTTGTAATATATATATATATATATATATATATATATATATAGGAAAAAAAAGGGTCGGATTTCATTAGAAAAACAAGTGTACTTTTTTTTAACTATATTTTTTAATCTATAGAGGACAAAAAAAGACCCAAAAAAACAGTCGGATAAGGCAGCATGGTACAGCAGGTTAATTCAATCATGGTACAACAACTTCGCTATCATCGCCCTTCGGATAAACATGATCAATTGAATCACTTTTTTTTCTTCTCTCAATTACTTTACGAAACCTAGGATTAGATTGAACCTATTAATTGTCTTACAAGTCTTCTCTTTTCTCTTTCGAAACTACCGTAAGTTTACCGTAAGAAGTCACTTCATTCGATAGCCACATTCACCTTCCGTAAGCCGACATATTTTCTTTTCCGTAGCCATACTATCCGCTAAGAAGAACGGTAAAATATTTCTAGTCACCTTTTCTAGTAAAAAATTTAGTTAAATTTTCTTTTTGTGTTGAAAAATGCATGTTAAGTTAAAATAGTAAAAATAGCTAGCAAACTTGCTCTACTAAAATTACTGGTCTAAAGCATAAGTGGTTTCCACTCCAAAGGTATCCGTCTATGTGGCATTATGCCTTACGATCGTTTTTACGACTATGGAGTAACCCGAGGCTAACACCCTCGAAAGTTTGTCAACAAGTCTAGCTTCGTGCCGATTAAGGGAGGAATGGTGATTATAACTGGACTCGTCCGACCATCCGACCTGGGACTTTCGTAGTTATTTCTATGTTAAACATAATCCACCAAAATTGTGGTACGAAGTAATGGGTATAAACGCGTCGGGAGCAGCATTTGGAGGAGATATTGATTAGAATTTGTATTTTTATGTATTTTCATGTTTTGACAATATGTACTCAATTATAATAAAATGAAATTTTGTTTAAAATTATTATTGTTCATTAGAAGTTATTTTTATTATTCACTGTTAAGACAAATTAATTAACTAATTAAAATAATATAAATTTATTAAGTATAAAGTCAATTTTAATTGAAAATAGAATTTCAATTAACCAAAAAAGAAGAAGAAGGAAGATAAATGAGAAAAGAAATAAATAAAGAAAATAATTGAAAATTAAAAAGAAAAAAAATCAAACTGAAAAGAAAAGGAAAAAAAAGAGGGAAAAAAACGAAAGAAAGAAAGAAGAGAGGGGGCGGCAGGGGGGATTGGGGTTAAAACGGAAAAAGAGGAGGTGGGGTTGGGAGGGGTTGTGTCAGGGGAGGGGGAAAAGGGACCTGGCGCTCCTGCAGTGACTAAAAGTCACTGCAGTTTGCAGCCCCCCCAAAACGACGTCGTTTTGGGGTATTTTGGATTCCATGTGTGCAAATTACTTTTTCTCCCTCCTGACACATGTATGCAAATTGCGTTTTCCCCCCTGTCACACCACCCCCGACCCCACCCCTCTTCCCCAGGAATACCCCAAAAATATCCGAACCTATTTTTTGTTATTTTTTCTTTATTTAATTAATAATGTTTATACTCTGTATCATATTTCTTTTTTATTTATTTAAAAATATTTTAGTGTTCCGATTTTCAATCCGGTTGAATCGGTGGAAAGATCTTGTTTTTTTTATCATTTTATCTTCAATGGTCATAATGAAATTTTGGACTCGTAGAATCAAATATCTCTTAGGGCTATTCAACGAGAGCCCTAGAATCAAAATTTAATTATGACTATTTAGGATAAAATGATCAGAAAACTAAAATCTTTCCACCGATTCAAACGGATTGAAATTTGGAACACTTAACTATATTTTTTAATACTGTATATAAACGGTCTAAAAAGGTTAAAAAATTAAGTGTTCCAAATTTCAATCCGTTTGAATCGGTGGAAAGATTTTAGTTTTCTGATCATTTTATCCTAAATGGTCATAATTAAATTTTGACTCTAGGGCTCTCGTTGAATAGCCCTAAGAGATATTTGATTCTACGAATCCAAAATTTCATTATGACCATTGAAGATAAAATGATAAAAAAAACAAGATCTTTCCACCGATTCAACCGGATTGAAAATCGGAACACTAAAATATTTTTAAATAAATAAAAAAGAAATATGATACAGAGTATAAACATTATTAATTAAATAAAGAAAAAATAACAGAAAATAGGTTCGGATATTTTTGGGGTAATCCTGGGGAAGAGGGGTGGGGTCGGGAGTGGTGTGACAGGGGGGAAAACGCAATTTGCATACATGTGTCAGGAGGGAGGAAAAGTAATTTGCACACATGGAATCCAAAATACCCCCAAAACGACGTCGTTTTGGGGGGCTGCAAACTGCAGTGACTTTTAGTCACTGCAGGAGCGCCGGGTCCGGGGAAAAGCACCTCTGTTCGGTGGAAAATTTTACCACGTGATATCCGGTTGTGTATTCGAGCTGTCCATTTTATGTTTGGACGGCTTAGATTTTAAGAGAGAAAAAGTGTTTGGGTGAATCGAACAGTTGAGATGCGCCGAGCGGTGCCACGTCGGCAATTCCCGCTTGGCACCCTCTTCGGTACCCCACCTCACTCCTCTAGTCCTCTTCGCTCCACCACCTCAGTGATTTCAAAATGTCAACGCACCGCCTCCTCCAAGCTCTCTTTCTCCTCTTCTCCCTCCCTCTCCTCTCCGCCACTCCCCACCACCAACAAGACCAAGAAACCACCACCACCACCCCCATAACCCGATTCCAACAATACCTCAGAATCAACACCGCCCACCCAAACCCAGACTACTCCTCCGCGATCTCCTTCCTCCAATCCCAATCCCAACTCCTCAACCTCACCGCCCACCTCCTCCACTTCTCCCCCTCCAAACCCCTTCTCCTCCTCACCTGGCCCGGCTCGAACCCCTCCCTCCCCTCCATCCTCCTCAACTCCCACCTCGACTCCGTCCCCGCCGAGCCCTCCAAGTGGTTACACCCCCCTTTCTCCGCCCTCCGGGACCCCTCCTCAGGTCACATATATGCCCGCGGCGCCCAGGACGACAAGTGCATCGGCCTCCAGTACCTCGAAGCC
Source organism: Rhododendron henanense subsp. lingbaoense (assembly GCA_020567845.1). Lineage (NCBI taxonomy): Eukaryota > Viridiplantae > Streptophyta > Magnoliopsida > Ericales > Ericaceae > Rhododendron > Rhododendron henanense. Next base: position 33,923,403 of record CM036315.1, on the reverse strand, counting down.
ATCCGGGTACTCCAATCTCAATTCAATTACAAACCCACAAGAACCATCCACATATCTTATGTTCCTGATGAGGAGGTTGGTGGGTTTGATGGGATGATGGCGTTTGTGAGGAGCAAAGAGTTTGAGGGTTTGAATTTGGGGTTTGTGTTGGATGAGGGACAGGCGTCGGTGGGGGATGAGTACAGGGTTTTTTATGCGGACAGGTCGCCGTGGCATGTGGTGGTTAGGGCAACGGGGACGCCGGGACACGGGTCGAGGTTGTTTGATGGTGGTGCGGTGGAGAATCTGATGAGGAGTGTTGAGGTGATGAGTAGGTTTAGGGAGAATCAGCTTGATTTGGTCAAGGCCGGGTTGGCGGGGTATTCGGATGTTGTTTCGGTGAATCCTGTGTATTTGAAAGCCGGGATTCCAACCCCTGATGTGAGTTTTGTGACTTGTGCTTGTGTTTTTGATACGGGTATGGTGGCTTAGCTGTATTGTTTTGATTGGTGTTGTGTTGATGAATTTGATGCCAATGTGTTTCTGTTTTTGCAATGCACTCTTACCATTGTGTTGATTCATTTTGTGTTTATGCAATATATTTCATCACTCAGTTGTAGTGTTTTGACTGTAAGAGGTTGATGTGTTTGTGATTTTGGGACTTGTGCTTGTGTTTTTGATATGGGTTTGATGGCTTAAGTGTGTTGTTTTGATTGGTGTTATGTTGATGAGGTTGATGCAATGAGTTTGTGTTTTTGCAATGCATTTGATCACTTGACCATATTGATGAGGTTGATGCCAATGTGTTTGTGTTTTTGCAATGCATTGTGATCACTTGACCATATTTTGTTGTTTGGTTTTATGTTTTTGGAATGCACTTCATCATTTAACTGTAGTGTTTTGACTGGTAAGATGTTCATGTGTTGGATGCACTAGGTTTGCAATATTGGAATGGGTTGGATCAGTTTAGATTTATTAGTGTTTTTGATTGGTGTGATATTCATGAGTTTTGGATTACGCAGGGTTTTGTGATGAATATGCAACCGTCAGAGGCAGAAGCAGGATTTGATATTCGGTTTTCACCAACAACTGACCCGGATCTTTTGAAGAAAAAGATTGCAGATGAATGGGCACCTGCTAGCAGAAATATGTCATTTGAGGTGAGTAATTGTCCTTCTGCCCTTTCATTGCCATTCACTGCAAATATCTAATAATGGGTTGTTTGTGTATACTATGGAGTTCACTGGCATATACAAGTTTCCTGTATTACTCTAAAAGGGCTGAATGAATGTAAGTTATGTAACCATGACTTGTTATTTTAGAGCTCAATATTGTTTAATCGTTGATCTCTTGCTAGTTTTGCGTTTCAAGTTGTGAAGTATGGAAGTTTTAAATTTTCATGTGTAACATAATGTAGTTACAGAGAAAAACCACAATTCAGGTGATATTTTTTAATTTTGTTTTACATTGGCTTTTTAACTGAACAATCTTTTCCTTACCTTCTTAATAGGGAAGCCTGTCGGTGAGGTACCACTAGCAGAATCTCTGGCCGCTAGGCTTGGTTGCAAAGTGGCCTCGCTCCATGTTACTTACCTTGGCTTGTCTTTGGGTTCTCTCTTGAAGTCTCTTCTTCTTGTTCTTTTCACTATAGCTAAGGTAGTTTCGGTTGGATGGTGGAGAGATTCCAAAGGATGTTAGCAAGAAAAGACTATTTGTTGAAGGTTGGGAGCCCTACTCTTATTAAAAGCACCTTGGCGAGCATTCTCACTTTGTTGAATCCACTCGCACTATTTCGCCATTGGTTGCTAAGAGATTGAAAAAATCACAAAGTATTTGCTATGTGGTGGTATTGGGGAGGTGTTCAAATAGCTCCTTGCGGATAGAAACACTGTTTATAGATCTATTTATGTGTGTTGAAAGTGTTAGGAGGTTGGGTATTTTCAACAAGGCTTCATGGGGTATATGATTGTGCAGGTTTGCTTGCAGAAGGGGTGTACTTTGGAGAAAAGTGGTAATCTGTAACTACAAGAAAATTGGGGTGGTTGAGCGGCTGTAGAGAGTGCAATTTTGTTCACCCTCCTTAAAAGAGGGTGAACATTACCTTCTCTCTTATTGGTTGAAATGGTGTGAACCCCACCACAATGTGATTACCATGCAATACACTTTTTGGTAAGCATGACATCACTTTGTGGTGGGGTCCACATCATTTCAACCAATAAGAAAGAGGGTAATGTTCACCTTCTTAAGTGGAGGGTGAACAAAACTCAACTCGGCTGTAGAAGTGATTGGTTCTCACCGGAAGGGGTTGTGGAAAGACATTTGGCTTGTGAGAAAGGGGTTTTTGATGTCTATTAGCTTTTGGAAGTGTAGGGGCAACCAGGTGAGGTTTGGGATATATAAGTAGTGTTGCAACGTTTGCTTCTAGCGACCTTTACAGTCATCTTTGGCATTGTGGTTATCAGGATTCTCAATTAGTTGAGCTTGCAGGATGATGGGGATTTTTGGGACATTAGTCACATTACGATCTGGAGGCCATTTCAAGACTGGAAGTTAGAGCAGATGTCGTGGTTGCTTGATTTACTTTATAGCCCTCATCATCTTGGTAGGTCCAGACATTGCTTTACAGCCCTCATCATCTTACGTTGCCTATGAAAGGATCATATATGAGTGGCTCATCAATCTTGCAGAAGAGAACTTAGTTGAGAAGTGTTAACAACCTAGTTATCAATCTCGCAGGAGAGAGCTTACTGTGCATTTGCATTTTGCTGGGCATTTATGACTATATCGTTACAAATTTTTTGTGAACATGTGATCTGCCTTACGAAATTTACTAGAATATTTGGTGAGCATGGTTCATGAGAACTAAGTGACTCAAATGATTTTCTATGGGTTAGAAACTTCCTAGCTAAGAAGCACAGATATGGATATGGGATATGTAAACGATACAATACGGATACGTGATTTTTCAAAAAAGTAGGATATGAATCCAATACATCGGGGATACATTGAATATAAAAGTAAATAAAAATATATATTATATATACATAATTTCTGATTTCTAAACTACCAGTACCAGCAGAATCCATTCATATACTATTAAAAATAAAATCAGACAAGAGAGAGAGATATATATATTTACATATATAACTGTACCTATATATATTATGCAGAGAGAGAGAGAGAGAGAGGATATTACCTTCTTTTCTGCCTTTTCGTTCCAGCTTTATGTTTTAAGCAATAACATATTTACCCCCACGCGTATCCAACACACATCCGAGCGTATCCGAAATGTATCGGGATACCAAAAAAATAAAATTAAAAACAGGATACTTAAACAAAACGTGTCGGATATGTATCCGATACTTGTACGATACGTAATACAGAGGCCAAAATAGAGTATCCGTGCTTCATAGCTTACTAGGAGTAAGACTAGGATGAGAAGACTTCTGTTTTGTCCAGTTTTTCACATATTAGGAGACATGGAAATTTGCATGCTGTAGATTTCAGTTTTTTTCCCTCGGCACAGTCGAGTGAAACACCTTGAGGTTGGAGAGATTACTATTTACATATTGAGGGACCTCCAAAGTTCATTTCTTTTGGGAGAAGAAAACCTTTTTTCGCTTTCCTCTTCTCCCATCATTGTTCTTGCTTGGAAAGTAGGTCATAACTTTGTCCTTGAGTTGGATAGAAGTGAAAAATAATTTCCTTATTAGATTGGCACCTAAAGAAGATAGAATCCGTATCTAACTCGCCCCATCAATTTGTTTCAACGTCAATATTTGGTTATTGGATTGACATTAGCATTTTCGAAGGAAAATCATCTATACATGTTAGTTCTTCTAACCCTGTTGATGTTTTGTATAATAGAATAATTGATGTTGCCATGGTGGGGTTTTTTTTCCAAATGAACCTCATCAAGTTGGAGTTGAATTTTGTAATGCTTGCCTTATCTTTTTTATTTGTTCCTTCCCCAGTCTACTGTAGTCTGGGTTCCTGTTTTCTTGTCGACTAACTGACACTAGACTTCTGTTTGTATCATGCCAGATAACTGAGAAAGGACCTCTAAGAGACTATTTGGGGCGCCCCTTAATGACAGCCACTGACAATTCCAACCCTTGGTGGCCCATTTTCAAGCAAGCGGTTGAAGCAGCTGGCGGAAAATTATTGAAGCCCGAAATCCTGGCTTCAACAACTGATGCACGGTTCACAAGGCAGATGGGGATTCCAACTCTTGGTTTCTCCCCAATGAAGAACACCCCTATCTTACTTCATGATCATAATGAGGTAAATTAGTGCCCTAGATATTATTCTGTTTTCTTCATCCACAGCTACTACTGATCATTTAACTTTCAAGTTCGTGTCTTTCTCGCAGTTCTTGAAGGACACTGTGTATTTGGAGGGAATCAAGGTATATGTCTCTGTAATCAAATCTTTGAGTTCCTTTGAGGGAGCTGTTTCTCTTTAGTTATCCATCACAAGGAAGATGAAAACCAAGATTTGCAGGAGGCTCGCACGACGGGCTATTAGCTCAATGGTAGAGTGCCCCCTTGATAATTGTGTCATTGTGCCTGATCTATGAGGGTTCTCAACCACATGGATAGTTCATTCAATGTGCTCATACTAAGTGGTGCAAATAGGTGAAATTCAGCAAATTCGATTGAGTTCTGCCTATATGATCACTAGTTTCCACTCAACATTTTTGTATCATCTTCCTGTCTCTTCAAATTTGGTGGTTGTATCATATATGTTTGAAGACTCTTCGTTCCTCACTTTGTTCAGAACAATTGTTTTGCAATAATGTACTCCTGAAGCACTGTGAAATCATGTTTGCCTCCGTGATTTAGCTTGTATTCATGTTGCGTCTTCGTGAATTATGAATAACTCGCCGTTTTTCAGCTTTCTTGACCGATTTCCTGTTTAACAGTCTTAATTTCTATATTTGAGAAGTGCTTATAATCTGTGAACATTACCTGATAGATTTTGTTGTAGGACGACAGAAACTTCATCAATTAGTGTTGCGAATTAGACTGTTCATTTCCAATTGTAAGGCTCTCACTGACGGCGGAGTATGTTTGTGAGAGGTAGTAGGTGACCATCCGTATCCTTCGTTAATTTTTCGTTTGTTTTCCTTTGCCCAAGCGGTTGATTCGCCTAACTCGAATCTGAGCCATCTCACCTGGGGCTAATAGCACTTGGGGCAATCAACAAAGGTATGCCACCACCATCAATGTAATGCAATTGGGCTGGGGCATGAATCCCATGGCTGAAAAGTTGGCACTTTGCTAGGAGGATACATAACTAGCATCGATCCTCTAAAACCATGGCTGAGGACTAATTATAAGGTGCTGTTTTTCAGTTTTTGAGTATCATGATTCATGGGGCATTCTCCGTGTGGTACTTTCTATCAGTGAGTTAACGCTAACACACTATGTAGGTCACTCATTGTCTTTCAACAACCCAACAAAAGTGATTGTTGATGTTGTACAAAATTTGTCACGCATGATTGTTGGAAGTACCTTGTAAAAATACTAACACATGGTACTCTAGGAGTTTTGAATAATTACTTTGGCTTTAGTCAACAAAATTTTCTTGGATGTGTACTATAATTGTGGATAATGGACAAAAATCTAGCGTCAGCTTCATTGGAAGTTAAAAGATTTCGAACCATACCCCTGTATTAGCGAATAAATGGTAATGTTGGACGTGTACGATCTTCCTATTTTGGGAGTTAAGGCGAAACTGGCTTGATGAATTGTTCAATTGCATATCGCAGAGACTGCAAATACAAAATGCAATGGCTTTATGGATCGTTCACTTGCTTATTGCGGAGACTGTAAGTACAAAATGCCCCACAACTTTGAATAGTATGGTGGGGTTAAAAGAGTGCACGTTCCTTCTTTCAGAAAATGAATTGACCGTCAAGAAGTTTAATTTTATTTCTGTGGCAAATCCATATAGGTACTATAAATAGCTCCAATTTTTTTATTTTTTTTTCATTTTATCTTCTTTTTTCCCTTGAGAAATTGAAGCTAACATAAGCAAGCTGTGCTGCACACATCATTAATTGGTGTATTATTTTTTTCTTAGTTTATTATTGTGACAATCTTGTGTACCTCATTGAGGATTTTGTCCTTGGCATTTTGAGTCAACGAATTGGCTTTTTCTTTTCAAGATTATCTTGTTTGTCTACACAACAACAACAAACCAAGCATTATGTATGCCATCACAACTATACGGATATGGTGGTACATTCCATGAACCTCTCTCTCTCTCTCTCTCTCTCTCTCTCTCTCTCTCTCTCTCTCTCTCTCTCTCTCTCTCTCTCTCTCTCTCTCTCTCTCTCTCTCTCTCTCTCTCTCTCTCTCTCTCTCTCTCTCTCTCTCTCTCTCTCTCTGACGGTCAAGGGTGTTTTGGCTAGGTTATGCGCACCTCAACAAATTCCCTCCCAATTCGGTCAAAGGCAGACCATCCACGCTGGGACTAAAAAATTCACAAGAAAACTATTTTTCTTGCGGTTTGACTCCAAGAATCGAATAGTGATCAATTGTGGGAGGAGCAAACCCACCAACTAACCGAACTAACCATGGGCTAGCTACCCCGCTCTCTCTCGGATGGATGGATGGATGCTTCTTAGACATCACCCACATGGAACTTGCCCCTTCATCCCCAACAAACATCCAAAGATTCAAAGCCCCCCATTACCCTTCTGCCCATCCTCCCAAACCAACATCTCATCTACTCCAATTTCAATAAACTCAAGAGTAAGAATACTAATAATGTTATCATCTGTAGTGCACCTCTGCACTATAAGGTCTCCGGTTCTAATACTTTGACTAGGATGGAATGCGATATTTTACTTTGCAATCAGTATAAGGTGAAAAGAGGTATCCCATTCATCAAATCACGGGTGGCCAATAACGACATAGTTGCACCCATGGTGCACAGATCGGAATGCGGAGCTTGCTTCTGGGTCCCACACAAATAAAAGAACCATTCATTAACTTTAAAACATCTTTTCGAGAGCCCTAGAGGATCTTGTATGAAAATCAGCTTAATCGCATATTTACAAGTGCTTGATCCAATGTACTAATTAATCTTTCATTCAAAATATAGGATCTTGTATGTTGAATGGAAAAATTGGTACATTGGATCAAGCACGAACACTTATCCGATTGAGCTGTTTTAATTTAACCCATTCGAAAAAAATATTTTAACATTAATGAATAGTTCTGATCCTTTGAATGGGATTCGGAGTAGGCCACACACACCAATTTATGCACTATCGATGCATACTTGGTCAGTACCCATAGAACTATTCTATATAAAATGCCTTGTAAACAATGTCCCTTTTTCATTAAGATATCAGCCTAGGTACGGAAGTCACGAGCAATTAATGTACCAGTTCATGTAGAATGCCTTCCTCTGTGAATTAAAAGCTTAGACAGCTAGTGTACGTGTGGATTCCATTTTATGTAATTGGTAGTCTATGAAGTAATGGTACTGATAGGAATTAATAGCTAGAGAGAACCAAAATAAAAGAGATGCATGAAACTTCATTTTATGTGCATGCACATAAATATTGGTATATATGTGAATGTTTATGTTGAAAATAATCAGGTAGGGACTCTGCTAGCTAGCTAGATCAAGTTACGTACATACATACACGTACGTCCTTCGCGGATGTGCCGACGGAAGATCCGACGAGTCGTTCTGAAATCGTATTCACGTCATTTCGTGCACGTTTTGATGCTTGAATGTTGCTCAAGCGCACAGCTCAAAAATCTCGCAAATATTTTTTGCGTTATACGATCAGTGGAAGAGTTAATCAAAACAAGGGCAGCCTTGTGGATCAAAGCCAAATTTGATGTAAAGGTGTATACGGTGGAAGATATCAAAAGAAACCTTGACGGTGTTAGAAGACTCATTATTTAGGTGTCTTTGGGTGTAACTTTCCTTTTATTTTCTTGTCTTTTTAGGATTGTGGTAAACTTTCTGGTTCTCCCTTCCCTTCTACTCGATGTACCCTCTTCAAATTTAATACAGTAAAATTTTCTTTTGCCCAGGGAAAAAAAAGAGAATGGTGCAACTCCTAGTACATGGAAGAAAGCTGCTCTTCTTAAATATTTATTGCACTATAGGCTAGGGTTCTTGGTAATGGAAAATAGAAGAAAAGAAAATTGAGCAGAATATGGTGGGGAGGTTTTAACTGAGGAAACCACTGATTTTGAGTGGAAAAAAAAAAAGAAAATAATTAAATGTGTTTGATGAAATTTCCTCCAAACTTCCAAGGAACAGAAGCGTCGTTATATTCCAGGATTTCTGAAATTAGCAATCAATAAACAAAACAAAAAAAGAAAGAAAAAAAGGACTGTGACATGAACATGTGAGGTGCCTCTAATCTATTACTTGCAGATAAACATTAACAAGAATCGTACTGTCCACCACCTGATCGATCATAGAGTAGCAAATACTATTAATTAATCACGTTATAGTACTAATTGAACATAATTAAATTTTGTTAAATTGCGTCCACAACTGTTTTTTGTACGAAATGGCGACATGATTAAGTCGCGAGCGATAAACTCTTTCGCAATTTGAGTTATGGTCATACCCATTTTTTTTTTGGGGTCAAAATATTAGGAGATTTCATTGATATAGAAATAAGCATACATCAAAGAAGGTCATTAATTCCATGACGGAGGCAATAACCAAGAGGGTCTAGATACACAAGCCTTAAAATCCATAACCTCACAAACCAATACGACGATTCCTTGATCATCAGCCAGCAATAATCTCCTAGACGAAGACAAGCTGGCACTGAGGATAGTCAACAAACCCTCGCGGCCATGACAGCAACAAGAAGCATTCCGACAACTGGATCTCAAAATCAACGAATGAAACCTAGCTCGACAAAACCCAGAATCTGGGGTAAGAAAGCCAGACTGGGGGAGACCCAGCCGAGAGAAAACTCACCGACAGAAACCGGTGAAGAAAAACCCTAGCCTCTCCACCAAGCCTCGATCCTTAATTATTAGCCACACCACCGACTCCTAGCTTGTCTGATCTGTAGAGTACTCCACGATGAAGGACAAGTTGGGGACACCACATGGCACCGAACAGCCTGCCACAAGAGGGAGAGACCACACTGGTCTCAAACCCAACCGGCAGACACAAACCGGAGAGAGAAAGGGGATGACGGGCGGGGGAGAAGGAAGGGGTAATTGTGATCGAATTTACTTTAAGCCCATAGACAAATTGGATTAGTGGGCACCAAATTAGGGTGGCAAAAACTTATTTTCATGACCATGATATGAAATTTTTTCTCTCTGGTTAATGCACCAGGCAAATGAGATTGAAACATGCATTTTTTTTTCTTAATTATTTTTCTCACTGGGGCTTAATTTAACCAACCTCCATCGATCCTTAATTTTCGATCTCCGCCTCTCCTCCTCCACCTCTTTGCAAACGGCTCTTTTACCCCGTCTCGCTCTCTCCTTCCATACATCGTCCCATCCTCTACCACCACCGCCACTACTCTACCCTAGATTCTCTTTCACCGCGCACCCCTCCTATGCGGTCATAGAGGAGGTGAAGCTGATCTGCGCTAATGACGCAGATCGATTTTTGTCGATTACATCTGACTTCTGAGATACAAATGTTGAGTGTTAAGCTTAAGTACAAACTCCAATCCATTTCTTAACAATTTTAAAAAGCAAAGCTAAACAAATTCAAAATGAATGCAAAAAGAAACTGGAGCTTTTTATTCTTGATTCTTCTCCATTCGCCACATTGCAACGTTATGTGCAGTCTCATTTACCATAAGCATTGGTCGACATATTCAAAAAAAGCATTGCTCGAAAACCAAATTTTACTTAAAACTACGAGGTGGTTTGATAAATGTTTAATTTGAGATGAGTTTTTGGGTAATAAATAGAGAAAGATAGAGAGATGAAAGTAATAAGAGCAACTCCAACCAAGCTCTATTAATGCTCCAAACCTCTATATCGGGGGCGATTATGTAATTTACTCATTCTTTTCGCACTTTAGAGAGAATCTTAGAGGAACTCATTATTGTTTTTAAAGATTTAATCTCCAAAATGGAAGTGAGGTCTCCATTTTTGGAGATCTAAGAGCATCTCCAACCCAACATCCTCTATTGCTCCATTTGAAAGAATTGAATTAATAATTTTCAATCAAAAAGTGAATATAGAGAAGTTTATTTTTCATACACAGTCAGTCTCCCACGAGGGGGTCCTTATTTTAGTTAAAATGCAGACCTCCTCATTTCTCCTATTTTTCGATCGAATTTCAATGATCCAAGCCGCTCAATGTGTTCAGAACGTGATTTTAAGGATACCCGCGAGAAATCAGCAAAAAAAAAAAGACCGGGAAGAGCTTCATCCGAGCAGTTTTTATTTGAACCGTTTGATAAAAAATAAACAAAAACTACTCGGATAAAGCCCTTCCCGGTCTTTTTTTTTGCTGATTTCTCGCGGGTACCCTTAAAAACACGTTCTAAACACATTGAGCGGCTCAAATCATCGAAATTCGATAGGAAAATAGGAGGTCCGCATTTTATTAAAATGAGGTGGTCCTTACGAGAGACGGACTATTTTCATACAAACTCTAATCACAAACCTTTATATCTCTATATTCATCTCTACTTCAAAAACTTTCTCACTTTTCCTCCAATCATTATTCAATTTCAATGCAAATCTAATACTTTTTGCATTTATATTCAAAAAGTGGTTTTAGAGGTTCCTCTGTTTCTTTTTCTCATACTCTATATATGGAGTACCAAATTTTATCCTCCGAAATAGAGGAGGAAATAGAAGATGGGTTGGAATGAGGATTTCCTCCGAAATAGAGAAATAGAGGAAGAAATGAAGGATTTAGAGGATGGATTGGAGATACTCCGAGAGTACATTTAGAAACCAAATCTCTAAAAGGGACAATAGATCCTTTCAAGATTCTATAATAAAGTATAAAATGTTGAACAAAAGAAATAAATTACAAAATTTTCCTAAATAAAGAAATTTTGAGCATTATAGACTTTGGTTGAAGTTCCCCTCAACAGCGAAAACTCAAAAGGAAATTTCTTTCTCCTGGCCCACATTGGAAAAGTAACATTGTCCTGAAAAGAATCAAAAGTGATACACACACGATCACCGGTCACAGATCCAACCACACCTAACCACACCTCTCGCACGTACATGTTGAATCGTTGATTCCATATGTCGGTGAGTGTGTACTTGACATTTTCAACATAGAATAGGTAGGTCATAGGTTTGTTGCGACAGCAAGACTATGCCCATCGCTCAATATCCCACTGTCCGGCTCGACAATCAATGGTCCAGATTTTTAAAAACTCTTCTAAGGAACTCTTACAGATCCCTGGAAGAGTTTTTAAAAATCCGGACCGTCCAAAACACTTTTGAATTGTCAGATTGAGAGCGGTGAGGGAAACACACAGTAAATGTTGAGCGATGAGCGTAGACTTTCTGTCCTTGTGAACGCACTTTTTCCAAAATGAAAAAAAAGTAACTGTCGGACTTTGGTTGTACCATAATCTTTGACAAAGCACCATCTAATTAACATGTGTTGACTAGTATTAGTAACTTACTTCCAAGTAAGTGTTTTGGACGGTTAGATTGAGAGCGGTGAGGGGAGCGCGCGATAAATGTTGAGCGGTGAGCGTAGGCTTTCTGTCCTTGTGAACGCACTTTTTCCAAAGTGAAAAAAAAGTAACTGTCGGACTTTGGTTGTACCATAATCTTTGACAAAGCACCATCTAATTAACATGTGTTGACTAGTATTAGTAACTTACTTCCAAGTATGAACCCTTGGCCCACATGGGAAAGGGTCCTTTGTCCCACAAGAGGCACTAAAGTCATCTGTACATGTGGGCTGGCGGATTCCCAAAGTACTGGAGATATGTAGTTGTACTCAAACTTCAAACGTTAAACTCAAGAGGAAATCTTTTTAACAGTAGAGACGTGAATAATTGTTTACAGGGTCAATCGCAATCGTTCAAAATACTTTTGACTGGTTGCGATTGGTTGCTATCATAAAAAACTTATTCACAGCAGAACCGTGAATAAGATTCTCTCTAAACTCAAACTTAAAACGTTAAACTCAAAATATGAACCTGATGGTAGTAGAGTTGATGAATCTGATAGTAGTAGTAGTAGAGTTCATGGACCTCTCGAGCTTTGCTCGAGAAGCATCTGAGTAATTTTATAAATAACGAGAAAAGCGCCAGAAAGTCAAAGGGATATCTAGACGTAAGGATATTACTACTACTTAGCTAGCTACGAAATGGGTTGTGTTGCATTCCCCATTTTATGTTCATTTTCATTAATACGTTTTGATTGCAACCTTATTCGTAAACTAGTAGTATCCAGTGCACAAAATTAAACTAATTTTATATACTTAAATGACAGCGATTACGAAGGCGATAAGTAACTATTAAAATGAGAACCACAAGCGAGAGATGGAACCCAGATTTAGACATTCTCAGTCCACTCCAAGTTGAATCCTATCCTATATATTCGTAAACGATATTGATGTCACTTTACAATTTTACTGTACACTGAGAGAGAGAGAGAGAGAGAAAGAGAGAGATGGTGAGGTTAACGCGGTTTTGGAGAGCCACACACATATGGGAGACAGAGAAGCACCAGCTGTGTGTGTTTACGGATGCAAATATGCCTCACTGTTTTGTTTGCGCGTTTTTGAGAGCCTTCCCTTGTGACGTTTTCGTCTTTGGTTTTTATTTTAAAAAGTGTTTCCATCTGAGCATACACACACTCAAGCTCTCTCTCTCATCGCTCTCTCTCTCTCTCTCTCATCTCTCTCTCTCTCTCTCTCTCTCTCTCTCTGCAAATCCTGGAAGCTGCCTTTGACAGTATCCGATGTTTCTCTTTCTCAGAATTGGATTATTGAACCAATAGAATACTTATATACTAGTATGATCGAGACTATTTAGACAGTACTAACTATACATACGTCTATGGTTACGCAGGCCATGCGGCCTAATGACTTGCATGCCCTTTCATTCGCACCAAATTCATTTTATTCTTCTCATATAGTATTTGAAAAGGAAAATTATCCAACGGTAAGCGCAATCTGCTTAAAGTTTAATTTGTGTGCGCGACTTGCTGAAATCTCATCTGAGATCAAAAGTTTGAACAAATATTTTCTGCTTGTTAAATTTTCAAACTAAAGTCAATATTCTACTATTCCGCGTGACAACAGCCTCTCCGAAAGATAATTCACAAACTAGCATCAAAAGCGTACTTTAATGTTTTACTTCATATTTCGTAAAGTAAGATTTTGCTAAGCACTCTAGCGGATATTTTAATTCTTATATATTGTTATACTATATTACATACTCTTTTAGTATTTTGCTACATTGATAGTGTACTCCAGCAGAGATTCTTAAAATATTAAATCCCTTTCAATAGAATCATTTGACATTTTGCTACTACTCGTAAGATAATTAATTTCAGGAAAGAGACAGAATTCGAGAGGTCTTTATTCATTTACAGAGTTTACTGAAAACACTTAAAACCCTACAAAAACCTTCTGATTTCGTAAAGCACGGCGTTGATGAAAGCATCTTCTCGAGAAGATCGATGCTCTAAGCTTCGCAAACAAGGTACTAATGACTTGACCGGAACTCGCCATTGGCTCGATTAAAAGTTAGTACTATTTGCTTAACTTATAAACATCTTTATATACAAGAGAGTAATTTTCTAATGCTTCAAAACTGTCGTTTTCATTTCGTCAATGTGATTACTTGCTCTGGCGGTCAAAGGCTGAGGAAGAAGAAATTTGTTTATTGAGGTTTCCCGGCCGGATGGTAAGTTGCTAGGGGCTATGCATTACAGTATGGTCTCCAGAGAGTCCAGGTTTCGTTAAGTCTTTGTTTTCCCCTTCTCCCAATGTTACAATTTGTGTTATTCTAGGTCATATACTGGCAACTGTCTTAGAAAGGGACATATCTACGTATTTTTTTACCAAAATATCTGAGTATAAAATTAAAGAACTCATGAAGAAAAGTAAACGAAATAGTACTTTTTTTCTTTGATATATAGAGAAGTAAACGAAATACTGATCAATGTAATTTATCTTGAAGATATACATATATATACTTAATATGTGTGTGTAATTAGCATCGGTCTTCCGAATCGATCGTATTCTCATTGACGTTGCATTCTTTCTATTTCTCTCCTTCTATCATCTTCCTCTCAATATTTCTATTGCTCCGTGCGTATGTGTATTTAATAGAAAAGAAAAAAAAGAAATGACAAGCAATTGGATTATTGTTACACCTAATACGGAGTTAATATATTGCGTACCGTCACGAGTATTGTCAAACCTAAAGTCAATTTCATCAGAAGTTAGTTTTCCAAAGTTCCTTTTACTTGAAATTTAACACACGGAGAGGAACCATGTACGTGGGTTTTACTCTTTCTATAAGTTACGAAATTGCTGCGTAGGTTGGAACATGAGTTACCATGGAAGGGCAAATTAGTCATTTCACAAAGCATGGGATATTCATATTCCTACCACTTAAAAAACTGGAAAATACCTGTCACCCATTTCATGTTAACATGCACTGGTGTTTCCTTGACTAGGGGGATCTCTTTGCCCGAACCCTCTCTACCTATAAATATCAACCCTCCCCCTCCTGTCAATCAATAGCTATCTCTTCCCATTCCACACATCATAAAAAGGAGAGAGAGAGAGAGAGAGCCAATGGTGAAGAGTGAGAACAAGATCCAATCAGAGGCACTAAAGAAGAAGTACAAAGGAGTGAGAATGAGGAGCTGGGGTTCATGGGTATCTGAGATAAGGGCACCAAGCCAAAAGACAAGGATTTGGCTGGGCTCTTATTCCACCCCAGAGGCAGCTGCCAGAGCCTACGATGCTGCCCTCTTGTGCCTCAAGGGCAATTCCGTCAATCTCAACTTCCCAGCCTCCTCAGTATCACACTACCAACGCCATTCCCCTGATAATACCACTCTGTCCCCTAAATCCATCCAAAGGGTCGCAGCTGCTGCTGCCAATAAATTCAATGACAACCAAACCACCACCACCACCACCGCAACTCCGCCGCAATCCTTTACCACCTCCACCTCCTCTTCGGTCTCGGCCGCCTCGTCCCCGTCGATGTCGTCTTTGTCTCCATCCAACCCTGTCGAGGATGGTTTCTCATTAGTATCATCATCATCCCAGGGTATAACCTACAATGAACTATTGACTAATTTGATGTGCAACTTCGAATCGCCGAAGTACACGGATATGATCAACGGGGCGATGTTCGATCCGCCGGCGATGGAAGACGTCTACGACGAAAGCGATATCCGGCTCTGGAGCTTTAATTTTGCTGATCATCCGATGAACTATTAATTCCCAAATCAAGACACATCTCTATTATTTTTTTATTTTAAATACTAGTAGTCTTCTCTTCTTTTGGTTAATATTTCAGTATTATTCATTGGGTGATCTTCAGTTAATTTGGGTGAAGACATTGCTGACAGTGACCAATAGTCATGTTCAATTCTTGTATTTTGAGACAGGGGAGGGAACTCGATCACGTGGAGAGGGAACTAATTTTTCAACTCTCCCATGTGGGTTTCTTGAGATATTTCCATATATATGTATAATTAATTTTGTGTTAATTAAGTGTGTCATGTGTAATGTAATGTTGATGTTATTTTTTTGTGAATATATATATAGTACGGTATGGTCACTAGTCACACTTTGTAGCCGTTGGAGACTTATATGGAGTATATGTAACTACCCATCTTGTATGGGACGCAAACCGGATAATCGTGCGGCTCAATCCTGAAAATTATCAGCAAAATTTCATATCGGCAAGTGTTTGATCCAAAAAACCTGGTTTTTGTTCAGAATTTCAGAGCGAGAGTGGAATACTTAGATTAAGAACCTGGTTTTTGTTCAGAATTTCAGAGTAAGAATGGAATACTTAGATTAAGTACCTGGTTTTTATTTTTTTTCCGGGAAAATTTCAAAATGACACCTGAATTTTGCACCAAATGTCACAGAGACACCTGAACTTAAATTTATTTCAATTAAACACATGTACTAACAAAATCCCCAAATTTAGACACCTGAACTTAAGTTTATTTCAATTAAACACCTGTACTAACAAAATCTCCAAATTTAGATCCCTGCCGTTATTCTCTGTCCCAAAAATTGCTAACATGGTATCTCCAACCTGTTTAAGTTGCCATATTATACATATTTCCAACAAGGGACGATGCACCCAAGCGAATGTAAAGTACTTATACGTAGTGGGTGCATCGTCCCTTGTTGGAAATATGTGTAATAGGGCAACTTAAACGGGTTGGAGATGCCATGTTAGCAATTTTTGGGACAGAGAATAACGGCGGGGGTCTAAATTTGGAGATTTTGTTAGTACAGGTGTTTAATTGAAATAAACTTAAGTTCAGGTGTCTCTGTGACATTTGGTGCAAAGTTCAGGTGTCATTTTGAAATTTTCCCTTTTTTTCCTGTGGGAATTACCTCAAAAATGACTCTTGGTACCGATCATTGAAGAGTGAGATCTAATGTTGGCTCCACACAAGATGAGTTATAATCGCTCATTTTTTTAGGTAGGTGAACAGAATTGTACTTCATCACGAGGTTAGTTTTGCTCGACGAATTATTTGTTACTTGGTGTCCAAAGATTTGGGGAAGAAGATATTCGGGCTGAATTTTGGGTTGTCTTTGTAGTTTGGTGTGATTTGTTTTTCAATTCTCTGCTTCCTGCAGTTAAATGGTAACTAATGAACTATCACTAGTTCCTTTGTTGATAATTAAAAACAAAATCAGAAATGATACTCACACAGCAACTGTGTGACTGCACATTAATCCAGAATCCTGTTTTAAGTTGGATCTTAATAGACTAGAAGGAAGAGGGAGAGAAGAAGAAAAAAAAAAGCTTACGCAGTTAAGGAATATATTAACTTTTTCCACTATTTACTACTTTTGTTTCGATAAATAGGTGTTTAGATCAAGGTTCGCGTAACTCAATTTATCACGTGTCTGCTAAAATTAATGACCGTGTAAAGCTAGCTCGCCTATTTAATACTTCTTTGGGAGAGAAGATATTGGAGGCAGGAGAGGCAATGAAAAGGATTTGACAGAAGAGCAACTCCAACTATGATGTCAAATCCAATGTCGCGTAAATGACTTATTACGAGATGCTCCAACTATAATTACCAAAAAGGAGGTCAAATCTTTATTGGCAATTGGCATGAAGCTTCAAATATCAAATTTATAGTATTTGAAGCTATAAAAGTGATGCCAAATATTATTTTATAATTTTTATCACAGAGACTTTTAAGTTCTAGAAATTGGTATCTTTTTTTCTTCGAATATCAAAAATGTTACTATCATTCATTGGAGACATTTTGATTGGAGGTTCAACAAAATAAAAATATGAGAGCATCTCCAAGGAAATAAGCAAAGTTCTACATAAAAAAATGTACTTTGATGATCCATGTGACAAGTTGGAAAGTTATGCACTCCAAAAAAAACTCTCCAAATTTTAAATTTTTTTCACTTTTTTTAAACTTAAGAGGACTCACTTTGTCTAAGACATCAACAATTCACCAATAATAAGTAGCTTTAAATTTAATGAGGTGGCAATTTGAATAGTGTTTTCCCTCCTCAAAGCTGAAGAGAGGGCCGGCGAGAGCTACACCAAAATAGTCATTGGACAGTGTTTTGTTTACGAGAATGTTTACCTATTTTTTCCTTTCATTGAAATCGATAGAGATTTCGGGAAACAATGCCAACAACAAAAATAAGGGCGAATGCGGCTTGTCTCCACAAACGGATTTGAGGTTCCTTGCCGTATTTCAAGACTTCACCGGAAGAGAAATGGCGAATGAATCAAATGCTATTTTTTGTGGTGATGAATCGACTCGTAAAAGAAGACCGTCACCCGCCAATCTTCAAGAACGGAATCGATCCATCGATTGGGCCGAGTGGATTGATGGTTTAGTGAAGTGGGGTGGAGCGGAAGAAAAATAACAAATGGACTTTGTTATTTTTTCCAAGGTAGAATTACAATCAAGAAGGATGGATTCTCATTGAAAGTAAGAAAATTAAGTTAATCCTACTCCTACTCTTAATTATAACCCAGAAGTGGGTTAGTAAGACAAAAATTAAGAACAAAGTAAAGACTTTGATTTGTTGAGAGTTTACAATGAGGCCTAGAAAGGCTATTTATAGGAAACAACAAATGTGCAGGAAATAACTTCCTAACTTCCCACTACTCTTTATTCTTTTAATTTGCTTCCAAGTGTCCAAATAACTTTCATTCATCTTCAAAGTGTGTAGGAGCATGTCAAGTGTCCTTCCAAAGGTGTAGGAGCATGCCAAGTGTTCTATATACAAATAACAATAATAAAAAAAATACTAATACTAGTTCTAATATTAATATGAATACTTAATAATAATAATAAAATAGGTTGCATTCCATAATCGCCACCTTTCAGTTGATCATCAACAGACGGTAAATATATGGTGTAAATAGAGAAGCGAGGCGGTTGCCTTCCAAGTTCTAGAAGGCAGCTCGGCTTGGTGCTCTTCCTTTTAATCTTTTGATCATTCGGCCTTAAATGAGGCCGAATTTTACGCATAGATTTCAAAAAAAAAAGAAAGCGAGGCGGTTGCCTTCTAGTTCTACACCAAAATGATCATTTTCTTGCGGACCAATTTCACATGGGCTGTCAACTTGTGCATGCGCCTTGGGGATATAGGCCTCCATGCCCAATTGTTTCCATCACCTTTTTTTGGTCGCCCCAAGGACAAGAATGTGGGTCATGCTAGTATTAAAGTTTGGAATTTATAGGAAGCTTAGTGACATGGAATATGGTTTGTTTAATTTGGACAAAAGGATCCTATAGATTTCTTGTTTGAAAAAGGAGATTTTCAGTGATTTGGATGAAAGGGAGCTCAAAATTGGAACTACCTCGGGATATATTCGAAGGGAAAACATTAGGTGGAATTATACAATAGTTCGGAAGCACCGTCACGTGGCACTCCGGATTACCACTTTACGACCATACATTTCTATGGAATCTGCCACTAAGTATATGAATCCCACATGAACGTGTGGTAGCAAAGTAGTCCGGAGTACCACGTGGCGTTGTGACGGTACTCCCAGACTATTGAATAATTACTCAAACATTGGGTTTGAAATCTTTCAACTTGCCGTTCGATGATAGGATCGCGTACCCAATTCTGCAAACTAAACATAGGAATGGTAGAAACGAAAGTTACAAAACCAATGGTGAGGACATCTCTCTCACATGATTGTGCGGTGAAGGAGGGGCCTGTGGCATCACGTGGTACTATCCCGAGCCACTGAATGATCTCTCCATGGTGAGACAATGAGGCAAACTAACAGGAGACAACTGTTGTCCAGTTTTATTGGTTCCGTTTGGGGTCCAGGCCATTGTGGGCCCATACCGATCCCACAACAATGATGGGAATCGTTCCCTTTGTAGAACTTATCGAGTTTGTCATTCACCTAAAAAATTCGCTTGATCAAACATCAATAAGCACATGATCGAAACAGATTTGTACAAGAAAAGAGTGGAAAATTTAAGATTCGAAGGATTTTTTCATCCCATTTTCCTTGTATAAATCTGTTTCGATCATGTACTCATCGATCAAGCTTACTTTTTACATGTATGACAAACTTAATGAGCTCTACAAAACGAACGATTTCAGTCATTATTGTGACCCAAAACTGGATACCAAACTGGACCAATAAAATTGGACGGGAGCTGTCCACAAACTATCACGGTCCAATCCATTTTTTCTTTAGATCCGGTGCAACCCATTTGATATTCGCTTGACTTCTTCATAAATGGAAAAAATCGGGTCAACCCTACCCGAACCGCATCAGCGCTTTCCCAAGGTCTTGTGACGAATTCAGGCCGATAGATCGTGCCGTCAAAGCTTCAGTTCAGACGAGAGAGAGAGAGAGAGAGCGAGAGAGAGAGAGAGAGAGATGGGCTATGCCAAGGATCAGTTGCTCGCACGTTTAAAGGTCTCATATTCTCTACCCATCAATTTTCTCTGTATTTCTTTGCTTCGTCTTTCCATTTTTCCGTTCTTTTTTTTATGATTATGCGTTGAGTTGTCGAAAGTATATTAAAACTTATTGGATACAAGGGAATTAAAATCTCATTCATTGGCACTGGTAAGCTCTATTGGAAAGGATTAGAAACTGTCTGAATTGAAGAATATATGAAGAATTCCCAGTAGCTTAGATACCAGAATCGTCAGGGCAATTTCCTATGCTTCACCATTTCTTTTGTCAAACTTAAATTTGATGAGAAAAGAGTAAAGACCCTTCTTTTCACCGAATCGGTGTCAATTGGGGTGAATCTTATTTTTTCATCCAATGAAGTGAGAGAGAGGTTTTTCACCAAAATCAGTAAAAGAAGCTTATGGGATAAGCTTGAAATGTTTCTTTGACAAATTTGGAGTTAAATGCATCACAAAAAAGAAGTCTTATGGCGCATTTTATAATCTTAGGCTGGAAGAAAGTCCTCTATTGATGGAAGGTTCTTCCGATCTGACTTGCCGTATACCTAGTTGCATTTCTATTTTGTATTCTTTGGTATTCCACGGTGATAATGAAATCCCTCCTTGTGAATTTACTTAGCCACTGCAATCAACTACAACTAAAAGATAGTGAGACTCTAACCTGACTGATATTCTGCATGACTGAAAGTTAGCAAATGTAATGTACTCCCTAGCCGACTCTATTATTTACCTTCCACATTTTTACGTATATCCCCTCATCCTTAACAGGAGCATTAGATGAATCTGGGACTTAGACACATACCCGTACCCGAATGTATTTAACATAGGTTCACAAATGAAAATTCGGCATTCTTCAATAGAACGAATAAGTAATTTTTAAAATCTATGAAAATTTAAAAACTTGCTTTATTGGAGATCAAAGCATCTTGTTCAAGGTATGCTGTCTGGGGCTACCACTTGAATTGCTTCTGTGATGGGAAGTAATTTTACTTATAGGAACTTATCTTAAATATTTCGGCAGATAATTATTTGTATTTGATAGCACCATTCTATCCACGATTACCTTGATGTTGAGGCTTCATATGAACCGGTGATAATAGAGACTTTCTCAGCCTATGTCTCAGTCAAGTGGTATTTAGATCCCGTTGAATCTGATCGTTGTATATTTGGCTGTTGTTTAGGAACTGCAATTTGTTTTTTTTAAGTACGATCATCCAATTGTGAGACTCTAATTTCTATTCCGTTGAAATTGATTCTTGTATATTTGGTGTTGTTTAGGAGCTTCATATTGATTTTACCAAGTATGATCATCCAGTTGTTTTGACAGTGGAAGCTCAGGTAAAAGGAAACCACGATCTAGCCTTTTTCCGCTACTTTTATGTGCTTTGAACCAACTTTGTTTGTTTATTATCAGGCCAAATATGTAAAAGGTGCAGTGAGCAAGAATCTTTTCTTGAAGGTATGATATTTAATGCTCGGAAAAGCACTCTGTTTTGTCCCTCTTCCCTCTCCCTCCAGGCAGTAACTTATGCTCTTCCTTTTTCCTCTATACTAATGTTTTCACCTGTACACGCAGGATAAGAAACATAGGTTCTACCTTGTTTCAGCTTTGAAAGATACCAAAGTAGATCTTAAGGGTAATATGTTTTTTTAATTGTCTTGTTTCAATTTCAAATTTGAACTAGCTCAGATGATCAGACCAGTCTTGGTAGTCGGTATTGTAAATATGTATATGCTAATATGATTGGATTTGGGCCTTTTATTATTTTAGTATCTTAAATGTTCATGGAACTTATTTGTTGCCTGCAGTTCTATCTCAGAGACTTGGTCTGGGAAAAGCAGGTTTAAGAATGGCTCCTGAAGAAGCACTACTGGAAGTACTTCAGGCACGTATAATCGTATATGCTGTTATATCTTTAAGCATATGCAGTTATTGTTTGTGAATAGAAACATATCAGTTGATTTAGTTATACCACATCGGGGTTGTTAAAAATGGGACCTTACATTAGATTGCTAGGATGGTTTCGTGGATAGAATGGTAGGACCTTAACGAGGATTATAAGATTTTATGTTGCATAAAAAGCAAGGTAGAAAACAATGACTAACGGTGATGTGCATTAAAATATGGTGATAAATCAGCAGCCCGACGGCTTCGATCCAGCATGATCCTATTAGTTGAAAGCTATGATACAGAATCTCATGTGGAGATTTATAAAAACGTGATTTTGATACAATCCTTGACAGTTTTTCTTGCTTTATTATTTTCAAGGTGCCTCTGGGCTGTGTTACACCTTTTGCACTAGTGAATGATTCAGCCCGGTATGCACTTAATCTTCTGTACTGTTCGTTGACATTGTTATACCCTTGTCACAGCATCTGTTCGTGTAAATATGTCAGTTTTACTTTCTAATGTATTTGCTGTATTTTCTTTTCTTGAAGGCATGTCTCCTTGTTGTTGGATAAAGGATTTAAAGATCACGAGAGCTGCTTCTTTCACCCATTGTCTAATGATGCATCAATTTGTAAGTTGAAATAGTTTTTTTTTTATTATGATGCATGTTGCTAATTATAGCTTTTAGTATATCTTAATGTTTATAACCTCTGAATGATTTCTAATTGGGACTTCTACTGAACTACGCTCTGGTCATATGTTATGATGATGTTATCTTCAAAAACCTTTATTTACTTATTTTCGGATGTGTTTGTGTGCACATCTATGAATGTCATTCAAAACTGCATGCACCATGATTAATACATGTTACCAGGGATATGTATTTCTGACTTAGTTTTACTGGTTGCACATGAGTTTACTATTTGGCAATGCATTTGTCCATATGATAAATGCAAAGAATTTCTCTAAGTCCACTATAATGGAATAACAGAATTTGATGTTGAATATCCGATATCGTCAATTCTTATGTTTGTTTCATAAGTTGTATGATTGCAATGGCTGAATGGCTCCGTAACTTCCCCGGTAGTTACATATAAGTACATTGGAGGTAGTTGGGATAAGTGTTTTACCGAGGGTAGATAGGAGGATAATCCTTGGGAGTTTTCATACTGCTCTCTCTTTACATTTGGTGAACTAAAATTGAATTTTCAAGCTACATTATTACTGTTCAAAAGCATAAAAGTATGAGGGGTGAGTGTCCTTTTACAAGATGTGGTTAGTTGAGAAGAAGTTAACAAATAGCTGTTTGCTTCACATGGTTCCATGACTACTTCTTGCAAGTTGTACATCAGTTCATAATTTGGGTCTTTAAGAAAACCACTATGAATCCAGTCATTGTTGTTCAGAGGACTGGCCTAAAGAATGTTACTTTCTTGTCTGCATGTTGTCACCCTTGATGGTTATGGTCCCTAATATTGCTGGTTCAAGCTCTTAATGCCCTCGACCTTGACAAATTTCTAAAATCCATAGGAAAAGATCCGTCCTATGTCGACCTGGAGGTAATTTCCAATCCAGTTTCCTGAGTGGGTTTATATACTAATGGATTTTGTATGAAACAATTGATTCTCTTTGTTTAGGCCAACCCTTCAGTTGGTAAGGATCAACCTCCTGATCTAGCATATCTTGTTCCATCTGATGCCATAGTCCTGGAAGAAGGTCCTACAGAAAAAGCAGGTCCTTCAAAAGGTCCTGAAAGTAGCCATATTGCCGTGAATAATAAGCCCACATCGGTTGCAGGTATGTGATTTTACAGAAAATTAGTACCTTCATACTGTCACCGATTGTCTTTAATTAGTACTAATATTAGTTTCTTCTGGAATGGTATTCTCTAACTTGATCACTATTATGAGCTCATTCCAGTCATTTTTTTGTTCATTGGAGCTTGACCGACCCATACAGTTTTAGAGCTTGTATTACATTTATTTAAACTTCTTTAGGTTTGCACTTTCTTGATTTGTAGTATGCTAACTACTTGTATCTTTGTAAGAGCCTTTTTTCCCTTGCCTTTATTGATCTCCGACTCCGGTATCAGTTTTGGCCTGGGGTTAGAAGGCCTAAAGGTGTTGGTATCTACAAGTCTCGTGGTATCTTGAATTGAAAAGGTCACTCCTGTGAAACAAGAAAAGAAGCATCATGATCAAGTTCCATGTTTCTCAAATTGAATATGAAATATGCTTTACGAAGAAGCATCGTGATCAAGTAAATATTCTGGCCCAATAATGTAGATACAGCTATCCAACAAGTGCTAGTTTCATGATGAGATCCTTATGCTGGGTAATTCAAATTGCTTCCTCTACCATTGCCGATTTCAGGCTCTAAACAATTAATAGAATCTCAAAAAAAGGTGCATAAGAAAATACGAATGTGACACATCTAGCTTTATTTGGACAATTCATTCCTGACCTTAAGACTTTAAGCAGTCCAATCTACATGCCTACTTCACCAGGAAAATCATTATATCCAGTGCCCATCTTGTCCTACTTACTCTCTCGAAAACAATAATGTCGGGACACGGGGTAGTGATACTCTAAGGTTATGGTCGGTTTTTTTTTGTTGTTGTCATTATTCCATTTTCCGTATGTCCACGTAAACCTATGGCTACTTATCGTCTGATGTCACTTAGTTGACTTATTAATTAGACATTCTTCCCATCTGGCAAGGTGTCATGGACTGAACTTCGGAAACAATTGGATTGACAAACATCCATGGCTCCGGAACTAAACAATTATTTTTTTTATTTTTTTTTGGGTACTTCAGAAATAAAGAACTAACATCATGACGTTGCTTTCCATGGCTTTTACTTCGATACTTCATGACCTTATTTCGATCAGGTGGTCGACAACAAATATTTACGTTTGTGTTACCTTTATTAGAGTTAGGCGGTCTCAATAAACCACATTTTGCAGGGTTGTTAATCATGGGTCATGTTGCATGGGAAAGCTATTTTAAGTGCAATATTGCAATGGTTTGTGTGCAAAACCTGAGAGCTTTAATTGTGAGATGACCACTGCATCTTCTAGACCAATAGTTGAATATAGCTGATTTGTATTTTATGGTGATAGTGGTAAACCACTTAACGAAGTCTTCTCTCTTTGGTATAGGAAAAGCGTGTAAGTCATCCAGTGAAACCCAAAAGGAGAAACCTATCACTTCCAAATTGCCCAGCTCATTTGCTGATCCTGAGAAATTTGTCGAAGAAATACTAGAGAGAACATCGGCAATAGTTCTTAAAGAGGTCAGTACAGTATATCTTATTTCATTGCTACTTCAAGGCCTTCATGGTCTTGGCCTGAAAATGCACATAATACAGATCAAGGAGGAGAATATTAAGCAACATGGGGAACAGCTCGGTGCTCTCGTATCAAACAGTATCAGAAAACATCTTAGCTTGGATTTCACTAATCTGACTGTGAGTTTTTCCTCTCTTTCTTGCTATTTAACAAGTAATATACTGAGAGTACATTGGCAGTCCCTAAGTAAGTGTTGTATCCTTTATGAGTCTTAATTAGGGAAATGATTGGGTTCTTTACCACTCATATTGGACATTGGGAGCAGTTACCCTATTTGGTCATGCAAACACGAAAAGTGAACTCTTGAGTGATTTTAGACCATGTGATTGGACATCTTCTTTGCCACTTGATTTGGTATGGTCAAACAATTAGTTACTGTTATCTTTAGGGGGTTGGTTGCGTTTGCAAATCAGTGGCGGCTCCAAAAATTTTTAGAACGCTGTTAATAATACTTACGCTCTACTACCTATTGGAACCACGACCAAATAAACAAAAATTTGTTTTTAAATATGAACATTTGTACCCAAAAACAGCTACGTATAAGAGATATTACAATTGGCCTCAACAAGTTTCCATATATTGAAACCGTTGCATAATAGCCTCATCATTAACGGTATCACATACGTCACTCTCAATATGAGTAATCAAGCAATCATTCAT
Source organism: Rhododendron henanense subsp. lingbaoense (assembly GCA_020567845.1). Lineage (NCBI taxonomy): Eukaryota > Viridiplantae > Streptophyta > Magnoliopsida > Ericales > Ericaceae > Rhododendron > Rhododendron henanense. The sequence continues at coordinate 33,897,420 of CM036315.1, read as the reverse complement.
CCGTAGATCTTCCATTCGATGAGCAGATTGCTCCTTTATGTACGTCATCGCTGTGTTCAGGTATTTTTGGGATGAGTGTTCAACAATTCTTGTGATTGGGTGTTCAACTATTGTTCGGTTGAGTAAAAAAATGAAAAAAAAAACTAAAATTATTACATTTATTCAAACTTTTTTTCCTCTCTCTTAGGGTGTTCAAGTGACCACCTTTCAATAGGTGTGGAGCCGCCTATATGCAAATGCAACCAAACAACATCTCACTCGTTGTCAAACTATTACCATTTTCTTTGATGAAAGTTATTGCAAACACAAATGAACCATCTGACTACATCGATGGAAGATAGAATCTTACTGCAAAATATGCCATTCTGTGTTCTTAGATTAATCGTAGTGTTTGCTGCTAGGCCATTGTTATCATACCCACTTGCAAATACATTGCCCTTAAAATTTCAATCAACGAACATATAAAAGCCCCTTGACATGGTTTTTTACTTGTCTTCACCAATTTTCATTTCTCATCATTATTTGTTTAGAATTATGCAATGCCACTATCTACACTTCATTTTTCTTTCATGACAATATTCTCCTTATATTTTTGGCTAAACAGACAGGTTGCCAATTTGCTTAGGGGTTTCACATTTGTTTTTCCCTTTTCATGTATATTTCGAGCTTTTTAATTAATTTAGCAGCAGCTGACAAGTCGATATCTTAAACGCAGACGATACTAAAAAACACAGCATATACCGAAGGTTTTCATGCTGGTACTCAACAAAAAGGTTCCAGATGTCCATAATCATATTGGATGTACTTATGGTGGGAATCATCTGTCGAAGATGGCAATTTGTTGCTATTGCTAGAAAACTCAGAAAGAGTTATCAGCAAACTCATGACTACTTTCGGCCGCCACTTTCAATTGTTTTTTAAAATCTTCCGTAACACCTCAAATCATTAAGTGTAATTTGTGCTAAAGTTGATCTTGGCTTTCAAGTCCTTACAAGTAGGAGTTGCTTTTGGTAGTGAAACCTTACTTCACAGGCACAATGACTGTAATCACAATCCTCCCTCTGACCTGGGTGCAGTTATGCAGAATGTTTGATGATATATAATCCGTTTATTTTCGGGAGAATCTTGAGCTATGGCTCTATTCTATGCAGAAATTATGCTACCTACCACTGTGTCCGGTCTGTCCAATTTTTCAGTACATTGGATTGGTCCACATGGGTGTTCCGGAAAAAGTGCATAGTTGCTCGTAGTTTTGAAATCGCTATTGTACTATTTAGATGATTTCTTGTGCAAAATTGTCTGTAAAATCATTTTCCATTCTTGACAACCAACCCTAATCTCAAGGTTCCAAAATATTTCGCCTTCGTGTTTGACAACACAGGAAGGGCTAGAACCGCGATGAGTGGGTGTACTGTTTGCGATTTAGACAGCCTATTGGCCAGGCCTGGATGCTTATACTCAGACAATAGGTCACCTAATCCTCTAGTAGGATCCGTTGTTTTCGCTTTGAATTCTCGCTATATACATCTACTCTCAATTATCATTTCTCACAAATTTTAGTAGTTGAAGATATTTTAAAAGCTGCTTTTACGGCTGTGTTCCCAATCATGCTCAGGAACGCGCATTATGTGATTTAGCTCCGACCTGTTTAAATGGACTTGGCCCATAGGTATGTTTTGTTTACAACCTGTTCAAGTGGTTGTTGAGTAGCTAGCTGTATTGGCCAAATTGGGCTTGGCATGGGCAGCAAAACTAAAAGCAACCGTATGCCTTTTCCATTGGCAAGTTTAAGCAGACAGAAATTCTCTATCAGAATTTTTTTTTGAGACAATTTTTTCTATGTTCTGATAAACCTAATCCTACTTCTGACTCTTCGTTAGATCTATGGTCATATGTCATGTAATATTATGATCCTTATAGTAGAAGAAATGCATTAATTGCTTGAGTGTTTAAAATCTACTCCACTTAATATCGCCGGTATGAAAACTGATATTCTTATTGGCCTACTAATTTTTCGTTGCTTAAAATCTAATTAGATTTTGATACATGATGAATTTTATTAGTTTTCACACTAATTTTAGGGAATTTATTTTCACTCCCTGTTTATCCAAATGCACTCTTTTCTTTTTTTTTGTGCTAATGTGAAATTACATGATTATCCTTTTCACGTGTGAAGAGAAAAACATATGAAGGGTATTTTTGTAATTCTACATGAATAAAGACAAAAAAAAATGGAGTGCACTCTGGACAAAAGGGGAGTGTGAAAATCAATTTCCTAATTTTATAGCACAGTATTCTTGTGACCCGACCCGAGCACATTGCATGAATCAGCCCAATTCCTTTTCTTATATTCTAGCCAAAAGTCCTGGTTAGCCCACCTTTTAGAGGATATAGGCCCAATATTTTTGTTCCTAAGCCAGCCTATATTTCCACCAAACACAAGTCTAATCCTAACCTGTTGTTTCAGTTTCTTTTTGCTGAGCAAAAAAAACCTGTTGTTTCAGTTAACAGAAAAAGCATTGCCTATTTTTGGCACAATTGGCACTTGGAAGTTTTCTAGGTTTTTTAGATTGTTAATAATATTAGATTTTTACACTACTCTTATGCAAAACCTATTCTCACCTTATTATCCACATCTCGTAATCTAAGGGTGTGTTCCACCAACTAAATTAAACACCGTGAGAGAATGACCTGTCTCGAAAAAAAAATACTTATTTTTTGAATTAAAGGTGATGTATTGCGAGAGAATGACATGTCTCATAAAGCGAAAAATAAGCTAAGGTTCTTATTTTGTAAAAGCACTTATTTTTCGTTTTATGAGACATGTCATTATCTCACAATACATCATCTTTAATACACAAAAATAAGTTCATTGGTAAATTGTTTCAAGCCGGAAGGCTAAAAACTACAACAATTTTGACGATTGAAGTGTCGGGTCAGCTTACGCGCCCTACTGTAAAATGTACCAAACAAGGTATATTATTTGTGCACTACCTTACAATTCTCCGTAAACAAACAACAAGTAATAATTCATTTACTACCTTTTTTCTTGGTAAGTATTCATGAAACTACTTTTGCTAGTATTTTCCAACGACCAAATAGACACACAACACAAAAGTCAAACAGAGATTTTGATGATGATGCAGGCCCAAATCTTCGGAAAATTTTTCAGTGCCGAGCGGGTACCACGTGGTGCCCGCTCAGCCATCCGAGCCGTCCATTTTATTTTTTAACGGCTCAGATTTGGAAAGAGAAAAGGAGAGAGAAAGTGTTTGGGGGAGAGGAGAGAGAGGGTTTTAATCCGAGCCGTCCAAAAGTGTATCGGACGGCTCGGATTCGCCGAACGGGTGCCACGTGGGAAATACCCGCTCGAAAAATTCCTCCAAATCTTCTTCTCCGTTCCATTAATTTTACAAGGGCCATTTAGGTGGGAGCTAGCTAGCCTAGAAACTTTAGGAAAAAGATACTTATCTGCAACCCCATGAAATAACTTGTACCGTAATTATCAGACCCACATAAGCATACAAAGTCAATAAAGATGACCAAGTTAGGTGACTTACCCCTGGTCATATCTTGTTCCATTAATTAATCACCAGTAAAGAATTTAAATGATGATTGACAATTTTGAAAGAGAGAGGAAAGAGAGAAGAAATTGGAGTATTTTTCTCCTTGCTTTTCTCTCTTCACTAATGAGAGTAGGTACGCAGTTTCGCTTCGAATGTCTTTCAGCCAAAGTATACATTGAATATGTATTCTTCCACTTCTACCCTGTATTACTCCCTCCGTCCATTTTTAAGTGTTCTGCTTCGTAACTCCAACTTATTAAGGAGACATCATTATTATACATTTCACATCATCTTTTATCTCCACTTTTCCTACTTACCCTCTATGGAGACATCATCATTACACTTTTACTCACAAGCTTTTCAAAATGGAATCTACTTTTAGGGGCAAAATGGAAAGTGCACAAACTTTACAAAATGAACACTTATTAGGGGACAACCCAAAATGAAATACTGGACTCTGAAAAAGGGGACGAAGAGAGTAGATAACTATCGGAAATTTGAACGCTTGAACTCTCTGTGTTGAATGAAGCAACAAATTTTTTCCTCTTCATACATATAAATTTGTAAGTCCTTTAGAATTTTCAGCACTGAGTTTCTAGCTAGAATAAGAAATATATGAAAGTCAACTTTAATATGAGAATGTAAATGATTCATAATTTTGAAAGAGGGGAAAAAGAGAAGAATTTTAGCTAGTGATTTTGCCACACCCTTTTTTGTTATTGCCACACCCTGCAAGTGTATTTTTTGGTGCAAAAATACATTTACAGGGTGTGGCAATATCATTTCCCAGAATTTTTCTCCTCGTTTTCTTTTTTCACTAACAAGTACGTATGTACCCAGTTTCACCTCAAAAATCTTTCAGTATGTTGTTCTACTTATATTAGGCAACTACCGGCGATCTTGAATGCTTGGAACTCTGAGTTGAAAGAAGCAACAATTTTTTTCTTCGGTACATATAAAATTTTAAATTCGTTAGAATTTTCAACACTTCTAAAAAATCCCTTTGGCTTTCCCGCCAAATTTTTTTTGTCCTTATTCAATTTTTTTTTGCAATTTGTGGTTTATTGTCAATTTTTTGGGGATTATTGCTTCGTTATGACGAGAGGAATCTAAAAAGTAAAAAAATTTGGTCGAAATCCAAATTTTTTTTAATAAAGACGAAAAAAGTAGCGTTCCCGCCAATTTTCGTCGAAATTCAAAAAAAATTGGATTTCGACCAAAATTTTTTACTTTTTAGATTCCTCTCGTCATAACGAAGCAATAATCTCCAAAAAATTGACAATAAGCCACAAATTACAAAAAAAATTTGAATAAGGACAAAAAATAAGCCACTTTGGCTTATTTATCCGAACAACCCCTAACTTTGAGTCGCTAAAAAAAGGCAACTTAATTAACTATTACTTGTCCGCCCATTAAAATTTAAACTATTAAAGTACTTTTTCGTGTAGGATTTTATTTATTTATTTTTATTTAGGAGTCGTAATTATTAAGCCCGAATGTGACAATTAGTTTGTTGGAAAGAGAGATTTATTAGCATCACAATTGATGTCCCAATCACTTTGGGCTAGAAGGATCTAGACTTTTCTTCTACTTTTGATCTTTTCAAAGGTCAAATTAGGTGTTTTATTTTTTTTTAAATAAAATAATACTCTGGGTGTTTTGTTTTGGACCGCTGCCCAATTTCAGAATCAGGACTGAGAAGCTCCGTTTTTCTTTTTGGGCAAACTTTCAGGAGAATAAATGACACCTAATTAATGCAAGTTTACTCACAATGTCAAGTTTTGAAATTCATGTCATTTTTCATTCTTTACACTGTATCTTTCTGTCTATAATATTTTTCATGAGTTTAAAAATTTTGTATAATAGAACTAATCGAGAATTATCAAACAAGATTCATATTGCATATTTTTTTGATATCTGTATTGAAAAATATAAGGAATTGAAATTGGCATAAATATCAAAAATTGACGCCATTCAAAAAAAAATTGACATCCAATTTGGGATGGAGGGAGTACTCAAATGAGAGAAACTATTTTATGCTCTGGGGGCATTACTTTGCAGGGCTTTTGAATCACACATTTATGTTGTGTCCGCATTAAAGTGTATAGAGCCCACACAAATCAAATAATGTATGTATATCCAGAAAATTCTGCTTGTGTCATGCATAGAGTATATAAGTATATTCGACACGCGGTCAAAATTCCTAGTCCGAATAAAGAAGGAGTGTTTTGCATTAGTAGCTAATAACACCCACACGTAAAAAACCTCATTAGATCCTCTTACATGAATCTGGATATGGAGATGGAGACAAAAGAGTGAGGGTTGTGCGTTAGTAGGTAACACCCGCACGTAAAAAATCTCATTAGATCCTCTGACATGTATCAGGATACGGAGACAAAAGAGTGAGGGTTGTGCGTTAGTAGCTAGCACCCGCAAGTAAAAAATCTCATTAGATTCTCTGATATGAATTTGGATACGGAAACAACGAATTCATGTAACTAGCCAATCCAAATTGATTGAGACTTAAAAGATCGATCGGTTACGTACACAGCAAACTTGTAATATTAATATGGAAACCTTTGAAATTTGAGTGATCGGTTCTCTATATAGCATCAAAACTTGTAAATATTCTATTGAATGTGCTTGGAAAAATCTTTCTTCTTATTGTCACCCATATGATACTAGTATTTTATCTATCAAAATCCAATACTTTGCAAGTGTACACACAAAAAAAAGAATGGGAGACGGAGTGAACGCAAACACAGAAAAAATAACACTATACAACGAGAAGTTTTTGGGTGCCGAGTGGATATCACGTGGCGGTACCTGTCGGCGATCTGGACTGTCCAAACGTGTTTAGGGCGGCCCTGATTTATTCCCTCTCTCCTCACTCCACCACTCTCTCTTCCTTTTCTTTTTTTTTCTAAAATCCGGACCGCCCAAAACACGTTTAAGACGGTCCTAATCGCCGACGGAATACCACGTGTGTGGTACTCTACCGGCACCCAAAAATTTCTCCTATACAACACTATTATCCCGATGGACCAAAAATTCTGTCCGGAAGAGCACAGCTACCACACAGAGCTTTATTCTCTTGAGACTGATTGACACCCCTTTTCAAGCTCAGCAAATCTCTAATGGAATTTCACTGTGCTGGAAGACCCGTTGGTTCCTTTTCATCCATAATACCGTTGATTTATCTTTTCGGAGTAATTTCGGGGTTTTTTTTTTTTTTTTTTGTATCTAACACTACTCTAGATTGTATACAAAAGTAAGCAGCTAACACACTCTACAATATCCAACTCCTAAAACCAGCCCCCTTAATTCCAAGGCCGAATAAAGAATATTCCATGCTGATTGTTGTGTACTAATATTGTGTCACGCGGTCAATTCCAAGTCCGAATAAAGAATGAGATTTGTGTGTTAGTAGCTAACAGAAAACACGTAAAAAATCTTGTTAGATTCGCTGACATGAATGTGATATGGAGACAACAAATTCACTTAGCCGATCCCTATTGATTGAGACGTAAAGATCGATCAGTGTATGGTTTAGTTTGGCCGGTTTGGTACGTATCTCCAAAGACAACTTACACAAACTTATTCAGGAAAAAATAGTGCAGGTTTTTTCAAAATTAATGTAAAATATTGGGAAAAATACATTTGGCATGAATCCAGATTACAATTTCATTACATGATAACAGAAATTATCAGTTACATATTACAATCGGAATTGAAACGAGATACAAAACACGAATCCAATCCTATATTTCACACAATATCCTTAAAACAGATTCGCCGCCTACCGAAAGGTGTTGAGGTTGAACCGGCGTTTGTCTCCCAGGATAATCCGGCTAGAACCACTACTCACGGAACACTACCGCGAGCAGCCTTGGCGAACTAACTCAGCATCTGTCTGTTTCTCACTCAAGTACAATATCAAAATATGCTATGTGGATTTCGTGAAAGTTGTGAAGAAATCTGGAAAAAGACGACCCAATATATAGCCAGAAAAAAGACCCTTGAGAGACTTGAATTCGAGGAATGAATCATGAATGACACCAAAAGCCAAAAGCCTTGGAAGGCCTATGGTCTCCCAAGTTCATTCACACAATTTTCCAACACTAAAATAGTACATGAGTGATACCTCAAAATTTTAATAATAGAGGGATGGGTTAACAGTACTGTTATACATGCGTTACAACAAGCTCAGGGCCTATTATCATTTCTTATTTATTTATTGTCATATTTGCTTGTTTTATTTCTGAATTTGAAAATAGATAGAATATGAACCCTAGGGCGGTAGCCTCATGACTCAAGTCTTTGGACTCCCTCTGACTCTCTCTTGCGGATCGCTCTGGTCCTAGGTGGGGCAGTGCACACCTTTAGATTTCGATCTCTCCCAGAGATCTGTTGTAGTTCGGACGCTCTATGGCCACACCCAGGGACAAGTCGTCCCCTCCATTCCCTTTTGGTCTAGCAAAATGGGGAGAGACCATGCTTTTTAAAATAGGTGCCAGAAAATATGGAAAGGAATGGGCCATTGCACCATATGACGATGCTTCTCTAGTGGTTGTGGTTTCAATATTAAGTTGTGACAATCAGTAGTTACACTGCAAGAAAATTAAATCTAACAAATTAAGCTTGATGAAGCTTGAACACGGTGTTGAGTTTGGGGAGAGAATTGTACTATTATACTATTCTCTTGAGAATTGGGGTACCTGTAAAGACTTCTGCTACGAAATATTTTTTACTTTATATCGCAGTTGTATATCTCGTCTTTCCTAAATGCAAAGGGATCAACGACTGACAAAACAACGTTAGTTTTCTAATTTGTTTTGGATGGTTATCGCAACCAGATTAGGTAAGTTTTGATAATTGGGTGTCAGAGTGAACTTATTTAAAATAAACAACCTTGCAATGTGCAAACCTCTAGATGGCCCCAAGGGCTTTTTGGTCGTGATGTGGGTCGAACCTCAAAGATTGAGGAAGTAAGCTTCTTATTTGATCTCAAATTCTCAATCCACCCTTTTCGAGTCAATGCATTGGAGTTAGTCGGGAATCGAAGTATTTGGGAAACGAAAAACGGAAGAATAGTTTCTACTTACGAGAAGGACTCTTGACCTTAATTTGCACATGATAACTCACGGGATTCGGAGCATCTTACGCATATTTTGACTAATTTTTGGAAGATCAAATTCAACCACTCGATGATTAGAGGGTTCGACCACTCGATGATTAGAGGGCCCATTTAAGCCCAGAGAAAACTCCATTTGAATTGGCGTCATAATTAAGAATTGATAATATCTGAGTGTCAGACTTTAACCTGTGAGTGAAATTCATTGGTAAAAGATCCTTCTCTTCCACTAACGTACATTTTTTGTAATTTAAATTGCCATGATTGGGCGAGTCAGAGTGAGCTTACAAAATGATTGTTTTAGCATTCCAAAGCAAGATGGTACTAATCTCTATGAATAACAAGAGAGGAACAAAATAAAATCATCATAAAGTCCAAAATATTTGGGGCATTTTGTTGGAGGAGTGCATTGAAATGCTAAAGAGATCAAATACTAAAAATTGCATATACTACTCCCTCTGTTTCAAATTGAGAGTCTCGTTTAGGGATTTCAATTATTTTAGGGGACATATAATGATTACACCTATATATATTGCCTATTATTTCCACCTTACCCTTATATTCTACCTACTTTATAATACTTATATTCACTTGTGAGGGACACTTTTGGAAAATCACCAAATTTTTCTTTCCATTTTTGGAAAAGGGCCATCATTTTGGAACAATCCAAAATGGAATAATGGACTCTCAATTTGGAACGGAGGGAGTATAAAATAAGCTTCAACTTAATGAAACGATTAACATATAAAAATGACGTAAATAATATGGAAACCTTTGAAATTTGAATGATCAGTTCTCTATCAATTATTATTCAACCACAAATACTTACACTTTACACACACACTTATAACTTTTGGTGGGGCCCACCCACACTGGAGATGTAGTGTGCGTGGGTCCCAATGTGAATGTGAGTGGATGGATTTGTGTAAATGTTTGTATAAGTGTTTGTGGTTGTAGAATGATTGGTTCTGTATATAGCGTTAAAACTTGTAAATATTCTATTGGATGTGCTTGGAAAATCTTTCCTCTTATTGTTACCCATATGACAGTATTTCATCTAACAAAATCTAGTACTTGAAAGTGTGTAGACTTGCAAACAGTATATAAAGGGAGAAAAAGTTAGTGCAAAAGAACTTTTATGCCAAATTTAACATTTAAGCTATATATGAGGAATGAAGAGTTTCTTTTTTCCAAGAGTAATGCTATTAACAAGATAATTTGTACAATAATGTACACAATATGCTCACATGTCTTAATTTTATTGACAATTAAGATGTTATTTTATGTAACACTCAATGAGCATCAATATGTTATGCAGATTATTATGGACGATCTTGTGTTAATAGATTTTCTAAGGAGATATATAGTGCACATCAACATGTTGCGTAGATTCTTATGTACAATATTGTAGCAACAGTTTTTTAAAGAGATTCTTCAGTTTCAACATGTTGTACAGATTTTTTTACGTACACTATGGTGTTTACATGAAAGTTGAAACCTGGTCCATGAAAGAAAATGAATGATCGTATTTCATTTTCTTTCATGGCCATTTTCATGAACTTCGTTTCATGAATCATACTCCCTCCGTCCCTTTATTACAGTCCACTATTCCATTTTGGGCTGTCCCTTAATAAGTGTCTATTTTGTAAAGTTAGTGGGTAAAAGTTGGTGAATTGTCTATTTTGTCCCTAAAAGTAGATTCTATTTTGAAAAGTTAGTGAGTAAAAGTGTAATGATGATGGGTAAGTAGGAAAAGTGGAGAAAAAAGTTGATGTGAAAGGTATAATGATGATGTCTTTTTAATAAGTTGGAGTTACGAAACAGGACATTTAAAAAGGGACGGAGGGAGTATCATTTTTGTTATAGACTTTTCCTTTTCCTAAACATCACATGATGGTATTGATAGTAAATTTTAAGAGCTCTTATTCACTGAATTGGAACCCTTAGATTGCATTTATTTCTCAAACATCCATCTCATGGGGATTCCCACGAATTCATTGACCAGATCTCAGTGATTCAAAAATAAACCCTTAAACAAACTCCTAGAATTATAAGTTATTCAAGAATTCCCCCCACAGGGTCAGAGATTGTATCACTCCCAAGGTAACAAAAGACGGAAACAAGCACTTGTTTACTTCAACCAATACCAACCAATGACCCAAATGAGTTTATTTTACACATATTATTGTCATTTTATATATATTGTTGTCAGGGACATGCTACAAGACACCATATATAAAAACAAGAATGATTGATCCCATTTGCATCCCCCTTCTTTCTCTTTCTTCATAATTTTGCTAGCTAGTAACACACCCAGGGTTGCCCCAGTGGCTTAGACGGATGTCCAGACGTTGGGAGTATTCCTCAAGATCTGGAGTTCGATTCTCCATTGGATGAGTATCTTGCAGTAAGTGGGGGGCCATGATTGGTGTGGCCGCGCGCTAGCTCCCCCGGAGGTTTGAGTTGCGCAGTTAAATCCATTTAATGACTTGGCTATAGGGGTGTTCCTCCGTTACCCCCAAAAAAGATATATAGCAAGGCAGTAGATACATATATATGTATATGTGTGTACCGTTATACATATAGTAATTAATTCCTATCAGTGGATTAATAAAATAAATCAATATGGTAGTAACGTGTTAGGAATAGGGTTTGGTAATGGCTGAGGTAGTCTCCATCTCTTTTGGTTTTCAAAACCCAAGGGGGGAATTACATTTCAGTGGGAGTTGGGGCAAATAATGCCCAACTCATGGAGAGGTTTTTCGGAATTGCATAAATATGGAACGGAGGAAAAAAAATTCCTCATACATAAAACGGAGGAAAAAATATTCCCCATACATGGAGTCGGTTATAGTCGAATCTGGGTTTCCTCTAAGTTGCCCCTTCTATGAATTTAAGCTGCCCCTTCTATGAACGTAAGTTGCCCCTTCTATGAACTTCCTGGGTATTCAATTTCTTGAGCATTTCTTCAATCTCCTTACCATTTCTATTATTTTCTGATAAATTTGGGATCTGGGTTACTTGCAGATTTGCATGAAATAGACCAATTGAAATTCTCCATGCATAAAATGGAGGGAAAAAATTCCCAAAACATGAAGTCGGTTTGTAGTCAAATCTGAGTTTGAATCTAAGTTGCCCCTTCTATGGACCTAAATTGCTCTTTCTATGGATATAAGTTGTCTCTTCTATGGACTTAAGTTGTCCCTTCTATGGACTTAAGTTGCACCTTATTTTTTCTAAGAAAAGCAGCCAGTGAAGCAAATTGGTAGCTAGCAGCATAACTTCTTCACATTTTCAAGTAAAATCAAACAAGAAATTTCAAGTGGCAATTCCTAGAATCTAAAAGCAAAAGTATAAAGTAGATGCTAGAAAACATACATCTTATTTTCTCTATCATTTCTCTTTCTAAAAAATCACCCAAAATACACTAATCTCAAAGTACTTTAAAAACTCAAATCTGCAAGTAACCCGGATCCCAAATTTCTCATAAAATTATAGAAATGGTAAGGAGATTGAAGAAATACTCAAGAAATTGAATACTCAAGAAGTTCATAGAAGGGGCAATTTAGGTTCATAAAAGGGACAACTTAGATTCATAGAAGGGGCAACTTAAGAAACCCAGATTCAACTACAACCAACTCCATGTATGGAGAATATTTTTTCCTCTGTTTCATGTATGGGGAATTTTTTTTCCTCCGTTCTATATTTATGCAATTCCGAAAAAATCTCTCCATGAGTTGGGCATTATTTGCCCCAACTCCCAATGAAATGTAATTCCCCCAAACCCTAAATTCTAGGGTTAGTCAAATGGTATATAGCTGACCTTATGTCATTGCTGACCGCTAAGATATCCTAATAAACGATATCTTCTTTTTAGATGTACTTTTGTAAAATACATGTGGGGTAGTTGGAAGGTGGGAGAGAGAGATGGAGAAATATTTCTTAAAAAAAAAAAAAGGAGAGAGAGAGATGGGGAAAGGTGGAGGAAGGGGGTTTGAAACTGGGTAAAGAGAAAGATTGGTTTTTGTTTATAAGGTGCAAGGTCGCGAGTGGAATATGGATGGTAATAGAGGATAAAGGTGATGGCGGCGGTCTTGCTTATGAAAAATGGAGATATAATTAGAGAATATACTAGGGGTTTAATAGGGAACAATCAATTGGGAGAGAAACTGAAATATTGAAGAATAAAATCCACAGCTAGGAGTGTAAATGAATTGAGCCAAACTTAATTAATAGTGTTTGAGCTTGGCTCGTTCGTAACGAGTCGAGCCAGGTTAATTTGCCTCTTTAAACAAGCTGAGCTTAAACAAACGAGCCGAGTTTTGAGTGTTTAGCTCTGCTCGCTTACTAAACAAGCCTAAAAAACTCGAGTTTGGCTCGATTGCTAAACGAGTCACTAAACAAGCCTAAAACTCAAGTTCGACTCAACTGCTAAACGAGTCACTAAACGAGTCACTAAACAAGCCTAAAACTCGAGTTCGACTCAAATACTAAATGAGTCGAGCCTAATCAAGCCACGAGCTGCTCGCGAGCAACTCTGTTTGTTTGTAGCCCTATGCCAGGAAAAATTAGGTGTTTTTGAAAATCTTAAGAGGATCACTTTTGCAACCTTTTTAGATTTTATGGAGGATAAAAGTGGAGTTTTCAAAAAGTCAACAGAGGCAATTTCAAAAGAAAAACTTGAGGCAATGAGAAAAGTTATTCCATGCTCCTAGAGCATTGCTCCATCCCGAGTGGGCCTCAATTTCAAGAGTGCAGAGCCCACACTCTATGGTAAAGAATGTAGCACTGCTCTATTGAATCCTTGCTGAGTGGAAGCAAAAACAAGAATTTGTAAAATTTTCCAGTCCAAGAAGAACACGGAACAATTTCTGTTTAATCCGGCCAAACATTCTAAACTTTGGACCACTGGAAATTTGTTCGATCGTCAAGTTCATGACTCCTAAATCAGTTGACGCGTGGTGCGCAACCTAATCCGGACATCGTGTTATCAATAAAAGAAATAGTTGAAACATAGATTATGAATAATTAAAGCATGCATAAAAAGTGAAAAGATTTTTCCAACTACCCCACCATGTGCTTGTGTAAAGCATAATGACAATCCCCACATTATCCTACCAGAAGAAAGAACCACATGGCTCCTGCACTTGTTTAATGCAAATATTATTATTACCCTCCCCAATTCAAACCTCTATTCATTACTAATGTTCTTTCTAATTTGATCTTAACCAGTTTGGTGCTTTTATGCATACTGCAGGAAACATTCAAACTCCAACCACTTAGCCATTTCTAAAATGTCTAGGATTCTTTTGGCAAACATGTACCTTTTTCTCTTTGTTTTCCACTCCCAGGGCCGGCTTTGGGCTTCAACCTCAAAAAATGATTGATATTTAGAGCCCCAAAATATGCAGTAGTCCTATTTAGTACTATATACCACACAAAAAAAACTCATCCAAAGATAAAATAAAGACCCAAGATACATCCAATCAAAGTAAGGCCAAAAAATACTTAGTGGTGTACTTGTAAATTGGAGAACTAAAGGGTCTATTTTTATCAGAAAATTCATCTTACTAATTGGAATCCGGTTTTCCACAGTAAAGACCATTGACCAAGGAGGTTTTTGTTTTGCTTGACAAAACAAAATTATTAATCGTTAAGAAAGTAATTTACACAAAATATTAAAAAATAAATATAACAGCTTGTCCCATTATATTTACTCATGTCGTTTCGTGTCCGTGCTTTTTTCGTGCCGTTGCCGTGCTTATGCTTTTCCGTGCCATTGTTGTGCCCATGCTTTTTCCGTGCCATTATTGTGCTTGTACTTTTTCCAAGTCAACACACCAACCATACCAACCTAGAGTAATTGGCGACACGCTTTCTTCACTGACTTGATAATTAATCTGGTTCAGAAAGAATACATTCACCAACACATAGAGAATTTGTTTCAATGATTGTCCCAACCAAACGCCTTAATCTCGCTTCATTGGAATCTAAATCTCTTCATTTGTAGGCGCAAACGTGTAGCAGGAGTGCTTAACAAACAAACAAAAATATTCTCCGTTTCGTAGCACAAGAGTTTTGAATTTGAAAACCATAACAAATCTGTGCATGAGCATGAGCATGAACATGAACGGTGCCAATACACCAAATGATAGATCAATTATTCCGAATGCAGGTGGCATTCTTATTGATAAGTACTCTTTTGTTTTGGAAAAACTAATATGTTTATTTTATGCTTGTCCTAGGAATTCGTAAAAAGTCTCATTTTTTATTATCGCTTTAGCCCCTCGAAAACTCAGGGCCGGCCTTGTCCACTGCATGTACCTTTTTTCTATTAGTGTTATGGAGCCAAGATCCTTCACACCTTCTCACGTTACTCATGTCTACACATCTGGGACATGGGCATGGGCATGGATCAGTTGGAATCTCCATTTGCAGACAAAGTGTTGAATTAAGAAGACACCATCATATGAGCCCCAAGGTTGCTTGGTGGGGTTTGCTTCCTACACGATTGACCAGTGTTCGATTCTTCGGGTCAGTCGCAAGAAAAAATAATTTCTTGTGAATCCCTAATCCTGACACGGATGTCTTTGCTTGGACCGGGAAGGATATTGATCAAGGTGCGTATATGCTGGTCTGGCACCCCTAACCGTCACAAAAACACACACACCATCATATGGATAACAACCCATAAACTTGGCAGAGTATGTAGATGGGGAAATTGATAGTGTACTTTTAAGAAAGTTGTATCGAGTACGGTTATATTACAAGTTGTTGTCATATGGATATGGATCACAAAACTGGACGGATTACCACTTCCATCGTGTTAGGTCACATATCAGAAAAGAATAGGTACTACTTCCATCTAAGAGTGCAAACGAGCTAAGTAGAGTCCAGTATTTAGAGTTCAAGCTCAGCTCATTTACTAAACGAGTCTAAATTTCAAGCTCGAGCTCAGCTCGGTTGTAAACGAGCTTCTTTAAATGAGCCAAGCCTGGTTGTTTTACATAACAAACCTTTTTAAACAAAATGAGCCTATACAAACAAGTCAAGCTTTTGCTAGCCAAATCGAGCTTTTGAGTGTTAAGCTCAGCTCGTCCACTAAACGAGCCTAAAATTCGAGCTCAAGCTTGACTCGATTACTAAATGAGCCGAGCAAAACCGAGACTTAACAAGTTAAGCCACGAGCCGCTCACAAGCAGGCAAGCAGCTCTCTTGGTTTCCAGCCCTATTTCCATCCACTTCCATCGTGTTAGGCCACACAATATCTTAAAATTAAAAGAGAATATAGTAACGGTCGAATTATTTGAGGGTTTGTTTAGATTATGAAAAGGAATAACAGGTTGAGTCCATAAATGTTCCACATGATCCACGGCACCATGGCCATTTTTTATCCTAAACAACGCTCCATACATATAGATTAATGTGCACAAAATCGAACACATCTATCTCCCTCCATTATTTTGCAAGGCCAACTGCATCGGAAGATTTCGGACGCATCTGTGCTCATTATATGCACATAAATCTACGCACACACTAACTTATTTTATTTATCGCAAAGCACTTGCAATCGCATCGCGTCAAAACCGACATGGTTAGAAATGGTTGTTGAATCAAAGATGCAAATAAGTACTCAAATATTAGCAATGCTTCTTTTGAATCCGAATCCTTGGAGATAAGGACCTAACACAATGGAGATAAGGCCTTTCTATATTGTTGGTTATGGATAATGATGATCACAATGGTGCAATAGACAAAATATGGTATCAAGCCTATGATGCAAAACACAATAATGGAGTTTCATGGCTCAACCCCACCAAATACTGCATAACTCCAAATGACAGACTAAGAGAAAAAGCTCTGGAAAAACTCATCTTCCATTGATATACACAAGGATCTATATACAGATTACAGTTGGACATACTCTCTCTCAACCTCCGACGAGCTTGTGCTAACCGGGGTGGTACATTTTCGAAGTAAACATAAAAATTCAGTAAAAAATTTACAGTCACAAGGCAAAAAAGCTTGCCGTTTAGAAGTCAGCGTCGCAAAATTTGCCGTCCATCCTGTTTTGAACTGCTTTGACAGCAGCAACTCTGGCGGCAGTGGCGGCTCTGTTTGCAGCCACCACTGCCTTGTTTACTTGCTCATCCACTCGCCGGATGTGGATTGCGTTCTCAGCTGTTTTTCTAGCAGCCTACAAATTGACATTAAAACAAGAGGATTGTCAAACAATGAGATGATTTATCACGTAACGCCTACCGTAATAATTTCAGGAAAGAATTCCATTTCCATATATGATTCCCATTCTGAGAGGAAAAGAAACGAAAAATCAATGGAAATTAAGTATAATTTTCCGAACAGTTCTCAAATTGTTTCCCTTCTCATTTCCTTCCTTCCTTTATATTTACAAAGCCAAACAAAGAAGCTTATCGATCTTTCCCTGAAATTTTTGCTTCCTATGTCCTTTTGCCTTCATTTCTCTTTCTTTCCACAAATCCCAAACGGACCAAACACATTGAATGGGTGAAAAAATTCGAAGAGTGTACCTGAACTACTCGAAGGACCTCATCTGTTGATGGGGCTAGAGGTGTCTTGAGATTGCCACAGTCCCATTCACCACACCTAGTATCACCATTTCGGAATGTGTACATTCCATATCCTTGCTTACGGCCTTCATGCCACGATCCCTCATAACAGTGACCATTAGCGAAGTGGTATATTCCAAACCCGTGGATTTTGTCACCAAAGTATTCCCCAGCATACCGGTCTCCATTTCTGCGAAACAGCCAAAACTAACATTAACACTCTGATAGAGAAGCAAGAAAATACAAAAGAATAGTTTTCACAGACAATTAAAGAAAACTAATAAGACCAAGCCATCAACTTTTTCTTCTCCTCTGAAAACAATGACATCAAATCACTAAGTCGATTAGACTAACAACGCAATAATTCAAATGTCTATTGCATGACCAATCAATAGAGTAGTAATACGAAGAGTTCCAAAGCATGTATCCAAGATAGAAGCAACGACAAGCAAATGTATCAACACCTAGGCATAGTATCCAAATTACAGACACAGACAATCAAGAACAAAATAAAGAAGGAAGCTTCATCAAATAGTAGTCATCCAAGAAATTAACTACATAAAAGACATTCAAAATCGCGCAGACCATAAAAAAATAGTAATCCTCCAACGATCAAACAAACTAAAACGTCATATAACCAATTTCAAAACATGGAAAACCAATCAGTAACTAGCAATATTAAAAAACAACAAACAAATAACATGTTAAATAAATCACCACCTTTAGAACTGTAGCAACAAAGGGTCAACTGTTGCATATATCGACACTTAAAAAATAGTACCAAACGCACAAGACCACACACGGAACACCAATCACAATCAACCATGATTTCAATAGTCAACATTCAAAATAAAAGGCTTCAATTGAAAAATAAAGAAAAATTCAGCAAAAACGGTAACATCTGGAAATAGATGTATGAAAAATGGTTGTAAACATCTGGAATATTTATCCTCAGGTCTAAAAGCAAATGGTACACAAGTTCCTGCATTTCTAAATCTCCATCAAGATCTAGAAAATTGAAATCTTGATACCAATTCCAGATTTACAACCCATCCAGAAACCAACCCCCCAATAAAATTAGAAATTGCGAAACAATTTCCATAATAGTAGTCCTCAAAAGATTACACAGATCTAAACAATATTTTGTCATAAACATAGCAATTTCTACTGTTCTATTACTACTCACTAAAACCTGGAAAACAGTAAGAGCCCTAAGAGCTCACTCATGGCAAAATGAAAAGTTCAAGATTATTAACAAAACCCACATGACCATCCATGGCAAATTGGCAATCACAACCATCAAGATTCAATAACACCAAAACAAGAAAACATTCAACAAAAGTTGAAGAAAAACTCACCTAAAATTGTAACAACCCACATGATCATACACGGCAATTCCAAACATCAAGATTCAAAAACAACAAAACAAGAGCATTCAATAAAAGTTGAATTACTAAAAGAACTCACCTAAAATGGTAACAACCAATGCCATGCTTGACACCACACTTGAACTCCCCAACATAACAGCTCCCATCAGAGCAAGTCTGAGCTCCAACACCGTGACTCTGCCCTCTAAACCACTCTCCCACATACATATCCCCCGTATAAAACCTGTAAACCCCAAACCCATGCCTCAACCCTTGCCTATACTGCCCCCTGTACCTACTCCCTCTCGCCCAACTCTCTATCCCACACCCATCATACTTGCCATCAATCCAGTCCCCCTCATACCTCCCGTTCACAAAGTAATTGTACACCCCACTCCCGTTACACTTCCCCTTGTGAAACTCGCCCTCGTAGAAGTCCCCGTTGCTGTAAAATTCAACCCCTTCCAGCACAACCGGCTCGTGCTTCTCGTCGCCCAGGTCGGACTCGCCGATAAACCACTTGACGGGCTTGTGCTCGCGGGTTTTCGACGAAAACCCGTGTCTCTTCTTGCACTCGTCGCACACTTGTTTGATAACCACGAAGCAATGGTGGATCAAACCCTTGTTCTTCCCGGCCAGGAACAAGGCCACGGCGACGAAAACCAGGGCTACCAGGAGGTTTTCCGAGGTGGGTATTTCGTCTTGTCGCAGGAAGAGGAAGAGGGTGTAGAGGGAGAGGGAGGAGGCGGCGAGGGCCGGGACGAACCGGGTTTTCTTCTTCCCGGGACGGACCGGGGCTGCTGGGCTGGGCTTGTGGTGGGGCTTCTGCTCCTCTATGTCCGGTTCTTGATCCTCTGTGATCTCGTTCATGGAGGACAGGCTGTGGATTGAGGATCTGATGGTGGGTGAGGCGCGGAGGAGGGAGGAGTGGGTCCGGGTCAGCTTCCCCTGGCTCTTCTGGCCGTCCATTTACGCGGTTCCCGTTGGAAAATCTCTTAATCTAACGGCTCCTGTACCTCGATATTCTTATCATCCCGTGAACAGACGCCGGAGACATCTCGCGCGGCACAGGGTAGGCGGTGGGGAGTGCGCAGGTTAGCAGCGAGAAGAACAACTAAGCAGAAACAAGAAACAGAGAGGAGAGAGAGAGAGAGTGTGTGTGTGTGTGTGTGTGTGTGTGTGTGTGTGTGTGTTTAGAGAGAGAGAGTGTGTGTGTGTGTTTTTGGAGAGAGAGAGAAGGAGTAGGGTGTGGAGGATTGGACCGGGTTTTAATAATTCGTGATGATTTTGGGAGGAGCCACTTGGATTTAATGTGGGCCGTTGGATGGGGGATCGGAGGGTGGGATTTGGAGGTGGATTTTTGGCCGTTGGATGGGTTTTTCGTGGGAGTTCCCGCTATTGACGGGAAGACAGGGTCGTCCGATCTGGCTTCGGGGGTCCTTTTGCTTTACTGTTGCAGGCCGGCACGTGCTACTCACACTTTTTTGAAGATATCCTAGATACTAATGATATTCAGATTAATCTAACCACCACCCAATAAGTGTACGATAATCTTATATTGATAGTATTTGAGAAAGGTGTATTGATATTTGTGAGATATACATTAATATCTGAACTTATTTGGAGTTATTGGCATATTATCCATCGCCTGGTGGGCAGAGATTAGCAAGACCGATTATATTAAACTACATGATTGTCCCACACCGTTGGTTTTAGAAACCATGATTAGCCATGATTTTAGATGGGGAGATGCAGGTTCTCCTTGGGCTCACAATTGAAATCATTCACTTTTTAATCTCATTTCAAAAATACTAATGTTGATGGTATATCGATTATTCCCGATGTCAATATACTTTTTCACATAAAAAGGGGTTAATCACAACGGGATGCAATTAATATAATATTTGTATCGCTGATGTCTTCTACGAAATATGGAAAGAATGTTTCATATCATCTTTATAAGCCCCCAAAAAAAAGATCCCGAAAAATCAAGAATAGGGCCAGCCAGCCAGGAGTGCCAAGTGGTGAGGTCGTTATTGCAACGATTCTACTATAGTACTGTAGAAATTTGTAGTGTTATAACTAGGTGAAAGTCCACTGAGACATACCCTTTTAACTATCACTTTTTTTTGAGATCTTCTAACATTTAAAATCACCCATACAAACTCCCTCACTTATAACTATTAACCAATCAACACCCTGCTGTCAAAAAGACCGTTAAATGAAGGGATCAGCGTTAACAATTTGTACAGATGAGGGGATCAGTGTGAGCGATTTTTTAGGGGTAGAATCGTCATTTTTCCTTATTCCGTTAACAGAGTTAGCCAAATTTTCATTTCATATAACTGAGGGGATCTATATAGGCGGTTTTAAACGTTAAAGGATCTCCGTTAGAAAAATTTATAGTTGAGGAGATCTCTATGTACTTCCACGAGATAAGAATGTACATCATTTAAATTTTAAAGTCAAAGATATTAGTACAAGCTTGTTGAAAAATGATAGCTTTATGACTTCACAAAAAGAGACTGTATATTTGAAATTTCATTTGAAAAATTATACGTTCGATCCTTCTAAGTATCTTAAATTTTAAAATCTGATGCCATTTTAGAACTTTGTCAAGTTTTGAGCAACTTAAATAAGAAAATCCACAATTGATCATTTTATTTGCGCCATAGGATGCATGATGAATTTGTGCAAGTTTCGTAATCACATACATTGAAAAAGACATTGCTAGAGGTTTTGATTAGCACCCAGTATTATAGATACTTGGTGCTTGTAGTCCCATTTATTTCATTTATCTCGCATTTATTTTAGTAGTTAGAGTGATTTTGCACATAAGGTTGGTTTGAGAATGTTTTCAAGTTAAACGTACGAATAAGGCGTGTTTTAATGTTAAAGATAACCTTCGAGTGCATCCATGAGCCCAAGGCCACGTGGCGCTGTGCCACCAAGTCCCAAGAACTGAGAATGAAGCACCGGAGGGTGTTCGGAATGCTTGAAGGCCAAGGAGGAAGGCCAAGCTAGCCCAAAATCTGTTTTAGGCTGGTTGGTATCGATACCATGTCAAAGAGGCCAATTGGTTCCAAACATTCCAAAACTGGGGCGTATCGATACCTTTTTGCATTAGTATCGATATATACCAATCGTCTACGGGAGAATCACTAACAGTTTGGTATCCATACCAATTGCCTTAGTGCAGATTTTTGTGAACTTTTTCAATCTTTCATTTATGGGAAAGTTTCCATTTATGGAAAATTTCCATTTATGTTTTCATTTATGACATGTTTTTGGGATATTTTGGGGACATTTTGGTCTTTTGTAAGGCTGATTTTTCAACCATATAAATAGGGTTGTATGCTATATATGGCCCCAAGAGTTGTTGGCAATGAGAAGAAATATCTTTTGTTTTCTTTACTTGCATATGGGTGGCACTAGTTTATAACATAGATTTTATTTTAATTTCTCAAGTCGTTAAATATTCACAACATCTTTATTTTTTCATTTGTGAGATATGTATTAATATCTAAACTTGTTTGGAGTTATTGGCATATTATCCGTCGCCTGATGGGCGGAGGTTAGCAAGATCGATGATATTAAACTACATGATTGTCCCACACCGTTGGTTTTAGTAACCATGATTAGCCATGATTTTAGATGGAGATATGTGGGTTCTCCTTGGGCTCACAATTGAAATCATTCACTTTTTAATCTTGTTTCAAAAATAATGTTGATGGTATATCAATTATTTACGATGTCAATATACTTTTCACATAAAAACGGGTTAATCACAACGACATGCAATTAATATAATATTTGTATCGCTAAATGTCTTCTACGAAATATAGAAAGTAAATGTTTTAGATCATCTTTCTAAGCCCCCAAAAAAAAAATCGAAAAATCAAGAATAGGGCCAGCAGCCACTTATGGCATGTTTATCAGATCACCTTCCATTTATGGAAAGTTTCCACTTATGGCATGTTTTTGAGATATTTTGGGGACCTTTTCATCTTTTGTAAGGCTGATTTTCCAAGTCATATAAATAGGGTTGTATGTCATATATGGCTCCAAGAGTTGTTGGCAGTGAGAAGAAATATCTTTTGTTTTCTTTACGTGTGCATATGCATGGGTGGCACTAGTTTATAACATAGATTTTATTTTAATTTCTCAAGTCGATAAATATTCACATTGTAGTTCATCTTTATTTTTTCATTTTTCGCATGCACGTTCGACATCACTATGAGTTAGTAAAATCCTTGCTATTTACTTTATTAGCCATTTGGCTACGAAAAGTTGCTAGAGATTTTGGTTCTTTTACGGACTAAGTTATCACTTGGTTAGCATAGGTTAAAATGGGAATGTGATGATTATACATTTTACCTTCTGCAAAACACTTTAGGGGTAGGCTAGCTCGAGGATGATATATACAAAATAACTAAATTCATCTTAAACAAGACGTTTTGAACAAAATGAGCGGCTCTGATCATCTTTGTAGGACCCAAAACAGGTTCAAATTTCATCTGTGCAGGCTGTCTGTTTCTAAAGATCTGTGTCAGTATTGTTTCCGTATTCAAAATGACTAATTTCATCTTTGGTTTACATGTGAGGTTCGAACTCATGAGGACGTGCTATGCTCTCACCAGTTGCGATAACTCGATTGTTTTCATATAGAGAGATACGAATTTACCTTATTTTCATCGTTGCTAATGCACTTTTGCGTTATACATCTCGATCATCTCTATCGAAGCTGATTCTTTTTGTTTACGTTACTACTTATCCTTGATGTTTGATAGGGATGATTGAGATGTTACTACTATTGTTGCCGTCTCCATTCTTGCGTGAAGTTTGATAGAGATGATCGAGATATTACTACTATCGTTGCGGTCCCCATTCTTGCGTGATTAAAATTAATGTGGTATTTGATTTTAATTTCCTATTACCTCTATCATATTTATTTGATCGTAGCCGTTTTTTGAATTAAGTTAAATAATTTGTGGTCGTATGTTAACATTAATTTAAGGAAAATGATATTGGCACTCCAAAAAACAAAGGAATGTGGCTTTGGAATTACATTGATTTTGGAGTGCCAATATCAGTCTCCTAATTTAATTAGCCTGCATTCGTTTTAAGTATGTAATTAACGGAATGTCAGAGTCGTTTTCATCTTAACCGTCTCTTTTAATTTATTTGCTGGGGCATTTATTGCCATATGTCAATTATTACCGGCCTTTTCACCTCCGTCCAATTGCTCAATTTTTATTTCGGTCAAAATTGATCCTAATTAATTAAATCAGTTTCAAGAAAAAATTTCATGCTTGGTAATTGCAAAAATTAGTTGACGTTGAGTTGCTTATGTGTGAGCATTGAGTTTTATATAGGCATGGTAAGTGAGAATGGTGATATGAGTTCTTAAGTTCTGAGGAAATTACCAAAGTATGGGTTTTTTTTTTTTGAAATAATTTAGGTGCCCGGTTAGCTTACGCACATCTCGATTAATCTGGGCGGCCAGTCCCGGTGTGCGGGCCGCTTTTAGCGCCTCGACTAAACTGGGGGACCAATCTCCCGTAGTATTTCTTTTTAAAAGGTCGATAGAAGAGGTATTAAGATACTAACATTCATAAAGGACTAAAAAATAATGTTTTAAAATTAAAAAGAATGAGCAATGTTGAAAATCTGATCATACTTTCTAAAGAAACATGCATCAATTGTATGCCCTTTGAAAAATTGCGTTCTCCCAACACGACTAACATATGGGACGAAGGTAGTAATGGTTTGAGTGTCCATATACTCTATATGACCTCACATTGCACCGCCCTGTGATATCTCACACTGATGGGCCATGGTCATGCCTCTTATAGGTCATAACACCTCATTATAAAAGTAACTGTCTCTGCTCTAAAAGCTAATGAGATTCAACATGAGTAGCACGTGACAAGTACAATACCACATCCAAACTTGATGAGTTAGCACGTATTTGTCACTGGCTGAACATGCTATGGCCCGTTGGGAGCTCCTTTCAACTCTGGTCTTCTCATCCCAACCTTTAGGAAAGAAAAAAGAGAATAGTGTATGGAGTGGTATATAGTGGGGAGGGGGGGATAGAACTTAGAAGAAAGGAGGCTTTCGGTGGTAGGGTGGGGTCTCTTTTGTTTTTCATTTTACTGGAACTCTGAATTTTCCATGCCAATTGCCAAGCAACACAGGAAAAGTTTGGCATGTGCAAGGCCAACTGTGGCTGTGGAGAGAGAGAGAGAGAGAGAGAGAGAGAGAGGGCAATGCCTTGTTGTGTAACCCGGATTGACCCCATCAGGGCTTTATATCTCTACTGTGCCTGCATTGCTATATGCATCATTGTATTGGCTTCAGAAGCCACTAACTACTTCATTGAGAGATGACTTTCTTGTTTACTTTTTTGGCTTTTTATAGGCTAGCGTGCAAACCTTTATGAGGACTTTGAAAGTAATGAGATGTAACAATTCAAAATTTACTCTATAATCACAATAGAAACCTATCGTTTAAGATCTAATGTTCTCCTACAAATTTTCATCTACTCTTTTTATTCAAATGAAGAATTCTTGTTCCTGCCCAAAAGGGGGGTATTTTAGGGCCTTAGGTGCCATTGGACCGATATTATCTTCTTCTTTTTCGATTATCGGATATCCGGGTCAGCTTGCGTGCACCTCGACTAATTTCGGGGCTCTAAAACTAACGAATGGGCAAATGTTGGATTCGAACATGCGGACCTCATACAAGATAAATACTTATTTGCTTTCTCATGCCTACTAAGGCAAACCCCTTGGAGTTATTGGACAAATATTATCTTGTGTTTACCTATTTTTAGGTTTGGATTTTCAATTTGCAAAACTGGAAGAAAAAAAAATGACACACTGGGAAAATAAAAGAATAATAGTTAAAACTATACTAGTATGTAACAATGTAGGAATATAAAAGGTTTAAGTTTGCTTAGGGCTAGGACCAAAGTGCTAACCATAGTTCTGTTAATAAAAAAAAAAACCAATGAATCGAAAAATGAGAAAAGAAAGGGAGTTGAAATTGTAACAACATGATCTTTTTCTAACACAAAAACCCAATGAATTGATGATGTTTGAAGAACACCAAAGCCTAACAACAAATCTTTCCCTGGAAGATCAGAACCATAAACTTGATGTTTTATGGTGTAACCTGGAAAAAGCTGAATAGAAATAGGCTTGCTGATCAAGGTAATGACAAAGGTTTCTCCATTAGCTGCTGGGAAACAGAATGGAGATGGACGACACAGAATAGAAGATTTCTGGTACAATCTGGCCTAGTTCCACTTCCATTTCCAGCACAGGCCTTTGCTTTGGGCTCTACCTGTCCTACCATCTGCATTTGTTTGATCCTTAATCGGAATTCGGAGAAGAGAGAAGGGAAAATCTTCCCTCCTTTTGACCTTTCCCTGTGTAATTCCCCCCTTCTCTTCTTTTCTCCTCCCTTCCACAACTTCCAAACACAACATTAGTTTCGTTCAAATAAAAAAGGATCATTCCACCAAGCTAAGGTGGTTGTGTGACATAGTAATAATAAGTATATATTATCCATCGACTAAATAATTGCGTCACTAATGCACTGTAGCGTAAAACTAAAATGAAAAAAAAAAATGCAATTCACCTGACTTCTGCTTTTGAAATGAGTTAGCATCATGGCTCTATGGTCCAAAAAATCCTAGACCAATTTCAATAAAACTGCATTAGAGATATATTAAAAAAAAATCCGCACCAAATTTTGGACAAGGCGTATAAATAACAGGATGATTTATCCTCCTGAGGTCAAAGAAATAGAGAATGCTCAGAGTGTTCTGCCACTTCACTCCCAGCTAATATTTTTCCCAACTAAGGATCAAACAAATGTCTGGGGACAAATTGGTGCTGCAAATTCAAAAAGTTGTAGCAATACGTACAACTTGACCTTATAAGAAGGATAACTGTTACCTCTAATACAGAATTAGTATATAAGCCCTCCAATATTGAGGAGCAGTACTTCATCTAACAATGTCTGGGAACAAACTATCAACGCCTCGATAGCTTCTCTTTCATCCTTTCAACTGCACTCCTCAGAGTACCTTCATCCTTGCAGAAGGTAAACCTCACAAGATTCTTTCCGTCTTCCGGGTTCAAGTAAAACACGCTCGTGGGAATTGCTACAACTCCAACTTCCTTGATGAGGTATTCGCAGAATGCAACATCGTTTTCTAGTCCAAAAGGGGTGTGATCCACCACCACAAAGTAGGTCCCGCTTGAAGGGTACACCTTGAAACCGACAGCCTTCAACCCCTCAACCAAAATCGCCTTCTTTGCCGAGTAATCCCTCCTTAGCTCCTCGTAGTAGGACTCGGGGGCTCTAAGAGCCACTGCTGCCGCATATTGCATAGGAGTGGAGGTAGCAAAAGTGAGGAATGAATGTGCTTGGCGCACCCCCCATGTCAGGTGTGGTGGAGCTATGGCCCACCCAATCTTCCACCCCGTCAAGGAGAATGTCTTTCCCAAAGAATTCATAGTGACGGTCCTATCGTACATTCCTGGAAGAGAAGCCATGGAAATGTGATCCATTTCGAAAGACAACTTATCATAAACTTCATCAGTGAAAACCAAAACATCATTCTCAATGCAGAGAGATGCAATTGTATTGAGTTCCTCCCTAGTGAACATTTTGCCAGTGGGATTATGAGGGGTATTTATAAGAATTGCACGCGTGTTTTTTGAGATTGTGGACTTTAGCTCTTCAAGAGGTACTGAAAAATCTGGAGGCCGTAAGGTGATGCATTTGACATTGGCACCAGCCATTGAAAGAGTGGCCTCGTAAGAATCGTAGAATGGAGCAAATAGGATCACTTCATCTCCAGGATTTATCAAGCCTAAAATAGTCGCAGCAATTGCTTCCGTGCACCCTGAGGTGACAGTTACTTCTTTTTCAGGGTCCACCACAAGTCCAGTATCTTTTTGGAACCTTGCGACAACAGCCGAGTTGAGGTCGGGGACTCCATATCCACGGGCATATTGGTTTTTCCCACTTTTAATGGCTTCAATGGCTGCTTCTTTGACAAATTCTGGACCGTCAAAGTTGGGGAACCCTTGCCCCAGGTTTATTGCTCCATGCTTGATGGCAAGCATACTCATTTGGGTGAAGATTGTAGTTTTGAACTTCTCCAATCGCTTTGCAACCTGAAAAAGAATTGTACGTGTTAATTGCTGAAGGGTCAATATCTTCAACCTGGCACTCAAACAATTGCAACTCGATATCACAGAGTTTAAGCGCTGAACCCACTTAAAAAGCCCAAAATACTAAACACTTGCAGACATAGAAGCCTTGAAAAGTTTATTTCCCTTATCATGTCAGACACCACCACCTTCTGGACACTGAGACACGTATCTCAAACATTGTAAACATGTCCTTAATTTGAAGAGGAAATATAAAAACATCAAATTTACCATTTTTCTGACACATTGCATAAGTTTTCCTTCCGTTTTTCTTAAATATACAAATCAAACAAAAGTCCGCATGCAATAGTCGCTTATCGACAAAGGTAGGAACTGGGTCAAGATATCATGTGAGGACTAGCAATGCACAGAATATAACCATCAAAAGGAACTTACCAAGCTTTGTCTTCCAACAAAATCTTGTGAGTTCAGATATAAGTTCAATGTATACTATCAAACAAAGTTATATGATAGATCTATGTATGTGATATGATATCTATACAAATGCATGAGTGTGTTGAATTTCTAATTCGCTATGGTGGATGTTTATGATTTATGCTCAATTTATGTCTATGTTACAAACAAGGATGCGGACTTCATAATCATGTGCCAGTTAGGGAATAAGAGTTAAAATGTCAAGGCGGAAAATAAATCTGGTTAAGAGCACTCAACGAACAAGGCAAGTGGTTGTGCAGTAAAGTTCTTCAAGCTCTACTGGAAAATGAGGCCCATGCATTCAGTTAGAGGTGTTATGAGCCATATTGCTGGTTTGTATCATTAGAGATTCAACTTGATTTAGTACATTCTTTACATTGAATATTCGAATACTTGGTTTAGTTAGGCTTGATTTTCCCTCAAGCAGACCTGAATTCAAGGTTAGACCTAAACAATCCACACAAACCTCAATGAGAAGTATACAACTGACATATATTATATTAAGGAGTCTGACAAAGGTTAGAGGTCTTTGCAAGACCTATTAATTCATGCCACAACTGCCACCCCCAAAAAAGCAAACCCTCAAGTCAGCTACCACTTTGGCAACCACAACCAACAACTATAGGAGCATGAAATACCGAAAAGTAAAAAAAAAAAACGGAGAAGAAACAAAATGGGCAAATATTTACCCACAAACATGATAAGGTCCAAGTGGATCTCGTATCAATCTTATCAAACACAAGTTAAGCAAGAGCTTTGTAATAGCATTCCAAAGATAACCCACTGTAATGAATGGATGACATCATGAGACTTCAACAGAGTAACTCTTAAAACCAGCACTAGTACAATGCTAAATAAACGTTAGCAGCTCACCCTGGTGTCACACAACTGATTCTAAAAGGTCTCGAGTTAAAATTTCTCCACGAATTTCTGATCTCACACCTGGTAGATCCTTAACCCTTCCCCCTCTTACTACAACTACATAATACTCTTGTGAGTTATGGCCAATATGGAAAATTGAATCCAATAACTCCTGCAACCTAAGCTTTCATACCATGTTTGAATTATTATTAAAGCAATGATTCTCAAAAGTCTTGAGTTAAAGTACGTCCACATGAATTTGTACCCCTTTCTATTTTGTGAGTACATGGCACACATGGCTTTTTTTACCACATAGTCAAATTGTTACCCAACAATAGGGGGAACAAAATTTAAGTTGCTAGAATAAGAGCACAACCATTTATACTAAGCTATCTATTATTTAACACCCCCTTCCCACAAATGACTCCGTTTCACACATGGTGGTGACAAAACCAACAATATCTCAAGGCTTGAACGAAATAACTCTTAGAACCAAAGCTCAGATAACATGTTCACACCACAATGTCAACATGGTATCAGAGCCATTGATCCTAAAAGGTCTTTAGTCAAGTATCTCCGTGTGAATTTGTTGTATCATGTTGTTTATCTATGGGTACTTTTTTATTGTTTAGCTTGTGCGATTACACTCAGATCGGAGATATCCACAAGTCCTTCTACTTAGAAGTTACAAGCATAGGTTAAATTATTAGAGCTTATTAGGATGTTGTGTATGCGTCTTAAAAGCTCAATATTTTCGCTGATGGGTCACCTAACATAGGATATAGCAGGCACAAGATTCACCACTCAAACTTCAATACCTCACCAATACTTGTCATCATAGAAATTAGAGTTTTTTTGGCTCGCTAAGGGTGGAGGAGCTAGGCCAAATGCGAGAGATAGAGACGGTGTCTAGCAAGTTCCTCTCTGTCTAAAAGCTTAAGATTTAGGTGAGTTTGTCGTTGATGTTAAAGACACGTAGTACAAACTAAATGACCAACTCTACACATAGGAAAGGGCATTTTGATGTATAGTTATGAACCCCCACTTTGCCGTACCAATAACTGATCCTCTTCCACTCTATTTCCTTCCGCCAAGAACTACATGTAGAACCAAACATGTAGGAGGTAGAGGGATGGGCTGTGGGGTGTTGGCACTGGTGAGGGTAAATCCTCATCCCTTCCCCCTCTTACTAACATAAACATGTTAGGCGAACGGTCTTAAGTTCATGTCTTCCCTGTGAATTTGTACCCCTTCAAATACGGACTGCGTGAAACACAAGTTTTTGTCCACGTTGTTACCAACAATTGCACTAAACTATTAAGATGATAGAATACTGGCTTTACTACTTACATCAAGCTATCTCGGACCTAACCACCCCCCTCTCCCCCACATGACTTCGCCTCGCACATGGAACAGAGTGCACAAACAAATAGGGTGTGCAAACAAATATACCGTAAGGTGCAGAAATATGGCAACTGCAACTTCAAAGTAGGAGCTGGGCTCCGAACTGTGAGAGTTTGCTTTTGTTTCATGTTTCTCACATACGATATCACAAGGCTTGAACCCAATAACCCTTGGAACCAAAGCTCTGACACCATGCTAAGTTAATGTTAATATCTTAACATGGTATCAGAGCCTTTGGTTCAAAAAGGCCATGAGGTCAAGTCTCTCTATGAATTTGTTCCACCCAATTGTTTATACATGTTTACTCTAGCTTGCTTGTGCAATTACACTTGCTTGTAGATGGCTATTGGTCTTTCCACTAACAGACATAGGTTAGACATTATTGGAGCTTAATACAATACTATGCCCATTACCTAAAAGCTGATATTTGATGGGCCTTGATCACCAACCATAGGATAGGGCAGGCAAAAGATTCAATCCTCAAACTTCACTACCTAACCACTACTTACAATTCTACATACTTAAGCTGATTCGCCCACTTATAGTGGAGAGTTCAGGCAGATGTAATTTTAACCTCATTTTAACATACGTAAAGAACCCTTCCTCCCTCCCCACAATCTCCTCCTCATAAGGCACAACTATGTTGTTACGGTTGAGTGCAAAGCTCCCTGTCTACCCTCTTCCGCTGAGAGTTGGAGACTTGGACTTATGAGTGCCCCCACAAGGCATTTCCATCCTCCAGCTAGCTTCAATTAAAACCCGCTGCTGTGAAACCACCACTGATAGAAAGGGCTTAATGGAAATCAGATTAACCACCCTTTTCGGCTCCTCTAAAGCACCACCCACATAAAACCAAGGCAAGACGGGAGTGCAAAAAATGGGTTGTTATTCCAACCACCCATTTCCCCCCAAAGCAAAGGTCCCGTCCAAGCTATGACACCTGGAATGAGGATCCATCCAATACGAGGAACGGGAATGGGAAGGCAATACACCACATGCACATAATTGCAGTAAATGGGAGTAGACTTCTATAGATTACGATTCAGAACTATACTTGTTTATGTTGGGGATTAGAACGTCCAAACCCACAAGTAAATGCACGCAATCGAAGAACAAACAAAGAACAGAAAAGAATCTAAAGCAAGAAAAGAACAAGACACAAAGATTACGTGGTTCCGACTTAAGCTGATTGCTTAATCGTACGTCCACGGGGTGTTGGGGTGTTTCACTATGATGAAAATATGTCAGAGGTACAATAGGAGGCAGCCCTAGCTTTGCTTTTATATGTGCAAGCAAGCTAATACATAGAAAACCCTAAAAACAATTTAATTCGCGTGCTTTCTCGCCCCCGACCGCCCGGGCCAATTCGAGGCCGCCCGGGCCAAATGCCAAAACCACCCGGGCCAATTGGATTTCCGCCCGGGCCAATTTTACTGAAACCAATTCCTGCATTCTGCCTTGTGCGGCCGCCCAGGCCAATTTTTTCTGCGACCTCCCACTTGAATTTTTTTCACATCTCAACAGTTTAAAGCGAAACTATACTTATTTAAAGCGAGCAACATTGGACAAATCAACTATTACTTTGCTAAATACTGATGTAAAATAAATCTCTAGAAGCATTTTGACAAATCTTCTTTTATATTTTCCTATCAAAACTCCAGTTTTGGTTCTTCATAATTTATTCTTCTCTCTTACAGAAAATATAAAGAAACAAAGAGGAAAAATTGTGGGATTGTTTAGGATCGCTAAATTCATTATTTTGGAATGTAGGTACAATGTACCAATACCATATGTAAGAACATGCATTCCAAAACATGATTCGGTAGGTTAGTAGTGAATTCCGCTCACACAAAGCCCAAAACCTGCTCGACTAACATAAGGTGCCAAAGAGCCTTTGTATCCCCTCCTACCGAAGGGCTATCTGCCAAACACTGAGCTCAAAACCACCCACCTCTTCCGTGCCCATGAGATTCACAACCGTGTACCTAATTTCTGACAAGCACGTACGAATAAAATAATGCAGTTTAGAGATTCTACACGAGTACGATCGCAAAGTTGTATATCGGTACATGTTAGCCCTACCTCTCTCCGAAACACGTCCTATTTCTTTGTATAGTGCCAAGTTTTAGTAAAGTCGGTCGCTAGTAAAATATAACTGAAACCAACACCGCAGAGAGATCAAGGGAATGAATATTCACAGATAGATTCTTCTTCACATTTTTCCTGTGTATGCAATATAGCCCGATAGACAGAAGTGTTACACCAAAGATCTACATAGTGCCTACCAAATGTAATCACACGGATGTCTAAAAACAAATTTGAAAGAAATCAAAGGGTAGAAATTCAGGGCAAATTAAAGTACAAGGATCAAAACCCAAAAAAAATCAAGCCAAAAGCATAACCATTTCGATTTCGAAGCAAACCCATCAATAAAAGCTCGTGAATCACGCATCTAAACAAGAAATCGACCACTTCCTAATACCTGTACGGGCAGGAGGTCCTGGGTCGAAACGGCCTCTTTCCGGGTAGAGACGGTCGACATGGCGGCCGTGGTAGCTGGGTAAGTGATGGTGCGGCTCCTCAAAAGACCGACGGTTTTGTAGAGATTTAGGGGAAGGGTATGGGGCAGAAGAAGGGAGGGTCTGGAGCTGTGCGGCCTAAGCATTTTTCCAAAGGGCGTCCAGGTGCGTTGAATTCTGACATGTACTACATCAGTGGTGTTGGGAATCTTTAGGGGTTTTGAAGGAAATGTGCCCACGTACCAGTCTTGCTGACCTCCGCCTAATATATATTTTTCAGATATCAATACATATTTTATCTATTATCCTACGCACTTTACCTTCTTCAAGAACTGAACTTTAGCTGCATTTAACAAATAAAATCCCAATTCAGGAACAACTTCAGGTCTATGACCTGGTATCCACCACATGATGGTCAAATTCAAAACTAATTTGTTACTGATGGTTTTACTTTAATCGAATGGTTGGAAACAATTGGGGCATGGATGCCTCAATACCGTCTTGAGGCATCACAATCGGATGCAGAAATGAGACTGTCTAGCTTGAGTATGAGACGTGCAGTTCGAAAGATTTTCCTTATTAACTGCATGAATTGAAAATCGCTATCATTTGCATCTTTGAACACTTCTTTTGTGCGATGCCCTTTTTTCAAAAAAAAACGCTGACCACAGGTCCACAACCATTGAAAAGGCAATTTTCTTCAAAGAAAATCAATGATTAAATATGAAAAAACTGTGTTGCCATATGTGAAAATCAATGATGGCCTCAAGAAATTAAGAAATTAAAAGGGAAATAATTTTACCATACATTGCTCATTGACGCTCTCTTTTTTCCTTTTGTGAAATCACGATTTTACCATCTCACGTGTACAGAAACAGAATAATATTTCTATAGTACATATTGAAGAACAATAGTAACCTAGACCGAGGATGCTACGGCTAGCCTC
The DNA here is from genome assembly GCA_020567845.1 of Rhododendron henanense subsp. lingbaoense. Classification (NCBI taxonomy): domain Eukaryota; kingdom Viridiplantae; phylum Streptophyta; class Magnoliopsida; order Ericales; family Ericaceae; genus Rhododendron; species Rhododendron henanense. The sequence goes on along the minus strand of CM036315.1, from coordinate 33,863,367 downwards.
CAAAACATGGTATAGACACAGACACCATTTCAAACCTCCCCCTATCCCAATCTTTGGCCATATTGACTGTAACTTTGAATTTCAGAGGACTATTTTTCCCTTGTTGCATCAATAGTTTAAGCAATATCAACCAAATCGAATACAAATCTGGGACTCCAGATTGTTTTTTCTCCTCCTGTCCCGAGCTCTTATCTGCACTAGGATGCAGAAGTAAGCCAAATCCTCCATCAGCAGCGTTTAACCGAGTTGTGCCTTTTGCATCTGAATGACCGGTGTTTTGGTTGTCGTTTGGATTAGGTGTTTGGCCGTGCTTCTGTCCTCTATAGCATGAGTGTACACTCTCAGCTTTTATGTTTCCAAACAAGAGCTCAGCAGCCTTGTTTTTCACAAGGAGTGGTATGTATTTTGAGTCATCCCATACGTATAACTGCAAATAAGGACACAGAATCAGCTATGCTTAGCAAGTTTATGGTAGATCGCCAACATTTAAAAGTAATAATACGAAAAAGAGTTAAAAAAATAAGGAGAGACGACCAAGCAATTAGAAAACAACTTAGTTTGTGTTCTTCATCTGGGTTCCAGGAAGTAGGGGTGATGCCGGAGATTTCTCAGTACCAAGAATACAAAATAGGAGGATGAGGCATAAATTACAAGCACAAGTTTCTTCAAAGTGGTTTTAAAGCTTAAACCACCACTTAGGACTCCCTCAAACATATACAAATGAATTACGTCTTCATGTTGAGGTAGAAATGAGATGTGTGAATATTATAGAAGTATAGCAGGCCAATCAGAATTAAGTAAAACAAAGAAGTAAAAGCATTGGTGAAAGAAAAAAGCTTCAAAAAATGTAATAATACTGCCACCTAACATGATGGATAGAAGTTTATAAATACGAGGAACCGTTTATTTTTCCTCACAAACAGAGGCGACTGCCAATGTATAATCCATGGGGTCGCATGACACCACGGAGAAAAAAATTAAAGCTACAGCTGATAATATAAAATTTAGTACGACCCCATATCCATTATTAGTATAAACTCATGTCCTCCACTAGATAATTTTTACCTTGAGGTTCCACAGCCATGCGCACTTTGGTCTCTAACTCTATCTCTCCAAAGAGACTCTAATATAAATCTTGAATGTTGTAGCCTGTAGGTAATGTTTTTCTCTTCTTTCATTAAAAGTTTGGGTACATTTAGGGGTTTACGCTCTCCTAAGGTCTCAGATTTAAAATCTTTCAGGTGTTGCCGATTTCTTTGGAGCCGGTCCATACTCCATATGCTTTCGCTAGTGGACAGTGGAACTGGGCTCCCAAAATTAGTCGATGTGCGTGTAAGTTGACCCGTACACCCGAGTTATCAAAAACAAAAAAACTTGGGTATGTTGTTATGGATTTTGATAACTGCTCTAAATTGACCTTATGTACTGATCGATATAGCTTTATGGAAATAAATGATCATCTTTATTCGACAGTGCTATACGTACCGACCATACATATATCGATGGGGTACCGATGGACCTGCAGGGCCACCTCCGGGTCCCGCACGGATGATCCAAGCCGTTCAATAATATTTTTTTTAAAAACCGAGTGGGCCCCGTGAGAATCAGCTCAATCCGATATGTGTAAGTTCTCAATCCAAAATTTCATTTTTTCATCCAAACTCTCTCTATTATAACATAAAATAGATTTTGCCAATATATAAAATCAAAATCCCAATGGCGTTGGCTACTCTAATCTTCCCGATCTGTCTTGACCTAGAGGATCTTGTCGAGCGGACTTGACCGAGCCCCATGGTTCAGTCATGGCTCGGGCACGGTCCGAGCTGATTAGTTCGGGCCACTACAAATTACATAGTGATAACATATACCAATTCTACACCAAGTGAACTTACACACTGAATGAGCAGAGAAATCAAGTTTTATTACAAGATATAGTTACCACACTAAGTTTTTCGTCATCAGTTTAAGTAACTGAGTCCCTTTAGCTCGTCTGTTCTTGGAGGTATAGGGGGGCCAATGCTTCAATGGTATTCTGAAAGCAGCCACTTTGTGCATATAATGTCAAAGTTTAGGTCTGTCTCCAATCCTTCCCCACCCATACCCCAATGATTGGGGACTGGATGGGTTCTGTTATTGTTGTTGTAGTAGTTTAAGTAACTGAGTATTACAAGCCAACAAGCTGCATCTCAATTGGGTATTTGTATATTGCCAAAGGTTAGGTCTATCTCCAATCCTCTCCCGTCCATACCCCAATGATTGGTGACTAGATGGGTTCTATTATTGTTGTTGTTGTAGTTTAAGTAAGTAACTGAGTATTACGAGCCAACAAGCCGTAGCTCAATTGGGTACTTTGTTTAAGAAGCATGAAGTATGGTAGTCTAGGAATGTCTAGAATCTACGTTTCGAAATTCACGTATTTACCTAATTGTTAGATGCTAATTGGATCCTTCAAGATAATGATTCACATAACTCCATCAACCAAGTCAAATTTTCAAGGAGTAGACAGTCTAGAGAACATTCAACTAAATGTGCAGCCCTGGTGAGGTCCTTCAGAAAAGTATGCAAGATTCATCATATTGAAAGCAATAAAGACTCGAAGAGGCCAAATGTAGACTGTGAGTACGCCATACCATGAAGGGTCTGTATATTACGCTTCTTATGTGGAGATTGTTAGAGCTCTTCTGACAATAGAATGGAGTGGTGCTTTCGTCAGAGGTAGACCTGGAAACAATAATTGATGACATGCTATTCAGTAACTAAAAGGATCACTGCAAATCAGGAAACTGTTGAAAGCAGATCTGAGTCTTCTCCATACCCCAACTCAGAATTCAAAGGAGAGCCGCATAGTTGGCAGCCACTACAAATGAGATCTTCAGTTAAATATTTATCTCCCATTGCGCATATTCTCCTGCTTAGGAACATCCTCTCCTCCTCAGATTCAGGAAGATGCTTCCAGGTCAGTGGCAGAAAAATCTCGCCAATCGACGCACAGAAAGTAGCCTTACTGGAATCAGTAAGATGCAACACTTCTAAAAGAGAACAGCAGTCCTGCGAACATCTCTCTTCTTGCACTTTCCAGTTTATTGACTGTTGTCCCTTGTGCTGCGTAAGTTTATACACAGTGAAAATTCTCCAAACATGTAAACATCCAACATGGAGATCAGGCATGAAACATGGAACTGGCTTATTAAATAGTTCTTTCCAGGACCAGAATTTATTGTTGTGAAAAAGCAACACCCTTGATCGTGATCTAAGTGCACTACAGTAGAATATGCTTCCTTGAGGACGCTCAATTATGTAATTATATAAGCTATCTATAAAACGTATAGCTAGCTCAATTTCGCTGCTATATAACTTTGCATATACGGAATACAGCAGTTAATGGAGGTAGGAAGCTGAAGAAAGCTGGCATTTCCTTCCAAAATATACTCATTTTTTGTACATGCAGGCGCCTTTCTTTCCAAAAAGCTTTATGCAATATAACTATCAGTAATATCGAGATTTAAGGGGAGACAGAAGAAGCCAAGCAGATCAACAATCTAGCAATTTAAGATGTAAGAGAATAGTCACAGACAAAATTAACAAGAGAAACTGAAAGCATGACATAAGTTGCTTGAATAATTCAAAAAAAAAGCAGACAGTTTTTTTTTTTTTTTAAGGCAAAAAATATACTCCCATGAAAGTAATTAGCTCCACGAACTTAACCAGCTAGGGCTAGCTCGGTTGGCTATACAAATTGTCCCTAGTTAGGAGGACAAGTGTCCAAGTCTTGCCACATAGGTAAGATTTCCCTCCTTATGCTATGGCCTCCTCATGTACCAAAAAAAACTGATTAGTTCCATGAATTTAGCTTATTATAACAGAAAATTTGAACCTTGAAATGCAAGTCTGCATGCAATTAACTAATCTCATGCAACCATGAGAAATTCTCAAGAATTAAAAGGTCAAGACAAAGAAGATACTTGGTTCCCATGAAATTGCACATTGTGAAGAATATATCCAGCTTGCTGCACCCATTCAATAACTTTTCTAAGCTTTTCCTTTGTTGTTGCCCCCAGTTGACACTCACCCATGATGCTGTCCAGACCTCAACAGTGAAGATAACATCTTAGGTGTCCCAGTTATCGAGTTTAGTAAGTTTGCATTTTAAAAAGCAAGAAAGGAAAATTAACAGAAACATAACCATGAAGTCAAATGAATGTTCGTTATTGCAACTTGCAGGGGTAGAATCGAACCCAGGCATACCATGGAACTTGTGATTGTTAGTGTCATACCCTAACTTCCAGATGAGAAATATAATGTTTCCAGATATTCGACTATACAAACCACAATTACCTTTAAGCAACTAAAAGGAAGATAATACCACGTCTATTTACAAAACCTACGGCAATCTTTAAAAAAGAGGGAAAAGAATAAACACCTTTCGAAACAAGTGATTCACAAGGGTGGACTAAACATTGTAGAGACGAGCAATGGTTGGTTCTGGCCTCAACAAAATCTCCAAATCTTGTAATCTTGACGTCTATGCAGAGTAAATAGATACCATGTCAGCCAAGAATTAGTCATACTACATACCATCCGAAACATTTGATAAGACATACCCATTAAACGTAGTGAATAGAATAGAAAGGCTAAGTACAAGAATAAGATATTGACGCATGAAATGCTAATATTAGTTGCAATCTAAAAAATGATTATACACTGAACAACCAGCACAACCGAAAATAACATGCGAGGCTAATGTAACAGAAACTAGGAAATATACCTCGGATATGTGTTACCGTGTAACTACATAACTGGAAAGTTTGGTATGATAGAAGATGTTGAAATTTTAACCGACATTTTAATAGGTAGCAGAAACTGAAAGTTTCAACACAAGAAAGGAAGGAAAACAAGCAGCAGCCACCAACTGCATTAGATATACAACTCCAGAAGCTCAAATAGTGTTCCAGCCTAGGAATCAGGCATACAGTTTAGACATCTCAAAGTTTTCCATCATGTCAGTACACAATTTGGCTAGTAAGAACAAAGTTTACAACATAGGTCGATGTCACCAGGAAAAAAAGAACATATTTCACTAGCGATTCTTCTTTTTCGTGTCATCTCACATCATTTCCTCGCCTTGAGGAATCTTGCAACCTGCACTCTTATTTTTTGCATAACCTCATGGCTCATGGTAATACTAGCTGTTTGCTTTCCAAAAGCTTTCCTCTACGACACCAATACTCTGACACATAAAGTTCCTAAATTGGGTGTACGGGACATGTTGGGAACACGTTAAAGAATATATTTATGTATTTTCACGATGTTCTTGATGTTCACATAACAAGGATAAAAATATAATCCTCTACTCGTAATAAAAAAAGTACCATAAGTGCATTCACTCACATACGTATCATTCCAATTTGTAATTAGACTATTCACAAAAGTGCATTACGCTAGGCACCCTATCATAAGTATTCTCTAGGTTTTGAAAAACAACATGAGGATCTTCCTTGTTCTCTTTGTACTTTTCTGGTAGACTTAGTTAGACTGCTTCAATTAGTAATTTTCCGCACATGGATCCAAACTGATTCTCCTACATTTGTAATCACCATTCTTTGGCAATACCCAATCACCGCCTCCCACAATTTCATTTTTGTGGCTCATCAAGTTGTATGTTTCAAATTTCAATAGTCATTGCAGCTTTGGATATTTCCTTTTATACATATAACTAAGCTATTTTTTGTCCACTATTGCCATGTCAATGATTGCATAAGTCGGGTAGAGTTGAATCACTAGGGAGCCCAATAATCACATGCATATTTTAAAAATAATATTTCAACAAGATAAACTGCCATAAGTACTCGCTATTAAAAATTAAAAAAGAGGATAAAATTGAAACTTACTGTGCAGCAAGACGATATCACCAGCAACAGCCATGGAACCCATTTGTTTTTGCCATATGGATACATTGAAAAAACGGCGTGTGTCATCACCAACCTGAATGTCTGTCCTAACAACTTCTCTTCCACCTTTCGCCATCTTATACTATACGAAAAGCAGAACATTACTTGAACGAAATCAAACTCTACAGAAGAGGGGGCGGATTTACATTGTTAGAGAAAGTAATCGGCAAAATGCTGCTCTCGTTGCGAAAACCCTTAACATTAAATTGTGTAGACCTTGACATCGAAATACCACTCGCCACAACTGAACTCCGAGCGCTAGATTAAACTTAAGCTAGGCTCCGCATGATATTTCGTATCTTCTAGTGTTTCGTCGCCATTCTCACTTCAATGTTTAAACCTACGCTCTTCTATGCAAGTGTGTGTGTGTAATTGATCTAAATTGCGCTTCGCTTGCTATTCAGTCAGGTCGCAGGGTCCAGGGGGGACTCTCCCGAAACCTAGACACGTCTATTACGATACTTCAAATACGCAGCCGATGTTATGTAACTGTATTACATTCTTCATTTGATACATAGAATAGAAGAAATTGGTGGTCGGGTATGTACTCAACAACACAACTGGAGAACCGAGTAAAATTCTGTGTCTCTTGCTTTCTCTGTTTCCTTAATTGATTGTTCCTCGCGCCTCGTGTGTTTGTTGGTTTGGCCGGTTTCTCAACATCATTAGTACATCGTTACATACGTATGTATGTATGTACGTATGTAGAATGGTAGAGAGAGGAGAGAAACCTGAACAGGAGTACATCTATGGACGAAAACGATTAACTGAACGTAATCACCAACGTGAGAAGCAGCTTTTGACAGATCGATCAGAGGTCCGTACCATCCGATTGCTCCTGCCATAATTATGGAGAATCTCTTCTTCTTCTTCTTCGTCTTCTTCTGAGTTCTTCTTTCCAGGCGTGAACAGATTTTGGCGCGTATATTTCTGATTTATTAGGGATTTTGACAGGGGTGATTGGCTGCAACGGTAATTCTAGGCACAAGTAAAGCAGGGATAAGCCTATCCCGGACCGGGTTTCTACATTTCTGAGGAGTATTTAGTACTGGAGTATCATTAATCATTATATCTAGTATTTTTTAGTAAAAGAAACGGTCACAATGTTTATTGTCTTTTTTCCCTAACAAAATGTGGTTCAGTAAAATGGATATCGATATTGATTGACAAAAAAAAAAAGGATATCGATATCCAATGAAGTTGGATCAACAATCTATTCATTGAGATCAAGAAAGTAATTATTCATACTTAGATCATCGTATTAGAACTACAACGATTAGAACTCGTTGTGGGCTCTAGGACTACATGCCCCTCACGTTTTCCAAGTTCATTTCAATGACTTGAGAGAAATGAAATCCTTAAATAAAGAACTTTTTGTTTTTATTTCAAGCTTCAGAAGTTCACGAAACTCGTTCTGCTTCATCGACGGATCTCCAATATGAAAGGGAAAACAATATTCTCTTAAAATTATAATATAGAATACAAATATAGATTTGTAGATTGGTCCGACTCGTAATTCACTTTTGACTCCATGTTCAATAGCCTGACTGACTGTAGTGATATTAACTGTGGTTACATTCATAAGAAGCTTGGGTCCATCTTTACTCCATCTCATATACGTCTAAGGATCCGCATCGCCTTTGATTTATGTGTTGTTTATTCATTTTTGCTTTTTTCATGGTGTAGCAGGCCGAACATGACCGTTCGTATCAATCAGGAACAAGTTAAGCCAAGTCTATCGGAGACTGCGCCACGATTGGGGCTCGGCACCAGCCGAGGCCTACCCACCCACCATGGTGCACTAACTTCGCGTTCAGCGAAGGGTATTGGTACCAAGCTCGGCCACCTGTGGAAAGGTGACCCATGAACGTGCACCATCCGCTTGTTCCTTCACCAGGCTCGGCCAGGTTTAGTGCTCGGCCACCCGCGAAGCTATGGAAGGTGCTCGGCCACCTGTCGGTTCGCGTACCGATCCACGTGCAGAAACGGTTACGCCAGTGGATAACGATGAGCGCACATGGGAATGCCAGCTCATACAAAAACGGTTATCAGATCTATTCCGTGACGTCACCATAACGTCACGTGGCTTGTGCAAGGCACGTGTCCGTACTTGGGGAGCAAGCCAAGAAGGCTCTATAAATATCAAGTGAGGGCAACCCTAAAAGGTACATGCTCATAGACACTTATACTGATAGTAACTCCAGTCTACTGCCTCTCTCTACACATACTTATCCTCTCGCCGGAGGGCCTTGCCAGGGCAACCCCGGCCAGGTCTTAGTCGTGCGCTCACTGTGCAGGCTAGGGGAAGAAGGCTGGGCGACCACTGAACCACCAGAGAAGGAACGCGGATCAAGGATCACGGGCCACACACATGGTAATGTTGGTGACCGGAGATAACTTTCTTCAATTATTCCTGCGATGGGAGGGAGTAGGTATTGCTTCATATTTGTTAATTCATTTATGGTTTACACAACTTTTCATAGTAGCGAGGTAGAGAGGCAAATAGGATCACATCCCGACAATGTATGTTGGCACCCAATCCCATATTCCACAGCCCGAAACCAATAGAAAACTTAGTTGGCCAGGAGCCAACAGATATAACAAAATACAGAGAGTACTGAAAGTAAGACTAACAGAAACCAAAGAAAAGAACCATCGATCCATAGCAGAAGGACAGACAAATGATGCCCCCAGCAAAAGCCATGATGTAGCAGCAGCTACACAGCATCACATTCAGCAATATAAGTAAAACCTCCAGCCAGACCAGGATCACTCTTGGCTTCGCATCAGTAGAGCAATCCGCAAAGACCCTTCTCATGGAAGATAGCTATGAATGAAAAAGAAGCACCAGACTTCAAGAATATCATAAGCAGCAGCCATGTTGATCAAAGGACTGCAAATAACAAGCTTAGGGCCAAGACGTAGTAACCAAACGAATCGAAGCCCAAAGTCAGAAGGCAATAACAAACCCACAAGACAACCTATTGACCACTACCGGAAACCCGACAGAACCAACTAAAACACAATCCTCAAGGACCAAAAATACCCAATAGCCCAGACTCAAAACCAGTCACAAACCAGACACAAAACGGTAACAGACCAGACACAAAACCTACAAATCCAAAAGTAGCAGACCCTCGACCATTAGTACACCCCAACACTCAAAGCCAACTCAAGAACCAAACAATCCCAGACCCAACCCAACACCACAGACAACAAAACAGACACAAACCTGACACCACCAAAATACACAACAGTCAACCACCAAGACCCCAAAAGGCCAAAACCCATGAAAACATAATCCAAATACCCTCAGCAGATTCAGCAGCACAACCTCCATGCTTTCAGCTTCCTTATGCCATGAATGCTTCTCTTGAAATCATCAAGTGAATATTCTTTCAGGTCATAATTTGATTCAACCCAAAAGGCCATCTTAGTTTTATTGACTTCCACCAAGGCTACACTAATCTCACACAGCTTCACCATAACTGGAAGAAAAAATTGAGTTTGATATATAATGAGCTGCATGAACTACTAGCGGTTAAATGGATAACGCGACTTGAATCATGTCGTTAGGCTCTCTGTCTACCTTAACTCTTTTTAGCCATAACTGAACCAGCGAGGTAGCTTAGGAGCCAACCACAGAAAGGAATGTGCTGGTGAGAGAACTACCAGAGAAAAGGAGGCAATAGGAAATGGCATCAGGTTGAGAGAGTAATACACATACAGACCCTTGCTACTGTATAGCTTAAGAGGTTGCAGCTAGATCTCGGAGTTGTAAAACCGAGGAATCTAGTTTCAAAGGCTCACTGGCTTTTGCCCCCGAAATCAAGACACTCTTAATAGCACAACAGTGATGAGAATCTTTAAAAACATGAATCTTGAGGTACAATCATGCAACTGAACAGGCACGGGAGTGCAACCGGAATGCATTGTTGATAGGGGGACAATCATGAGTGTCTTCCAGTTCCTTGTAACTGTAACACTGTGCCAGACATATTGAACCAACGAAAGCGATCAAGATCTATGAAGTCATAGCTTATCCAGTAGGTTATGATATGCAAATGCAGGACTTATTTGCTAATGTGATAAATCTTTGGCTACTTCCTTTGTTTAACTCTTGGTCTCTAGACTTAATTCTAAAAATAAACCTGTTCATTGACAAGAACAATAGCAAAAATGTGTATGTGTGTGTGTGTGTGTGTGTGAGAGAGAGAGAGAGAGAGAGAGAGAGAGAGTTTTGCTCAAGCTCATTTAATCAATACAAATTATAACATAACTTTTGAAACAGGGTCTACAAACCCATCTTTTTCACCTCGAGGAAAACCAAAGCCATGTTATTGAAACTAGAAGAAGATTACCACAGAGTCAACTCCCTTAGGCAGCCAAAAGTGAACCACTGTCTCAGAAGCATACAAGATCAACTTAACTACAATAGGATACCCAACATTAAAACTAATTGGGTTAAAGTCCAACAAAGCTAAACTTGAGATAAAACGGGTGATTAGACTCCGATGCACCGCATTGAAACACCGGATAAAGGCAGTCAAACCAAGTTGTACTGGACGGAAATGCCCAACAAAAACAAGGGCCTATTCCAAAGTAGCTTTAACTAAAAACAGCCACCAAGTGGTACTTCTCCCACTGACGTATATCCAGTATTTGAACCAACAGCATCAGCCACAGGTTTTCAATTTCCAAACCTACTTGAACTGTAGACTACACCATATCTACAACTGAGATCCCGTTCCAAAACTCTGTTTCAACATCCTAGAACAGCCATACCAACAATCAGGCTGCGTTTGCATCTTGGATTTATGGAGACACTAGCATTAGGAACAAGGGGGGGAAAATGTACGTGAAGCTGTTTTCTTTTTCCCCTTTTGCTGTTCTTTTCCTTCCGCAAAGCCCTCTCACAGATCCAATATCCAAACACAGCCTAATATGACTCCCCAAACTCCAACTTACCGAAAATATGAGCTCATGTACAGTCTTGCCCCTATATCAAGTGGCCCATCATCCCCACCAACTGCATGAAGAGCGACAGGTATTGTTGAGAGGAGTTGTACCATGAGCGGGAATACAGCAGGTTCAACTTCAATAGCATCTGAAATGCCAGATATTGAACCAGGTGCTGGATCCAGCGATGCTATACTAGTGTTTTGTACTGCTATTTGTGATGCACAGCAACTTTTCTGTTCAATATTCTCCTCTGAGCAGCCATTGTTACCACCATCTCCCGGGAAATCCAAAGCCAACTCTAATGGACAGGTAATTAGGGCAACATCTTCAGCTGTCCTCCATTTACCCGGGCTACCTCTCCGCTGGAAGCGCTTATGTGAAGATAAATTGAGCACCAATGTTGACGTATTATCAAGCCATTCCGCTGTTAGGTCTTCAACTTCATCGTAATAGATGCGCCGCTCAATCTAGGAGCACATTAATAAGCAGGACGCCTCAAGACAACTTTATAGAAATACTATTGAGTAAAGCATTGTAGAAAGAAAGTAAATAAAAACATAGATGGGTAAGGGAACTACTCACAGCTAACTTGGGAACATATATTGACATGAATCTTGGTCCCAGACCCAGTACCCTTGCTTCAGTCAACAAAATCTGGGTAGCACAAGGCACAAACCAGCAAGGGCGACTCTTAGTAAGCAAAACCCCAAGATAAATCACAAGGAAAACACACATAATCTAAGCGCAGTATACTTTATTTTTGAAGTACTAATTCCACCATATTGCACTAATCTTTCCAGTCAAAATATGTAACAAAACTTGTGGACCAGACAAACAAATAGAGATGTCTCAGTGGTGGGAACTCAGGCCTCTTGGCTTATGGAACATAAGACCAGTAAGCATAAACAATTACGCAAACAGTTGTAGAAGTGTTTTAAGATATTTGCAAACAGAAACAGTTAATTTGTAACTTTATGCATGAGGGACGGAAATGCAAGTAGGGTTTGGACTTTCGAGTATGCCCATTTGGTCAATTCCAACTATACACTACCCAAAAAATTGAATAAAGCACTCAAAAAAACTTGCAATCAGGAGCCCATCAAATCAAATTTAGACCCATCCACCAAAAAGAGAAGAAAAAACACCACCACAAAAAAAAAAAAAAAGGAAATTGCAAAATTCTCAACAAATTCGAGCACAGTACTCCTGAAAAAAAAGAGATTAATAATCAGGAGCCAATCCAGTCAGAACTGAGATCTCACCGAGAAACAGATGAACAAGAAGAACCCATAGAAGACAAGAAAAGAAAAATGAAACCTCAATGTGCAGAAAATCCGGATCATGAATATACTCAAAACCATTGAACCAAAAATCTGATTAGAAATTAGAACCTTAACTATCCAACAAATTATCCAAGTTGTAGTACTATAATGCAATCAGTGAAGTTCTGGACATGCGATACACTATCCAAACAATGACACCCATCTCTGGTATCACCTTTCTCATTAACTGGCTAATACTCGCCGCTAGATGCCCATAACCCAGCGACTCCTTTTTATAGAATTCAGCCAATTGGTTATCCCTCCAGATGCTATGTGTGTCCCTCTCCAAATGGCCTACTCGACACAGAAGTCATCCCACAACAGGATTGCGTAATCCAATGAACCTTTGTTCAGCAACGCACTATAGTTGTCAATAGCTTTTTTGGTTCAAGTATTCAAGTTCACCAAGCAGCAAACATTCAAGTCCTCAAGCTTACCTAGTAACCACTCGTCTAACTTGCCAGCCCACCACAGCCCAACCAGACCACTAAGCACAGTGGCATAAGCAAAGGATTCTGGATTGGGTACAGTTCAAAAATCCCTAGCTGACCTCAGGCTAGTGAACATAGAGTAAGACCTCAATCCAACTTGTAACCAAAGGTGAGTGCGCAACACAAGGTGTTGAGGCGAAAGAAACTAGAATAAAAGATAGTTATAAAAGCTCCTCTAGCAAGTAAAAGATGTGTCACCCTCTATTTAGTACACCAGTTTTTACACAAGGAGAAAAACGAAAACCTACCCATACTACAAGCCAGTCCTCTTTCTAGCTATTGCATGGATGACTTTGGGCCAAAGCCTCAAGAAGGAAAAAGTTCAGAGTTCAGACCCAGTAAAAGTAAGGTACAGTCTCTTCTTTTTCTTTTTTTCTTTTTCTTTTTTATGTAAGTGCATTTATTGTTTGCATAACATATTCTAGACACACATTCAACCATTATTTTGGACTACTCTTACATTCAAAGGGAGAAAAAATACCTCCTTTTTCCTGAGAAGAAACCACATGTAGAGTTTATCACTAGCATCCTTGACATGCCTACTGGCCAGCTTCCTCTCATTGCAATGAGCAGCAATGTCTGCAAGTGCTTCCGTGCATGGAACTCCATATTTTGATGCTGCAGCAGATAACACTTCCTGACCTTCAATTGATACTGCTGCATCCTTATCAAAACAAGTACCACTGAAGCATCTTCTTATCAACTCCTTCCCATTGTTTAGTTTTCGCGACGCTCTTCTGTGCTTCAAATACCACTCTTCAGCTTCAGTTATGGCAGCTAATGTCCGGTGTACTACAATATCCGGATACCTACGCAGTGGTGAAGTGAAATGGGTGTAGAGTGGAACAGCCAAAGCATAGTGCCCCCAATAATTTTCTCCTTCCAGATCTCCGCTACAAAAGTATCCTGCCAACTGCATTGGTTTCGTAGCGTACGAGACAAGAATATTAAACAAAACAGAATCATTCTTGAGTGCGTCTCTTATCTTCTCTAATGAACGATGAAGCTGACCGGAAGAAGAAGTGTCCAATTCAAAACCATGTTTTTTACAAAAAGCTTGAAACTCTCTAAGCTTCCTCAAGTTAGGATCAGGATGCCTGCGCAACAATGCACAATCCGGATAAGCTCTAAATATTACTTCTGCTGCGGTCCTGTTGGCCAAAAGCATAAACTCCTCAACAAGGAAATTTGAGTCCTTCCTTTCCGAAAGTACACCGTCGTAAGGAGTTCCATCTTCATCAAATAAGAAAACCAGTTTGGAGCTTTCTAGACGCAATGCCCCGTCATCAAATCTCTTCTCCTTCAATTTTAGGGAAATCTCATTAAGGCATTTCACAGAAATTTTAACATCAGACCAGTGGAAGTGATCATGCAACTGAGGGACACCATCTTCTGCGGGATTAAAACTCCCCACATCAAACAACCCATCAATGATGTCCTGAGCATTTTCATAGGAGAGTTTGCAACAAGATCGTATGACAGTGCGGCCAATCCACTGATCCATAATGTCACCATTAAGATTTATGTCCCACAAAACTGAGAAGGCAAGTCGGTCTACTCCAGGATTAAGAGACCCTACATTCTCTGAAAGCAATGGGGGCAACATAGGTAACTTGCCCCGCAATAGATAGACACTAGTAGATCGAAACTGAGCTTCCATGTCTAATGCCGTGTTCGGTAGAACAAAATATGATACATCAGCTATGTGCACACCGACTCTGAAAACACCACTGGAAAGCCTTTCAACTGATAACGCATCATCAAGATCTGTAGCAGTGGAGGGGTCAATAGTAAATATGCACAAATTTCTTAGATCTCTTCTTCTCTTTAATTCCTCAGGCGGCACCTCCCAAGGAAAAGATGGAATACAAGAAAGTGATTCAGCTGAAAATTCAGAAGAAGGGATTGCATTTTCAAATAATATTGCAGAAATATGTGGTTCGATCTCTCCACCCCTCCCAAAAATATGCATGACACAAGCTTGTGGGGCATAATTTCCTTCACTCCAATCGCCAATTTGTGCACCCACAAGTTCCATTTCAATTGTTTGATCACCATCTTCCAACCTTTTCCTAATGGCTTTAGGAAGGTCTCTCAAACATACCATCATTTTTGGAAACTTTGGGTCTATCGGTGTCAACATGATGTACTCCAGGTTGGGAGGTAATAATGAACTCTTTTTCTTCCTTTCATTTTTTAAAACTTCTTTATTAGCAAGGCCCTGATTAACACTAAGAAAACCAACAATAGTATCACGACGAGGAGATCTTTCCATAATGGCCACAACTCTGCCGGTTGGTCTTTTTGAAGGGAACGAGCTCATTATCGCACACAACTTCTCCACCGAATTAGGAATATCATTACGGTCACTGGATCTAACTGTATGCAAAGGATCCAGAGCAGAAGGACAATGTCCATTAACAGGACTATAACTATAACCTGACACAGATGTGCATTGTCCAATGAGTCGTAGACCAGCATCTGCACCGGTGGGAGTAAAACTCACATTACGAAACCCCTTCTCTTCAATAAGTGAGCAATTTATACCATTTACACACTCATAAGCCGCATCTACCTTATTCTTTCCTTTGGAGCTATCGCGAGCCAACTCAGAGACTTGACAGGCAGAGTTATTATCATCCGACGGGCCAGAATTGTCGACAGTTCCAGCAGACCCTTTCATCTTTATCCATGATGAGAAATGATCAACTTTAATTGCAACAATGTCTCCTTCCACCTATGTGACAGAACATATTCCATCAAAAAGAGAAAAAAATTCATCGCCCTACAGAGATGTAAGCATAGAAAGTACAACCTCCACATGTAACAGAAATAATTGAAAGATCAACAACATGACACTAGTTTGATTACGGACCATAACAACAATAATAACCATCCATTGTGCATCCTGTCACAATGCAATCCAACTTACTGCCAGAAGTAATCCTAAAATCAGTCACACAACCCAGTCACATGAACTTTTCCACACCAACCTCCAACACCTCCCCAGAACATAAATGACTAAATATTTTCAAGTAAATATACTCCTAAATAACACAAAATGCAAAATGAATAAATCTCTAATCTTTGCAAAGAGGGAAATACAAGGAAGTGCAACACATGTTATTTTCATCTAAAATGGTGAAACAAAGAGTAATACAACCCAAAATTATCAAAACTTTGACTGCTAACACAAGTACACTGATCTAAAAATTGTTACCACCACCCAATATGGGAGTATGACAGTCCACAATGGGCTGAAAAAGTACTAGTAGTTAAACATTTATACACCTTGCTTGACTTTATTACGAGGTTCACCAATTGCATGTAGGTTTTTGCATAGATTTACATATTGAACATGCGGACTCCGTGACCCATCGGATAAAATTCCCGATGCAGAACTAAATTATAATAGATAATGAAAAGAGTGTAACCATCAGATAATAGATTAATAGTGAATTGGACCTGATCAGTTTACATATGCTTATACTAAATGGAAAAAGTACGAGAATCTGAAGGCAATGGAAGTCAACGGCACTTCATTCAGGAAAGACTTGGGAAAAAATAAGCCCAAACTTACAGCTCTATTCTGTGCTGGAATTCCATTAATGAGAATATCCGTTTGAACTCCATCGATTTTGCAATAGGCCTAACAGCACAAGAAAGAACATGCATTATATGTACATTATCGAACACAAACAGACCAAAAAAAATGGGAAAGGCAGAATGGTGACACACCTCAAGTCTATTGTGAGCATTCACCCGAAATAACGCTTTAAAGACATGACCTTTCTGCAGAAGTAAACACCAAAATACTAACATCCTTCTCCATGATCTTCTAAGACCTCCATGCGTTCACAAGGGCCTTAGAAGGTAAATAATACAGCGCAGTACAAAGCAAATTAAAACATAATATAACGGATTTGAACATGTCAGCAGACTGACCTCTAATGCCTCATTAACAGATTCAATGGACCAGTGCGGAGCAAAAAAATTCCTCTGACGAGGCAGAAGAGAATCCTTAGTCCCAATTGACCCTATTGACTCCTCACAAGTAACCGTTACAGGACATGATTTTGAATACATTCGATCACCAAAATCAGATGGAAAAAAATGCTGGTTTTGCATACTTATACCCTCCTGTGTTGCCACTTGTTCATTCACACGCATAGTTGGCAAAGAATTAAAAGCAATATTAGACGCTCTGGACAGTTGTTGCTCGTTTGATGTGCCACTTCCCCCCACAACTTCTGATGAATCTGAAGGAAGTTCATCTACTGAACTACAGGCTGCTCCGCAAAAAAAAAAAAAAAAAATTCATCAGAGCCAACAACAGCAATATTAGCACCTCATGAACACATCTATTACCAATATAAGGGAGCGTGATGACAGGACAAGAAGAGGTTGCATATATGTAGAGCAAGTTAAGGTTGAAAAGCAAGTGGTGAAATTCCACGGAGACCCCCTAACGTTTAAAACCGCCCAAACAGACCCCCCATCTATATGAAATGAAAAAGATGGTTAACTAGGTTGATGGAATGAAAGAAATGACAATTCTACCCCTTAAAATCACCCACACTGACCCCCTCATCTATGAAAATTCCCACACTTGTAACGACCCTAATTTTGTCCCTAAATTTTTCAATTAAAAACTTATATTGTTATTCTAAATTTTATATTAATTAAACAAATTAATCTGTTTACTTAACATTTATTCTATCATTAGTCTCATTATTCATTTAATTTCATAAAAATCACCAACATAAATTTTTATTCAACATATATACATATACTCATCCCTTTCCCCTTCCCCACTAACCAAAAATCTAAAAATCTATCTAGACTAACTAACCCTAAAATTATCACCTTTTAACCATCCCATCCACCTATCCGTCTATCATCCCAATCCATTCCATTAGGGATGCTTTGTTCCCTCTTTCCAACCCTCTTTCCTCTCCTCCTCTTGACACCTCGAACCATCACCTCTCCCATTAACTCTCATTCACACACCCACATCATTATTTATATCTCTCTTTTTTTTCTTTTTTGTCGACCAAGAGAGAAACAAACTCCCTCATTTCTTTCTTCTTCATTTTTTGTTTCGCAGAGAGAGAGAGAGAGAGAGAGAGAGAGAGAGAGGAGTCCTGGAAAAAATAAGAAGAGGAAGATCAGTAGATCACCCCCACCATTTCTTTATTTATATTCATATCACGAACCCCTTTTCATGGCCGATTTCTTCCTAGCTAAAGTCGTTTTTAGGCTTTGGTTTATTCATGGAAGTTGTAAAGGGTGTCGAGAGCTTCGATTTCGACACAAGAATCACCCGAAATGGTCAAGATTTGATAGAGTTATCGTGGTCTACAGTTCTGTAAAAAAACTCGGATTACCATTCCAGACAGGCAGACAGCACACAGGACTTGTATTAACCGCCATTTTCATCCTACTTAGAGTGGTTTTCAGGTCTACAATTCTTCATGAAAGTTGTAGAGCGTTTCGAGAACTTCGTTTTAGAGACAAGAATCGCTCGCGCAAAACAGTTGAAATTTGGTTATGTATGTATTGAACAACAAGGGTGTTTTCATCCAATTCGTAACATTTGTCATTGATAGTTAACGGTGTTTCAACGGAAGGGTGTCACTTGGGTAACGGTTATAGATTTGGGGGGATTGTTTGGGCAGTTTTAAACATTAGGGGGTCTCCGTGGAATTTCGCCAAAGCAAGTTAATATATGATCAATGATACTAAGCACCACTCTCTTTTTAATTAATTGGAAAGAAATAGTGACTCATTTGGCGTGTTCTAAAGTATCAGTTCAGAGAACGTGTTTTCTGAAGACGCTGAAATTTTTAAGAGCACGGTGTTTCCAGTCATTCTAGTCATCCCTAAGTTGAAATCGAAAAAGTTTTTTGCTTCTGCAAACAAACAAAAACAATAAAATAAAATCCGAACAAGCTGTGTAAACTAACCACTTTCATTACATGGATGTTCTTCTGTACCTCAGAATCCAGATCAAAATCAATAATTTTGCTAAACCTACAATCGATTGTCTCATCATTACCGGCCAAAATCTCCTACTCAGCGACAATCAAGGTTCCATGTGTCAGCCAGTTAATCACCAAACAGCCTGCACGTGTACGATTTTAGGCTTCCCAATTCAGCTACACACTTGTACACCGGAGCATATAAAATTCGCATGTTAACAAGCTGGATAAAGATATTAATCTCCAACGAACAATGGGGATTGAGCTGTGCGATATATTAATCTAAATGCTGAATGGAAAATAAGTGTCCACCTGGCACAACATATGCTGCACATCTATCCTTGCAGACACCAGCAAGGCAGCAACTTTAAGTTGTTGAACTAAAATGAGGCTTTCTTTATGCTTGTGAAATGAACCACAAGCCATAGCTCACCCTCATCAATGCGGAATTCGAACCATTGTTCTCAAAACTATGCATGAAATTAGTTATGATAGTGTGGGGGATGCCTCAAGTCACAAAAAGGGAACAACTGGGCAGTGTAGGATTCATTAGACTGCATTGGATTCCCTGTAAGCCATTTAGTAAAGGACTCTTGAAATCTATATGTTAACTAAAAATGTGCATAATTAAGGTTTGAGAGTCAAAACTGGGTATCATTGATTTCTAGAGGGGATGTGAATAACTTCCACACCTAAGAATGACCATGTCACCAGTTCTCTAGACGTACCAGTTCAATACTGCTATACTGATACATGACGGTTATAGCAAATAACCGAATACCGTATCATACGTCAGTTCCACAATTTACAACCATGGCACCAACGCACAAGAAAAGGAGAATTCTTTCATGGTCACAGAGAAATAGGACAACCAAACTAACACAGTGGTAACTTAACATTTCTCTCTTTAATGCGTTTGTTTCTTTTCAAAAGGCGGAAAACACAGCAAGTGACAAGAAAGAGGACCACATTTCACCTAAGATCACTATCTGCAGTACAACCAGTTCAACCATTACTCATAATTCAAAATGGGACTTTTCTTTCCTTCAGTTCTCAGCCACCAAATAAAGCCTTGAAGCTCCATACAAATTCGACAGTCTGTAGTAAATAAAAGGTTCATGTCTGGTGTCTCCATACAGAGGCGAGGCTAGTATAGGAAGCATGGGATCACCGCTGTGGGGGAAATCTACTACTGCTAGTTTACTAGTATATTTGTTGTTTCTCCAATAGTTGACACCATTAAAACACAAGATATGCATGACCATCAGACAAGAGACAGTAGCACTGAATAATTTTAACCTCCAGACCCCAGCAGTTTGTCTCCCTTCCGTCTTTTTGCCGCACTCCCCTCTCTCACCCTCTAGTCTCTCTTTCTATCTCTCAAATATACTATGGCAACCAGCCAAGCACCATCTAAAAAGCTCTTACAGATTTAGAATCATTTCATTTTGACTAAAATCAACGGTTTAAGGTTTTAAACCAAATAAACCCAAACCAAACAAAGTCTTAAGTCTCCATCAGGTTTAAGGTTTTGAATTTGGTAAAGTGTGATCGGAAAAGTACATGCATATTATGTAAAAAAAATAAAATGAAATACATGAACTTTGAGAGCTGCAAGTGATTATTTAGCATTCTCTTTCATTAAAAGCTTGGGTATTTAGCTTTTGATTCTGCTACATGTACTAAACTCAAATTCAATTGTTGTTGTAACTCAGAAGTAGATTATTGTTCTTTGATTAATGCATAGCTACTTCTCAATAGAACAATTGCAATTTGAATACATGAATGACCCATCTACAACAATATCTGCAGTCGCCACTGTTGTCGAAAACAATGCCAGCCACGAAATCTTTCACACTTGTTTACAGCATCTAACTAATAAACAAACAAATAAGGACACAAACAACAATAACACCCATTTCACAACACATGAATGAACTTGAAGTCTAAGTGTAATTTCCAATCCACCCACCGTCTCAAAACTCAATTACACAGACTCCTAAGTCAACTCTGATCAGTTCATCCAACTCAGTTAAATCACAGCAATGGCTATTCAAACAACATACCAAATAAGTTGGACATATAGCAATACACATCTATGCACGCGAAAAAGGGTACCAGAAACGGAAGAATTCTGCTTGGATCGTCGATTGGATCGGCGCTTCTTCTTCTTATTAGTATCCGCATCCTCACTCCTCTCCACCACATGAGTTTGCTCAACAACTGCCCCTCTCATAATTTCAGCCGATGACAAATTCAAGAAACGTGAAAGAAACTCAGAGTTTATAAAAGAAAACAAAAAAAAAAAACTAGATCAAAGAACAAAACCCTAAGCTAAGCTAATGGACGGACATCTTCCGATGTGTAAAAAATATTTACGGAAGAGACCTATGAAGAGAGAGGATGAAGAACAAAAGAATCGGAGGGAGAGAGATAGGGGGTGTCAATATCTCTCTATATATAAATAAAAAAAATGTAGAGAGAGATTTTAGAGAGAGAGAGGGAGATAGGGTGGGTGAGGGAAGAGGTAGGGGGAATAGAGAGGAGGGGGGCATTGAAAAGGGACGTGTAATATTATTGGTCGGTGAAGACATGGGCGCCGACTCATGATTCCTTTGTCTTCCCTCTTTTTTACTACTTTTTTGCTCTCTCTCTCTCTCTCTCTCTCTCTCTCTCTCTCTCTCTCCCCTCTTTTCTTTGTGCCGGTTACACAGTCTCCATCCGGATTCCAAAATCTATTGTCAAGGTTTTTATGAGAATTTTTTTTCAAAATGGCGGAGCTAATTGTTTACGGAGCCAATTGCAATCGTTTGCAATCGTCCAAAGGTATTGATGAAATTTCTTTGGAGAAGAGTTCAACTTTTTCCTAGAAAAGTTTCATTAAAATCTAACCGTCTAAAACACTCTTGGACGATCGCGATTGATTTCCTTTTTCACGAGTGAGGGTGTGTTCCACTTTTGTGGAAAAAGTCATTTTTGAAAAAGAATGTAATTTCTAGCTCAAAAATCATGTGTTTACGCAAATAATTTTTCTACCAATATGGATCTTGTTTAATAGATCTCATTAAGATCTTTTAAGCGGTGCAAAAAAAATTGGAAAAATATTTTTCATTTTCATTATATTTGAGTTTGAAATTACCTTATTTTGAAAAAAAATGTACTTTTTGTAAAAATGGAACACCACCTGAGCCGTGAATAAGTTTCTCTCGATTTTTATACGGAGTACTTTGTTTTACACTCCAATAGTGTTTGATTTGTTTGGAAACTAGAACATAGTAGTAGTAGTAACCTATGAATCTCTATTATAAAACAGAAGGGTGTGGGGACAAGTTGTTGGAACGGTTTAGATTTATTTGATCCAAAGGCTGTAGTGCATCATCGCACTTCCCAGTTAAGTGCCCATTGTTTTCACCTAAATCACACAACTGCCATCTCCTTCCAATCGGGATACGTAGTGCCGTAGGCACGGGCTAGCACTAGTTCTTTTACAAATTACAATTCATGAGAGCATCTCCGGCCCTGACTTGTTTTTAACTCAAATTCGGATAAAAAAAATTGTGTCCAAAACTTTACTTGGGTACCTCTTCTCCAATGCTACACTCATTTGTTTTTATCCAAACGATCTTGTTCGTTTTGGGGACTCAAAATTCCTAGGCACGATCTCCAATAAAAAAAATTCATCTATTTCTCTCTACTCATTACTCTAAAAAAACCTCTCCCAAAACCTCCAAAACTATGTTTTAAGAGCAATAGGTACTCATATAAATTTGGGTCTCAAACATTGAATCAAAATGGCACATTTGTGTATATATTAAGAAGTGAAAAGAGGTGTGAAGAGCAATAGGTACTCGTATAAATTTGGGTCTTCCCAAATTTGAGCAAGGAATAACGTAAAACTCAAAATGAGTGGGAAATGGGCTATTTTTTCAAAAAAATTGAGTTTAGGTAGAGAAAGGAGTAAGGATTGGAGATGCTACGAGAAAAGTTCAAAATTCATCTTCAGTCCAACAAATTGTCTGGAATCTCCAAAAATTATGAGCTTGTGTGTATTTTCAAAACTAAATAATACACACTAAAATGACATTCTAAATGTGAATCTCCAAAAATTATAGGTATTCATTTTGACGAGGATAATTAAAAAAAGTAAAATATAAAGGACAGAGTTGAAAAGGTCACAAAATAAAAACTAAAAATAATTATGCTTTTTCTAATTATTCTCGTGTGAACTTTTCAAACTTTTGGTCATAACTTAGTATTTCAATGTATAAGTTTGTTCTCATCAAAACGAATGCTTAATCTAAAACAAGGCGATACAAGTTTTAAAAATAAAAAAATGTACGTAATACAATGGCGTTGAATTAAGACACAATCAAAATGAATCGGGACTAGAGTATATCTTTTTATGAACTTTTTCCTTATGATTAAATGTGTTCTGAAAATATATCAATCGTTATGCTATCCAATGAACATGTGCGTAGGTGATATCATCAACTAAGGGGATGATGTTACGGTGTCCACCTGCTATTTGGAGACACCATAAAAAATGGCATAACTGACCATTACAAGTATAACAACGACCAGTGATGTGTATAACCAAAACCTTACAAATGCATATGCATTTGTAAGGTTTTGGTTATACACATCACTGGTTTTGGTTATACCATTAATGGTCAGTTATGCCATTTTTTACGGTGTCCCCAAACGGCGGGTGGACACCGTAGCATTTCCCTCAACTGAGAGCTATAGGAAATAAACTACAGTTGTGCTACAGGTACAGCAACCCATGTACAGCAGCCGCGCACAGATCCATTTTGTGCCCATCTCGGGTTCCACAAAGATGATCGGAGCCGCTCATTTTGTTCTTAATATATTGTTTACAGGCCCTGTAAAAAAATCATCTCAATCCGATACCGGTAAGGGCATTTACGAATCATCCAACTTTACTTCAGAAATTCAGGCCAAATTCTGAAGCAAAGTTGTATGATTCGAAAACGCCCTTACCGGTATCGGATTGAGATGATTTTTAACAGGGACCCTAAACAATATATTTTGAACAAAATAAGCAGCTCCGAAGTCTCTACGAAATAGTTTTCGCGTTCTCTCTCTCTTCGACTCCTCTTAGACGATCTCAAGGCTTGAGTTCTATTGCCAAGTATGCTCGCTCCCTCTGTTCATGTATAGTAGTGCAAAAATAAAATCACAGCCCCTTATTTGATAGCCCCAAATCTGAAAAACCATACAAGTACGAAAAACCTAAGTTCATCTATGTTTCAGATTCCGAAATTGATTATTCTTGCCATTGAGAATTTTGGGGTTCGTTTGATTAGTAATGATAGAAAGTGTAAGAAAGAGAAGAAATAATATATATATTTTTTATATTTTGTTTTGTTTGGGTTCTTGAATCTACCAGTGACCATCGCACCCTACCAGCCGCACAACCAATTGAAACTAGACCAGTTGTGTTTCAACCGGTTCCGGTTGACAAATATCCAAACCGATTAATCGGGTTCGGTCTAAAAAATAGCCCAAAACGGGATGGAATTAGAGATTTCTAGATATATATAGATGATGGGAAAAATCTATAGGAGTATTTAATTTCGTGAAATTACTCCAAAAAGGACTAAGGTCCCGTTTCAAAAACACAATAAGAAATTATTTTTTGTGTAATAAGGAGGCTTGTTTCCGAAAATAAGAAGGCTGGTACTTATTTTGGAAGAATTTAATTAGTTACCGACCGGTCGGGGAGGGAAATCGTACCGGCAGCCGCGCCGGGCCGTCTCCGGCCACCGGACGGCCGATCCGAGCTATCCAAAAATTCTATAAAAAAAAACCAAGATTCCATATATACACAGAAAAGGGGTGCTCGGATCAAGCACCCTACACACCTCGGATGCCGTTGATTCCCGCGTAGGCCCTCTTGATTTTTTTTTTATAGAATTTTTGGACAGCTCGGATCGGCCGTCCGGTGGCCGGAGACTGCCCGGCGCGGCTGCCGGTACGATTTCCCTCCGTCGGCGCCCATTCTCATAGTAACAGTCTTATTTTTTGTATACGACAACTTCAAGCTCAAAAATCATGTGTTTACGCAAATAATTTTAATACGGTGCGATTTTTTTTTTCATTTACATTATTTTTTAGTTTGAAAATGTGAAATAAACTTTTTGTTTGTTTCTGTGGAATGACCTTTCTTATTTTTGAAATTGAAATTGCAAAATAAGTACTTATTTTTTAGGGAAAATTTCAAAATGACACCTGAACTTTCACTCAAATGTCCCATAAACACCTAAACTTTAATTTATTTCAATTAAACACCCGTAGTTACAAAAACCCCAAATTTAGGCACCTGCCGTCATATCCCGTTCAATCTGTGATGAAAAATGGTGATGTGGCGTTTTTCTTCCGTTAAGTGCACTATTGGCACATGATAGTCAGCCCTTGCAACACACCGAATCAAAGCCTCTCTCTCTCTCCATTCAGTTCCATCCTTTTCTTGCCCAAGAACAGCCGAAGCCCAAGAACCCCATGTCTCTGTTCACCACCAAACTTCTCTCTCCTCACCTTCTTCACTTTCCTGGGATTTCTTACCCTATTTTTCCTACCTATTTCTCAGAACTCTGTTTCTTGCTCTGTTTCCTTTGTAATTCCAGCAACTACTGATGATGATGTTGATTCGAGACTGCTGAAAATCACGATGGGGCCGTTACCGGCTCATTGGGTTGTGGGTAATTTGACGGAGGAGGGGAGGGAGTTCTGGTGGCAGCCGGACGGTGACAATTGCAGGCCGTGTTTGGGTTTTGGGATTGGTTATCGGAGGGAGTCGGCGAGGGTTTCGAAGGAGAAAAGGAGGTTTCTTATGGTGGTGGTGGTTTCGGGGGATTGAATCGGGTGAGGAATCAGATTGTCGATGCGGTTGTGATTGCGAGAATTCTTGAGGCGGCGTTGGTTGTGCTGGGTTTTCGGGCTGATCATGTTTGGGGAGACGAAAGGTATCAACTGAATTGGAGTGTTTATGTGAGGGATTGGGAGGTGAAATCCCTCCAATCTGGTGTTTGCGTGCATAGGGCAGAGGGGAGAGAGTTTCGAGAAGGCGGAGTAGAGAGGAGAGAGAGAGTGGATGGGCTTTGATTCTGTGTGTTGCAAGGGCTAACTGTCATGTGCCAATACGGCACTTAACGGGAGAAAAATGCCACATCACCATTTTTCTTCACAGATTGAACGGAATATGACGGCAGGTGCCTAAATTTGGGGTTTTTGTAACTACAGGTGTTTAATTGAAATAAATTAAAGTTTAGGTGTTTATGGGACATTTGAATGAAAATTCAGGTGTCATTTTGAAATTTTTCCTATTTTTTTAAGAAGATTTCCGGAACGGAGTCTAAAATAAAAATACAGCTGCGCTTCTCTGTCGTAAAACCCTAATTTTGTGGAATTCACGTCAATTGGAATCCACTAAACCCTAATCTATCGAACTTGTTTACAGTTTCCACATCCATTTTCCCGCTTGCTCTGATTATCCCCATTCTGTTCGATTTTTCAGTTTCTGCTGAGCTTGAACGTCTATTGCAGTCCATGGGCATGAAGCTATTCGAGGGCAGCGACGTGTCTGACGAAGAAGACATATCGAGGATCGAAATCAACAAAGACTTCGCCCGCCGTTACGAGCACAACAAGAAGCGAGAGGATTTGCAAAAACTCGACGAGCTCAAGAAGAACGGCGTCGTCTCGGACTCGTCCGACTCCGACGGATCGGACTCCGAAGAAGCGGAAAAGGACGAGTTAACTAATTCGAAGAGGGATTTGGAGTTCTTGAACGCGTTGATTAAGGTCAAGAACCACGACCCCGAGCTGAGGAACAAAGAGGCTAAGCTATTCGATTCTGAAGACGAGAGCGGAGGAGAGGAGGTAGAAAAAAGAGATAAGAAGGAGAAGAAGAAGCCAATATATTTGAAGGATGTGGCGGCGATGCATTTGATCGAGGAGGGGGCGGAGTTTGATGATGATGATGAGGAGGAGGAGGAGAAGAGGGTGAAGAGTTATAAAGAGGAGCAAGAGGAGTTGAGGAGGGAGTTCCTGGATGCGGCTGAGGCGGCTTTGGATGAGGATGATGGTGGCGAATTGTTGAAAGAGAGAGCAAGGAATGGTATGGGGGACGACGACGACGACGATGATGATACGGGCGAGGTTGAGAAGAAATTGAATGAGTTTTTTGGGGAAGATGATAATTTGGATGAGAATGAGAAGTTTTTGAAGAAGTATTTTAGGAATAGGATGTGGGTCGGTGATGAGGGTAATAGTGAGGGAGTGAAGGGTTTGAATCGGAATGAGGATTTGGGTTTGTCGGAGGACGAGGAAGAGGTTGGGAAGCAAGAGGATTACGAGAGGGGGTATAATTTCAGGCACGAGGAGAACGCAGGGGATAGGGTGTTGGGTCATTCGCGAGTTGTGGAGGGGTCGGTGAGGAAGAAGACGAACGCAAGGAAGGCTCAAAGGAAGAGCAAGGAGGAGAGGATGGCGCAGGCGGAGTTTGAGAGGAAAGAGGAGTTGAAGCATTTGAAGAATTTGAAGAAGAAAGAGATGAAGGAGAAGCTGAGGAAGATAATGGATACCGCGGGGATTGGGGAAGACAGGGTTTGCCCGTTGGACGTGGATGATTTAGAGGAAGAGTTTGATCCTGAGGAGTATGATAGAAAGATGAAAGAAGCATTCAATGATGAGTATTATGGCGCGGTGGATGTGGACCCTGAGTTTGGGAGTGATGGAGACGAAGATGAGTTGGAAAAACCAGATTTTGATAAAGAAGATGACTTGCTTGGACTTCCAAAAGGTTGGGATGATGCTTCCGCTTCCGGTTCTGGTTCTGGTGATGGGTTCTTAGCTTTTAGGGAGCGAAAACTAAAGCAGAGAGCGGAAAATGGTGTTCCCTATGAACAGATGGAAGAAGAAGCAGTGAATGAAGAGGGTAAGGGGAAGAGAAAGAGGAAAATGTCAGAGATGGAGAAGGAGGTCATTAAGAAGGAGTTGGAGGAGTACTATAAATTGGACTATGAGGATACAATAGAGGATTTGAAGACAAGGTTTAAGTACAGAGAGGTTGGTGCGAAGAAGTTTGGACTAAGTACTGAGGAGATTTTAAGGTTGGATGACAAGGAGTTGAATCAATACGTTTCCTTGAAGAAGATTGCTCCTTATAGGGAGAAGGAATGGAAGGTGCTTAGAAATATGAGGCCGCATCTTCATGGCATATCGAATGGGCAGAAAACAGATAAGAAGTTGAGAGTTGAACATAAGAAACCAAAAGAAAATGAGGAAGCACACGTGGAGAAATCAAATGGTGATAAGAGCAATTTATCCAGAAAAAGCAGGAGAAAGCTTCGTCAAGCTGAATTTAAACTCCCACCTCATAGAATTTGGGCATATGGGAAGAACCCTTCCAAATCTAAGAGCAAAAAGAAGCACTGAACAAAGCTCATGTCTCAGGCAGATTTCCTGTGGGAGGTAATTTCTTACAAAACTTGATTTCGTGTTGTCAATATATGTTTTTCCTCTCGATGGATTGATTCTCATAGAATTTGCTATACATAAAAAAAAATAGTAGTTAGTTTAGTCAAATGCTGAAAATCCAAAAGCAGTCAAGTTTAGTCAAATGCTGAAAATCCAAAAGCAGTCATAGAGTGTTCAGTTATTGTGATATTGTTATCCGTTTTCCTATTTTCTCTTGTTCCACTCTTAGTGTTGATTCTTGGTCGTCGTGTGGTGTGGTATAATAAGCAATTATATGTAACGAATATTGAGCTGGAAATTGAGGGAGAAAGAAATGGCCAACTGTTTTAAGAATGTCTGCTTTCCCTTTCAAATGTACTCCCAAATGATGGTAGAAAACATGTTTTATGCAGTTGAGTATTAAGAAAACAACATGCTCGAAAAATGAGGGTACGTTGTGAGGATTCAAATAGAGGAGAAGAACAACGCACTAGGGGCAAACTGTTCCATGTTCGTTGACTCATCGTGTTAAGAGAAATAAAGGTAACACAAGAAGCACATGACAGTAAGAAATGGCATGATTACCTCATACTACAAAAGACACAGCTTTTAACAAAACGAACTTCAGGAAATAGACCGATGCAGCTAAGAAGGCGACCCTAGTAATTATGACAAAGGCTTGTCGTTATTAGTTTTGAACATTTAATGTCCTCTTCGTCTTTTTTTTTTTAATCAGACTATTGATAAAAATCCTTAATTCCTATTTCCATGCAAATGTGACTCTTTGAATGCAGAACGCAATTTCTTTGTAGTTTGGCACATCTAGACCCTGTCAACATTCAGTTCTAATAAGCCTGCAGTAGGAAGTACCCTCAAGCTACCAGTTTTTTTGATAGAAATGAGTTTAGTCACTTTTTTATGGTTATTAAAAAGTTGTATTAGAGAGCGTGCATATTCAAGAAAAAGGGAAAAGCAAATGAGGAAAATATGAGAGGAAAGAAAAAGACAAGAAGGAAAGTTGCAACTCCCACCACCCCTTCTAGTGTCAAAACAATCCCCTTTAGACTTGTTTGTAGCTCCTTTTTTTTTTGGTCAACTCTGCAAATGCCTCTTTCTCGCAATGTTGATGAGTAAATCTGATGTATTTAGTAAGGTCTGTAGTGTTTCCAAAACCCTTGAGGACAATTATTCCTCAAACCCCTTACGGCAGGTTTCCCTTCTACCATCAGCCGCAGGACTGATGAATTCTGACTGATACAAACGTTGACCTAATGATACCCTCTTGTATACTGATCCTCTTCACTGTTCTTGCACTTCTCTTCCCCTGCTCTTCCTTCTGTTGTTCCCCTCCATGATGGTCCTACTTCATTTCTCTTAGCTTTTATCCATTTGTGAGTTGATCATAAGGAAAATCTATTATAGCTTTCCAGTATGAGTGCCAACAGAGGTAATAGGGGGTTGTGGAGGCCCCGGCCCTACCCAAATAAATATTTTCCCATAGTATTATTTGAATATATCGATCAAATTTTACTCTTAATACCAAGTTTTTTGGATTTGGTACGCGTATATGGCAGTTTACATTGCATTATGATGCCATGATTGAAAACGTGGTATCAATATTCAATAATATTTCGAGATTTTGTTCAATTTTTTAAAAAGCGTCCTATATGAACTGGAAAACCCTAAGGTATACTTTAAATATCAACTTACAAAAAAAATTGGCTGCTGATTTTGCCACTCCCTTTTTTGTTAACGCCACTCCCCTGCAAGTGTATTTTTGGGTGCAAAAATACACTTGCAGGGGAGTGGCGTTAACAAAAAAGGGAGTGGCAAAATCATTTCCCAAAAAATTCTCCTCTAATTTGGCCCCCCTCGAGTCCAAATCCTGGTTCCACCTTGAAGACGAGAGAAGGAAGGAACAGACAGCCGGCTGAAATTTGTTTGCTGGTTACTCTAGCATGGAGTAAGGAAAGAAAGAAGAAATTTGTGCTGTGCCAGAAGTCAGCTGCCCTTTGTGCTGCGCAAGGAAAGAAAGAAGAAATTTGTACCACCTCATGCAAAATGATTTTTTGTGTTATCCTCACCTGTCATGACTGCTATAGCAATGTGACTGAAATTGGCAACCGCTGCCACCGTTATGTACTCTGTCTGCCACATTTTGGTTCATCTTTCTATATTACGATGTCCCAAAATTCATGTCCACTTGGAAACGTCAAAGCCTAACCTCTGTAGCTATTGAAATATATCTTCCAGTATTGTACATGAACACTTCAAAAAGTTGGGATAAAGGGGCAATTTTGGTGCAAGTACTTTTTTTATTTGACTTGAAGTGACATTTGTTTCCTTAAAATGTTATGAACCCCCAAAAGGGACCAAACTTGGGGACTGAGGGAGTAAAAGCTGTTGCGTTTGGGTTATTGGTTACATTGCCAACTGTTATACTTCTCTTTTGCTCCCATGGACAGTTAGTTCTTTCCTCTGCAATATGCGAGGTTATTAGAGTAAATCATAAAGTACTAGTCCGCCCAGGGGAATTATTGGAACTGTGTAGAAGATGTCTATTTTCTCAAGAAGGTATATAGAAAACTAGGAGGAGAGGAAGAAGATGCAGATTATTAAGCCATAGCAACTCTTCTCATCTGTTGTGATCTATCTACCCAGAACCGACTTACATTCAAAAAAATGTATTTAAAATGGTTTATCTCGTTATTAAATTTATATCGTGGTAAGGAATGTTTATCGAATTAGGTTATGAAATGTAAGACTGCTACGAGTTCTCAGTAAATAACCATTGCAATTCCATAAGTTAACTACAACATGCAAAACTGTTGACAAGCCTTATCTGAGTCCTTTTATTAACTTTTTTGCTTATTTTTTTCGATGAATAAGTTTCAATTTGTGGCATCTAGATGACATGCTTTATGGAAGGAGTATATACATCACTACTTCTACCCCTACCTCTCTTCTTAGGGGAACGATTAACACCAATCGCATGAACCAAAAAGTCTGGTTCCAATATCCCCTCGCCCCCCAGTTCAGGTGGTTCAAGTTCTTCCTCAGGCTCCCCCTCAAGGTCATCCTCTAGGAGTATAGAATATTAATTATTGCTCAATGGTCCTCCAGAAGCTATTATTGCTCAATGGTTCTAAGCTGTCCTGAACATTTGCCCCGAAAGCAACAGCTTTCCCAGATCCCTTTGCCGCAGACACACTACCATACTGCCTATCTTAGGGTTATTCTGGGTCCCTGTTTTAATTGCACTCCTAGGAGCACAATTGCCTTTTGCGGGGCTCTTAACAAGTCCCACATCCTCCTCGTCTTCAGCTTGGGCAAATAATCCCAGTTGCTGGAGAGTCCTTTATTACTTGGTTACAAAGCTGAAAAATAGATGCACTAACCTTATCTTATGCACTAACCTTATCTTATGCACTAACCTTATCTTCTTGAGTGACAACCTCCTTGCCCTTTGCTGCCTTAGGACAAGAAGCATTTGAATGTCCAAAGTCCTGGCATCCATTACATTTTAGGAGTATCCAAGGGTACTAACCCCAATAGTTACTCTTTTTTAGGTTCCACATCTCTGTTTTGCTGGCTTGCTGGAATATTAGTTTATCCCCTTTATCCAATGGGCATTTTTTTTTCTTTTCTTGGTCACGAGTTTATCCAATGGATGGAGTGAGCAAAAGAAAAGGAATTGACAAATACATGTAAATAAAATTGACAGAAAGTTTCTAATACATGACTCGGTATAATCGAATAATGAATTTTTATATTAAACTTCACTTTCTTACAAATTTAGGATCCACATATGATATTAGTTTCTTAGATTATTAGTTTTCTTTACTGATTGGCATATGACTAAATCCATAAATTATGTTCAACATTCGGTATGGTGAACTTAATTGATTCTGCTTGTAATTTCCAAGAAAGTATACCTGGAGAGTGGAGAGTAATAGAGTATTGAACTTGAGCATGAGAAATTCCAGGTAATAGAACAAATGAAGCCATCCGCATTGTTTTGAAACAATCTAAGATCATCTGCCCTTCCCATCAGCACTTCATGTCATGGAATTTTACATTAGAAATATAATTTTCAGAAAAGTCTAAATAGACACACAGGTACATAAATTAACATTGTAAATACTGATACACCCATGTGAGTCCTTGGTAATGCTAGATTATAGCGTACATTCAATGGTCAGACATAAAGGAAATCTAGCAATAGCTTAGTTCCATTTCAGGACCTGCAACTGTATAAAGCTAGCTAACCACATAGATAAGTTTAACAAATTCAGGTCAATTAAATGTATGATTTCACTAGATGGCTACTGATCTGCAGCCCCCAATTAGGAGACTCAGAGAGAAGTTGCAATCACTTTTCAGCAAAAGTAATGGAACTGAAATACTATTAGTAGCTGAGGATGGCACGAAGGGAGTATATTTTTTTATTTACCCATATCTTCCTTTAGGTGCTCTATGATTTTACAAAATATTATTTAGTTCATCAGAGCATTGTCACTCGGTGGCTTAACCCTCTCTTCACTGCCTCCAGCACACACTTGTGTGACTTTTACACATTTTGTGATGGACACCTTGGAAATTGTAATGGATAGTACTTAGAAGAGTTAAAAGGATCGTGTGATACTTTTAAAAAAAAAGGGACCATGTGATAATGCCCTGAAACATTGAATAAATTATCATGCTTCGCAACCAATCAATATATTGCACATACGGTTAATTCTCGGTATAGTCGCTGGCAGACTACTGGAGTCCTTGGGTCAAATCGATCATCTCTTATCTAATCTCATAGAGCCAGTAGAAGTGGGAACGTATTTGACTACTATTTTTTCTGTGTCAATCGGGATTTCAATGGAAGAGAACTAGATTACTACTACAACTAGAGAATTGTTTTGGGGCTGTCCAGCTGTGGTTGGGCGTGTTTTTATTACGAGGGTACTCCCCATTAGCATACGTTCTTTTGGTTTAGAGTCAAAACTGATAATATGCAGATGGGCGTGTTTTTATTAGTAATGATGAATCGATAATTTTCTGAATTTGCAGGTGTTTAACAAGGAGGACTGCGAGCATGAGTAACTTATACAGATAAATTCGTGGATAGGCGAGAAGTGGAAGTATGCATTAGCTTATTTTAGGAAAGATAATGAAGTTCTGAGTTAGAAGATATGAGTTAAAGCGAATTTTGCAACCGAGGAACTTGCAAGTTTTGTTAGCTGGTCATCTTCATTTTCTTTCCTTTGTTTTCACCTGTCAAATTTTGGATTTCTTTTTATTTTGTACCCCTAGTTACGCGATGTGAGATTCTCATGGGTACTTTTAGGCGTTTTGAGATGCATGTCTTCCAACTTTTTGATGATCCAGTGTGTTGTTGATTGGCAATCTGTAAGGTGCATTATTTTTTCTTCAATTTTGTGTGTGTTTTTACTGATTAAGGAAAAATGATTGTTTTTATGCCTTCTTTGTCGTCCCCTAATATTTTGTTAGGCCAGGTTTTCGTGCTTAATTCTGTGATCTTGAGCTTATAATGTTGTAGATTGTTTTTAGGAGACAACTGAGGTTCGAATACTTAGCTTGTTCGTTTTGGTATTTGGATTTTGAGTGGAGAGAGAGAAATGAGAGTAATGATTGAGAGAAAATTTATTGGAGACCATGCGTAGAGAGAGAGAGTCCAAAATCCCAAACCAAACAATGATCTTGATTTTTAGATTTCGTTCATTGACAGAAGAAAGGCATGTAGGAATTGAAATTCCTGGTTTCATTAATGATTGCTATCAGTTTATTGTCTGTTTTGAATTGTGTGAGGCCGCCGGCAGGAGGAATCACAAGTTTCATAGACATACCCATTTCTGGACTACCCAGTGGCAAGTTAACGCTCTGTTTTCTTTCCGGGTCGCCATTTCTTGATCCTGCAACTATTAGAAATTTTCTGTCAAGACATTATTAATTCCACCAACAAGTTTGTATGGCAGTAAAAGAAACTAAGCTGTTTGAATTTGATGTGGTCTGGCTCATTAAATTTTCAACAAGCTACTATGTTCGAACACATTCTGGAAGTTCATTAACCTTTTAACCTGTGGTAAATGCAGTTTTTTGATCTCTATCTGTTGCTATAAATCCCTCTTGTCAACTCCAAATTCTTAGGGCTAAGAGGTGTTGGAATCTGTCTTCAGTGATGTGCATCTGTGGTGAAACTTGGAGCATACTCTGATTTGTTCCTTCATTCTAAGCTGCTGCTGTTGTGACGTCTGCTATGTTTTTGTGCCATCACTTTGGTGATTGGTTACCACTTCTTCTCCTGAGGCTGCTAATCTTATCAGGCTGAGAATCGTTTTGACGCTTCTGTTGTTTTGAGGATATGAGGTCTGAAGCTGCTATCTGGTGCACTACTTAGGATTTAATTGGCTTAGTGTGGTTTCCCTCTTTGTTTCTGTTTCTGGCCTGTTGTCTTGGGCCTCTTTCTTTTCCATGCTTCTCTCTTCCAATGCCTTATTGGGAGTTCTCTTTTTCCTAGCCCATGTATAGGGGTGTAAACAAGCCGAGTCGAACCGAATATTGGCATGTTCGAGCTCGGCTCGATCAGAATTCGTATGGCTCAAGCTCGGCTCGAGTTCGAATCAAGCCGGAAAATCTGGGCTCAAGCTCGGCTCGCCAAGCATGTACAAAGCTTGAGCTCGGCTCGTTAGTATTCGGTTTGGAATAAACGAGCTGGCTTGGCTCGAGCTCGAATTCGTCAACAGAGCCTTAAAAACTAAAAAATCTGGGCTCAAGCTCGGCTCGCCAAGCATGTACAAAGCTCGAGCTCGGCTCGTTAGTATTCGGTCTAGAATAAACGACGAGCTCGAATTCGTCAACAGAGCCTTAAAAACTAAAAAAAGTGTGTATATATATATATATTCCGAGCCGAGCCAAGCGGAACCAATATATTTCAAGCCAAGATGAACCTGTTCGAGCTGAGCCCTGCTAGGTTCGAGCTCGGCTCGTTTATCAAACGAGCTGCAAAATCGAGCTCGAGCTGCTCATTTATCCTTCGAACCGAGCCGAACTCGCAAGCTGCTCAGCTCATTTACAGCCCTACTCATGTATCAATATCATGGTTTAGGTTTTCTTTTCTTTCCTTGATATACCTTTATCAAGTTTCTAATAAAATTCTTTCCGCCGATAAAAAAAAAAAAGGATCTTGAAACTCTTATGCCCCCTTTCCCAAATCACTCTCTCAGTTGCACAACGTAACGACAAAATTTCATAAGTAGCATCTGAGAGAGAGATTCATGAGAGGAGGAGCATATGTCATTTTTTGGATAGTTCATTTGTACTCCTCTTTACATATTTCGGATTTACATGCATAACAACTTAAAGAATTGTGTAGGGTAATTTTTCACACCTAGAGCATAATGCCAACATGCTATTCACACCAAAAGTTAAAACAACATTATGTGGCTTGGAGAGGCCTAAAAGACAGGGAGATGATACTTTTCGAATAGAGAGGATCCAGAGCCCTTTCTTTACACACAAAAGAAGGGAAAAAAAAGAAGAAAGACACTTTGAAAAGGGCTACTACATAGCCAAAAGGAAAGGGTAATGACAATGCCAAAACTGTTCTTGTTGGTATCAAAATTCTATTGCACAAAAAGCTTGTGTGTAGTGTACAAGACTTTTGTGTATTGGAGTTTTGGCATCAACAAAAATAATTTTGGCATTATCACTACCCAAAGGAAAAGGCCTCTCATGAGGATAATATTAATATATATATTCACCTTTTGTGAAAAAATTGCCCCTTTATTAGCTATAAAAGGAGTAGGCCTTCCCTGAGCATAAAACAATTGTAGATGAGAAAAGCTAAGATAATAATTGAATCAATGATAGAAGGCCTTTCATCTAGGTGCTGCAATTGCAAAGGGATTTCTCTTATCTTTCCAATATTTCACAGCTTTCGGCTTTTGGGCCATATCAAGGGCTAGGCACTTAGGCCGGCCATGCACATACCACTTTTTGGTTGGATTGTTAAGGGTGTCCGGGTCAACTTATGCGCACCTCGACTAATCCTCTCTCCGGTTTGGTCACAGACTCACAGGCAGGCCATCCGCCCTAGGACTAGGAGATTTATAAGAAATTAAATATTTTCTTGCGGTCTGACCTCAATAATCGAACCCTGATAAATTGTATGGGGAGCAAACTCATCAACCAACCGGTCTAACTCTTAGGGCTAACATACCACTTTATGAACAGAAATGAAGAACCTTAGTTTCCATAGTGAGATGAACCAATTACTATTCTTTCAATCACAAATGAAATAATTTTATTTTGGGTTCATGTCCCCAATGTCTCAACCCACCAAAGGAGAAGCATAGACACAAAAACTCAAAAAAGTTAAGGGCACTTGGGCTTGCCCTTGGAGTTCTTCATGTCCCTATAGCAAGGACACTCATCTTTGTTTCCATAAGTCCCAGAAGGAACACAATGGCACTTGTCACAGCATATCCCACAGTACTTGAGGCACCGATCTTTCCGACCGGCTTTTGAGCATCTCACCGAGCACTTGGAGCCACAGAAGCTTGAACCAGCCATGGTGGTTTCAATGAAAGAAGAGCTGAGGAGAAGAGCCACAAGTAGTAGGAAAGTTGCAAACCCTAGCTTCATCTTTCTTTCCTCTTTTCCTGAAAAAGCTTGTAGATGTTAGAGAGATGAACAAAGACTAGGGAGACTTAGTATGTTAGGAGTCTTGTAATGGAATGATGCCTTAGAGCATATACACACCTCTGAGGCATCCAAGAGCTAAAATATGAACTTAATTTTCAATGTGTGGACACGAAAAATCGAATTGAAATGGAACTCGAAGCAACTAAAACTTCCTTTCAAGAACAATATTAGCAGTAACTACACGATCGCTAGGCCAACTGTCTTCATACAATATATGAAGGCATCTTTAAAATGTTTTATAAGTTAATAACACCAAATAATAAATATCCTTCACATCTATGGGGATTTATTGCTTCTTTTGCAGAAGGAAAATCTCGAAAGAAATCTGATTCGAATCCTTAATTTAAGAGACATATAAAAGTGCATGTATAGATAGTCTTTAATGCATCAAATAGGTCACATAGACATCAAATTTGACATAACAACATATCTAGCATTCACCTAAAGCCAAAATATTCCGTGTAAGCTACAGCTTTGCACAGACCACGTTCCGTTAAAGAAAATAAGTACTTATTTTTTGAATTAAAAGGTGATGTATTGTAAGAGAGTAGTCTGTCTCGTAAAACGAGAAATAAGTACAAGTACTTACAAATTCGAAAAATAAGTATAAGTACTTACAAATTGGAAATTATCACTCTTACGTTCTCATTTGTCACTTTCTTCCACTAGCTGATAATTCTGAGGTGGTAATATAAACGGTCAACTTTGAAGTGGAACAAGCCGGCTATCAAACGAGGAGCTTTCAGCTGGTGTTTGGTTTCCGGTTGTTTGTGCTTCTCGTACTTCATCCTACCTGCCGTGGCCGCGAGATTTTGCTGGTTTGGCTATTTGGCAGCTTGCTTGTGTTTTGCTCCTCGTGGCCAGAGTCCGCCGTGTCAGTGGGGGTTTGCCTAGGAGTAGGGTCCTGTATTTGTGGTTGCGAACCAGTGTTTTGGTTCATGAAACACGTAGGCGTGGCACTTTGGGATAGCAGAACCGTGCTCCAGATTTCATATGTGTTTATTTTAGGATTTGAATTGGGAGTCCTTGTAGGATTCTCTACTATCTATTCTGCGACGATCCTTATGTCCCGACATTTCGCCGACCTGCATTTGCAATAGGTGCCATTGTCTAGGTTGTGGTAGTTTTGGTTCACTCATTTTATCTTGCGATGAATTCTGTATTGCCTTAGGATTTTGATTAACCAGTTTTTAAAATAAAAAAAAAACGAGGAGCTAAATTCCACTTGGATTTGGCAGGGCTTGAACAGTGTCACTTTTGTAGCCAATGCCAAATCTCTTTTTATTTGACAAAGTGACCATGTGAGAACAAAGCCTTCAAAAAATGAAAAATGCATGTTCGTGAAATCTAGTTTCGGACACAGAATGTTATTAGATACGCGCATAAGTTTTTTTTTTATATCTGGATGTTCGGGTTTTTATAACTGGATGTTCGGCCAGCTTGCCGCACTTGGATTAATTCCAGACCCTCAAATTAACAATCGGACAAACTCTCCACCGACACACAAAATTGAGAATGTTTGGCCGATCCGAACATGCGTCTTCAACCAATATGTGGTGGACCCACTTGGCCTTTCTCATCCAGTGTTGCGATTTTGGAGTACCAAATGCAGAAAGAAACGTAATCATCCAGAAGGAGAAATTTTCGGACACCAAGTGGGCACGGCCACGTGGTACCTACCGGGTACCCAAAAATTTCTCATCCAGAAGATACATGTTCCCCACAACCTATTTGATGTTTTGCCTGAATGAAGTTTGTTTTGTTATATTCTCTATTCGCGGGAGGTGCAGGGGTAAGGAAATTAGTCTATTTAATTTCTTTCATTATAGGGCGAATGCTTTGTTCCTTCATTTTCCTTTTTTTGGTTGTAGTCAGATGGGTATCATTTTAATATAGTCCGGACAATGATTTTGTGAATATATAATTGGTATCTCACAAGTTGTGTGTGTGTGTGAAATGATATAGTAGTGCAAGTCATTGCAATAATCTTCCATTAAATAACATTGTGAGAGTTTACCTCAATGCCGTTTGAGGGATATGGGTATTTTCTTTTCTTTAAGTCTAGTTTTAGTCCAAAGGAATCTGAAATTTTTTTTTTGGTCAGCAAATGTCTTAGAATAGATTAATACATTGGAAGAGTCTCTTTTCTCCTGACACCTAAGTGCACTCCCGAGGCTGTTAGCC
This sequence comes from Rhododendron henanense subsp. lingbaoense, assembly GCA_020567845.1. NCBI lineage: Eukaryota > Viridiplantae > Streptophyta > Magnoliopsida > Ericales > Ericaceae > Rhododendron > Rhododendron henanense. The sequence continues at coordinate 33,824,284 of CM036315.1, read as the reverse complement.
AAAGGCCGCTTGGCATCTGGATCGTTTGAACATGTAAACCTTAGCTACATGTTTAAGTCAGAGTGATGTTGATAATGATGTTAAACATGATAATGCAATCTTTGACTGATTAAACTCCTTCTGATGTTGGAAGATGGCACAAATATGTACATATATTCTACACTACCGGCTGATGATATCACCAATCAGTGTCAACGCAAAACCCGGAAGCAGAGTTGGAGGAGAACAAATGGCGAAAGCTAGAGCAAACCAACTTCACCCTCACCTATACCTTTTCTGTCTGAGCCTTTTCTGTGCCATTGTTCCGTTCTCTATATGGGATCCTTTCCAGTTATCTTTACCATCTTCCTATCTTGTGGGGTTGTTTATGGTATTCCTTCTGTAGAATTCCTATACCCAAACTCTACTGCATCAAATCTCCAATATGTTGATACCACAGGAGGCTTCTTGTTCTCTCGTAATGGAAAATTTAAAGCTGCCATGTTCAACCCTGGTGCTCAGCAAACAAACTTTTATTTGTGTGTCATCCACGCGGCATCCAATACCATCACCTGGACCGCGAATCGTGATGCTTCGGTTTCAAATTCAGGAACAATGAGTCTAACAAACAACGGCATTTTGATCACCGATCAAAATGGTAACTCTAAATGGTCAACACCGCCCTTGCAGTTGTTAGTATCTGTACTTCAGTTAACTGAGTCTGGGAATCTCATTTTGCTGGATCACTTTAATGGAACTCTTTGGGAGAGCTTCTCTTATCCGACTGATACAATTGTGATTGGGCAGAAACTGCATGTTGGGACCCTGTTGTCAAGTTCTGTATCAAGTGGTGACTTGTCAATAGGCGATTACAGGCTTTCATTGAGCGCATCTGATGCTTTTCTGATGTGGCAGAATATGACATACTGGAAACTATCGATGGATACCATGGCATATAGGAACTCAAATTTTCCCGTGGAATATATAACAGGTCTTTATCTGTTTGGTCAGAATAGTACCGTGGTTGTAATTCAGGTGAGCTTGTCTCCATCGAATTGCCAAGATGGATGTGTCAGGACAGTTCATTGTCAGTAGCTTTTCTCGCACTGTCTTGATGCAGGAATTAGTGGGGCCAGTTATAAGTGCCAAATTCCTTTCATCTGCGGAAGCTTTGGCTTGTGCAGTATCAATGCTGCATTGGATAGTCCTGTATGTTCATGTCCATCTAATTTCGAAAGTAGTTCACAGAACACAACTCATTGTGTGCCAAGTGATGGTTCTTATTTCTTGCCAGTTTCTTGTACCTCAACCGTGAACAAAAGCCAGGACAACTCTGCTTTGGTGTCATATTTGGGGCTTGGCTATGGTATTGACTACTTTGCTAATTATTTCACCATGCCTTCCATTTATGGCATAAACTTGACCGTCTGTCAAGATCGCTGCTCAGGGGACTGTTCTTGCTTGGGAATTTTCTACGAAAACTCAAGTGAATATTGTTACATGGTTCAAAACAAGTTGGGATCAATTATGTTTGGCACCACGACTTATCAGTGGTTGGGCTTTATTAAAGTACTGGTTGGATCCCAGCCTCCAAATTATTCTTAATAATGGTGGTAGTGTTCAACGGCAACAATTTCCCATGTTTGCTATTGTTCTCTTCTCTATTTTGACTGCGTTCTGCCTTTTGGGTATTCTGGGATTACTTTGGTGGAGAAGTTCTAGAATCGCGAAACCTGGACATGCAAAACATGGCTTCTCATTGTTCCCAACCTCCTCTTCACTGGGGGATCTGGATGCCTACACTATCCCAGGATTACCCATGAGATTTGAGTATGCAGAACTTGAGGCGGCAACTGATTACTTCAAGAATCGGATTGGGTCAGGCAGGTCTGGTTCAGTATACAAGGGTTTACTCCCGGATAAATCTCTAGTGGCAGTAAAAAGAATCAGTAGTTCAGGTGTTGAAGGCGATAAGGATTTCTGCACTGAGTTGAAATTATTGGGAATATTCACCATGTCAATTTGGTCAAGTTGAGAGGGTTTTGCGCTCAAGGAAGTGAATGACTGTTAGTCTACGAGTATATGAATGGTGGCTCTTTAGACAGAACCCTCTTTGGTAATGGCCTGGTATTGAAATGGCAGGAAAGGGTCGACATAGCACTTGGAGCAGCGCGCGGGCTTGCATACTTACATTGAGGGTGCCAACAGAAAATCATCCATTGCGACGTCAAGCCAGAGAACATACTCCTTCATGACAATTCCCATGCAAAGATCTCAGATTTCGGCTTATCAAGACTTCTAAGCCCCGAACAGTCCAGTTTATATACTACAATGAGGGGCACTCGTGGGTATCTTGCTCCTGAATGGCTCACTAGCTCCGCAATCTCAGACAAAGCTGATGTTTACAGTTTTGGGATGGTATTGCTTGAAATTGTGAGCGGGAGGAAAAACTGCTCATTACTATTGCAAAGCCAAGGTGTGGAAGACGAAAAAAGAGGTGGCGGCCACTCACCGTCTTCATCAGGACGCAGACTTGTTTAGTTCCCAATATTTGCCCTGGAGATGCACGAACAAGGACGGTACTTGGAACTTGCAGACCCGAGGCTAGAAGGGCGTGTCTAGTGAAGAAGTGGAGAGATTGGTGTGTGTGGCTTTGTGTTGCGCCCACGAGGAGCCGGCGCTTAGACCCAGTATGGTTAGTGTTGTTAGTATGTTGGAGGGCGAAATCCCTTTGTGTCGCCCGAGGCTTCAGTCTTTGAACTTCTTGCGCTATCATGGGCAGCGATTAGCCGATGCTTCCACAAGAAAAGGGAGCAATGGGCATGAAGATTTTGCATTTCGTCCACAAGCAAATGCTCCTCTAGCCAAAACAAGGAGTTGGTCACCTGTTACCTCCTTTTTGTCATCGCAGCAGGTCTCAGGACCGAGATAGTATTGAATTGGGACACTTCTATCTAATCGCGGAAACAGCCTCTCTGCTTGCAAGGGTAAGGCTGCGTACATCAATTGCCGAGCAAAAAAAAAGGCTGCGTACATCAACCCTTTCCAAGACCCCGCAATGGTGGGAGCCTCGTGCACTTGGTTTGCCCCTCTATTGTCAATTATCTGTTTGCTATCCAATCTACATGTTTGTAACCTTTTTCCCAGGGACCTGTGGAAAACGGATGCCGCTCGCCGTTGTTTGCTTCATCGGAGTTTGCTAAACAAATGTACGTGACTTTTTACTTGGCTATGGAATTCTCCGTACCGAAGTTCATTTGTAATTCTTGCATCTCATTGTACACGGCCGTGCAGTGTGTGTGGGCCCATTCTTTATGTGAGTAGTTTGTGTAATTGTGTGTGGTGGTAGTATGATTGTTGAATAATTTCATTGTTACTTTCTAGACTCGTTCTGGTTTGTTGTTCTGTTCATGTGATTTCATGGGCAAAACATCTAATTTTGAGGTTAATCTCCACAGGTTTACCGTAGATAATTTATTGGTTTTCTCGTGGATAAGTACATTGAGAAAAACTTTATTGAGAAAAACTTTTTTGCGGTCGTTTCCGTGAAAAAAAGTTTATGGAGCCCAGATCGCGCGCGTTAGAAGTGAATTGGACGGTCCGAATTTTAATAAAACTTTTCCGATTTTCCCCGAAAAAGTTTCATTAAAATCTGGACCATTGATTACTGAAATGGACGATTGTGATTTGATGCTTCCGCAAATGAATTGTTCACGGCTGCCCCGGGAAAAAGTGCGTCTCTAAGTACATTTCTTAAAAGGGAAGAATTTAAAAGAGGTGAGAAATGCTAAGACCAAGCCTCACAATCACTCTCTCCTCTCCTGCAGTTAAAACTCATAATTTCAAGCTTCAAACGCCCTAGTCAATAGGGGTGCAAACGAGTCGAGCCCAAGCTTTGTAGTGTTTGAGCTCAGCTCGTTTACTAAACGAACCTAAAAGTCGAGCTCAAGCTCGGCTCGTTTGTAAATGAGTTGAGCCCCTTAACGAGCCGAGTCTGGTTAATTTACTCAATGAACCTCTTTAAATGAGCCGAAATTTTGCAAGCCGAGCTGAGCCACGAGCTACTCACAAGCAGCTCAGTTCATTTGCAGCCCTACTCGTCAATGACGAAACAAAGGGAGGGAAAAAAACAGCTAAAATGGAGTCTCTCTTGTAGTTTAGGTATGAAATAAGAAACTAATACTTGACTCAATTGAAATGAGGAAATTTCATTCAACGTCACGTGTGATTTATACAAAGTGCGTAGACTCTATAGAAATGTATGATTTCGAGTTGAGAGATTGAGATATCACGTGACCGTGCCCTGATCACCCAATAATTCTTCAAAAGCCACGACAGCAATCTATTATCAAATCATCAAAAATTGCGTTGAATATTAGTTAGATTGGGATTTTTTCTTCTTGTAAAGTGTGTTAATCGATTTTTTCTTTTTATTTTAAAAGAAATTTATTTTCTTTACTTTTTAACGTTGTAAATTTGGCTGCAACAAGATCCCTGTGGTGCGCCGTATACACTACGAGGTTGTAGTGCGCCTGGATGAGTCCTTTCGAGCTCATTTTATTGAATTTGTTGGACATTTTATTACTACAAGAAATTAAATTAATCAAATGCTTACAATTACATGATGAGAAAGATTTGTGTTACAATTCATTCTCTTAATCATACCATCTAATTACAAAAAATAGACCCCCTCCGTTCCAATTTGTTTACTTTTTTGACTTTTACATGTCCAAAATGTTTGTCCAATTTTAAGTTCGACTTAAAAAATTTCCTTAATGCCCTCTCTCTTTTGAGAAATTATGCATTGAATAATTTGTAATCTCATTTGATGTAAAAAAGTGAGGGATGTTATTGGAAACTCAAATTTTTTAAGTAGTAATCATATTGTCCCCTTAAAAACTTGAAATCTTAAAAGGGGACAAATAATTTGAGAAGAGGGAACGTATTTTTCGATCATCTGGCTATTGATAGTTAATCAACCTAATTTTTCGTACAAGTGAAGCACTCGACGAATGTCATAAACTGATTGGTTTGAAATTGTAATGATCATATCTAAAAAGATCCCACTCGAGCCCACTAGAATTTCGAGTATGTTAACGGACTATGAGCATCTCAAACCCAATACTTCATTTGGGAGTATCAAAATAAGATTATCTCCCCAAAGAAATTACTATTCATATTCATTCCAACCACAAAACCTCCATTTTTGTCTCTTAAATTTTTTTTATGAATAAAAAAAATTATATTGATACTCTCATGAGAATATGATCATTGGTTTGAACTTTTATTACCAAAAGGTCATTAGGGAAAAAAAAGCTGTTGATTTTGTCACTCCTTTTTTTGTTAACGCCACTCCCCTGCAAGTGTATTTTTGGTGAAAAAATACACTTGCAGGGGAGTGGTGTTAACAAAAAAGAGTGGCAAAATTATTTCCAAAAAAAAAGTCATTTAAAAATACACTTGTAAGGGAGTGGCGTTAACAAAAAAGAGAGTGACAAAATTATTTCCAAAGAAAAAAAGTCATTTAAAAAGGAGAATATTGCTACAGAGGAGCTTCTTTGTATCATCACCCAAGTAGAGGAGGGTATAGACTATAGAGCATGCATGTCAGGCCATGTACCGAAATAAGCTTGTACCTCTGCTTTCGTGCAATTTCGACGTTAGGATTGCACAAAAGATTTTTTGCACAAAGAATAGGTCTATATTTGTTTCCCTTGCACACAGGCCCACCAGCAGCCCGCGTATTTGACAAAGAATCTATTGTGCAATCCTATGGTTGAAAAGATTTTGAGTTATAGAGTATGGGATTCTCCATTCCTCATCTTTCCATCATACCCTTCAATACTTCATATTTTGTCCACATCTTGAATCCAGAATTATTATTTGAACCGTTCATCTCATAGAACACGCCAAGAACTATATGTTAACAAAATATCAATATGGGCAGACAATGATAAATGGGTGAACACATTGCAAATTGTTATAATACAAAATGAAAGTAAATATATTCTACAGTTTAACCTAATAATTTATAAAACAAAGTGTAACTTATTAATATATATCTATCTATCGATATCTGATCGTACCAATATTCAGTAGACTTGTAGTTATTTGTATATTCTATCAGGTAAATAGTTCGGATCATAATTTTGGGCCGAAGATGTGGACGAAAATTGAGAGTATGGAGAGGCATGAAGGGAACCCAGTTACCAACAAACGCATTGATCAAAAAAAAAAAAAAAAAAAAAACCATACAAACGCCAGTTTAAAGCCACGTCAGAATAAACACTTCGCCCCTCAATACGTGGCAACGCTCTAACGGTAACGGTGCACAACTAAATACGCACACGCTCGTAGTTGATCACGACTCCCTATATTCTTTAATCGCTGTCTCTCTCTGCGAAGATCAACGCAAATTTCGCCGAGAGCGTGAGAAGACCGAAGAAGGCCCTGGAAGCGAAGCTCTCCAATGGCTTACGTCGAGCGAGGTACTCCCCCCTCTCTCTCTCTCCTCTAAATCTACACTTTGTTTCTCTCACTAGGAATCAATTGTGGAATATGTTCGTCTTTGGATTGTATAATTCGATTTTTCAAATATAGTCGTTAGATTGATCTAAAAGCTGATCGGTCATCGGCTCCCTTTTGGTTGGAATTAGGGTTTTATTGTCCGATGTGGTGTGTAATTAGGATTGTTGATAACACCACCGAGCTTCGTTAATCCTTGAATTGGGCAAATTTTTGCTGTTTATTTGATTTTTATTTTTTGAAGTTCAGAAAAAGAGAGGAAATCTTCTTGGGATTTTTTTTTTCCCCAATCCGTTGGTGATCTGTTATATTTATCGTGAGAATTTTCAATGACTAAAAAGTCCAACCGGCAAAACCAAGACAAGACATAATTCGATAATGAGGAAAAATAAACCACCAAAGGAAAAGGCTGATAAGGAGAAAGAACAATGTTGCATTTCCAAAGGCCTATGTTTTAGACTCCGAGTTAAGAGCATACAAAGGTGACCATCTGGGCTAACCATAGTTAGTTATGTTTGTTGAGATTGCGATAGTTGGTTTCGTTTGCCGTAAAATTACTTTAGCATATGTGCGTAAAATAGCTATCTTTTTCTGATTTTGCTATACATGTATTATAAATTTCTTGTTCACCATTCTAGTCTAGATTTGTAGTTAGCACTCTTTGTTATCTATAACAGGGCTCTCGTTTGTGATAGCTATCTTTTTCTGATTTTGCTATACATGTATTATAAATTTCTTGTTCTCCATTCTAGGCTAGATTTGTAGTTAGCACTCTTTGTTATCTATAACAGGGCTCTCGTTTGTGATAGTTCCGTGTGGGCCGTATCAATCTCAATTGAATCCTTTTCGTTTCTCTGTACTTACGTCCTTTGGGTCTTTTGCCTTAGGCCGCTCGCCATACCATATTCTTAGCCGGTCTTACCACTTCCTTTAGAGGTCTGCTCGCATCTGCTTTGTCGGACACATGCCGCTTTAATATGTTTTGCCATCATTAGTGCCAACAATTTCCCATTAACATGGGTAAAGACACCTTTGTCTTAGCTTCCCGTCGGACCCCTCAAGAGTGTTGACACCTGGTGAACCATAATTACAGATGGCTCTCTTTGGTTACCATGCGACTTCCTAGATAGGTTGTGAATTGACTTCTTGCTTGTTGACTACCTAACAAATATGTCATTGCCACCACATCATTTCCTTCAGCCGCATCCTCTTCCAAGGCCTCATGAGCCTCTCTGGCAGTGATCCTTTCCATCCAACTCTCCCTGTTACGGTAGAAACCGAGTTACCGACTCCAACACTGAAAGTCTATATCTTCCATCCCCACCGGCTTTTCACCTTACCTATCTGATGCCAACTCGACATCAAATCTTTATACCTCATCCCTTAAGATCTAAGCTCCCATGATTTTCTCCATTGCCACTCACTGTTTCCGACCATGTCCTACCCCACACCATCGGAAACCGATCCTGCTCGTGTTGTACATCGATGTTGTATTTGACCCCCGAATGTTGCAGGCATCATGGTCTTCACTGCTCACTCATCACACTATCTTTTGAATAGTCTAGCACCGTCTCTGGCTCTTCCCTCTTGGTACCGCTGCTGGCGCCACCCTTTTTTCCTATCTCTTCTCCTCCGTTAGTGGGAACTTGTACACTCTCTGATATACCATTATTTTATACCAAAACCCATAGTCATCGCCTATTGGCCCATTATCTTCACCCAAGCCCATTTTACATAGCCAATTATCCCTTAAATCCAAACACCATATAACCTAAGCCCATTCGTTCATCCTTAACCTTAAGCCAAACTGTCCAACAGTTTGAACGTGGTCCATTCATGGCCTTAAACTGATCTGGATGGTCTAGTCATGACCTTGAACTGGTACCTCAACCTTTGTCCCGTGCACTGTCATTCCTTCCTTACAATCTCGGCCAGGGATATCAAGTTCTGTTCATGACGGTTTAGAGTTAGACTGGGTCGACTCATTTGGACTTCCCCCTGAATGCACTCTCTCAATCTGACCTCTATGGTTTATCCGCGCCCCGCAACCTCATGGTTCGACCATGGCCGAAATCTGGCTTGGCTCTTAGAACTTGAGGTCCTAGGCACAAGCCTTACTTGCCTAGTGCTTAGGCCCGCGATGCTGCTTGTTATCCTAATGGGAAAGGTTACTCCAGTATTGATAAACAACATTGAGAATTGCTGATAACCCATAGCACGGATGATTATTGTTCTAATTGATTTTCTAATTGATTGAAATAATTAAGTAACAATGAATAAGTTGCCTCTCTCACTCTCACTCTCACTCTCACTCTCTCTCTCTCTATGTTTCCAAATCGCAGACCACCCCCCGGGGGGGGGGGGGGGGGGGGGGGGGGGGGGGTGCGCGCACTCTCTCCCTCCTCCCCCCGGGCCTCCTCCTTCCCCCCTCCTCTTCTTTTCCCCCCTCCTTTCTCCTCTATTTCCTTTTTTTCTGTTTTTCTTTTTATTTACAGGTGTGGATCTTGGCGGCGGTGGCGGTTTCCGCTGATCTTCGTCGGTGCTCGGGCTTGTCTGCTCTTCCCGATCATTTTTGGGATCTGCTTGTTCGTGGGTCCACGGCGGTCTTCTTGGTTGCAAGGGTCTTGCTCACGGCGGCGTGGATTTTCGGCGATCTACCTGTTCATCCCTCCTTCTCCCTTGCTCACGGCGGCGACGGGGTCTTGCTCACGGTGGCGTGGATCCCGGCTTCTCCTCCCCTCACTGCCTCTGCCGCCGCCCTTCTCGACCGCCGGTCTACACTGTTGGGTTAGCCGGTTCGGCCTAACGGTGAGGTTTTGTTCTCGGCGGCGGTGATGGTGGCGTTGTTGCGTGTCCCCCTCTGGTTCTACTGCTGGGTATCTCCGGATCTATGCTTAACGGCGCTGTGGGGACTCGCCGCTCACAACTTTGGCATGGCTGATTTCGGCGTGGTGCTTTGGCTGTCCGGGTGTTGGGTTGTAGGCCGTCGTTTGCTTTGGCGGTGGGTGGTCGGTGATGTGGCTGCTAGGGTTTTGTTTGTGCTTCTATTGTTGGGCTTGTCCCATTTATTTGGGCTGCTAGGCCCATAGGTGTTTGAGCTTAATTTTTATTTATCTGGGCTTTTAGGCCAATGGAGCTTTGTCCCATTAGGTTCACTTATTTGGCTTATTGCCAAATTTGGGTTTGGATCTCGAATGGGCATAGGATTATCCTTAGCTTTGTAGCTCTTTTATAGGTCTCGGGTTAGGGATTTGATGCCATCACTCCTTGTTCCTATTAATCTTTGTAACAATTTCAGAGATTAATGAATTTTTTTCGCCTTTCAAAAAAGCAATGAATAAGTTGCACGGTGAGTTGGAGACTTCCCACTTAGAGAGATGAATTCAAGCTTTATGTTGTTGGGCTTATCTTGGTTGTTCCTTGTTGCTAAGCTTGTGCAATGATTAGGTTTGGATCCTTTGGGATTACAATTCACTAGGGTGTGACTATAAAGTCTGACTTGTGTGTTCTAGGATGGGGCATGATTTATAACAAACCAGAGTTTTGTAAACAAGCCTTCTCATGCAATGGCAGGCACTAAGTCTATAACCATGACATTTCAAATAAGCCTTACCCTTGTAGCGCCTTTCAGCTAAAGTTGGTGTTGGGTATTCTTGGCCGATTTCCATCATTTTCTCTCTATCTTGTTCATTTTTTCCTTATGCTTGTTTACTTTGTACAACTCTTTTCTTCCTTTGTTCCCTTTATGTTGGCACTCGTACACAAGACTCAGGTTATTTATTTATGTTGTTCTATGCGAACCGCTATCAAGAGGGAATTTAATTCATAATAAGAAAGATACCAAGAAGGGAATCGGAGATACTGAAGCAACGCTGAAACCATACATTCATGTAGAAAACAAACAAGACTTAGGGTGGATTTTATGTGTTGTGTATAAGTATCTTTGTGTCATTGAAGCTCATCTAAGGCTGCACAATCTTCGCTCCACATGCTAAGCGCGTAAGTTTCATAGTCGGCAAATTGCATTATTCTAGTGGGTCTAGAACATACCAGTTGTGGTTTAATTCGTATTCAGTCCATATTATGTTTGGTTTTGCACTGTTTAAAAGAGGGTTGAACTGCACAACCCAGCAATTCTGTTTGAAGGCCACACAAAGGCTGCTGCTGTAGGGTATGCTCATTGCTTACTATTGCTCAGGGTTCAATTCTTGGGGTCAGGCCGCAAGAGAGTAATTTCTTATGAATTGCCTAATTTCAGCGTTGATGGCCTGCCTTTGATTGGGCCAGGGAGGGGATTAGTTGAGGTGCGCGTAAGCTGGTCCGGACACCCTGACGGTCCGACCAAAAAAAAGGGCTGTTGTCTGAGTGTTGCACGTGTGATTCGAAATCCAGAGATGCTCAGCTTGAAGGCTTCTCGAGCATCTATATTTTTTTTGGAAATGTGCTTTTATAACCTAAGCCCACCTTCAAAACCTACCCCAACCCACCCACACCACCACCTCGCGGGCTCAGTCCTCACTCATGCCCCTATGAAACACCAGAGAGAGACGACTTTGCTTGTTTTGTGGTACAGGTTCTGAAATTGGTTTCACTTTTCACTTCCCGTTTTTCTTATCATTATTTTTTTATCATGAGTTCAACTTCATGTTAAGATTGGCTTTTTGGACACCAGGCCTTCTCTAGATTTGAAATTTTCTACAGTATGGTTTGTTTATCTTGAATGGCTATGCTAACAAACTAAATAGGGTTCGGCATTTTTCTTGGTCCCAGAATTTTTCTCATGCCCACTGGAACGAGATCAGTTATTTTATTTTTGGATGCCATTTCTGAATTTCCTACAGTTGTAAGTTTTGGTCTTCAAACTTTTATGGTTGTTTAATATCTTAGGTGTGGTGAAATCGAAGCGGTCAATATGGAGGTTGAAAACAATCACTGATTTCTTCTGGGCCATTGTTAATATCATCGGTGTGTTTTTTGCGACAATGTTTTCGGTAAGTTGATATAGTATTACTTTTCTTTCCAGTTCGGATGTCAATTACTTGTCTTCTTTCACATCTGTTCCTTTCAATTCTTTCAGATGGAAAAATCAGATGCTTATAGAAAAGGCAAAGCTTCTGGGAAGAAATGGGATGGTGGGGGTCCAGGGGGTCCTGGAAGCGGCCCATCTGGTGGTGGACCACGTGGTCCACCCCGTGGATTAGACAACGTTCGAGGAATTGATCATAGTAAGTCCTTGTTTTCTTTGCTGGATGTGTTCGAGAATTTTCCTTATTATCTACGCAAAAGTTTAAATCTTCACTTAATTAACAGGTTCGCTTCCTGCCTGTGGTTCCTGCTGCGGCTGAAGGGCCGGAGTTATATCTGTTTCGAAGGTGTCAAATTGTTTGGAGTAATTGGAACCAATTTATGAAGTGGTAACGTGGAATTAATACTGATGTCGTGAGGTACCCCAACATAAACAACTGTAATCAAATAAACGAGATCTTTAACTGTTTTACCTAAATGTTGTGTTTTCTACTTGTTCTATGTGGTTCCTATTGTCCGTTTGGTTCACTTGCTTATTTGTTTTAGAATATTCCATGTGCAAATTTCTTACCTCATATGATGGTAATGCGAAGCAGAAGTTTTTGGATTTCTATTCATGGATTCGGGAACGTCTTGGATTGTTATGTTACTCCTTCTGAGTTCCCATATTTTGTGCCTATTTACTATTTTTTAATCAAATTACTCCCTACTATTCTAGCTTTTTTGTTCTGTTTTTCTTTTCTTGGAGTTGGAAGGAAGGATTGGGAGCAATGTCTCTTCTCTCTTTACATAAGAAGTGTCTCCATGGGTGAAAGCTGGGATGATTCATTGGCCTGAAAACTCTTTCGTTTCAAAGGGGGATTCTCGTTTGTTGTAATCTTGCTTAAGTCTTTTATTTGCTTGCCAATCTTCAATTTTTTTTTTTTTTTTTCCGGTTTTCGCTCGCAAATTACAGGAAATGGGAAGAAATCCCTGCATAAAATCCAGGTAGTTACTAGTTCTTCTTCCAGGCATATTGGTCCAGATACTACAAACTGCTGAATATAAGCGGAAGGTCAAATTTCTACTGTAGTTGAAAACTGAAATGGGAGTCATTGACACAGTTTATTCTAGTCCCTATGCTTGGGTAGGTTGATTTTTTTAGCTCAAACTTGGCCCACCTGAATTGAGCAAGGATGCCAATGATCATCAGTTCCAAAAAAAGACAACAAAAGGGATGGCAATGGGCTAGTTAAGTTTGATTTTTCGATTTCGCAAAAATCGAATCGATCGAAATCCAAAATTTAAATTTTAGATTACTATCGAACCTGAATCGAAACGTGACAAAGTTTATTTTTTTTCCACCTAGTACTTAAGTGTACCAAACTGGGATCGATCCAGTTCAGTTTTTTTCCAAATTAGATGTCAGGCGGTCGGTGAAGGAGAGAGAGTTCAGTTTTTTTCCAAATCAAATGTCAGGCGGTCGATGAAGGAGAGAGAGTTCAGTTTTTTCCCAAATCAGATGTCGGGCGGTCGGTGAAGGAGGGAGAGAGAGAGAGACTCCTATAGCTACCGAGAATCAGAGGGTGTAAATAGATTTTGGGACTTGTGGATGAGACACAGCCATGAACTATTGAACTTATCTTTCAAATAGAAAAATCAAAACCCAAAATTGTCAATATTTCAAATTAAAAATCATGACTGAACTCGTGGTGGGTACAACCGTTTTGATCAGTACGGTCCAACTTGAAATATCTATGGATAACATCGCCATCCCTAACATTACCAAAAAAACATCCCATCCCTAGCTAGACCCCAAGGACTTGGGGGGAAACCCAGAATCCAACCGACTACCTTCTATAGCCTTCTAGGGTGGGCCAGACTAGCATGTACTAGCAATTAAAGCAATATGTCATACTTGTGGTCCTTGTCCTTATGCTCAATAGGCACAATTTTTTTATTTTTTTTATAAGCAGATGTCTGAGACAGTTTACGCGTACTTCGACTAATTTTGGAGCCCTAGAGGTAACGACCGGGTATAACCCACAATAGCCCCAAGGTTTGGGATGGTTGGCCTCTGTGAGATTCGAGCATGCGACCTCATGGTCAATCAGTTATTGCTTTCTCATGTCCACTTTGCCAACCCCTCGGAATTCTCAATAGTCGAACGCGCCTCCTGCCATGTACAATCTCAGTCGAACGACTGAAATGATGCATGACAGGAATGCTGTGCACCCCGATACAGCAGCCCCGGGTTCGTCAATAGTCACTAGATACAAAAAAAGGTGGTTGTCTGAAATACAGTACTACTTATTTAGGATGTTAATTGCCTTCATTAAAGTTGTGGTCCTTATGCTCAATAGGCACATTAAAGTCCAGGAGCATACACAAAGGTGGTAGTCTGAAATACTGCTCCATTTTTCCATCATTAATTGAAAGATGGGTGAAATGATGTTTGGTTGGATCCATTCAATGAAAATAAATGTACCCACGTCCCCCTTTTTTCCTTGATCATCACCAATGAAACTTGGCATTATTTCTTGCCCCTCTCTCTCACATCATCATCATCTCCATCTCTTTCTCAGCAACTTCAATGAGTTTTCACAACCAGATCATCTCGACAGCCAGCCAATGAATACTCCCCCCCTTCCACAATCACAGTCTCATTTTCTCTCTCTTACCTCTTTTCAAATCAAAAAATTAACTACTTCCGCGTATAATTTTTCAAATTTTTTCGCACCATATTAAAGATCTCGATTAGTACTTTAATTTGGTGTAGGGAGTAAATCCCGAACAGGTGCTTGTAAGGCCCGAACACGTGGTACGAGGGACCGCGATATAGTTAAGATAATGACTGTCGCCGTACAAAACGGTGGTCGGCGACAGGGACCAGTGATATGAGAAATCATTGGTCCAGGGAGTCTATGTAGGGTCAAGATCCAATAACACGAGAGGGTATTGGACCTAGGGATTGACGAAGGACCAGTAACATGTGAAGTCACTGGTCCAAGTAGTTGTTCGGCAACGAAAGGGCCGAACATGAGGGAACTCGTGGGGAAGCAGCCCTTGGAGCAAGGAACGTTCCAGAAGGTTCTAGAGACTGGGACATTCTGTGATGACTATGAGATCCCAATAAAGTAGGATCTTGGAGAGATACCCAACGGGAATGGGAAGTTCGGCCAGCTATGGAAAGGAGTTCTAAACGGACTAAGGTAATAAACTGATAAGGGAACGAGAATCCAATATATTCTGGGTTTCCTATACGAGATAGGAAATCTGGGGAAGCGTGGGTACTTGGGCAGCAAGCATCCATAAACCTATAAATACAAGGTAAACCTAGAGGAAAAATGTACACAATACATTACAGTTATACGTATTCTTTTATGCTTAATTAGGGTTTTCCATTAGTACGTGATACTAACTTAGGCATCGGAGGGCCTTTGCCACGAGAGGCAAATGTGCGCTCACCCCTTGTCTATTTTGCAGATAAGGACTCCGGCGACGCATTAGGGTTCCGGCAAGGATCACGAAGTAGCTGTTACAATCTTGTACTGCTTAAACCCTTCTTAGTTTTTCTGCACTTACAATTGGCGCCGTCTGTGGGAAACGAAAGAGATCCCTCTGAAAAGCGACCATGATGGAAGAAGACCCAAAGACACCGCATGATCCAAAACACCAGTTGGGAGGAGGAGGCGACCAGTCCCCATCGGATCCTCCGAGAAAACCCAATGGTGGGCAAGCCAAGAAGCCCACAAGCAAGGGTAACCCCCTGACCATCCATGACGACTCTAAGAACAAGGATGGTAGGACGGCCACAGAATCCACGAGAAGGAGTAAGTCCCGTCGTGAGGGAGAATCAGTGGCACATTCAAGGAGTGCACACAACCGTGACGATATCTTGGACAAAAAGAGACAAGAGATCGAAGAGTACGCTCGTCTGATTAAAAGACGGGAGTATGAGATCCAGGAATTGCAACGGATACGAGAACATCCGGAGGATTCTGGACTGTCACGAAGAAATTCCAGAGGAGGCAGGTTGGCAGTAGTGGAATACAAGAAAGCTCCTTCACGAGGAAGGAGGAGCAGGTCCAGGAGCCCCACTCCGAGAAAGAAAAGGGCTTCTTCACGAAAAAGAAGGAGCAGAAGCCTTACCCCCGAAGAGGGAGAGATTAGAAGACACCACAGGGATAGGTACGAGAGGCCTGATTCCGATTGGGAAAAGAGTACTCCCAAGAAAGTAAAAGAACAAGAGGAGGGAACCATGTCTGCACGAGAAGCAGCACGGAAAGCCCTCAGCAATATAGCTTCATCCCCTTTTGCAAGGAGATTGCAAGAGGCAAAGCTTCCGAGTAGGGTGAAGTACGGGGCATTCGTTCTTTACGAAACAAATACTGATCCCGTGGCCCACATACAGCACTACCGGCAGGCAATGTTCATGCACGACGGAGATGATGCGATTATGTGCAAGATGTTCCCATCGAGTTTGGGAAAGGTGGCTTTGTCTTGGTTCCATAAACTAGGGCCGAACACCATACGAGGATGGAGACAGCTAGCCGAAGAATTTACTGCTCGATTTCTGACGAGCAGGAAAGCACCAAAAACTTTTGAGAGCCTTTCTGTCATGAAACAAGGTGAGAACGAGCTGACCAGGGAC
The DNA here is from genome assembly GCA_020567845.1 of Rhododendron henanense subsp. lingbaoense. Taxonomy (NCBI): domain Eukaryota; kingdom Viridiplantae; phylum Streptophyta; class Magnoliopsida; order Ericales; family Ericaceae; genus Rhododendron; species Rhododendron henanense. Next base: position 33,808,122 of record CM036315.1, on the reverse strand, counting down.
TACGCTAAGAAATACTGGGAGACTTTCAACGAGATTGAAGGTTGCAGTGAGGAGTATGCGATAGCCACCTTCAAGACAGGGTTACCTGTTCGGGGAGAACTCCGGAAGTCCCTGAACATGACCCCGATAGGTACATTGGCAAGGCTGATGGAACGAATCGAGCAGCATGCCAAGAACGAGGATGACATATTGCGAGAGGACAACAAAATGGTCGCCGAACAGGCGAAGGGTTTGTCGAAGAGGACAGACAAGCCGGAGCCCAAAACCTACAAAGAGAGGAAGGAATACGGGCAGGTCAAGAAAGAGCCGTTCAAAGAGAAACATGCTCCAGACCCTAAGTCTTTCTTTTCGGTGACAACGGTTTGGAAGGAACCAATCTATCGGATTCTTTATAAAATAAAGAATCGTCCATATTTCAAGTGGCCCCCAAGGCTGGAGGGAGATAAAGACGCAAAAAGAGCTACGAGTCAGCATTGCAGTTATCACAAAGACTGGGGGCACATGACGGAGGATTGTGAGATGTTCAAGCAACACCTCGATGATCTGGTTTCACGTGGTTACCTGAAAGAGTTTATTCAGGAAGAGCACAAAGGTGTAGAGAAAGCATTGGAATTGGATTACGAGCAAAATCCAAGGGGCGTAATCCATATGATACATGGATTGGCCGCGCCTTATACGAGAAATGAGGTGAGGTTGCTCCAGAGACAAGTAAAACACGACCAACATGTGATGCAGTTGGGAAAGAAGTGAGGACGTGAGGGAGAAGAATGCAATGGAGGCATAGTCTTCACGGATGAGGACCTGGGCGGAATCCAGATGCCACATAATGATGCCCTAGTCATAGCCCTACGAATTGGGGAGTATGACATAGAAAGAATCTTGGTGGACTCAGGAAGCTGCACAGAGATACTGTACTATGACGCGTTCAAGAAGTTGGGGCTGACATAAGCGGGCTTGGTGCAGTCAATAACCCCTTTGGTCGGATTTAGTGCAGGAGCAGTCTGGCCCTTGGGCAAAATAACTCTTCCTGTTCAGGCAGGAACAGTCGTGCTGAGGACCGATTTCCTAGTGGTAGATGTACCATCTTCTTATAACGCGATTATTGGAAGAACATGGCTACACAAGATGAAGGCCGTTTCTTCCACTTACCACCAGATGGTGAAATTCCCAGGATCGAATGGTATAGAGAGGATAAGGGGGAATCAGAAGGTTGCCCAGCAGTGCTTGATTTCTATAATCAAGAAGGCTCCCAAGGCTAAGTTAGTTCAAGCAATTGAGGTCCCGGACCAGCCGACCATTGAGGATGTCGGAGGAGACCCCGCCGAGAAAGTGGTGGAAGGCCTGAAGAAGATCCAGATCAATGAGAATGATCCAGAAAGGTATTTCCTGATTGGGGAGAACCTGAATGAGAAAGAGGAGAAAGAATTGGTGGGGTTCCTCAAGGAACACGTTGATGTGTTTGCTTGGGTGCCCGAAGAGATGCCTGGAGTGGATGCAAACGTGATTTGTCACCACTTGAATGTGGATCCACAACATAAGCCTGTGATGCAAAAGAAGAGACGATCTGCCGTACATCACGTGGATGCTGTTATCGATGAGGTGGACCGGTTGCTCGAAGCAAAGGCTATACGGGAAGTGTACTATCCAGAATGGCTGTCCAATACTGTGGTGGTAAAAAAGAAAAATGGGAAATGGCGAGTCTGTGTCGATTTCGCCGACTTGAACAAGGCGTGTCCCAAGGATAGCTTCCCCCTTCCCAGGATAGACCAACTTGTTGATGCAACGGCTGGGTATGGGCGGATGAGTTTCCTTGATGCGTATCGAGGGTATCACCAGATAGCCATGTACGGTCCCGATCAAGAGAAGACTTCCTTTATCACACCAAGGGGGCTGTACTGTTATAGCGTCATGCCCTTTGGTTTAAGGAATGCGGGTGCAACATACCAGAGGTTAGCAACGATTATGCTAAAGAAGTTGCTCGGCAAGACCATGGAGGTTTACATAGATGACATGGTGGTCAAAAGCAAGGAGAAGGAAAATCACATCGTTGATTTAAAGGAAGCCTTTGAGATATTGAAGGAATATAAGCTGAAACTCAACGCCTCGAAGTGTGCGTTCGGGGTAAACTCAGGAAAATTCCTAGGACATTTGGTGACCATTCGAGGGATAGAGGCAAATCCCGATCAGATTACTGCGTTGCAAAAACTCCAAAGTCCTAGGACCACGAAGGAAGTCCAGAGGTTAACAGGGATGGCAGCGGCTCTAAATAGATTCATCAGCAGGTCCAGTGATAAATGTAGACCTTTCTTTCAGTTGCTGAAAAAGAGGGAAGGATATGAATGGGGAGCAGAATGTGAGCAGGCGTTCCAAGACCTGAAGAAGTACTTGGCAGCAGCTCCCCTATTATCCACACCCAAACAAGGTGAGTCTTTAACTTTGTACTTAGCAGTCTCTGAACATGCTGTGAGTGCAGTATTATTGAGGGATAAGGGATCCGAGCAAGTCCCTGTCTATTATGTGAGCAAGACATTACTGGACGCAGAAACGAGATATCTGCCCCTCGAAAAGTTGGTCCTGGCATTAAGGACGACGGCGAGAAAATTGCCCCATTATTTCCAAAGTCACAGGGTGGTGGTGTATACTGAATTCCCGTTAAAGTCTTTGCTACGAAAGGCGGACTTCTCGGGACGTATCTCAACTTGGTCGGTCGAGTTAAGCCAGTACGACATAGACTACCAGCCGCGCACCGCAATAAAGGGGCAAGTTCTGGCAGACTTTGTAGCTGAGTTTTCGCCCACGGTGGCTCCCCAGCCTCCTATGAGACAGGAGCAGGGAAATGAACAGGGGAATGAGCAAACAATGAGAAAGAAGAGAGCTCCAGCCGAACAGGATCCCATGGAATGGAAATTATTTGTTGATGGCTCTGCGTGTAATACGAGATCAGGAATTGGGGTAGTACTCTTCCCTCCTGAAGGAGCAATGATGGAGTTGTCCCTTCGATTGGGATTCAGTGCTTCAAATAATGTGGCAAAGTATGAGGCACTCTTGGCAGGGCTAAGGAGTGCAAAGACCCTGAAGGTAAAAAGAATACGAGTACATTGTGATTCACAACTCGTGGTGAACCAGTTGTCCGGGGAATACGAGACTCGGAACGAGAAGATGGTTGCCTACGTGATGGCCGCTAGAGATCTGCTTGACACTTTCGAGAAGGTGTATATTGAGCAAATAAGTTCTGGGCAGAACGCCCATGCTGATTCTCTTGCCTGGCTGGCTGCAGCTGTACCGACATAATTCAAAAGACGGGTGGCAGTAGATTATCTTGCTGAGCCGAGCATTGGAAGAAGTGTGGAGTTGGTCTTGGACGTGAACCAAGAACCAAGTTGGATGGACCCAATAGTGGAGTTCCTACGAGATGGGGCACTCCCCACAGACAAAAAGGAGGCTCACAAGATAAAAACAAAATCTGCACGATTTTGGCTGTCACCAGAAGGGAAGTTGTATAGAAAGTCTTTCACTGGTCCATACTTACTTTGTGTGCACCCCGAGATGGTGAAGAAGTTCCTCCACGAGATCCACGAGGGAACGTGTGGAAGTCATGCTGGGGGTAGGTCCATTGCCCACCGAGCAATAACCCAAGGGTACTGGTGGCCTCACATGCAGGAAGATGCAAAGGTGTATGTGAAAATTAGTGAGAAGTGCCAGAAATTCTCACCGATGATCCGAACACCAGCCGAGGATCTGGTGCCTTTGACAAGTCCTTGGCCCTTCGCACAATGGGGGATGGAGATCGTGGGTCCACTTCACAAGGCAACAGGAAATAGGAAATTTCTGTTGGTAGCAACAGACTATTTCACCAAATGGATTGAGACAGAACCATTGGCTAAGATCACCGAGCCTATGATAGAAAGGTTCGTATGGAAAAGCATAATTACTCGATTCGGGGTCCCCTATTCACTGATTACAGATAACGGGTCCCAATTTCAGAAAAAATTCAAGGCTTTTTGTGCCCAGTATGGGATAAGAAATTATTATTCGACCCCAGCCTACCCACAGAGTAATGGGCAGGTAGAGGCGTCCAACAAGACCATACTTGACGGGATCAAGAAGAGGTTGGACAAGGCAAAGGGGAAGTGGCCCGACGAACTGCCACTCATTTTATGGGTGCACCGAACAACTCCTAGGAGGCCTACGGGAGAGATCCCCTACTCATTGGCATATGGGACGGAGGCTGTAATCCCATTGGAGGTTGGTCTACCGACCAACAGGACCACTTTAGTTGAAAGTGGAGGTAATGACAGAACCCTGGAGATTGAACTGGATCTTGCCGAGGAACGGAGAGAAAGGGCTCTGGTGCATTTGGCCTCTTATCAGGAGCAGCTGATGAAAAGCTACAATAAAAATGTCCACCCCCGAGAGTTTGGTATTGGAGACCTTGTGCTTCGTAAGGTGCTCGACAATACCAAGGTGGCCAACGAGGGCAGGTTGGGGGCAAATTGGGAAGGCCCATATCGAGTTACAGAGATTGTGGGCATTGGGGCTTATCGTTTGGTGGACTTGGACGAGAACCCGGTGCCGAGGCCATGGAATGTCCACAACTTGAGGAAGTTTTTTATTTGAAAAAACTTCAGTTTATTTTTTATTCTGTGTTAGGATGCACACCGTGATTGTGTGGGAATCACGAATAAAATTCCTTTGTTTTTATTAGTTGCAAGGGGTACGTATAACGCCCCCTTGAGTTTTTGAATTATGAATAAAATTCTGGTTTTGATATAAGACGTTGTTTTTTATTTCCGTGATGATTAGAATACGAAGTTAGGCCTGGTCCTTACTCCTCACTTCGTATTGGGGAGCAGAGGGATAGGTTTATGCCAAATAAGAATATATTTGAGCAGATTTAAAACTTTGCAAGTACGAATATACTCGGTTACGAATACAGGTATGAACAAACCTGGTGTGCATACGTGAATATACACATTTTCGCCAAATATGAAAACATTTGGATAGACTAAGTATGAATACACTTAGACTTAAGAACGAACATTTGGCGTGCATACGAAAATATTGTGGGCTCCCGCGCCCGGAGCGCGATTTAGACAGAGTCGCCACCCGGATTTTTTGAAATGGATGATCCGAGGAACCGATGGGTTTTGTTTTGAAAAGAAAGGCCTTTTGATCTAGCGAAACTGTTGAGATTTTGGATCCGGGAGCCAGGTTACGAGCGGGAAATGTTTTGTTGAAAAGCACCCCGCTCGCCCGGTGAAAATCGGTCTCTATTAAGCATTTTAAATGGGGGGATTAATACTGTCTGGAAAACCTTAAAAACACATAAGGGGAAAGGGGAACAAGATAAATCATAACACGTTGCCGTGCTAGTGGTGCTTGCTGTACAGAGATGATAAAGATGGCATGGCGATAATATGAACAAAGAAAGATATACAAACGGGCTGTCTGAATCACCATCCTCCGTTAGACGGCATATCACTTTATGACGCGCGGCTTAATGATACGCCGTGCGTGTGTGGGCAGCATGCCCTGGAAATTTCGATTTCCAAAAATGCAAGGGCCCGGATCGAGGGAGCGCGAGCGCAGGAGGCAAGCGCTCAAAAATACAGAGTCGCCACTCGGGTTTTGAAGGTCCGACACCCAAGGAACTGTATTTCGAAGCACCTGCCGCGCTGTTTGATTTGAAAAAAGTTAAGGAACCAGTCCGTCATAACCATATCTGGGTTCGGGAGCCAGGTTACGAGAGGGGAAGGGTTTTATGGCACCCCTCTCGCCCAATCCGGAGATCGGTCTCTACTTAGGCATTTTGAAAACATTGCGATTCTTCTTCTTTTAATTAATTTTAGCCAATTAGGGCGGGGGAACAGTTAATCGGGGATTAAAACTGTAACAATTTACAGGATGTGATAGAAAGCATGTATGAGCAGTTAGTATAGGATGAGAACAGACTCCTATGGGAGTTTAAACAGACTGGAAAGCTCCTGTCTTGGAGTGTCGTGCACAGGAAGAAACCAGTATGCACTGATCAAGTCAATGCATGCTGACCAAACCTGCGCACGCTACTACAAGACCTGCGCGAACCCGTAAGCCTAAGCCCACAGCTCTTATTCTCAAACCCTCTGGGCTCTGGAAGGACCAGTGCACACCCAGGACAAACCAAGCAGTTTAAACTCTCTGGGCTCTGGAAGGACCAGTGCACACCCAGGACAAACCAAGCAGTTTATGCAGTCATAATATACAGTTTAAAGGCTGAAAAGCCTAATAAATAAACAAAAACACCCCATAAACAGTGTGGGGACAAAATAATAGCCTGAAATCAAGTTAAACATGCAAGGCCAGCCACTGATCGGGTACAAACAATCGCGCGAGGGTTCCAAACCGTCGCGCGACAATGCGCCCGGGCGCGCGATGGTTGCGCCCTGGCGCGCGACGATTGCGCCCTGGCGCACTGGTCAAATGGAGCGTTGACCATCGCGCGATGGTTTGGGTGCAGCGCGTGCTGGTTCGAGCCAACTTTTCAGTGTCTGGTTTTGCTCATCCTGGGTTCTGAGATAGGTCCAGAATGATCCCAGGGGTACACCAATAGAACATAAATGAATATTGAAATGTAAAACTAACATTTTAACAAAGGAAAGCAGTAGATTGGTTGTTAGCATGCTTAACAGTGAGCTATATGCTAAGTAAAAATTACAACAGTCATGCACGTAGCTAAAACAAGAAATGACCAGCCTCCCTTCCCCACGTGGACCAATCTCTTGCTGACAGAACTGTCGCGCGAGTCTTTGGGTCCATCGCGCGAGGGTTTACTTGGCCACGGCTTTTGAAACCCTGCTAGCCTTAGGGCCAGGACTGGTATTGATTACCAGCCTTGATCCTGCCAGCCCCCCTCAGGGATCAGAACAGAGAGCAGAACAAAAGTAAGCTATACCTTTGATCTTTGAGGTTTGAAAAGTGTTTGAACTTTGAGTTGAGGTTGAGATTGAACAAGGTGATAGAACTTGTAAAAAGAGTGTATGGAAAATGGTTTGAGTAGTGGAATATCAAGTGTATTTGAAAAGTTGGAACATTTGTAACTTCCTTCTTTTTTTTTTTTTTTTTTGAACCCTTTAATGGAAGAACCAAGGGGGGTATATATAGGAGGAGAGGTGGGAATGGTGTATGGAGGAGAAAGAACCAACTAAGAAGGGTTGGTTTTGCTTTGGTGGCCAAATTGCATCCTTTGGAAAGGTAAGGTGAAGCAAACAGAGGAGTTCAGCCAGTCCACGAGGTCTGGCTGAGGGTGGCACTCGTGGCCAAGTTTCTGCCACTGGAAAAGTAGGTGGGGACTGAACCATCGCGCGATGGTTTCAGACTGTCGCGCGAGGGTGCGCCCGGGCGCGCGATGGTTGCGCCCTGGCGTGCGACGGTCAACGGTCAAACTTTGACTTTGACCATCGCGCGAGGGTTCCAAACTGTCGCGCGACGGTGCGCCCGGGCGTGCGATGATTGCGCCCTGGCGTGCGATGATTGCGCCCTGGCGCACAATGGTTGTGCCCTGGCGCACGTCAGTAGGGTTTTTGGCTTTTGGAAGTGGCTTAGGCTAGATTAGGTTCAAGGGTTTTTCAAACACTCAAAGCTCAAACACTCGACATTCCCGGGGTATTCTTGATCCATTTCATCATTGGGGAATCAAAAACCGTAAGTAAACTAATCTGGAAGCCCAGATTGGGGTGTCTACAGTAGCCCCCCTTTGATGGCACTTGGAGCACCATTGAATTGGTACAAGTAACGTAAAAGGTTTCTAGACACCCCTCAAGGCAATCCAGAGTAGATCATACTAGCAAAGTAGACAAGCATACTTACAGAACCTGATTGGTTGAATGGACGGACGGACCGTCACTGGGGATAGAAGTAGAAGTGGACGATTGCATCGCCGCTTGTTGATTGAATTTGGACAGGACAGGCTGTCGCTGCTGATGTTGACGGGACCGGCCGTCGTTGCTGGGGATCAAGCTATTCTCGGCACAAAGTATTCCAACAAACACGGGTAGGTCGTGTTAGGCAGGTTGAATTCCATCTGTTGGTAATCAGAGCCAATCTCCTTATCAAAGACCATCCGAGACAGAGCAATAAGCCTGCTGGAAGATGCACTTGTGGCTAGATTGAGGGTGATTGTCGTTCGGGACAGGCCAAGACGGACTCTCCTGGGGAACAATCAGTTGCTGATGAACGGACCATCGAACGATGTTCTGGTCACTGTTTGTGGATTTGACAGGACCGGCTGTTGTGAGGGCGGACGGAGAGATCATTGTGCCGAGTGATCAAGCTGTTGGGGGAATTGACAGGATCAGCTGTCGGTGAAAGCGGACGGGGAGATCATTGTGCCGAGTGATCAAGCCGTTGGGGGAATTGACAGGATCAGCTGTCGGTGAAAGCGGACGGGGAGATCATTATGCCGAGTGATCAAGCCGTTGGGAACTTGGACGGGAGGATCATCAGTATAAATGATCAAACCGTTGAAGCCTGGATGAGAGGATCATCAGTATAAATGATCAAACCGTTGAAGCCTGGATGGGAGGATCAACAGTATAATGATCAAACCGTTGAAGCCTGGATGGGAGGATCGTCAGTATAAATGATCAAACCGTTGAAGCCTGGATGAGAGGATCTTCAGTATAAATGATCAAACCGTTGAAGTCTGGATGGAAGGATCATCAGTATAAATGATCAAACCGTTGAAGCCTGGATGGGAGGATCAACAGTATAAATGATCAAACCGTTGAAGCCTGGATGTGAGGATCAACAGTATAAATGATCAAACCGTTGAAGCCTGGATGGGAGGATCAACAGTATAAATGATCAAACCGTTGAAGCCTGGATGGGAGGATCATCAGTATAAATGATCAAACCGTTGAAGCCTGGATGGGAGGATCAACAGTATAAATGATCAAACCGTTGAAGCCTGGATGGGAGGATCAACAGTATAAATGATCAAACCGTTGAAGCCTGGATAGGACCGGCTGTCGTTGATTTGAACTGGCGGATCGCTATAAAAAGTGATCGAGCCGTTGAAGATTGGACAGGACCGGCTGTCGTTGATTTGAACTGGCGGATCGCTATAAAAAGTGATCGAGCCATTGGGGTTGGACAGGACCGGTTGTCGTTGATTTGAACTGGCGGATCGCTATAAAAAGTGATCGAGCCATTGGGGTTGGACAGGACCGGCTGTCGTTGTGTTGATCTGGCGGATCGCTATAAAAAGTGATCGAGCCATTGGAAGTTGGACAGGACCGGCTGTCGTGGATTTGAACTGGCGGATCGCTATAAAAAGTGATCGAGCCGTTGAGGTTGGACAGGACCAGGTTGGACAGGACCGGCTGTCGTTGATTTGAACTAATAGATCAGTGTGCTGAAAGATCAGGCCACTGAAGACTGGATAGGACCGGCTGTCGTTGTGTTGAAATGGGCAGATCAGTGTGCAGAATGATCAGGCCGCTGAAGACTGGACAGGACTGGCTGTCGTCGTGTTGAAATGGGCAGATCAGTGTGCAGAATGATCAGGCCGCTGAAGACTGGATAGGACTGGCTGTCGTCGTGTTGATCCAAGTAGCACAAACAGTGGATAACATGGATAGAAGCAAGGTGGATTGCAGTTGGGGAGAAATCGGTGACAACTGCTGAGCTGTTTACTTGCTGCCTTCGATACCAGGCAGGCTTGCTTTGTCGCTTGATGGATTTTTCCTGCTTTCAACATTCGATATACACACAATATGCAATGACATGTATAAAATATTGAAAATGCAGATGCAAGCTTAGGGCGGCTCCTAGAAGGACAACGACACCTAAGGACTACCACTGAGCCTCATCACTGTACTGTCTGTGCTTCTGAGATATGCACCTAGATAGATAGGCATTGAGTGGGCCAGCGTGCCCCAGTTGACGTTTTAGTAATGGAATTGGGTCTGCGCGCCCTTTCTTTGATGCTTGGGTAGATGTGCCCCAGAGATGCTTTGCTTGGCCTTGGGCTGACGTGCCCTTGCTGCTTTACGAGATTCTGTTGCTTGCGGATTACAGATACTAGGGTGGCAATGTAACAATTGCGTTTTTTAGCTTATTGACTCTCTTTTGCAAGTGTTTAAGAGAATGCAAAAACTAACCACTAATATCTATTTTGCATTGACAAGTGCTGAACTGACACACAGACATGCGCACATGTGTATAGACTCGCCTAGCTCGAATGGAAAAGGGGAGACAGAGCCCCAGGGTACAATGCGAACCCTTAGACACACGAAACACAATGAAATTTTGGGCATTAATGTGCCAAAACTCACAACATTCATGAACAGGTGGAACGGACACTTACGAAAGGTGCAAAAGGTACAAAGACCTATACAAACAAAATCGAGAAAAACACCTCGAAATGACAATTGATTGAAAAACTGGAAAAATGTCGCAAAAATGGACATAAGACGCAGATTATGACACGTATAGGCCCGGACTGAAACCGACACCCCCGTGCAGTCACATTAAGTCCATATGACTTGCACAGCATGACAAGACTTGGCAAAAGCCCCTGGAACGACATTCGAGGGTAGTAGCTAACTGCTACTGTCTGCTGCAAGAAGAGTGCGCAGGTTTGAGACCAACGCGTATCGCTCGAACAAACGCGCTGCGGTTGCTTACACCAGACTTTGCTGAACTTAGAATAAACTGTGAACCTGTTAAGGCCTCTAGCATTTCGTTCTGTTTTTGATGCTTCAATTATTTTTAAGACTTATGCTCAGCCAGTAAATTGAAGAAGCAGTTTGGTAATAAAATTGAAAGACGAAGGTTTTCCCCCTTCTGATTCCTCCAATGCAGCTTGTCGTGATCTTCGATCCTCTTCGACCTTTGATGTGTACCAAAATGTCAACCATGGATCCAATTAATAGATTTGTGACCTAGTCTCGAGGAGAGACTGCCTACGTATCCCAAGCTAGGGAATCAGGTCAAAACGTAGTTCAGGCCAATGGTTAACTCTCGAGTATTTACCTCTCCTTTTACGCTCTAACTTTTGCCTAGTACTGGCCATTCGGGACTTCAGTCTAGTGAGTTTTGATTGATTGCCTATTCATTTTTGCCTAAACCACCTTCATAGGTTTTGGTCTAGCAGGCTGCTCTAACTTTTGCTTGGAACTGCCCACCCTTGGGGTTTTCAGCCCAACGAGCTTCTCACAGGGAAAAACAACATTTGAATTGATCCAGGTTGACCCAGGGTATTGAATTTGTTGCTATCGAGGTCGAAGACCTTTGGTTGCAGCCTCAGATAAATGGCTTTGATGACGCAGGGTCAAGAGTGCTTCGATTGGAAATGCCTTGCTCCGGGCCGTTGTGCACACTTTCTCATTTGTGCTTGGCGGAATGCCACTGTTGTTGCTTTTGAACATGGTACAAGGCCCAGAGCCTCATGTGCTTCTGCTTTCTGGATTGGCACCCGATAACAGGGGATTTGATGCTCCTTTATCTCAGGATCAACGCGGGGCGTGACTTGATGATACCATGCCAAGACGTCGATGAATTTTTCAAACTTGTCTGACCGGGCACAATGCTCCTCTGGGGGCGGCTTTGAACCAATTGAACCATTGGGAGGTTATACTTGTCTTTCAAGTTTATTTGAAATTACTTCTTCTTTTAATAGGCTGAGCATGCCTTTCGTCTTCCCTTTCGGCGAGGGAACACATTTCCTTGGGAATGATCCCATCGAAATCTATCCCTTCGTCATTAGGGTTGACACAGTTTATATAAAAGCCAGCGAAGTACTTAGAAGCAAGATAAAGCATATCATAAAAACCCTCGGGGTTTGCCAAGTACAACAGACTCAACACTTGAAACAAAAGCTACGATGTGGAGGGCCAAGAGGCACAACCTCCGACTCAGAGCTAGACTTAGACAAGCGCAAAAGACTCCGTGTCAGACTCAGACAAATCGCCAATGCAAACGAGACGTGATTTTGAAAATGCAATTGTTAAAAAGCTACCCATAGCTTCCATAAAAAGAGGTAGGATCCAGCGGACATCAGGCCCAAGCAACAACACTTCGGCCTCCTCAGCTTCTTCGACCAAACCTACTCGGTGCTCTTTTGATCAATGGAACTCAGCTGGTCAGTCCACTCCTGTGCAAGCCCCTCATCACTGTCAAACTAGATGTCGGCAGAGAAAGTCCCAATCGCACAAACAGCAGCCGGCAGGCTATCCTCGGGCTCGGACGGGATGGGTACAGTCGGCTTGGAGCTCGGGTTGATTTGAGTAGAGTTGATTGATATTTGACCAACCAGAGGGTGAGACTCGTGCTGAGGCAAGGAGTCGGAAATGACATTGGGCTTTGGTGGAACTTGAATCGTGCCATCGTCAATAAGATCTTGAATCTCGTGTCGGAGACGCAAGCAGTTATCAGTGAGATGGCCAGACATTTGGTGGAAGGCACAGAAATGGTTGGTATTGTAGTTGGCTGGAAAGACTTTGGGTGGAGAAGTTGGGTTCAAAAGTTTGAGGTGCCCAGACTTGACGAGTTTCTCCATTACTGCAGATAGAGATACCTCTAAGACAGAGAAACTCCGGGGTTGTGTTCGAGATCGGAGGCTTTGAGCGCTTCGAATTTGGTTGATATCAGCTGTTGATGGAGGTGGAGTTGTGATGACACCACAATCGACAAGATCTTGAACGGCATGTCGAAGCCGAAAACAGGCATTGGTAGAATGGCCAGGCATTTGATGGTAGGTGCAATAGAGGTTATGCTTGAAATTGGGTGATGGATTTTTGGGTAAAGGAGTTGGATCGAGGGGCTTGATGGAACCAGCATTGAGCAGTTTCTCATAAATTGAGACCAAAGGCGCAGAGAAGCATGAGAAAGTCCTCGGTGGGTTCCGGCGAGTGGATTGAGAGTTCAAAGCAGGACTCTTGTTTGCTTGGCTGTTGCAACACATTGCCCCATCAACTGGATGCATTCTTTTGCCTTCGGGGCTGAATTCATCACTAAGCATGTCCTTCCCCTTGGCAGTGGTTGTGAATAAGGATCGAGCATCCTCCTTTGGGTAGGTCCTGGCCTCATGAAACTCAGCCAGGTCTTTGAATATGTCCTTTGTGCATAGCTTGATTCCGACTGTAGGAGTGTGGCAGGCTTGAGAAGGTTCTGTGACTAGCCCCATATCTGGCTGCGGGGCTGTGGGGGTAAAAAGGCCAACCAGTCCCTGGATCATAATCATTTGTTTGTCCATCTTGTGACTCAATTCCTCTACAGCTTTCCTGAGCTCAGCCAGCTCCATTTGTACTGTCATTCTGAATTGATGAACAAGGTAGGTGATATAACCTTGAAAACGAAGGTGTAACAGCCCCGACAGACTCTCCCAAGCAGGTTTGGCTCTTCTTTTCGGTATTCTCTGACGATGCAAAGGCCCGAAGCTTTGACAGTAAAGTAATGAAAGCTCAGTGACGCCCTTTCAGCAGTTTATTGAAAGAATTGAAAGAACGAAAATGCAGAGATCATCATTGTCAGTGTCCTCCTAGACTCTAGAACTAGAGACGAGCTTGTCTCATGATGCTCGGATGCTGCCAGAATCCTCAGATATTTTTTTTTCGAGGGTTTATCCTTTGAAAAGATCAAACTGATCCTAAGAGATGTCAAAACAAACTAAAACTTTGGCTAGTCCCTTTCGAAGATTCGACTTTGAATTAGAAACAACTTGGTATTGATGGCGTGACATCTTAACCTGGGTGGCGTGAGCGACAACGCGCTTTAGCCGGGGCGGTGTACGTGCAAAGCACGATAACCAAAATGACATCAATATCACGACATCAATACTTTGTGGTTCCTTATGTTCGGTTGAATCCTCAACTGGGCATGAGCCAATGATTTAGTAAGGTTTGATTTCTCTAAGTCTCGTTGATCTAAGGACTTTTGAAAAACTAAAAACGTGCACCATCAAGATGCACGAATCTTCATCGGGTTATAGCAGCGTCCCTAATAGGCATAAGACAGACTCGAAAAAGTGACAATCCTAGAAGCCGCCCTAAACATGCTCCTACGCAGAACAGAATGTATGCATGCGTGTACAGAACCAGAGACGAGTTTGCCTCACAAGTTTCAGACGTTGCCGGAATCCTCAGAATTCTTTTCGGCGATGTGTCCCTGAGTAGATCGACAGATCCTAAAAGATGTCAAAATAGACTAAACCTTCAGCTAGTCCCTTTTGAAGATTCGACTTTGAATTTGGAACAACTCAGTGTTGATGTCATGGCACCTTAACCTTGAACACGGTGGTGTATAGTGACAACGCACTTCAACCTGGGTGGCGCCAGCGACACGACATCACCACTTTGTTGTTCCACATTGTCGGTTGAATCTTTAAACGGGCATGAGCCAAGGATGTAGTAAATTTTGATTTCTCAAAGTCTCATTGAACTAAGGACTTTGCGATTGATAATGAACATTTGACAGAATGAACGACTCCTCATCGGGTCCAACAACGTCTTAGACAGCGTAAGACAAACTCGAAAGACAAAACAGCCTTAAGCATGCTCCTATGCAAAAATAGTGTATGTACAGTGCATGCGATAGGGAAAGCAGTAACACATAGGCAGTTACGGGGTTAGATGCAAATAGATCTTAACCTGTGGGTACCTGTCCTAGTTTGGAGAGTCCTAGTGCTTTGTATATGCAAAGGCTGGTTTTGGCTTGTAACAGGTTCCTCGGACTAGGGCCACAGATATACCTCCCGTTACCCGCGTATTCGCAGAGTAACAGTCGAACGGTAGCATGACCCATCATCGTCGAAGGTTGTTGGTCATTTGGGGTCCCCGGGCTCCGGTAAACCGTGCCGGATTGCCAAAACGATCCAACGAGGCTTATCCCACATCGATGCTAATGAGAATGCTAGAATTTGATTAAGAGAAGAAGAATCGCAAAATCACAAAATGCTTTTTCAAATTTGGCTCACTTTATTTAGTCCATCTTTAGAGGAAATTACGCAAGCGAACAATCGAAAAAGCCCCAGATTAGAAAGGCCGGACAAGAGGTCCTGTTAAATCACCATTCCAACCTTCGGCAGCGCGAAGCTAACCGTTTTGACAGACTTTTAAGGGATTGTTCACAAGTGTATTAAACTCTAAGTATGGATTAATATTGGTTCGATCATCCCCAGCAGAGTCGCCACTGTGGGCAGCATGCCCTGGAAATTTCGGTTTCCAAAAATGCAAGGGCCCGGATCGAGGGAGCGCGAGCGCAGGTGGCAAGCGCTCAAAAATACAGAGTCGCCACTCGGGTTTTGAAGGTCCGACACCCAAGGAACCGTATTTCGAAGCACCTGCCGCGCTGTTTGATTTGAAAAAGTTAAGGAACCAGTCCGTCATAACCATATCTGGGTTCGGGAGCCAGGTTACGAGAAGGGAAGGGTTTTATGGCACCCCTCTCGCCCAATCCGGAGATCGGTCTCTACTTAGGCATTTTGAAAACATTGCGATTCTTCTTCTTTTAATTAATTTTAGCCAATTAGGGCGGGGGAACAGTTAATCGGGGATTAAAACTGTAACAATTTGCAGGATGTGATAGAAAGCATGTATGAGCAGTTAGTATAGGATGAGAACAGACTCCTGTGGGAGTTTAAACAGACTGGAAAGCTCCTGTCTTGGAGTGTCGTGCACAGGAAGAAATCAGTATGCACTGATCAAGTCAATGCATGCTGACCAAACCTGCGCACGCTACTACAAGACCTGCGCGCGCCAGTAAGCCTAAGCCCACAGCTCTTATTCTCAAACCCTCTAGGCTCTGGAAGGACCAGTGCACACCCAGGACAAACCAAACAGTTTAAACTCTCTGGGCTCTGGAAGGACCAGTGCACACCCAGGACAAACTAAGCAGTTTATGCAGTCATAATATACAGTTTAAAGGCTGAAAAGCCTAATAAATAAACAAAAACATCCCATAAACAGTGTGGGGACAAAATAATAGCCTGAAATCAAGTTAAACATGCAAGGCCAGCCACTGATCGGGTACAAACAATCGCGCGAGGGTTCCAAACCGTCGCGCGACAATGCGCCCTGGCGCGCGATGGTTGCGCCCTGGCGCGCGACGATTGCGCCCTGGCGCACTGGTCAAATGGAGCGTTGACCATCGCGCGATGGTTTGGGTGCAGCGCGCGCGGGTTCGAGCCAACTTTCCAGTGTCTGGTTTTGCTCATCCTGGGTTCTGAGATAGGTCCAGAATGATCTCAGGGGTACACCAATAGAACATAAATGAATATTGAAATGTAAAACTAACATTTTAACAAAGGAAAGCAGTAGATTGGTTGTTAGCATGCTTAACAGTGAGCTATATGCTAAGTAAAAATTACAACAGTCATGCACGTAGCTAAAACAAGAAATGACCAGCCTCCCTTCCCCACGTGGACCAATCTCTTGCTGACAGAACTGTTGCGCGAGTCTTTGGGTCCATCGCGCGAGGGTTTACTTGGCCACGACTTTTGAAACCCTGCTAGCCTTAGGGCCAGGACTGGTATTGATTACCAGCCTTGACCCTGCCAGCCCCCCTCAGGGATCAGAACAGAGAGCAGAACAAAAGTAAGCTATACCTTTGATCTTTGAGGTTTGAAAAGTGTTTGAACTTTGAGTTGAGGTTGAGATTGAACAAAGTGATAGAACTTGTAAAAAGAGTGTATGGAAAATGGTTTGAGTAGTGGAATATCAAGTGTATTTGAAAAGTTGGAACATTTGTAACTTCCTTCTTCTTCTTCTTTTTTTTTGAACCCTTTAATGGAAGAACCAAGGGGGGTATATATAGGAGGAGAGGTGGGAATGGTGTATGGAGGAGAAAGAACCAACTAAGAAGGGTTGGTTTTGCTTTGGTGGCCAAATTGCATCCTTTGGAAAGGTAAGGTGAAGCAAACAGAGGAGTTCAGCCAGTCCACGAGGTCTGGCTGAGGGTGGCACTCGTGGCCAAGTTTCTGCCACTGGAAAAGTAGGTGGGGACTGAACCATCGCGCGATGGTTTTAGACTGTCGCGCGAGGGTGCGCCCGGGCGCGCGATGGTTGCGCCCTGGCGCGCGACGGTCAACGGTCAAACTTTGACTTTGACCATCGCGCGAGGGTTCCAAATTGTCGCGCGACGGTGCGCCCGGGCGCGCGATGATTGCGCCCTGGCGCGCGATGATTGCGCCCTGGCGCACAATGGTTGTGCCCTGGCGCACGTCAGTAGGGTTTTTGGCTTTTGGAAGTGGCTTAGGCTAGATTAGGTTCAAGGGTTTTTCAAACACTCAAAGCTCAAACACTCGACATTCCCGGGGTATTCTTGATCCATTTCATCATTGGGGAATCAAAAACCGTAAGTAAACTAATCTGGAAGCCCAGATTGGGGTGTCTACAGCGTGGTTCTGATCTTGATACCAAACTTTTATTGTTTTGTAAAGCTTCGCACGGTGTACTCATTACATCGCACGGTGTTATTTTAAAACTCCAGGCAGCTCACAGTCGTCAGATCATCTCGGATCTGCACCATTCCTTCAAGCCATGAAAAGAAAACCATTTTTGATACATTTGCTTGTTTTGAAAAGATCTATGGGGTTGAAGACATGGCTTGTAGCTATGGTCTCATTTTGGGACTGCTTTTTGGTATACAGAAAAGATCCAATAACAGACGATCGTGATCCAGACAGCTTGAACAAGAAAACAATATTGTTTTGAAATGCCGTGCGAGTGAGTCTACTACGCCGTGCGACGCTTCAAAGCACCGCGCGGCGTAGCACACTTCTGCACAGAACACTGATTTTGTTTTGTAAAAAAGGTTTTGGGTCAACTCCTGACCAAAAGGGTTAAGCCTGAAGACAGAAAGGTCCCCTCAGGGCCAGGACAGAGCCTAGCCCAAGGAAACTTGATTTTTACCTTTGATCTTGAGCTTGAATGAGTATTGATGAAGGCGGGTGAACGTCGAAAGGTTGAAAAAGAGAGTAGAAATATGGATGTGTGTAGTAGATGAGTATATTGGGTGGTTGAGGTCTCAAAGTTAGTAAGGAACTAACTTCAATGGTGAAGAGAAAAATGGAGTAAAAAGCCTAGAGAATGTCTTTTGAGAACAACTTTCTCAAGGCTTGGAAATGGGAAAGTGGGTGTGAAAGCAAGAAGAGAGAGAAATGGTATAATGGTGATCAAGGGCCCTTTTCCCTTGAGTGGAGGGGTGTATTTATAGGCAAGAGCCTTGGATTTTGAATTTCAAAAGTTGGAGGTATTTTCTGGGCGGGCCAGAAGTGTGCTTTCGGTTGAGCCGTATTGCAGCTGTGGCTCAAATAGGCGTGGCCGACAGCTTTTTGAGCCAGTCAGAACTTTACCTAAAATGCCGTGCGGTTAACCTCAAGTACACGTGCGGCGTATTAAATTTCGATACGCCGCGCGGTTTAGAGATGTCACGCGCGGTATTTCAGGCTTGCTCCAGGGCTTTCGGGTTTTCTGGGCTTTTGGGCTGACGGTTTATTTGGGCTGAGGATCTGTTTGGTTTTAAGGTAGTCCTTCATTCAAGCTCGCAAAGGTTCCGTTTCCTTTATTTCATCATCGGGGCGGACAAAGACCTTTCGAGGTCCGGATTGGGGTGTCTACAGTAGTTCCTCTTTAACGTAACTCAGATATCATTGTTTTGATACGAGTGACGCTTAAAGAATAGGCATCCCGATCCGTTGCTCTAAAGTCTTTGAACAGAGGCGAAATACTCAAAAATGCAAGTAAATGACAATGGTGGTCGCGTTCGTGGAACTGCCTACGTACCCCGTTTGTAGGGATCAGACCAACGTAGTTCAATTGGGACAATGCAATCGTAGCAAACAATGCGAAAAATTCGAAGTAAGCCCTTTTGAAAATTCGAGACGAGCCCTCGGGAGGCGCAATTTTGATTTTTGAGACGAGCCTTCGGGAGGCGAAGTTTGATTTTGAAACGAGCCTCCGGGAGGCGAAATTTTGATTTGAAATTTGATTTTGAGACTGATTTGGAATTGAGACTTGATCTTGAGACGAGCCTTCGGGAGGCGAAATTTGATTTGAGACTGATTTGAAATTGAGACTTGATTTTGAGCCGAGCCTTCGGGAGGCAAAATTTGATTTGAGACTGATTTGAAATTGAGACTTGATTTTGAGCCGAGCCTTCGGGAGGCGAAATTCGATTTGAGACTGATTTGAAATTGAGACTTGATTTTGAGACGAGCCTTCGGGAAGCGAAATTCGATTTGAGACTGATTTGAAATTGAGACTTGATTTTGAGACGAGCTTTCGGGAGGCGAAATTCGATTTGAGACTGATTTGAAATTGAGACTTGATTTTGAGACGAGCCTTCGGGAAGCGAAATTTGATTTGAGACTGATTTGAAATTGAGACTTGATTTTGAGACGAGCCTTCGGGAGGCGAAATTCGATTTGAAATTTGATTTGAGACGAGGAACGCGAATCTAGCAAATACTGCGAGCAAATGTGAATACGACCAGTCCTCGGGGGACGGGGAAATTTTGCGAGTCCCGGGGGACTAGGATCAAATAATCCCATCATTAATGCACGCTATTCCAAAGGATTTCTGCTGCAAAACGGCTGGAGCTTTTGGTTTCCGAGATGATTTTGGTGGCTAGAGTGCTCAATTTCCTAGAAGACACATTTATTCTTCTGAAGCCATAATGCCATGCGGGCGTTCGATGCAGTGTGCGGCATTTCAATTTCCCATGCACCTCTTCGATTTCCGAGATCAGTTGGCTGGTTTAAGGGTGCCCATTAATACAGGCGTGCCCTTTCGTCGGTCGGGACCTCTTTTAAAAGAGATGGTGATGCCTCATTCTATGCACCATTCTCCCAAGTCTCTCTACCTTCCCCCCATTCTAAGAAAAAGGTTACTTTCGAGACTCGATATGGCGGACAGCGACTTGACTGCACGAGTGACTTCCCTCGAGATTGAGATGGGTTTTTATCACGAAGAGATCGAGCAACTGAATCGCCAGATTGCGAGGCTCATATCAACAATCCGCACTCTTCGTCGCGCGGTGTCCAACCTTCAGGACTTTGCTTTTGATCAGATGGACAATAAACATGACCCGGAGTATGCACCGGGGCGTGATTCGGATGGGACTGCAGAGGACTCAGAAGGGAATCCGAATGGCTCGGATGACCGTTCCGGCGAAGGGGACGGTGCGTCTGGCGGAGGGAGCGACTGAGTATGAAGATTGAGGAAGAAGAAAGGGGGACAGTAGGATTTTTGTTGTTTTTTTTGTTTTTTCGGTTTTCTCTCTTCTTTTTTCTCTTTATTTTTTTGAATGATGTAATGAAAATCCCGGGGGATTACCTTGGGCTTCGTGGAATGAAAAATCCCATTTTCTTGCCATCGCTTGTCTATTTTTCTGCTTACGCTGTACATGAACGAAATTGAATGCGAATGCCTTTGTCAAAAACTGCTCTCAGAATCTAAACTGTCGAATTAACCCAGTATGCCGTGCGCAGCATGGGTAATGCCGTGCGTCGTGGTAACTCGAGAATTCTCATCTAGTTAAGCTATTATGCCGCGCGCTTCTATCCAATATACCGTGCGGTACATCTCTCTTCGAACCCGGTCCATTTAAAGTCCAGACGAACCAGTTCAGGGGATATATATACGGGGCGTACACAGTACGCCCCTCGTTCGAAAACTCCCTCCTCTCTCTCTCGTCTCTCTCTGGTCTCTCTCTCTCTCACTGCTCTCTCTCTCTCGCTCTCGCTCTCTCTCACTGCTCTCTCTCTCTCGCTCTCACTGCTCTCTCTCTCTCTCGTTCTCTCTCTCCCGTTGCTCTCTCTCTCTCTCTCATAGCATGGATAGCACGGATATACCCGGGGGTGATCATCCCCCGCGGGTCGAGGTTGTACCGGCCACGGTGGCCCCGGAGAGCGGTGTAGACACCCCAATTTGGACTTGTCAAAATTCCTTGATTTGTGGCCCGGAGGCTCCTCGATGATGACTTTGGATTGAAACAAGCCTCACACCGATCGAGACGTTGCTCTTTGAAGGATTTGAAAAGGGAATAAAAATGGTCAAAAGCATTTTCAAGCGCTTGGGAGCAGTCCCGAGCGCTCAAAACCATTTTCCAAAACCTCTGGCCTGGCTCACTCTCGAGCGCTCAAGACTGATGTGTTGCCCAATGGATGGCAGTTTCACCCACTATCCATGCAACTCATCATTACCACCATCTTGAGCCGGCTGATAGTTCAGTCAACACTCAACCTCTGGTGGCAGAGATTCAGGCCAAGGGTTTTGCTATTTTAAAATGTTTTATTCAAAACCATTTGATTTCAAAACTATAGGTTATTTTGCCTATAAATAAGAGGGTCTGGTTTCAGGGCAAGGGGCTACGAAATCCTTCTCCTGGAGAACCCTATTCTCTGCTCTCTCTCTCTCTTGCTCAAGACCAAGGTTTTCCAAACTAAAACTCTCTTTCCAAACTCCAAAGGTTTTAGAAATCACCAAGGAAAAGGGCAAGAAATCCAAAACACTCTCTGTTTCTGGTCTCTTGTGTTTTCCTCTCTTCATCCACATTTCAAAGCCATTCCAAAGAGCAAAGTTCAAGCAAAAAGGTAGAAATCTTTACCTTTGATCATAAACAAAGAGGCTGTTCTTCCCTTCTGAGGGGGGTCTCTCAGCCTGACCCAGTCCTCAATACTGGGTGCATGGTTGGGAGACCCTAGTGTAAAAACAAGAGCAATGGGGTACAAAAAAAATGTTTTCACAAAACCCTTACTAGACTGTTCCCAGTTTCATACATGGTCCTTTGTCACATAGTAGGTTGGGAATGAGGTGCACTCTTAAAAGAAATGGTTTCATTTTGGTATGCATGCACAAGAAAGTCATTTTCCACTAAAACAGAAGCATTTCTTACAAGTTTTTCATTTAAAATAAAGTTTTTCTACAGTTAAAAGATGTTCTCCTCTTGGGAAATATCAAAACAAGGGTGTTTGCATGTCAAGTCAGTACCATTTCCTGTTTGAGAGCAAGCTGACATGCAGCTCACTCCCAAGCGCTCCGAACCATTCCCGAGCGCTCGGGAGTGCATGCATGCCATTGCATCCTATTTTCCCAGTCTGCTGTGTTCTCTGGTTTCTGCATGCATAAGTATAGCCTGTTGCTCTTTTAAATTTGTAGATCTAGCCTTGTTGAGGCAGGGATGCACGATCTGAAAGATTGAAGGCTTAGCTCAGTCTTTCAAGTCCTCTGCTGAGTCATTAGTGTACATAATAGCATTTCAATTTCCAGTCTTACATTATATTCTGCCTGTGCTAACAAAGTTTTGCAGTTTGAGAGTGTCAGCACTCCCAAGCGTTCGGGACCACTCCCGAGCGCTCGAGAGTGAATCCAGTAACAGTGTTGTATTTTCAGTCGTCTTGCATATTTTGCATGGCTATTTCATCCCCCCTGTACACATGCACATGCATGCACTTCCTATATGGTATTACTGTGGATACTTGCTAGCTGGTTAAAATGAAACAAAATCCCTTTTAAAAATCCCACAAACGTTTAGTAGAGACCGATTTCGAATCGGGCGAGGGGGGTGCCGTAAAACCCTTCCTCCCTCATAAC
The DNA here is from genome assembly GCA_020567845.1 of Rhododendron henanense subsp. lingbaoense. NCBI lineage: Eukaryota > Viridiplantae > Streptophyta > Magnoliopsida > Ericales > Ericaceae > Rhododendron > Rhododendron henanense. The sequence continues at coordinate 33,785,551 of CM036315.1, read as the reverse complement.
ATGGCTTCCGAACCCTCAAAACGATCTCTGGTTTTCAATTTCAAATCAATCATTTTCAAAATAAAACGGTTTCTCGGGTGATATACCACAAATCCGGGTGGCAACTCTTCAAATCAAACTATTTTATCCAAAACGGCACGAGGCGCGCGATTTTCCAAAAAATTGGGCCGCCCCGATCTCTAGCACCCGGGGCTGTGGTAGCCTACAGTGGCGACTCCGCTGGGGACGTTTAATTAATACTTGAGAAAAAGTTGGTTCGTTGATAAAACGGCCCGCTTTTCTTGAATATCAATTAAATTTGTGAGCCAAGCTTGAAAAACGTTTGTGGGATTTTCAAAGGGATTTTGTTTCATTGTCTATTTCTTGTATATATCTTGTGCAACCCCGCTATTGTGTTTCGGCAATCCTACCCGACTTGCCGGTGATGGGGAATTTCGGAATGCTCAGCGACCCTCGACCGTGATGAGTCATCTCTACCGTTTGTACCATTATTGGGTGTACGCTCAACAATGGGAGGTATACTTTGACTCTAGTCCGGGGAACCCTTTTCAAGCCAAAACCAGCCTTTGTACATGTTTAGCGAGCCGTAGATCCTTCCAAACTAGGACAGGGACCCGCAGGGTAGGATTATATGCTATATCCTGCCTACATGTTACTGCTTTCTGCATCTCACCATGCATCTCATTCATGTCATGCCGTCCGCTTGCTTTCGTGTCTCATATAGAACTCTTAGACTCACTCGCGCGGCTTGTTTAGGATTGCCTGGACCGATGATGAGTCGTGCATTTTAAAGGCACGTTGTTGAAACTACATGAGTCCTTAGAACAATGAGACTTCGGGAAATCAGAATATACTAAGTCCTTGACTAATGCCTAATCGAAAATTCAACGGAGAATAAGGAATAACAAGGAAACGATGCCGTGATGCCACTTTACTTACACCACTCTGGCTAAAGGCACCATGTCACTGGCACCACTCTGGTTGTGGTATCACGTCGTCTATACTAAGTTATTCCGAGTTCAAAATTGAAACTTCGAACAAGGACTAGTTGAATACTTAGTTCATTTTGACATCTCTTAGAATTTGTCGTTCTGGACGAAGGATACACATTCAAAAGAATCTCTGAGGACTAAGGCAATCCTTCATAGGATGTCATTTCTTGAGTCAGGGTCTAGGAGACCATAAATCCATGGAGTTTGGGATGCCTCTGGTGTTCGCCGTGCCCGAACGGCTCCCTCTAGTTTAATCTAGCCTTAAGTGCATCTTCCTGCAGTCTTATTGCTCTGTCTCGGATGGTCTTAGATAAGGAGATTGGCTCTGATTCCCAACGTGCGGAATTTAACCTGCCTGACACCGACCTACCTGTAACTGTTGGAACTCTCTGTAAAGTTGGATCCCTTGAGTCGACGATGACAACATGTTATTAACAATTCTTTTATTCGTACACATTTTTCAATAAATCACAACAGGGGCACGTCCTGAGTTCATTTTCGTTTGCTTTACTGTCAGTACTGGGCCACCCATCCTACACAAAGCCATACCACCTTCTCCAATCACCTCAAAATGACAAGGCAAGTAGAACTGGTTGAGCTGAAAAGGGCTGTAGAGGAAATGAGTCGAAAAATGGATGAGCAGACGGCTCTATTGCAAGGGCTAATTGACATTTTCACCTCCGCCATGTCGAATCTAGATCTGGGACTAAATGCTGGTAAGGCCAGGATCAAAGAAACTCCACAAGCCTACCACTCTCCAACCGCCGGAATCGAGCCACGCTCAGAAGTGAAACTCTCTCACATGCTCAAAGACTTAGTCGAATTCCATGACACCAAGAAGCGCTCAAAGGAAAGTGCTAGATTCTTGCCTAAAACTAGTGCTAAAAGGCAGGATGTGCACAAAGGCAAGAGAGCATCATGCGGTGTCGAAGCAAGCAATGTCTTCGCCAGAGGCCCACTTGGCACCACTATAAACCCTCAACCTAGCTGTAAAATCCCACCAAGGTTCCTCTCCCGCTTTCTTGTCCCTTTGTCTTTGGTTTATGAGAGGCTCCTCGAAGCCGGTCTCATCCAGCCGCTCCCTCCAGCTCCCCTACCTCAGAAGCTCTCGTTGTCCCACAACCCAGACGCCTATTGTACCTTTCACCAATGTACCGGCTATTCCACTAATAGCTGCTTCCGTCTCCGCCACAAAATCCAAGATCTCATCGATGATGGAACCATCTCACCTCCACTTCCAAACCCAAGTTTTGCTGTGGGAAATTATCCCCTGACCTTTGAAGAGTTCAAGGTTGGCCAGGTCAGTGACTCGATGGGACATGCTTCCTTTGGACGACTTCTGAGCAACCAAACCATCAACAGCAATGGCATCAAAATCCATCCCCTCCAGTGCATTATCGACAATTGGTTGCCAAAGCCCGTTGTTCCAAACCCTAATATGCTCAGTGCCTTAGCTACAAGCTCCAAGCCGACACAGAATCTGAGGGTGGATCAAAATCCGAATAATGCTTGAAATAGTGTGAAAGGACTGGAACCATCCCAACGCCAGACCTCTGATCTGAAGAAGAATGGCGAATGCAGTGCAACCGGTCCATGGATGGAATTTCTCACGAGTTTGGAAAGCTTTTGAGTTTCGAGTCAAGTCTTTGTCTTTCAATTTCGAGTCAGTTTGTACTTTAGGTCTTTCACGATTTCGTGTCTGTATGTCTTCAAGTTTGTAGTAAAAAAAAAAGAAAAACCAAAAAGAAAGTCAGTTTCGTAGCCTGAACTACGTTATGACCTGATTCCTTTGCAAGAAGGATACATAGGCAGCCTTATCCCGAGGCCCGGTCATGTTCATTCGAGTCGGTCCCAAAATTCGGTCAGTCCTGTCTTTCTAAGTCAATGACAAACCTCTTGTGTCGAAATTGTGATAATAAACTCGCATTTTGTGATAATCCCTTAACTTGGAATTGTTTTTCACCGTCAATTGCGAAATTATGACACGAGGTATTTTGCCCTTGCGAGAAGAAGAATTTCAGGGGACCATTCCCTGACACCATCAAGAAGCAACGCCTTGGCCCAAGAAAAAGCTCGCTAGATCAAAACCTCAAAATTATGATCTAGGCAAAAGTTAGAGCGCACATATCTCTTAACTTGCATCTAGGATCCAGTTATCAAGCTGTGCAATTCAAAATGAAGAAAGGCATTCTTTTCTTTTATCACACGCTTGAAGATATATATCCATTGATGACCCCCTTTGAGCCTAAATCAATTTCTTTGAAAGAACCCAGCTAGGCAGCTATCCCCCACATCAGGGTGAAATGAGAAGGACAAATGTGCCAAACACCTGGTTATCATCGGCGCATCAGAATTCAAAGCGTGAAAATGCCAAATACATGGGTACAGTGAGATACAAAACATCGAAGAAAAATAAGAGAAATCTCAAAATTCAAAGCATCATGAACGAGAGTGCCAAACACATTCGCACGACAAAAGGGGAAGGAAATCGAGTGAAAGAAGGCGCCCATCGCAAAGAGGGCACGAAAATATTCAAGATGGCTGCTAGCTCTCGAAACCCAAGGAAAATGAAAAAGTTTGAGCCTATTATCCTTTCTTTGTTAAGCCAAACCTTGGCCAAGTTATAACCCGAATAAAGTCCTGTCAGATTGAAAAACACAACTTGATAACAAAAATCCTGGACAATAGGAGAAAACAAGAAGGAGCGCCAAGGCATTTTGTGAATCTTGCAAAAATTTCAACCTGGGGCATGGTTCTTGGAAAAATCCTCGTGTTTTGGTAAAGCAAGATCAATTTCAAAGCCCCGAATGGGAAAATCATCAAAACTTGGCATCAAATCCTCAAGTAATCAAGCCACTCGTCCGGTCAAATCAAACTCCTCGTCCAGTCTGTTTCATCATTGAGTCAGTCCTCTCATAAAGGGTCTTTCTTGTCCTTCGAGTCATCTGGGCCTTGTCCAAATTCACACAAGGTCATTGAGGTCTTAACTTGTGAGAGAAACTCCAATGCATGGAAGAACCCGCACTTTTGCTCAGGACAAAACTGGTTGCCGAAACTATCGGTGGAATCAAGGAAAAGAATCAGAACTAAGAACTGTCACTCACTGGGGCACATCGGCCCAATGCCATCAATCACTGCAAGCGTACAGCCGACCTCAAGACTGGGGCATGCATGCTCAAGGCTCGAGCCCTGATCAAAGTCAACCTCGAACCAGCTCCAGCGCAAGCCCTGGCTCCAGCTCAAACCCAATTTCCATCCAAAGACAGATTCTGTCCCAAGGTCTTGAAAATGCCAACCCGCCGATCAAAAACAGTAAAGCAGAAGGGATACTTAGACATGTCCTTTGTTTTTCAAAAAAAAAAATAATAATAATAATAAAAATAAAAGTAAAAAAATACCATCGTTGTTGTCAAACGTCGAAACACGGGTCTCACTTTCTGGTCTCGACCTCTTATGGTCACCTTCATCTAGCATATTTGTCGACATATCTCCTTGGCATGCTACCTTTCGGCATCATCCTGCGGCACACCTTTCAAGCAACAAGGGACTGCAGACAGCAGAAGTCCCGAGCGCTCGGGAGTGAAGACCCAAGCGCTCGAGAACGCTCTCGAGCGCTTGGGAGTGCTGCTGTTTACAGCAGCTTCTGATTCCAGCTTTTTCAGCCTCAGTTCAACCTCGCAAGTGCATGCATCTTAGATCACAAGGTCCTCAGCATGTACTCTGGGGATACAACAGTTTTTATCAGGTGTTTGCTGGTGTATTCGTCCATTTTCTTCGAAAATACGAAAATTCCCAAGATTTTCATTCCGCAAACATGTCAAATTCCACTTTAGGTGTGTTTGATTGAGTCCGGTGACACGTGTAGGTCGCATTGTGCATTTGTAACTGTGTGGCATGATCAAAGGCGCGTTAACATTCTTAGTTCAAGTTGTTGTCATTCAAGCGTCCCAAAGTCGTCATTTTCATGTGCAAGTGAATGTCGGTCTTCGTGTCTAGGGCATTTTTGTAAATCTAGCAGTTCTCGCAGGTCACGACACTCATTGCCAGCTGCACAGTGCACTCAGTTACGATCAAAAGCCCTTAAGTCTAGTTTTTATCGTCTAATTATCTAGAGTTTGCTATCGTGTGTTAACGCCAAGTTTTCGTTATTTCTTTGGGAGTATCGGTTGAAAGTTGCGTGCTCTTTACTTTCTTGCAAGCTAGACGAACATATTTCATAAAATACAATTCTTAAAGGAAGTGCGAATGAATGCGAAAGAACGAAGCGCAAATTCTCATAAATGAAGTACGGTATTTACAATGAGTAAGAAAGGAAGTACGAAAGCTGGGGCAAACACGCGCCCAATCCTAACTACCGGGGCACGCAGACCCAAACAGAAATCAAGGCACGCAGGCCCATGTACAAGAAAGCTAGCAAAAAGCGAAGCCTGAGACTCAGATGCGACGAGTCCTCTTCTGCTGGTGGCCCTCGGACTCTGTGCTCTCACTCTCGTCACCGTCGTCGCCGCCGTCCGCGCTTGGGGAGCCAGAAGCAGTCTCTGAGTCCGTCGACCCTAACACACGCGACTCGGACGACTCCTCTGTCTCATCCTCCTCCTCCGACTCCTCCACACGAGCGAGTCTCCGCTGGGACCCTGCCCTAGGAACAACCTCGAACTGTCTAGCCTCCGCAGCGGGCCGCGACACTCCCTGTGTCCCTCATCCCCGTGTGCTGGCGGAAGCTGGAGAGCTCGTGGTAGCCTGAGGTCGTGCCCTAGACGAACGTCGTGGCTGCACCTGCATATCACGAGCATGCTGTCATTCTTTGCATATTTGAAATTCAATTGATTCATTAAAAGTTCTATACCATGCATTGTCATACCTCTGGAACGACAGGAGAAACAGGCCTAGGGACAGGTCTGGTCGGCAAGACCCTCCCTCTTGCACAACCCTTCAGCAGGTGGCGCATTCCCACCATCAGCATGATGGCTGTCTCGGCCCACTCTCGCGGTACCTGTAATGTTCAAGTATCAGAAACGTGCAAGCAGTAATCATTCAGAGCAATCAGTAGTGCGAATTCATTTATACTTGAGCAGGAAGCCGCATCGGCGGCTGCGGAAGGCGTGGAACGTCTATCACCACCCGCGCCCCTGAAGAGTCTGTCGCCCCTACTGTCCACTCCAGCGTGGGTAGCATCGTCGAGCTTGAGGCCTCTGTTGTCTCTGGCACCCTCGTGTCACCCTCTCCTCTGCCAGGCGGGCTGGCACCTCGACCGCCTGCAAGCTGCCTACCACCTCGATCTCTACCTAGTGCGGACCGGCCGCCACGGCCCCGCGCTCCAGCCTCTCCTCCGGCACCAGGGCCTCGCCTTCCCTCGGCTACCCTCCTCTCTAGCTCAGCCTCCACCCCTAGTCTCGTGGCCAGGTACTGGTCTACGTAAGCTGCGTAGTCCAGACCGCGTCGTAGGTGCCGCTCCAAGTCTGTGTCAGGCACTGTGTACAGCTCTAGGTGTACAGCTCTAGCTCCGCACGAGTGTATGTCTCAGTCCTCTGCACGCGTGGAGGGAGCAGCCTGGGCCCCACGAACGCTGGAAGACCGAGCGATTGTCGAGTCACTCGATCCCCCAAGTACCACTGCTAGCCCAGTGGGCACTCCAGCAGCACCCTGCAGGTGTTCACCTCGTAAGGTCATCACCTCCCCTCTCCTCTCCTTCGTCCTCCTATAAGCTTTGCTCCACACAAGCCCACGAGGAAGCAAACCAGGATCCCTGCAGGTGTTCTCAGGCGGGAACATCCCGAGAACCTCGTAAGCCCAGAGGTGCATATGGTCAAGCTCAATTCAGTTCAAGTTCAGGTATACATTTCAAATCAATAAGCAGTCGAAATTAGTATTAAAGCACTTAGAACATAACCATACCTCGACGATCCTCCAGTAACCTCCCACCGTGTTGCCCACTCCGCGCGAGGCAGCCCCCAGAAAACAGTAGAGGGTGCACAAGGCACCCCCTCCCCAGTCGAACCGTCCTGCGGTCCTCAGGTCAACCAGGCCTGCCAGGTAGCAGAGGTGCACTCGAGACCGCCTAGTCGGGTACAGAGAAGCCCTAAAAAGGTAGAGCAGGTATGCCCGGGCCATCCTCGCCGCCTCCTCGTCGTCTACAGGCTCGTGGTCCCAGTACTCCACGAACTGCCCGTAAGCCGCCATCCCTCCGCTGTGCCGTGGAACCCGCCCGAGGAACCACTGCAAGGCAGCGTCGTCCATGTAACGCCCCCATTTTCGGGTACGTTAAATAAGCATTTTATTGAAAAAATCAAATGGAGTCTGGCTCGTTATTACAACAAAACTCCCACAAGAGTTCAATATTTACACAATGAAGGGGTTCTAGGGTTCCTAACTACAGCTCCGCCTGCTCCTCCATCCTAGCCAGCTCCTCAGCTCCAAAAGCCTCCACAGTGTACATCTCACCTGTTCGTCTATAAGGTCTGACACATTATACCGGTGTCGCCACCAATATAATATGTCAGGGTCACCAAAGGCAACACCGTGAGCTTACAAAGCTCAATAGAATAAACCATACCCACTAACCCTTAACTTACACATAGCAAGTCACGTATAACAGCAGTGAATCATACAAATAATGATATCTACGCAGTACGTGTTTATTCAACAGCTATTTAACAATAACACATCCGCATTTTCTTTCTAACGTTCATTGGTTTTCGAAATATCAGAGTTTCTCATACGCAGCGTTTCATTTCTCAAATTAACATTTTGAAAATCGTTAAGTAACCAAAAATTCACATAGACAATTACACAAGCTCATTCAACAACATAATTAGCAATGACGCAGCCACATACACTTTCTTATTCACGTTGGTGTCATAATTCTCTGTGTTTCTCCTACGCAACAATTCGTAGACCGTGTCATCCATTTCACTTTACGAAAACAACAATTCGAATATCTTTTCAACACTCGTTACCAATGAGGCTACCAAGTCCGGCTCCATTGGCAACGCACACAATGGGCTACCAAGTCCGGCCATATTGCGGTTTCCGCAATCCATTCAAATCTTGCATTGGCTCCTTCCCGCGGATACCAAGCCATACTACCAATGAGACTACCACGTCCGGCCCCATTGGCAATCTTCACAATGGGCTACCAAGTCCGGCCACATTGCGGTTTTCGCAAGACCATACAAAGGGCTACCAGGTCCGGCCACCTTGCTAGTTTTCACATCCACATAATGACTACCACGTCCGGTCATTATGTAGTTTCAAAAATATTTTATCCAAGACCAATTATTTCCTTTATCCACACCCTAGGTGCCATGTTTCTACTTTCTCGGTTTTTGTGTCTCGTTCGCATGCCATGACTCCGCGATAGTTCATTCCACAATTTTAAGAAATCTTGAACTAAACTAGCAAGATCATCCAACTCTATATTAGATAGCATGCTCAAATTATCATGTAATCATGCTCAATCACATTAAAGCATAATGCCACATGTACAGATGCCTTTGGAGTGATAAATCACTTATGCTTAAACACATATCAACAAATAAGACAAGTAAACACGTATACAAGCTCATAATCATTCTAAGATCAGAATACAATTACTTCAGTTTAATTCATAGTCATTCTTCCTTTTTGGTAAGTTCAAAACAACATTTGTTTATTGAATGAATCTATCGTTAAACTTTAAAATTAGCAAGTATAAGAGTATTCTACATTCCTTTCAAAATACGCAAACCATATGCTATACTTGAAGTTAAGCTACGAACATTATCTTTCAAAATTCATTTTTCTCTTTTCCTAAGTTTAAAACAACACGTGTTTATTGAAATAAGGGTCGTTAATCAACATGTTATTACCACCATTAGTCAAACAAGTACGCATCCAAACATTGTAGGAAATGAATTAGCTTCTAGTCATGATCATATGTTTTCTATACTTTAACTAGCCTTATCATAAGCAAACGTAACTAACGTTGTACTAGGGAAGAACGAGTAGAGATTTATCTACAAATACTTAGGGATAAAGAGTAAGGATAATCTACTATACTTAGAGTTAGGAGGTGTAGGAAAATTCTACGTTCATTTCAACAACAAAACTTATACACATCATATTATAAGTATAGGATAAACTACATTTCAAGAGTAAGCATAATTCTAATTTTAATTAAGGGAAATAGATATGGAAATCTACATTCTTTTCAACATACGCATATCATACGTTATATTTAGAGTTTAGAAAGCATAGTTAAAATCTACATATACTTAGAGTGTAGAAGGTGTAGGAAGATCCTACATATACCTTGAGCTAGAGATCATAAGAAAAGTCCATATTCATCTCAACATACGCATATCATACGCTATATTTAGAGTTTAGAAAGCATAGTTAAAATCTACATATACTTAGAGTGTAGAAGGTGTAGGAAGATCCTACGTTCATTTCAACATACGAATATCATACGTTATATTTAGATTTAGAAAGCATAGGTAAAATCTTCATATACTTAGAGTGTAGAAGGTGTAGGAAGATCCTACCTTGATCCGAAACTAGTCGGGGCCGAATAAGCTAATTGGAAATCCTACGGGCGGTGAAACTCTCGAATCTGGACTGAACTTTGGATGGCAGTAACTCGGTCAATATTTGGCCGAATATGATCGTTCTTGAGTTGAAATCGAAGCTCTAGAAGTGCTCTACAACTTTTGTGAAGGAAGTTGATCCTAGAAACTGGTTTAGGTAGGAGGAATATGGTGATAAAGGAATGGACAGTTTGCTGTCTGGAATCTGGAAATCCGAATTTTTACTGAACTTCGGATGTCGATATCTTTGTCGTTTCTTGATTGATTAGGGTGGTTCTTGGGTCTAACTTGAAGAGCTCGAAGTGCTCTACAAATTTCCCGGAGGAAGTTTATCCTAGAAACCACTTTAAACAGGAGAACATTGAGGTTTTGTGAAGGGCAGTAAGCTGCCTGGAAAAAACAGAAATGGTTTCTAGAGAGAAGTTGGAGCAATGCTTGAAGGTGTGAGTTCAAGGCATGAAGTGAGCTTGCTATTTATAGGCCAAGGCATGCCCTCTCTCTCTCTCTACCCGAAATCTCTCTCTCTCTCTCCTATCTTGGATTTCTTTCATCTTTCAAGTGGATTGAAAGCTTGAAGGATTGGGTTTGGTACTTGGATTTGATCTTTGGAAGATTTGGAGTGAAAGATGAAGGTTTGTACAAGATTTGGTCATTTTCTAAAGGGTTTCTAGTCTAGTCTAGTACTTGAAAGAGTAAGAATGGTGACATGGTTGTCCTTAGGTGATCATGTGTAAGAAAGACTAGATTTTGGTTGTACTTGGATTGTGTGAGGTGTTGGTCAAAGGACCAAGACTAGGCTTAGGTGTACACATTGCACACATCACTCTCTCTCTCCTCCTCTCATCCGAAATCTCTCTCTCCCTCTCTCCCTCTCTCTCTCTCTCTCTCTCCTTCTCTCTCTCTCTTTGGTTCAATGTACTAAGGTACAAGAGTTGGAAAGACTACAAGATTTTCCCTTATTCTTTCTTCTAACCTACGACAAGGTTTAAGTTCTTTTAATGGGGTTTGTGTCTAGTCTAGAATAAGAAAATAAGATATGGTAGTCCTTTAGGGTTGAAAGAATAGGAAACCCTAGATATGGTGGTACAAGGTGATGCAATAAGATGATGTAGGAAGATATGGGAGTACACTAGTCACACACATCACACTCTCTCTCCCTCCTCTCAACCGGCCTTTCTCTCTCTCTCTCGGCCATTCTCTCTCTCTCTCTCTCTTGTACATTGGACACCTAAGCATGAAAGGATAAGGGTTGGTGGATTGAGTTGGAAGAGTAAGGATTTAGTGTAAGAAGATCTAGTACTTAGCAATCTCACTCATGTCATTCTATCTTTCTTCTTCCATAAGTACATGTACTTATAATTATATAGAACTAGGGTTTTTGGTAGAGAAAGAACAAGGAAGGTACAACCATATCTCTCTCTCTCTCTCTTTCCTACCTCCCTCTCTCGGCCTCTCCTCTCTCCTCTCTCGGATTCTCTCTCCCTCTCTCTCTCTCTCTCCATGGTACAAGGGACACCTAAGCATGGAAGGACTATGGTTTGGTGGTTGACTTAGAAAGAGTAAGAGATTGTGTTAGGCTTGTAAGAGATTTTGTAAGAAGATCTTAGTACTTGAGTCCACCTCATGTCCTTCCTATTATTCTTCTTTCTCTAGTACATGTACATATATATATATATATACAACTTAGATTTGGTAGAGAAAGAATAAGAGTACAACACATCACTATCTCTCTCTCCCCTCTCTCTCGGATTTTCTCTCTCTCTCTCTCTCTCTCCCTCTCTCTCTCTCTCTCCCTCCCTTGATTAATTTAGGAATATCTAAGGATGACTAACCTTAAAGGACAATTGTACTACATGATCCTATTCTAGATTTTTAGATCAAAATTCCTATTAGAATAAGCCTAAATGCCACATATGTACTTATAAGCTATATTCTAGGACTTTAAAATCTTAGGATGACATATACCTATCTAATACTTTAAGTAAAAAGGTACATATCATATCTAGTAAGTAATTAACTAGAATAAACCTAGTACTAGGTAATATTAAAACTAGGATTTTGTAGAAGACAATCCAAGAGTACACTATATCTTTCTCTCTCCTATCTCTCTATCTTTCTCGGCTCTCTCTCCTCTCCCGAATTCTCTCTCTCTCTCTCTCCCTTGTACTATCTATATATATAAGTATATATAATCCTAAGATCATATAAGTACATAAGTACTAATAACTAATAGGATATGGAAGTACAAAGGAAATAATAAACTAAGGGGGTTTTGGAAAAATAAGGATTTACCTATTTAAATAATTTAATATAACACATGTGTTCTTTCTTAATATTAAATAGGAGTAGGTGTACTAGTGTCCTATTATAATATTTAGGCATGTACTAGAAGATCTAGTCAAAATTCTATATTAAACTAATCTAATTTGACACAGGTACTACTAGAATATAATATATAAGGTACTTAGAGAATCCTAGGGTATTAAAATACTAGGTACCATTCTAATTCTTTTAATTAGGGAATCCCATGGGAAATCTAGATATTGAATTAATTAATATATCCTAGTACTAGACTATTATCCAATGGGTAATAATTCTCCTAACATTTATGGACCAATGGATAAAAGATCAAAGGTTGACTTTGGTCAAAAGGGCTCATTAGGGTTTAAGGGTTCAAAAGGTTCAAACAGTCTCAAGAGATCGAAGGTTGCCCTAACGATTTGGTTAGAATCTAACTAGGCTTGTTAGATAGGGTTTCCAGCTAAGAAACATAACTTCAAGGTTTTCTATCATACTTGCCTTTAGAAAATGTCTGTATTGACTGGCGTGACGAAATTTTTATAAATCTTGAATTTAGTAACGACGGATTTTTGGGATGTTAAAAGGAATTTTAAATGGAATCCAAGTAATAAAAATAAAATTCAAATTTTTAGTGAAATTTTTATTTACCAAAAATCCGGGTCGTTACAGTCCAGCACCAAACTCGAGTCGTAGGGAATCGGCTCTCCTCCCACTCTCAACCCCGTGATCGCTGCGAAGTCCAGCGGTGTCAGCGTCATCTCCCCGAACCGGAGGTGGAAGGTGTTGGTGGTATCCCACCACCTCTCGGTCAGCGCTGTAAGCACAGCGCGGTCCACCCTCACCGCCGTCATCAGCTGGATGAACGGCCCGAAACCAGCCGCCTCCACCAACTCTCGTACTCTCGCGGGCAGCCCCTTGAAGTACTTCAGCGAGCTGGCTGAGCCCCCATGGCCGTAAACGTCCGTCGTGCGCTGTTTCAACAGAGTTAGGAAATAGCATTTCAATAAGTATAGTAATTCACGAATAACCCAAGCGTCGAATTCAAAAGGTTCAAATTGTTGAAAGCTTACCGTGGTCCAACCCGTAGAGATGTGCGAGTCGCGGTCTCGGAGGAGCAAGTCCTCTGGGTAGTCAACTCGAGCGGGGGTGTAGCTGTCTATCCCCATTGGCACGAAGAAGTGAACCCGCGGAGCGTAGGTCGCGATCGTAAACCCAGCACGCTCTCCTCCCAAATAGGCCTTCGCCTCGTCAACCGCGGTCACCCGCGCCTCAGCCGCCGCCTCCGGCTCCAACCTCTCTACCTCCATCTCCTCTATCTCCTCCTCCTCGACCCTGTCTCCCCCCGAGTCCGACGCTCCTGCACCTCTCAGTATAGCTCCCAACAAGAGCGCTGCGGCCCGGTCCTCCGGAGTCTCAGCACCTCTCAGCATGGCCTCAACCCCTGGGTCGAGGCCAAGCGCGTCTAGTATGTCCCGCGGCTCCGCAGAGTCCAGGAAGTCGCCCTCCTCGAAGGGAATGTGGCGTGAGGCCCCAATCCTGCTATCCTCCCTCCTCGGTAGCGCCGCCGTCGACCTCAAGGCAGGGGTGGCTGTGACGCTACCACCAACCACCACCTCGTCGACCTGTCCCTCGTCGCGAGCCCGATCCGCGGCCGCGAACAACTCCTCCACAGTAGGAGTAGGAGGAGTGCCCGTGGCATCTCCGCCACCGTCCGTCTGACCCCCACCAGCGTCGGGCTCGTCCCCGACTCCATCACCAGTTGCACCACCGTGGGCTTGGCCCACCATCGCCCCCCTTCCCTCTACCACCGCTGTAGGTTCACCCACACCGCCACCCGCTGCCGCTGCAACCTCACTGATAACCCCCTCATCCCTGGCAGCACCTCCTCCACCACCAGCATCGCCCATTGCTGCCGCAGCAGCTGCAGCCGCTGCCGCGCCGTCGCCAGGCATGGCCGCACCACCGCGGGACTCACCTGTCGCCGCCCTGTCCTCCCCGCTGGCCATTGCTCCTCCTTCCCTTCCCCTAGACTTCTTCTTCCCCCAAATTCGAACCTCCTGGCACACGATTGCCCAGTGGAAGATCGAAGAGATTTCGAGATCTTGAAATCGGTCCGTGATTTCCAAGATCGCGAGAGATGTTTTTTTTTCTTTTTTCGAGAGAGAAATCGTGAGAGAGATTCTGGGAAGTGAGAGAGAGAGAGTTCGTCGAGAGTCGATGAGAGAGTTCAGAGCTGTTGACTGTCTGGTTCTCGAGCGCTCGGGTTTGGATTTTGAACCCCAGACCTAGAAAAGGAAGACGAAGGAGTGGCGGGCCCCAGTCGTGGTCCCAAGCGCTCCACTCGGTTTTTTTTTTCCAGACGCTGAGCCGGAATATTCGATCCCCCGTTCATTTCACTTTCTGACAATTATTGCGATGTCGAGGCTTTTTACAAAATCAATCTCAGTCCTGTTTTCAGTTTGTATCAAAACGGAGCAATTGATCACGAACTTCTTTCGGTAATCCACAAATTGGTTCACGCTTGAAAATTGGTGCTTTATGTTGAAATTGATAAGAATAGTCTAAATCGTTTCATTCACAGAAGGTTCTTCCACCGCCGCCATAAATTTGGCACCGTCCTAAGGGACATCCCCCCGGTTTTTCCAGTTTCTCCGCCGCCATAAATTTGGCACCATCCTAAGGGACATCCCCCCGGTTTTCTCGAGGTTCTCCGCCGCCATAAATTTGGCACCGTCCTAAGGGACATCCCCCCGGTTTTCTCCAGTTTCTCTGCCGCCATAAATTTGGCACCGTCCTAAGGGACATCCCCCCAGTTTTCTCCAGGTTCTCCGCCGCCATAAATTTGGCACCGTCCTAAGGGACATCCCCCCGGTTTTCTCCAGGTTCTTCGCCGCCATAAATTTGGCACCGTCCTAAAGGACATCCCCCCGGTTTTCTCCAGGTTCTCTGCACCGTCCTAAGGGACATCCCCCCGGTTTTCTTCAGGTTCTCCGCCGCCATAAATTTGGCACCGTCCTAAGGGATATCCCCCCGGTTTTCTCCAGGTTCTCCGCCGCCATAAATTTGGCACCGTCCTAAGGGACATCCTTGGTTTCTCCAGGTTCTCCGCCGCCATAAATTTGGCACCGTCCTAAGGGACATCCCCCCGGTTTTTTCCAGGTTCTCCGCAGCCATAAATTTGGCACCGTCCTAAGGGACATCCCCCCGGTTTTCTCCAGGTTCTCCGCCGCCATAAATTTGGCACCGTCCTAAGGGACATCCCTTCGGTTTTCTCCAGGTTCTCCGCCGCCATAAATTTGGCACCGTCCTAAGGGACATCCCCCCGGTTTTCTCCAGGTTCTCCGCCGCCATAAATTTGGCACCGTCCTAAGGGACGCCCCCCGGTTTTCTCCTGTTTCTCCCCGCCATAAATTTGGCACCGTCCTAAGGGACATCCACCCGATTTTCTCCAGGTTCTCCGCCGCCATAAATTTGGCATCGTTCTAAGGGACATCCCTCCGGTTCTAAGGGACATCCCCCCAGTTTTCTCCGCCGCCATAAATTTGGCACCGTCCTAAGGGACATCCCCCCGGTTTTCTCCAGTTTCTCCGCCGCCATAAATTTGGCACCGTCCTAAGGGACACCCTCTTTCCGCCATTTGCTTGCACCTGCATGTTTGCATTTGCCCCAAAGAACTACGCTGGTCTGATCCCTGCAGGAAAGGGTACGTAGGCAGTCTGAAAAGACTCGACCGCATGCATCAAATGTTTGTGTCTTTACTTGCATTTGATTTTGAGTTGAGGATTTGATTTGGCTCGAATTGGGCTGTCTCAATCTTTGGACGGCACTCGTATCCATGCATGATGTCGAGCGTCGCCCAAAGAGGGGCAACTGTAGACACCCCAATTTGGACTTGTCAAAATTCCTTGATTTGTGGCCCGGAGGCTCCCCGATGATGACTTTGGATTGAAACAAGCCTCACACCGATCGAGACGTTGCTCTTTGAAGGATTTGAAAAGGGAATAAAAATGGTCAAAAGCATTTCCAAGCGCTTGGGAGCAGTCCCGAGCGCTCAAAACTATTTTCCAAAACCTCTGGCCTGGCTCACTCTCGAGCGCTCGAGACTGATGTGTTGCCCAATGGATGGCAGTTTCACCCACTATCCATGCAACTCATCATTACCACCATCTTGAGCCGGCTGATAGTTCAGTCAACACTCAACCTCTGGTGGTAGAGATCTTCAGGCCATGGGTTTTGCTATTTTAAAATGTTTTATTCAAAACCATTTGATTTCAAAACTATAGGTTATTTTGCCTATAAATCAGAGGGTCTGGTTTCAGGGCAAGGGGCTACGAAATCCTTCTCCTGGAGAACCCTATTCTCTGCTCTCTCTCTCTCTTGCTCAAGACCAAGGTTTTCCAAACTAAAACTCTCTTTCCAAACTCCAAAGGTTTTAGAAATCACCAAGGAAAAGGGCAAGAAATCCAGAACACTCTCTGTTTCTGGTCTCTTGTGTTTTCCTCTCTTCATCCACATTTCAAAGCCATTCCAAAGAGCAAAGTTCAAGCAAAAAGGTAGAAATCCTTACCTTTGATCATAAACAAAGAGGCTGTTCTTCCCTTCTGAGGGGGGTCTCTCAGCCTAACCCAGTCCTCAATACTGGGTGCATGGTTGGGAGACCCTAGTGTAAAAACAAGAGCAATGGGGTACAAAAAAAAATGTTTTCACAAAACCCTTACTGGAAACACTCCCGAGCGCTCGAGAGTGCTCCTGAGCGCTCGGGAATGTTCCCAGTTTCATGCATGGTCCTTTGTCACATAGTAGGTTGGGAATGAGGTGCACTCTTAAAAGAAATGGTTTCATTTTGGTATGCATGCACAAGAAAGTCATTTTCCACTAAAACAGAAGCATTTCTTACAAGTTTTTCATGTAAAATAAGGTTTTTCCAAAGTTAAAAGATGTTCTCCTATTGGGAAATATCAAAACAAGGGTGTTTGCATGTCAAGTCAGTACCATTTCTTGTTTGAGAGCAAGCTGACATGTAGCTCACTCCCAAGCGCTCCGAACCATTCCCGAGCGCTCGGGAGTGCATGCATGCCATTGCATCCTATTTTCCCAGTCTGCTGTGTTCTCTGGTTTCTGCATGCATAAGTATAGCCTGTTGCTCTTTTAAATTTGTAGATCTAGCCTTGTTGAGGCAGGGATGCACGATCTGAAAGATTGAAGGCTTAGCTCAGTCTTTCAAGTCCTCTGCTGAGCCATTAGTGTACATAATAGCATTTCCATTTCCAGTCTTACATTATATTCTGCCTGTGCTAACAAAGTTTTGCAGTTTGAGAGTGCCAGCACTCCCAAGCGCTCGGGACCACTCCCGAGCGCTCGAGAGTGAATCCAGTAACAGTGTTGTATTTTCAGTCATCTTGCATATTTTGCATGGCTATTTCATCCCCCATGTACACATGCACATGCATGCACTTCCTATATGGTATTACTGTGGATACTTGCTAGCTGGTTAAAATGAAACAAAATCCCTTTTAAAAATCCCACAAACGTTTAGTAGAGACCGATTTCGAATCGGGCGAGGGGGGTGTCGTAAAACCCTTCCCCCTTCGTAACATGGCTTCCGAACCCTCAAAACGATCTCTGGTTTTCAATTTCAAATCAATCATTTTCAAAATAAAACGGTTTCTCGGGTGATATACCACAAATCCGGGTGGCGACTCTTCAAATCAAACTATATTATCCAAAACGGCACGAGGCGCGCGATTTTCCAAAATTGGGCCGCCTTGATCTCTAGCACCCGGGGCTGTGGTAGCCCACAAGCGGCGTGGCAGCCGAGGTGGGGCCGGAGACCATGGGGGTCTCGGCTCAGGCAGCATTGGCCGAGGAGGCAGCCGCGGTGGTTGGTGTGGACGGCGGCGACAGCGGTAGTAGGGTACTGGCCGGCTTTGGCCAGGAGACGGAGACTCCGGGTGCAGTGGAGTCCAGGGGTGAGGAGGAGACTACAGCCCGAGCGGAGGGTGTAGTTGGTTTGGAGGAGAGGGTTACGGAGACTCACGGTGGTGACCGGTCTGATGGAGCGGGGGTAGAGACAGAGGCTTCCCCTGTGAGGGAGCCCCGGACTGACCTGGGGAAGGGTCCGGTCATTGAGGAGGAGTTGGTGGAGGAGAGGGAGACGCCGGCTATGTTTATTGGTAGCGGCGAGGGTGCAGGGTCGTCGCGGCCCATAGGTTTAGGTGACTACCTTGAGGAGGCATCTTTTGAGGACTTGGTTGAGACCTTACGGGGGGTGCCTGGACTGGCTGCGGCTTTACTTGAGGCTCAGGAGAGGGTGCTCCAGGTTGAGCTTGAGACGGGGGCCGCTGGAGGGCCACAGGGAGTAGAGGAGGAGGCCGCCGGAGGTGAGACAGGCCCTCGGAGGAGTGTTGTGGAGGAGGCGACAGTGGCCCTAAAAGGGCGTGGAGCTTACGTGGCGGAGTCCTACGTGCCCTTTCAGCACGTGGTGGTCCATACTCTTTTAGATGCCTACAGGCCGACGCGGCCCATGTACGACGAGGCTCTGGTCCTGAGGGACCCACAGCAGCACCTTTCTTTGCGCCGAGACGAGGTATACCTTAGACACTTGCATTTCAAATTTCAATGTATCGTACTTTCATTTCTTTTTCTGAATGCTGTATTCGCTTTGAATAGTATACCTGTTTACTGAATGTTATCAACTCATTGCAACAGGCGATCACCATCTTGTGCTACGGTGGTGTGGTCGACGTGCCTACGTTCTGGGAGAGACTCCCCGAGGCTGTGAGGGAGATTGTGAGGCAGACGGGCTTCGGGGAGTTTGTGAGCGTGCTGACGAGGGCGAGCAACGATCGCCAGGTGGTGAGGGCACTAGCTGAGAGGTGGTGGGACACGACGAACACGTTCCACTTCCTTTTTGGTGAGCTGACGGTGACGCAGCTGGACTTTGCGGCGATCACTGGTCTGAGGGTCGGGGGTGACCCTATCCCCTACGACGCTGTTACAGGGAGGAGTGCGATGCTCGAGCGGGAGACACTGGGGTACGTGCTGAGGGCGGAGAAGGAGGACGCTTAGTACGCTTAGCTGTTGGGGTTTTGGAAAGAGGAGCTCCCGACTGACAGGGTGCAGGAGGAGTAGATGACGCGGTGCTTTCTGTTGTACTTACTCGGTGCGTCCCTGTTTCCCAACAGGCGCAACCGGGTACACCTTTCGCTCCTACCGGCCTTGAGGGACGTCGGGGAGATAGCCCGTTTTGACTGGGGCGGTGCAGCTTTGGGGGCGTGCTACGCCTTCATGGGGTCTCTTTCCCGAGGAGCGGGGAAGAGCCTCGGCGGTTACTGGAGAGTCTGGGAGGTACATTTTGAACTTCTCTTGCATTTTATTTGTCTTTCTATTCGCTTATTGCATATCCTGTGCTAATCCTTGATGTTTGATTCTGCAGCTGTGGACGTACGAGGTACTGGATATGTACCCTCCCGAGACCTCCTGCCCTAATGACACAGTGCTTCCCCGGGCCCTACATTGGTCCAAGGAGTTCCGGGGAGTGAAGAAGGGGAATGGCGACTTGAACGCCTATCGCCTCTTTCTAGACGAGCTTCGTCCTGACAGGGTATGATTACACCTCGCATGCTTTCATTTGTTTGATAGTTCTTATTCAAGTCTCATGCTGATGTTATTCATCTTTGATTACAGATTCGCTGGCGTGTGTGGGACCGCTGCGAGCTTCCTTACTTGGTCCGGAGTAGGGAGGTGACGAGGGGGAGAGTGTTGCTCGAGTCCCCTTACGGCTGGCAGTGGTACCTGGGTGACCGGGTGTCACGTCAGTCGTTGAGGCTGGACGCTTTTAGAGTCCCTGGTCCCCTTCCTGCTCTGGTGCAGAGGACGAGCTTGTACACCAGGGGGGAGGTTGAGCGGTTTGTACGACCAGACCCTGAGCTGGAGCCGCTCTTCCAGGCGGGCGTGGACTACTCTGAGTACCGGGCTCGGTACTTGATGCCGAGTTTCGGGGTACGGGCTGCCGCTTGGGAGGCGACGCTTCGAGCGCCAGGTGGTGCAGGTGGTAGAGGCGGACGAGGACGGAGAGGAAGAGGACGCGAGGGTAGTGGTGGTGGTAGAGGTGACGGTGCAGGTCCGAGCGGGGCCAGCTTGCCTCGACTCTCCTGGACCATGGACGTGACGACTGCCCAGGGGGTTTCTGGTGTAGTGGTGGTGCCACGTCCCACGGTCGCAGCTCCGGAGTTCCTTGCTCAGGTATAACTTGCACTCTTTCACCCATTTGCATGCACTTGTTAGTATCACTGTATGTTCTAACCAATTGACCTATTGTGTAGGCGACTCCGGAGTACGTGAGAGAGATGGCTGGGGCCATGATGGGCCTAGAGCAGCTGGTGAGGCAGTACGCCATGGGCCACGCCCCAGAGGTGCTTCTTCGTGCTGGTGGGACTATGGTAAAGCTTTCGAACCCTTTGCTTTTATTTCCTATTGCTTATACTATGATTACAATGCAAATGATGAATACCATGTTATTGCAGGTTGGAGGAGGGGCTTTGCGTGGGCTGCGCAGGAAGTCTGTGCGCATGCAGGTGCCACAGGCTTCCTCTACAGGCTCGCGGGAGGAGCCTCCGTCGAAGAGGCAACGGTTTTCTGGGGGGACAGAGGACGAGCCGGTCGACGTCTTTGACGAGACTGAGGAGCCGATGGACGTTGACCTCTCGGACACCTCGGGGAGTACAGTGCCTAGAGCGTCAGGTACTCAAGAGGCAGCCAGTTCTCAAGCGGAGGAGGCCTCTGGGGAGGACGGCGAGGAGGATGAGGACGAGGACGAGGATGAGGGTTGAGTTCCCTTTTGTTTTGCTTCTTGCCTTTTGGTGGAGCCTGCTTGCTTCTTTTGGAAGGGTGCCTGCTTACCCTCAGTAGATAGGATTTTGGGGCTTGCACGCCTTTTGTACTTCGGCTCATGGATATTTTGGGGATTATATATATAGAAAAGCTTATCCTTTCAATGTTTATGTCATTCAATTTCCCTTATTGTCGTCTGTCTAAGAAAGATTGAATAACAGAAACACTAACCAATGCATGCAATTAGTCCTCTTGGTCATAATCTGAAGCGAACTTGAGTTTTACAATGAGCAGCATGTTGGGGCAAGGATTTATCGACATTGAAATAGAAATCAAAGAAGATAAATGAATAACTCTGAAAAACTGATCCCTTTGTGCAAGACTTTACGAAAATACCCCTGTTGCGGACTTTTGTTTATCAGCGATGACCCTGGATATTTGACACGTGACTATAAGACTCAAGCTCTCATCTGAAAACTGAAAACTACTTGAAAACGTGTCTGAAAAGCAAGAAAATCTTGACTTTGGAGGGTGATATTCTCAGATTTTGACATTGACCGTGAAACGGAACTTGGACCAGGTCACCTTTGGCCATTATGACCTGTAGGACCCGAAAGACCAACTTGAAATGGCTTGAAACGGACTCCGACGCCTTGACACGACCTAGGGAATGGGTTTTATTGACTTTTTGGTGTCCTCACGTCAAATTTTGAGAGTTGACTTGAAGTGGGAGTTCTCCGAAGTCCCAAATACCCATTGAAATGTGTTCTGAGGGTTGGTGATGCTTGCGAGTGCCTCGAATTGGTTTCAAACCTCTGCTGTCAAAGTCTGCAGAAATGCAGACTTAATATGCCGTGCGGGGCTACAAAGCGCCGTGCGTGGCTTCCTCTGATCCTACGGCGTATCCGTGCTATGCCGTGTTTTTCTCCTGGTTTTGGTATGCCGTGCGTTACCTCATTATACCGCGCGGCACTATTTTCCTGACATTCTGCCATTTGCTGCTTCCCAAGACAGATTGCACGAAGGTTGAAGTTTGACCTGTTCTATAACATGTCCGGGCCAATGCATGTCTACTTTGTTCTTTTTAGAGCATGACCAAACTTTTCCCTATGCAAGACTCATGGAAAATCTACACTTTTGGAACCCAAGACTCTTTTGAAAGTTGAAGTTGTCTCTTCTATCTCTCTATAAATTCAGGCCTTAGGCCTTATACTAACCATATCTTTTCTTCATCTCCTCCCAATGACTATTTCTCTCACCGGTTCACTACGGCCGTGGTTGATTTCCATGGAGGGGGTCGATTGGCTCAACTTTCGGGCGCACGGTCTCTACTCTATGAGATACCTGTGTAACATCCGCCTTCGTCCCGAGCTCCTAAAGGCTGCCATAAGTCTTTGGGATCCGGAGGTGCACGTATTCCGCTTTGGTGAACAGGAGCTTTGCCCTACAATCGAGGAGTTTCGCGCCTATCTTGGCGGTTTCGGCTCTGGAGATGTCATTGTTCCTCCCGTGCGCGAGAATATGTCCAAGGTTCTTGCTGCCTCTCTAGGTCTAAATGACGGTGTTGCTCGTTACTTGGTTAGCAATGGTCATCTCAATGTGATGCGCCTCATTGAGATGTTCTCTCCTCTTGGTAACCTGGCGGACGCAACCTACCACACTCGGCGCATGACCGCTCTTTGTATGTGCTTACTTGCTGCTTACTTCTTGGTTCCTTCCACTGGTCATGCTAGCTCGGCATTGGTCAGCATTGCAGTGCAGATTGGAGCTCGGAAGGACGTGATTCCGATGGTATTGGCTGAGACACTGATGGGTTTAGACAGGGTTCGTTCTGGAGAGACTGAGACTTTTGGAGGCAGCCCCCTTCTCTTACAGGTTAGTTTTCGCCTCATCTTTCCTCTTTCCAGCTCTTCCTATTTTCTTCAACGTTGGGCTTGGCTTTCTACGGTTTCTCACTTGTTTTCCCTCTTTGGCAGATTTGGCTGTGTGACAAGGTGAACGCACTGACTCTCCCTCCTGGCAACTTGGCGTATGGGGCTAGGTTACTGTCCTCTCAGTGCTTTGAATTTGCGGACAGGTGAGTTTCCGAGTGGGTCAACTTCTTCAAACGTCAGCGGGCTGAGACTATTTCCTGGAGATGCCCATGGCTTGATCTTCCGCCCATGACTGTACACTATATGGGTTCCCAGTGGGTGGTTCTTCCTGGGCTGGAGGCTTTCACCTTTTACATCCCCTATCGAGTTCAGCGTCAGCTTGGTTTGAGGCAGGAGGCTCCTGTAGAAATCCTGGTGGATGTAGTTCTGCCTTTCTTCCGCCATTCAGTTCTTTGTAACTACCAGCGATTCTGGAGGTCTCGCGAGGTGACCGATGCTCATCCTTACCCGTCTGTTGCAGTGCGTGGGAGTTACAGGAAATGGCTCAAGAGGGACATTGCTGCGAGGGCGGGTGCCCAAGGAAACTGACTCGATCTTACTACCCTGATCATTGAATAAATCATGGACCTCCTTTTTATTGTATTGCGCTTTTATTTTCGAAGATCATGCTCAGCCTTATGTATTAGAAGCAGTTATTTTAATAAAGTGAGTTACAGAGGGTCTCCCCCTCTCTGATTCTACCTTTCTGTATTCTGTCAACCTGGATTTTTGTTTTGATTGATTGCGACCGAGTCCCATAGTGAGACTGCCTACGTATCCTTTTTGAAGGAATCAGGTCATGACGTAGTTCAAGGATAGGGTTCGCTCTGGTTTTGACACTTTTCTTTTGCGCTCTAATTTTTGCTTAGTACTGCCCTTTCGGATTTTCGGCCTAGCGAACTCGTTCATTGTATGCCTTAACTTTTGCCTAAGATGCCCTTGCAGGTTTTCATCCTAGCAGGCCTTTTTTTTTTTTTTTTTGCTCTAATTTTTGCCTGGAACTGGCTGCCCTTGCAGTTTTCAGTCCAGCGAGCTTCTCTCAGGGGTAGTAGCGCTTGAGTTGATCCAGGTTGACTAGAGTTGAGAATTCGTTTCCGTCCAGATCGATGAGTTGCGTAGCTCCTCCAGATAGGATAGTCTTGATGATATAAGGCCCAGACCATTTTAGTCGGAACTTTCCTCGTGGATCATAGATTGGTGCTCGGATTTCCTTCAAAACCATGTCGCCTTCCACTAAGTCCCTGGGCTTCACCTTTTTATTGAATGCACGCGCAATTCTCCTTTGATATCCTTGAATGTGGTAAAGTGCCCTTAAACGGCGTTCATCGAACAACATAAGTTCTTCAAACCGGTTGCTCAGCCAATCTGCCTCTTGGACGTTGCATTCGATCATAGTCCGGAGGGATGGAACCTCTAATTCTATGGGGAGTACGGCTTCCATGCCATAAACCAAGGAGTATGGAGTTGCCCCCGTTGGTGTACGTACAGACGTGCGATATCCCCACAATGCCAAAGGTGGTCGCTCGTGCCAATCCCTTGCAGATTGAATGGTCTTTTCCAGGATGGTTTTGATTGTTTTGTTGGCCGCTTCCACGGCCCCATTGGTCTGCGGTCGGTAGGTTGTTGACTTGTGTATTTGGATCTGGAACTCTTCCAAGACTTCCCTTGCTCGGCCTTTGAAATGAACCCCATTATCGGATATGAATGCCTGTGGGACCCCATACCGATAAATGACGTTTTGCTTGATAAAGTGCGCGACTTGAACTGCCGTCAGGGTTGCATATGAGGCTGCTTCTACCCATTTTGTGAAGTAATCGATAGCCACCAGGATGAACTTATGGCCGTTAGAGGCTGCGGGCACAATCCTTCCGATGACATCAATACCCCATGTCGAGAAAGGCCACGGCGAGGTCGTTTGCTGCAGCTCATGTGGTGGAACATGCGTGATGTTAGCGTGAATTTGGCACTTATGACAACGTCGTACGTATTCCACACATTCCGTCTCCATAGTGGACCAGAAATAGCCATGTCTCAAAATCTTCTTGGCTAGCATCATACCATTCATGTGAGGACCGCATACTCCTTCGTGGACTTCCTCCATTACCCTTTTTGCCTCCTCACCATGAATACACAGCTTGTGGGTTCCACAGTGAGACCTTCGGTATAGATTTCCTCCACAAATGATGTACTGAGCTGCCATTCTCCGAAGGGCGATCCTGTCTTTCTTGCTTGCTTCAGAGGGGTACTCTCCTCTTTCCACGAATCTCCAAATATCGTAGAACCAAGGGTGACCGTCTTTGGGCTCGTTGATGGCCATGACATGTTGGTATACTGGGGTGTCCCTTTGCTCAATCATAATTGGCCTTAGCTTCACACCGACAGGGATTTCGACCATAGAGGCTAATGTCGCCAAGGCATCAGCGAACTGATTCCTGAGTCTCGGGACATGAGTGAAAGTTACTTTGTTAAAATGGGGAATGAGATCTTCGAGATCTTGATGGTACGGCTTTAACTTCTCTTCCCTGACCTTCCAATCATCGTTTGCTTGAGAAACGACCAAGTTTGAATCTCCCACGACTTTCAACTTTTCTACACCGATTTCAATGGCTGCTTCCATGCCGACAATGCAAGCTTCGTATTCCGCTTGATTGTTGGTGACTTCGAAGTTGAGCTTGAATGCAAGCGGGATATGCGATCCATCCGGTGAAATTAATAGCACACCAATTTCGAATCCTTTCTGATTGGCTGCTCCATCGAAATACAACCGCCACACGTCCTCGACTATGGTCATTATGCCTTCATCTGGGAACTCGAATTCAGCATCTTCCTTTCCTTCGACTGGGCAGTCGGCCAAAAATTCAGCGACAGCTCTTCCTTTTACTGACTTTCTGCTGACATATTTCAATTCAAATTCTGCCAGCATCAATAGCCATCGTGCCATTCTTCCTGTGAGTGCTGGCTTTTCGAACAAGTACTTCAGAGGATCCATTCGGGATATCAATCTTACCGAATAGGCCAGCATGTAATGCCTTAACTTTCTGGAAGCCCAAACAAGTGCCCAACACGTCTTTTCTAATGGAGTATAGCGTTCTTCAGACACAACCATCTTTTTGCTGAGGTAATAGACAGCCCTTTCAACCCCGTCGTCTCCTTCCTGTGCCAGCATACACCCCATGGAAGACGGAGTGACTGACAAGTATAGGATCAAAGGTTTTCCCGGTTCCGGCGGCATCAAGACTGGCGGATTTCTTAGATAGGCTTTGATGGCCTCGAAGGCTTGCTGACATCTGTCGTTCCACGCAAATGGTGTTCCTTTCTTGAGCAAGCGAAATATGGGTTCGCATGTTGAAGTCAGTTTTGCAATAAACCGGCTGATGAACTGTATTTTGCCAAGGAAACTCCTCACGTCTTTCTCCGTCCGTGGTGGTTCCATTTCCAGAATGGCCTTAAATCTTTGATGGATCGATTTCGATGTCGCGAGTGGTGATCATGAATCCGAGCATTTTCCCTGTAGTGACTCCGAATGTGCATTTAGCCGGGTTGAGGTGCATCCTGTACTTCCTTATCCTTTCGAAGAACTTCCTCAACGCGGGTAAGTGACCTTCTCGTTCTTTTGCCTTAACGATCATGTTGTCAACGTAAACCTCTACCTCTCTATGAATCATATCATGCAACAAGGTTATAGCAGCTCGCTGATAGGTGGAGCCAACGTTTTTCAGCCCGAAAGGCATGACCCGATAGCAATAAGTTCCCTATTCAGTAATGAACATGGTCTTCTCTCGGTCTTCCGGGGCCATGAGAATCTGGTTATATCCCGAGAAACCATCCATGAAGGAAAGTAAGGCATGTCCCGCGGTGTTATCAACTAGCACGTCAATGTGGGGCAGAGGGAAGTCATCCTTGGGGCTAGCTTTGTTTAAGTCCCTGAAGTCTACACAGACCCTGATTTTGCCATCCTTCTTCGGAACGGGAACGATGTTCGCGACCCACTGCGGGTATTTAGTTACCATTAAGAACCCAGCATTGATTTGTTTAGTTACCTCCTCTTTTATTTTAAGCACCCAGTCAGGCCTCATACGTCTCAGTTTCTGTTTTACTGGTTTCGCGTCAGGGTGAAGGGGTATCCGATGTTCCACAATTTCAGGATCAATTCCGGGCATATCAGCGTGTGACCATGCAAAAACATCTTCGAATTCTTTTAACAATTCTACGAGAGCCTGGCGCTCTTCTTCTGACAGCGCGGAACTGATCTGAACCATTCGGGGATTCCCTTCATCCCTTAAATTTATTGAAACAACTTCTTCTTTTACAGGCTGAGCATGCCTTTCGTCTTCCCTTTCGATTAGGGACCGAATTTCTTCAGGGATTTCCCCCTCGAAATCAATCCCTTCATCGTTGGGGTCGACACAATTTATTTCAAAATCAGGGAAGTAAGCGGAATCAGATTCATTTATTTCATCATTAGCAGAGGCCTCGAGGGCATCGTACACACGGGTAGACTCAAACTCAAAATACAAACTCTGAGGAGTTGGGCCAAAAGGCACCGACTCAGACTCAACAGACTCAGAAGACTCAGATGACTCAGAAGACTGAGAAGACTCGAAGGACTCAGAAGACTTAAAGGACTCAGCTTCAGATTCAGACTCATGACTGGTTGCACTTGGTATGAAAATCCAATTCTTATAATCTCCAGCGGCATCCATGATGAGTGAAGTTGGATCTTCCGGGGCCTCCTGCCCCAGCATCTGCACTTCTGCTTCCATGGCAATACCCAATGGTTCATCCTCCTCGAATAAGGTCGCTAGGCTACCCACGGCAAGAGTTTCAACACAATCTGTCGTCTTTGCTGGTTTGATCACCGCTTCTAGTTCTTCATCACTTTCAGGCCAGACATCATTAGCGAATATCTCAAACCCTGGTAGGAAGGTATTGGTTTCTTTGTCCCAGAATGGTTCCGGCTGTCCTTGATAAATCTGCTTTGCCTTTTCTTTGACAAAATAATCTTCCAATCTATCTCCCTTCTTTTCCTTCCTATCCTCGGAAGGGTGGTATCCCACACCTGTTACGCGGGTTAAAGTTCCTGGTTCTTCAAACTGTGCTGGCCCTTGAAGATTCTTTTCCAGCCCCAATCCTGGCATGTAGGACATTTTCTTCATTATTTTTATGGCAACATTACTAACGACGAAGTCGTCATCAATCTTGACAGTGAAAACAGAACGAGAGGTGTCAAGAGAGAAGCCACCCAGGGCAATGTCCTGTTCCCCATGTTGTATCTCCAAAAGTGGGGCATTGTGTTCCACAGGAGCACGAATCCCAGAGTCGCCATGAATGGTGAGCATCCCAGTTTCCAGTCCCAGTCTAATTTTCTGGTGGAGTGTTGAAGGAACTGCCATGATGTCAGGTCGATGCATCCAAGGTCTACCCAGCAGTAGGTTGAAGGATGCAGGGATGTTTACCACATGGAACTCCACATCCGTTTGGTAAGGCCCAAAAGTCATAGGAAGCATGAGGGTGCCAGTCACATCCCGACGGGTGTTGTCATATGCCCGAACTTTGACTTCTGATGGAGAGAAATCACTATTTTTGTATCCCAGGCAATAAGCAACACGGAGTGGACAGACATTGATTGCCGACCCATTGTCAATCAAAATTACCGGTACCCATTTTCCGTGGCATTTCAGAGTGATATGGAGTGGTCGATTGTGATCAGTTCCTTCAGCGGGCAAATCTCGATCAGTGAAGGTGATAGCATGTTTGACGGGTATGGTTTTGATGAGTGCCACAAGTTCGTCAGGGGTTATGGCGGAAAGAACTTTTAGGTGAGAGAGAGCTTGGATGAATCCTTCGCGATGGCGGGTGGAGTGAACAAGCACGTCCCAAACAGACATTTTGGCCGGAGTCTGTTCAAGCTGGCGCTTGATCATTCTTTCTGGGTCTTTCTCAGGGCGTGAAGGCTCTTTAACTGGTGGGGCAAAGGGTTGGAAAGTATCTTTGATTGGGGTAACGAACGGGTTAGAAGGTTCTTTGGTCAGTGGGGCTGAAGGGTTGGAAGATTCTCCGATTTGAAGATTAGGGGGTTGATATATTCGACCACTTCTGGTCAATTGACCAATCTGTTGGTACTTGGACTCTTCATTCCACAAATCAGCAAGGGCCTTGCGCTTGTTTCCAATGGTGGTGTCTTGGAGGTTGGCAGCCAAGTCAGCGACAACCAAGTCTTCCCACAGATCCTCGGGCTTCCATTTTTTAGCTTCTGCTACTGCCCTATTTACGGTCCACTCTTCATTTCCCACCTTTATGTTGATAATTTCCGTATTACCCCACAGGTTTGCCTTAGCACTCGGTTCATCTTCCCACAAATTCATCATGGCAACATCGGCATCTTTTGGGAAGATGACAGATGACTCCGACTTAACTTCATCGACCAGGTAGTCCATTGGGTTGAACTCATTACTAGCCACTTCTTCCGGCGGTTCTGGGTATGGAGCAAGACCCACGTTGTTGTATGGGTCGTTAGCTATGAGATCGTGGAGGTAGGAGGAGAGGTTTGGTCGAAACGGAACAGGTTCAGGCCAGTCGTAGATCACCGTCGGTGGTTGGTATTCTTCTGCAAATAGCATGGGTATAGAGAAGGTATCTAAAGGATCATTCCAGGCCAAGAGTTGGTATTCATCCGGAATTGGATTCCACTCCCATTCAGGCATTTCCGGCAAGTTCCCATTTTGACTTTCGAACATCATATTCAAAGAAAATCCATCAAGCGGGTCAGCATAAATGTTTTGCCAATCAACTTCCCATCCTGGCTCAAAGAACGGATTCACATCTTCTTGGAAATTAGCGACTTCAAACTCTTTCCAATCGGCAATCAAATCTCCCCAATCCCAAAGGTAACAGAAGGCAGTTTCTTCGGGAATTTCCACAACAGGCTTTGGTTCGGTACTAGGGATGATGAAAGAGGTAGGATCAAAGTCTTGGCTTTTGACTTGGGTGATTTGGTTGATATGGAATGGAGCATTATGCTGTGGCAAGGGATTTGTCATGGTGTTTGGTTTGTCAGAAGGAGGGGTATCGATGACTTTATTGTCGATGAGGTTTTGAATCTCATGACGGAGACGGATACAGTTGTCAGTGGTATGGCCATGCATTTGATAGAAATCGCAGTAGACGTTCTGGTTTAGGTTGGGTGGAATGTTCTGTGGTGGCTGAAGAGGATTCAGCACTCCTACTTCAGTAAGCTTTTTGAGCAAGGCGGATCTAGGAGTGCTAAATTGGGTAAAGACTCTTTGTTGGGACTTTGGTTTTTTCGAAATTTGGTTTACTTCTGCTAGTTTGGTGGATGAGGTTCCAACCTGGTTGGAATTCCCGAAGAGGACATTGCTGTTCCCTGAATACACCCTTTTGGGCTTTGCTCCTGATTCCTTCTTTTCCAATGTTCCGTCCCGCAGTGCTTCCTCTACAGCCATGCCCGAGTCGTAGAAAGTTTCGAAATTTGGGGCCGCCTGGGAGAGAACCATGTATGGGGCAAAAGAGTTTGGCAGATTCTTGGTGATGATCCTTATTTGTTCTTTTAAGTCTGGTTTGCTTTGCATCTGAGCGGCTTTAGCCCTCTAACGTTTCACAAAGTCAGCGAAGCCTTCTTTCTCACCCATCTTGGTGCTCTCTAATTCCCTCGTGGTCATCTTTAGATCAACATTGAAATCGTATTGAGCCACAAATGCCATCCCAATGTCTTCCCAAGTCCTTTTCTTAGAGGGTTCCAGGGTAAGAAACCATTGCAAGGCCGGCCCTGACAAGGATTCGTGAAATAGCTGGGCCATGGCTTCCTTTTCGATTCCCCTCATAGTGAGTGAACCCACATACCCTTGAAGGTGAGCTTTTGGATCTCCGGTACCGTCAAACTTTGCGAAATCCACGCCCTTAAACTTTTCTGGTAACTTAGCGTTAGGTAACAAGCACAATTTGTTCATGTCAATTTCTCATCTCCCTAATCGCTTATTTTCTTGCATAGATTCTTCCAACTTACCGATTTTGACCATAAGGGCGGCTAAATTGGGATCGATTGCTGGCGTGTCTTTGGCTGGCGTCTCCTCCTTGGGTATGTCAGTTTTAACCAAAAGCTTGTCACAAACCTCCTGCATAGACTCCATTATCATATTCATGTCGCCTTTCATGGATGCAACCGAGGCTTTGAGTTGCGTATCCATCCCAGCAAAGGATTGCCTAAACTGAGCGTCCATGGTGGCCATGTTCTGCCTAAGCTCTTCTACCCCGTTTCCTTGGTCAGCCATTGGTAAGGGATTTTCAAGTGACAGAGGCTCCTGTATTGCCGGGCTTGGCGAAATTGCAAATGACGACTGGCCTTCCTGTTCTATGTGGACCTCAACCAGTTGGGTTTCTTCCAGGGTATCTTTGTGAACCAATCTTCGAGACGGACGAAACCAATTGGGTAAAGCCTCTTCTTTTTGCAGGTGTCCAATGTTTCTGAACTTGTAACAAGGCAAAAGGGAACAACTCAAAATCCGTCCCGAGTGTCTGTCCTACCTTCTACGTACCTCCTAGGTCCTAAAACCTACCGTGACTCGAGTTTCACTTGGGGCATTTGTACAGAAGATTTCTGGCGGTTCGGGTAGGTACTGTCAGGCAGGTTAAATTCCGATCGTTTCGGAACCAGAGCCAATCTCCTTATCTTGACCATCCGAGACAGAGCAATGTGACCGTCAGAATCCAAATACGCACACCTCCAAGGTTAATCCCATGTCAAGGGAGCCGTTCGGGCACGACAAACTCCGGCGGTATCACAACCCCCATGGATTTATAGTCTCCTAGACTGACCGAAAAGTCCTAAAGAATTCTAAGGGAGCCCAATCCTCTAGCCTGCAGGATGCAATGATGCATGAATGATATGCATGTACATATGTAAGTGCAGAAAAACTAAGAGTAGTTTTAGCAGCACAAGAACGTAACGGCTACTTCGAGGTCCTCGCCGTAACCCTGATACGACGCCGGAATCCTTATCTGCAAAACAGACAAGGGGTGAGTGCACCTTTGCCTCTCGTGGCAAAGGCCCTCCGATGCCTAAGTTAGTATCACGTACTAAAGGAAAACCCTAATTAAGCATAAGAGAAGACGTATAATTGCTGTGTATTGTGTACCTTTTCCCTCTAGGTTTGCCTCGTACTTATAAGTTTACGGATGCTTGCTGCCCAAGTATCCATGTTGCCCTAGGTTTCCTACCTCGTATAGGAAACCCAGAGTATATCGGATTCTCGTTCCCTTATCAGTTCATTTCCTTAGTCCGTCTAGGACTTCTTTCCATAGCTGGCCGAACTTCCTATTCCGTTGGGTATCTCTCCAAGATCCTATATCATCGGGATCTCGTTCCTTCACAGAATATCCCTATTCTGGAACCTTCTGGAACGCCTCCTGCACTTGGGACTGTTATACGTACAAATCCCCTCCTGTTCGGCACTTACGTTACCGAACAAACTGATTGGTCCAATGACTTCACATGTCATTGCTCTTTTGTCATTCTCTTGGTCCAATACTCCTCTCGTGTTGTTGGACCAAGACTCAGCACAGGCTCCCCGGACCAATGACTTCTCATACCACTGATCCCTGTCGCCAATCACCGCCTTGTACGGCGACTGTCCCTATTGCATCTATACCATGGTCCCACGTACCACGTGTTCGGGCCCTTTTTGTGCCTGTTCGGGATTTACTCCCTACAATTTCTCCCCAGCTTTACTCGTTATTTACTCTTAATATGACGAGCAAAGCTTTTCAAGATCCGAGCAACATTTCTCTTGCTCCTGCACCCTTTATTTCTTAAAGTTAGTGCAGAGATCATCATTAGTTTGAGCAAAATGTCTAATCGTTTGGGCTCTCGAAGACGTTTCTTGCCCTCTACTTTACACATGGCGCTTAACGTACCGTTCGCATTAAATGCGGATGCACACCTCTTGGGGAGCGGAACGCCCAAACGGCGTCTGGGGCGACGTTTCGCATACGTCACCCTACTAATTGGGGTACATTTGGGTTTTCACCCTATTTCGAAACCCCCTTTCTCTGTCTCGATTCCCTCTGCAACCAGAGCTTTCAAGCACACCCGCCATTGGAGCCCTGTTCACCATCTCGAGGTCTCTCCCTTGTGCATCTAGGACTCTGATCACCATAATCGTAAGTCATCGTTCCTTCTTCCCCTATTTTTCGTCGATCTAGGGATTTTGTCAGGGTCTCTTCGTACCCATATTACTTGTTCATTTCACTCCTGTTCATAATGGGGAGGTTTAGGCGTCATTGCAACACACCTCAGACCATGGCCTCGTTTAGATCTCACTATGAGATCCCCGACGATGTGGCCATCAGTTTGGCCCCTGTAGATGCTATACGCCAGAGCCCCAACAATGACACTCTACACATTCCAGTGGTTGCCGTTGTAGAGGGCGGTGTTAGATTCCCCCTGGCGCCACTACTCCGCCAGGTTCTGGCTTACTACAGGCTATCCCCCATGCAAGTGTCTGCCAATTTTTTCCGAGTCATTATGGGTATCAATACCCTAAACCAGATGTTAGGCACATCTCTAGGCCTGCATGATATTCATCACCTGTACAGCATTTCTCGTACAAAAGACGCCCTCACCTACTACCTAAAGAGTAGAGATTCCAGAAGGCGACTGGTGCTTGAATTGCCCGACTCCGCTCGAGGAGACGATGACGATTTCCTCGTCGTTACTGGAAATTTCGAGCCCAGAAACGAGGACGGCCAAGTGATAGGCTTTCACGCCCCTCACAGATTTGGTCAACCACGTCAGTTCTTTCTTCTTCGTAAAATTCATTCACCGAGCAATTTATTCGTATTGCGTTCTCAATTTTATCCACCTGCTGACTGTCAACTTCTCGTGTTGCAGCTGAAAATATCAACCAGGGGTATGCTATCATTACCCCCCAAGTTCATGTAGCACATATCACTCAGGCCCTAAATTTCAACGGTGAGGGCACCTATCTGGCTGGCAGAGCAAGAGCAGCACAGGTACTCCTAAGTTACAGGGCTTCATACGGGGGCTTTATTGACCGGCGCATCCGCGCAGCCGACGACCCACCAGTTCCTGGTCCTGCTGCTGCACAGCCCGAGCAAATAGAGGAGGAAAGGAGTTCTCGGACTCCTCCGTTCCGTAGTGCATCTGTGGAAATTTGTGAGGAAGCATCCACCTCATCGGACGGTTATCCCCCACATTCTCAAGAGATGAACCAACCAATCAACCTCGAAAGCCTCCTCACAATCCCAGGAGCTGGCCGAGGAAGAGGCCGCGGCACTTCTCGGGGCCGAGGTCGCTCCCCTAGTCCGGCACCTTCGCATGGCCGCCGAGGAACAACACAACTTGACGCTCCCCCTGGATTTTCTCCCGAGGAGCTTGAGGCTAGCCACAGGGACAAACGCCCGCGCTTGGAAGCGCCTGGGGGGTCCTCGACTCAGACACCCATAACCTAAACTCCAATCTGGGCTCCCCAATTCACTCATGGCAACAAGACTGTCACTGTCCGGGATAGTGTGGAGTCTGAAGGGACTGCATTGGCCCTATCCCAGGCTCTCATGCTTCCGGGGGACATGCAGAAGGAGGTGGTCAATTCGCCGGACAACCTGCTCGGGTCTTTCATGGTGCACAGCTTTAAGGTAAAGTCGCTGTCTTTTATTCTTATAACTTGGCCCCTTCCCAACTGTGTTACTGAGTTAATGATATGTTTAGGCTGCGCAAAAGATGGTGGCCATGGCCCAAAAGCTGGGCCACTCAGAGCCCCAGCGTGCAAAATTGGCTAGTGAAAATGCCAAGCTGTTGACCACTGTTGCCCGGCTTGAGAGAGAGAGAGGAATCAAGCTCGAAGTGCAGCAAATGAGTTTAAGACCAAGCTGGATGGTGCTGAAGATAGTCTGAACCAGACCTTGATAGAGCTGGAAGCGAGCAAGGGCGAGGCCAAGGCGTCCTACCAGCAGGGCTACAATGAAGGAATCAATGTAGCTACTGAGAGCTACAAAGGTCAGATGCCTGGGATCCAGGATCAGATATTCGCTGCTGGGTGGACTGCTGGCCTCAAGAAGTCTGGTACAACTGAGTCCTCTCCCTTGTGGACGGAGATTGATCTCCCGAGCACCGTGGTGGCCCAAGATGAGGAGGAATACGTTGAGGAAGGAGATAATCTGGATGAAGGGCTCAACACTGACGCCTTCGAGCATCAAGATGTAGAAACCGTTATAAACGTGGAAGAGACCCACCCTGGCCAAAAGGAAGCCAGTGGAGGTCCAACTGACGTGGGCACAGACACTGAGGTTACTCCTGCACAGATTCCTTCTCCTACCGTCGAGAACCCTACTATCGAGAACCCTACCGTTTAACCAGCAGGTATGACTTCCCTTCTCTTGGAACATTTCCCTGATATTGGATACTTATGGTGGCCCTGCGTGGCCGTAAGTTTGCCCTGCGTGGCACATATACATTTCAATACTTTTTAACTTTAAGTATTTGGCCCTTTGTGGCTTTAACATCGCTAGTGGCCCTTTTCATGGCCAACCGTTTTAATTTCCATTGCCCAAGTATCTCGTACTTAGGTGTTTTGAGCGTTCCCGTTTATAAATCTTGTTGGGATGTATATGCTGCCCAAGTTTATTCATACTACTGAACAGCATGCTTTCCAAGTTATCCTCGTAACTGGAAATAGTCCTAAGTGTATTCGTACTACTGATCAGCATGTTTTCATATGCTGCCCAAGCCTTCTTCGTACTTGGAGACAATTCTAAGTGTGCTCGTACTTAGATAGGTTTGCATATATCCGTTTGCTCCCCATTCTTCATTATCTAAGTTTACTCGTGCTTAGGTTCCCAAACGTTTTCGTGTTTGGGGTAGCTGTGCATGTTTTTGTATGCACGCCGGACGTTCGTTTCTTAAGTCTAAGTGTATTCGTACTTAGTCA
The DNA here is from genome assembly GCA_020567845.1 of Rhododendron henanense subsp. lingbaoense. NCBI lineage: Eukaryota > Viridiplantae > Streptophyta > Magnoliopsida > Ericales > Ericaceae > Rhododendron > Rhododendron henanense. Next base: position 33,749,987 of record CM036315.1, on the reverse strand, counting down.
ATCCAAATGTTTTCATATTTGGCGAAAATGTGCATATTCACGTATGCACACCAGGTTTGTTCGTACCTGTATTCGTAACCGAGTATATTCGTACTTGCAAAGTTTTGAATCTGCTCAAATGTATTCGTATTTGGCATAAACATATCCCTTTGCTCCCCAATACGAAGTGAGGAGCAAGGACCAAGTCTTACTTCGTATTCTAATCATAACGAAGATAAAAAACAATGTCTTATATCAAAATCAGAATTTTATTCATAATTGAAAAAACTTGAGGGGGCGTTATGCATACCCCTTGCAACTAACGAAAATAAAAACAAATGAATTTTATTCGTAATCCCCACACAATCACGATGTGCATCCTAAAACAGAATAAAAAATAGACTAAAGTTTTTTCAAACAAAAAACTTCCTCAAGTTGTGAACATTCCATGGCCTTGGCACCGGGTTCCCGTCCAGGTCCGCCAAACGATAAGCCCCAATGCCCGCAATCTCTGTAACTCTATATGGGCCCTCCCAGTTTGCTCCCAACTTGCCCTCATTGGCCACCTTGGTATTACCGAGCACCTTACGAAGCACAAGGTCTCCAATACCAAATTCTCGGGGGTGGACATTTTTGTTGTAGCTTTTCATCAGCTGCTCCTGATATGAGGCCAAATGCACCAGGGCCCTTTCTCTATGTTCCTCGGCAAGATCCAGTTCTATTTCCAGGGCTCTGTCATTGCCTCCACTTTCAACCAAAGCGGTCCTGTTGGTCGGCAGACCAACCTCCAATGGAATTACAGCCTCTGTTCCATATGCTAATGAGTAGGGGATCTCTCCCGTAGACCTCCTAGGCGTTGTTCGGTGCGCCCATAAAACCAGAGGCAATTCATCGGGCCACTTGCCCTTTGCTTTGTCCAACCTCTTCTTGATCCCATCGAGTATAGTTTTGTTGGATGCTTCCGCCTGCCCATTACTCTGTGGGTAGGCTGGGGTAGAGTAATAATTCCTTATCCCATACTGGGCACAAAAAGCCTTAAACTTTTTCTGAAATTGGGACCCATTATCCGTAATCAGGGAATAAGGGACCCCAAACCGGGTGATTATGCTTTTCCACACGAACCTTTCTATCATAGGCTCAGTGATCTTAGCCAGTGGTTCAGCTTCAATCCATTTGGTGAAGTAGTCTGTTGCTACCAACAGGAATTTCCTATTTCCAGTTGCCTTGTGAAGTGGACCCACGATGTCCATCCCCCATTGTGCGAAGGGCCAAGGACTTGTCAAGGGCACCAGATCTTCGGCTGGTGTCCGGATCATTGGTGAGAATTTTTGGCACTTCTCACAAATCTTTACATACACCTTTGCATCTTCCTGCATGTGAGGCCACCAGTACCCTTGGGTTATTGCTCGGTGAGCAATGGACCTTCCCCCAGCATGACTTCCACACGTTCCCTCGTGGATCTCGTGGAGAAATTTCTGCACCATCTCGGGGTGCACACAAAGTAAGTAGGGACCAGTGAAGGATTTTCTGTACAACTTCCCTTCTGGTGACAGCCAAAACCGTGCAGATTTCGTCTTTATTTTGTGAGCCTCCTTTTTATCTGTGGGGAGTACCCCATCTCGTAGGAACTCCACTATTGGATCCATCCAACTCGGTCCTTGGTTCACATCCAAGACCAATTCCACACTTCTTCCAATGCTCGGCTCAACAAGATAATCTACTGCCACCCGTCTTTTGAATTCCGTTGGTACAGCTGCAGCCAGCCAGGCAAGTGAATCAGCATGGGCATTCTGCCCAGAATTTATTTGCTCGATATACACCTTTTCGAAAGTGTCAAGCAGATCTCTGGCGGCCATCACATAGGCAGCCATCTTCTCGTTCCGGGCCTCATATTCCCCAGACAACTGGTTCACCACGAGCTGTGAATCACAATGCACTCGTATCTTTCTCACCTTCAGGGTCCTTGCACTTCTTAACCCTGCCAAGAGTGCCTCATACTCTGCCACGTTATTCGAAGCACTGAACCCCAATCGAAGGGACAGTTCCAGCATTGCTCCTTCAGGAGGAAAAAGTATCACACAAATTCCTGAACCCGTGTTACATGCAGAGCCATCAACAAATAATTTCCACTCCGTGGGATCCTGTTCGGCCGGAGCTTTCTTTGTTCTCGTTGACTGCTCCCTCCCCTGCTCCTTTCTCGGCTCCTGTCTCATAGGAGGTTGGGGAGCCACCGTAGGTGAAAACTCAGCTACGAAGTCTGCCAGCACCTGCCCCTTTATTGCAGTGCGCGGCTGGTAGTCTATGTCGTACTGACTTAATTCGACCGACCAAGTCGAGATACGCCCCGAGAAGTCCGCCTTTCGTAACAAAGACTTCAATGGGAATTCAGTGTATACCATAATCCTGTGACTCTGGAAATAATGGGGCAACTTTCTTGCCGCCGTCCTCAACTCCAAGACTAACTTTTCGAGGGGCAGATATCTCGTTTCTGCATCCAGTAATGTCTTGCTCACGTAATAGACAGGGACTTGTTCGGATCCCTTATCCCTCAATAATACTGCACTGACAGCGTGTTCGGATACTGCCAGGTATAAAGTTAAGGATTCACCTTGTTCGGGCGTAGACAATAGGGGGGCCGCCGCCAAGTACTTCTTCAGGTCTTGGAACGCCTGCTCACATTCTGCTCCCCACTCGTATCCTTCTCTCTTTTTCAGCAATTGAAAGAAAGGTCTACACTTGTCACTGGACTTGCTGATAAATCTGTTTAGAGCTGCTGCCATTCCCGTCAATCTCTGGACCTCCTTTGTGGTCCTAGGACTCTGGAGCTTTTGCAACGCAGTAATTTGATCGGGATTTGCCTCTATCCCTCTTATGGTCACCAAATGCCCTAGGAATTTTCCTGAGTTTACCCCAAACGCACACTTCGAGGCGTTGAGTTTCAGCCTATATTCCCTCAGTATCTTAAAGGCTTCCTTCAAATAAAAAATGTGATTCTCCTTTTTCTTGCTTTTGACTACCATGTCGTCTATGTAAACCTCCATGGTCTTGCCGAGCAATTTCTTTAGCATAATCGTTGCTAACCTCTGGTATGTTGCACCTGCATTCCTCAAACCAAAGGGCATGACGCTATAATAGTACAGCCCCCTTGGTGTGATAAAGGAAGTCTTTTCTTGATCGGGACCATACATGGCTATCTGGTGATAAAGGAAACTCATCCACCCATATCCAGCTGTTGCATCAACAAGTTGGTCAATCCTGGGAAGGGGGAAGCTATCCTTGCGACATGCTTTGTTCAAGTCGGTGAAATCGACACAGACTCGCCACTTCCCATTCTTTTTCTTTACCACCACAGTATTTGACAGCCATTCCGGGTAGTACACTTCTCGTATAGCCTTTGCCTCGAGTAACCGGTCCACCTCCTCGATAACAGCGTCCACGTGCTGTACGGCGGATCGTCTTTTCTTTTACATCACAGGCTTGTGTTGTGGATCCACATTCAAGTGGTGACAAATCACGTTTGCATCTACTCCAGGCATCTCTTCGGGCACCCAAGCAAACACATCAACGTGCTCTTTGAGGAACCCCACCAGTTCTTTCTCCTCAATCTCATCTAGGTTCTCCCCAATCAGGAAATACCTTTCTGGATCATTCTCATTGATCTGGATCTTCTTCAAGCCTTCCACCACTTTCTCGGCGGGATTCCCTCCGACATCCTCAATAGTCGGCTGGTCCGGGACCTCAATCGCTTGGACTAACTTGGCCTTGGGAGCACTCTTGATTATTGAGACCAAACACTGCTGGGCCACTTTCTGATTTCCTCTAATCTTCTCAACACCATTCGACCCTGGGAATTTTACCATCTGGTGGTAAGTGGAGGAAACCGCCCTCATCTTGTGCAGCCATGTTCTTCCAATAATCGCGTTATAAGAGGATGTCACATCCACCACTAGGAAATCGGTTCTTAGCACAATCGTTCCTGTCCGAACAGGAAGAGTTACTTTGCCCAAGGGCCAGACTGCTCCTGCACTAAATCCGACCAAAGGGGTTATTGACTGCACTAAGTCTGCTTGTGTCAGCTCTAACTTCTTGAACGCGTCATAGTACAGTATCTCCGTGCAGCTTCCTGAGTCGACCAGGATTCTTTCCATGTCATACTCCCCAATTCGTAGGGTTATGACTAAGGCATCATTATGTGGCACCTGGATTCCCCCCAGGTCCTCATCCGTGAAGACTATGCCTCCATTGCTGTCTTCTGCTTCACGTCCTCGCTTCTTTCCCAACTGCATCACATGCTGGTCGTGTTTTACTTGTCTCTGGAGCAACCTCACCTCACTTCTCGTGTAAGGCGCGGCCAATCCATGTATCATATGGATTACCCCCCTTGGATTTTGCTCATAATCCAATTCCAACGCTTTCTCTGCACCCTTGTGCTCCTCCTGAATAAATTCTTTCAGGTAACCCCGTGAGACCAGGTCATCGAGGTGTTGTTTGAACATCTCGCAATCCTCCGTCATGTGTCCCCAATCTTTATGATAACTGCAATGCTGACTCGTAGCCCTCTTTGCATTTTTGTCCCCCTCGAGCCTTGGGGGCCACTTGAAATATGGGCGATTCTTTATTTTGTAAAGAATCCGATAGATTGGTTCCTTCCAAACCGTTGTTACCAAAAAGAAAGACTTGGGGTCTGGGGCGTGCTTCTCTTTATACGGCTCTTTCTTGATTTGCCCGTATTCCTTCCTTCCTTTGTAGGTTTTGGGCTCGGGCTTATTCGCCTTCCTCGGTAGACCCTTCGCCAAAGTCCTAGCCACGGGTTCCTGTCCTAGTTGGGAAGGTTCTATGGTTATGTACAGGTGCAAAGGCCGGTTTTGGTTTGAGAGGGGTTCCCCGGACTAGAGCCAAGATGTACTACCCCATGTCAAGTGTATTGCAAGACAATGGTCGAACAGCACGATGGCCCATCATAGTCGAGGGTTGCTAGGCATTCCGGGAGAGCTTGTCACCGGTAAACCGGGCAAGATAGCCAAAACACGCTAACGCGGCTTGTGCGGTGCATAGTGTAAAAGAAAGTTGAGTTCTCCAAATTGCATTAAGTCCCCCAAGTAAAATGCCTTTCAAATTTGGCCCTCTTGATTATTCAACACTTCTTTATATATATATATATATATATATATATTTTTTTAAAAAAAAAAAAAAAAAAGAAGCTTTGAACAAATCGTCCCCAACAGAGTCGCCACTGTGGGCTCCCGCGCCCGGAGCGCGATTTAGACAGAGTCGCCACCCGGATTTTTTGAGATGGATGATCCGAGGAACCAATGGGTTTTGTTTTGAAAAGAAAGGCCTTTTGATCTAGCGAAACTGTTGAGATTTTGGATCCGGGAGCCAGGTTACGAGCGGGGAAGATTTTGTTGAAAAGCACGTCGCTCGTCCGGTGAAAACCGGTCTCTACTAAGCATTTTAAATGGGGGGATTAATACCGTCCGGAAAACCTTAAAAACACATAAGGGGAAAGGGGAACAAGATAAATCATAACACGTTGCCGTGCTAGTGGTGCTTGCTGTACAGAGATGATAAAGATGGCATGGCGATAATATGAACAAAGAAAGATATACAAACGGGCTGTCTGAATCACCATCCTCCGTCAGACGGCATATCACTTTATGACGCGCGGCTTTGTGATACGCCGTGCGTGGTTCTGATCTTGATACCAAACTTTTATTGTTTTGTAAAGCTTCGCACGGTGTACTCATTACATCGCACGGTGTTATTTTAAAACTCCAGGCAGCTCACAGTCGTCAGATCATCTCGGATCTGCACCATTCCTTCAAGCCATGAAAAGAAAACCATTTTTGATACATTTGCTTGTTTTGAAAAGATCTATGGGGTTGAAGACATGGCTTGTAGATATGGTCTCATTTTGGGACTGCTTTTTGGTATACAGAAAAGATCCAACAACAGACGATCGTGATCCAGACAGCTTGAACAAGAAAACAATATTGTTTTGAAATGCCGTGCGAGTGAGTCTACTACGCCGTGCGATGCTTCAAAGCGCCGCGCGGCGTAGCACACTTCTGCACAGAACACTGGTTTTGTTTTTGTAGACACCCCAATCTGGATCTCCCAATCGTGTTACTTCGTTTTACGATTTTCTTGTTTCCCCGATGATGAAATCGGATCAAACAGATCTTGGATTGGGAATGGATTAGGCTTGGAACGCTTAGAACCCTGCTCGAAACCTTTTGAACCTTTCTGAATCTTCAGTCAAACCCTAGAGCCAGAGTTTGACCCTCGCGCGAGCCTTTGTGTCCCTCGTGCGACACTTAGCTTGCCACGTGTAGTCAAAGTCAAACTGTTGACTGTTTGACCCTCGCGCGACACTTCCGAACCCTCGCGCGATGGTTCCCTCCTGTCCCTATCACAGAATCCAGCTGGACTTGTGATGATTGCTTGGCACATGGGTTCCCATGGGCTGGAACCCCGTTCTCCTCAGCTGAACGGCGTGCTGGCAGGTTCTAACCCCATGCAATCTCCCAACCACTCTCTCACCTTGTTGGCTAGCCTCACAACCAAGTTGTGACCAGCCTTGGTGGCTGGTCCCAAGGCCTTGTTTGGCCCCTAACTAGCCCTTACATTCCCCCTATAAATACCCCCCTTCATCTTCCATATTAAGGGTTCCAAAAATTGATTAAGAAATTCATTAGTCATTTCACAAGTCCTACACTAGCTAGCACAAAGTTACTAACCCCCAAACCACTTCCTAATCTTCTGAACTTAGTGTGTTCATACACTCTTGGTAGCAAGGCCACACCAACCAATCCAATCTATTCCCAAACCCTTTCCAAGCAAATGTATAATGTTTAACCTGTTTCTGTTTTGATCCCTGAGGGGGGCTGACAGGACCAAGGCTGGTAATCAATACCATGCCCTGGTCCTAAAGCCAGCAAAGTTACAAGAATTCGTGGCAGCTACACCCTCGCGCGATGGTCCCCTATACTCGCGCGACACTTGTGTCAGCAAGAGAATGGACCTCGTGGGGAAGGGAGGCTAGCCCTTTTCTGTTTTGCAATGTTTTCATGCCTGTTGTACTTCACCTTGATTTTTTAGATCACTGTTATGCATGCAAAAATAAAATACAGTAGCTAGTTTATTTGTTTCAAACAGTTTGGAATGCCCTTGGGATCCCCTGAATCTGTCTCAGGACCCTAAGCATGCAAAGCAATTCCTGGAAGTCCAGTCAGGAATGTCGCGCGAGACTCAGTCTCTGTCGCGCGCCAGTCCTGTGATTTCCATGAATAGCCCTTGCATGGGCAACTAGGCATTTGGTCTCTGTTTTGATACCCCCACTGTTTAGGGGTTGTGTTTCATTTCATTTGGCTCCTGCTTGGAGCATTGTGTAATAATTAGTATTTTACAGTCTTCCAATAAACTGCTTGGTTTGCTTCCTGGGTGTGCGCTGGTCCTTCCAGAGCCCAGAAGGGGATGATTTTGGGACTGTGGTGAGATGACAATGCTCGCACGAGAGTCAGTGTGTCTCGCGCGATGGTTGACTTGCATACAGATCTGTTCAGGCATGCAAGTTGGTCATCGTGCAGGGCAAATCTGCCCCGAGTCTGGTTTTGGCATCTGATCGCTGTTTCAAGTCCATTCCATTTATTGTTCATCATGCTATCCATCCATGCCATTATTTGATCACATCCTGCAAATTGTTACAGTTTTAATCCCCGATTAACTGTTCCCCCGCCCTAATTGGCTAAAATTAATTAAAAGAAGAAGAATCACAAAGGTTTTCATAAAAATGCCTAAGTAGAGACCGATCTCCGGATTGGGCGAGAGGGGTGCCATAAAATCCTTCCCTTCTCGTAACCTGGCTCCCGAACCCAGATATGGTTATGACGGACTGGTTTCCTTCACCTTTTCAAATAGCGCGGCAGGTGCTTCGAAATACGGTTCCTTGAGTGTCGGACCTTCAAAACTCAAGTGGCGACTCTGTATTTTCGAGCGCTTGCCACATACGCTCGCGCTCCCTCGATTTTCAAAAAGGGCCGCAAACGGCAGGGGGAGGAACAAAATCCTTTTTCCCCTCCGAAGGGCATGCTGCCCACAGTGGCGACTCTGCTGGGGATAAATCGAACCAATATTAATTCACACTTAGGATTTAATACGCTTGGGAACAATCCCTTAAAAGCCTGTCAAAACGGTGAGCTTCGCGCTGCCGAAGGTTGGAACGGTGATTTAACAGGACCTCGTGTCCGGCCATTCTAATCTGGGGCTTTTTCGATTGTTCGCTTACGTAGTTTCTTCTAAAGATGGACTAAATAAAGTGAGCCAAATTTGAAAAGGGGTTTTTACGACTTTGTGATTCTTCTTCTTTTGACCAAATTTCAGTATCTCATTTGCATCGATGTGGGATAAGCCTCGTTAGATCGTTTTGGCAATCCGGCACGGTTTACCGGAGCCCGGGGACCCCGAATGACCGACAACCTTCGACGATGATGGGTCATGCTACCGTTCGACTGTTATTCTGCGAAAAACGCGGGTAACGGGAGGTATATCTGTGGCCCTAGTCCGAGGAACCTGTTACGAACCAAAACCGGCCTTTTGCATAAACAAAGCATTAGAACTCTCCAAATTAGGACAGGTACCCACAGGTTAAGATCTACTTGCATCTAACCCCGTAATTGCCTATGTGTTACTGCTTTCCTTATCGCATGAACTGTACATACATTCTCATTCAGCGTAGAAGCATGTCTAGGATGGCTCCTAGGTTCTCAATCTGTTCCAAGTCTGTCTTTTGGGCTTAGTAGGACATTCTTATGGCCCGATGAGGAGTCGTGCATTTCAGTGATGCGCGTTATCATCTTTTAAGTCCTTTTACGGTGGGACTTTAGGAAATCAGAAGCTTTTCTGCACCTTTGCCCATGTACCTGTTTAGGGTTTCAAACAGAAAACGAAGAACCACGGAGTAAAAATACCGTGATGCTTACACCAAAAGGTAACAAGTGCCTCGTCACTTACACCGCCCGGCTAATAGCACAGTGCTGCTCACGCCAATCTGGTTATGGCATCATGATATTCATACCAAGTTGTTCTGGCTTCAAAAACTTGAAACCTCGAACATCGAAATGGGCGAAGGTTTAGACTCCTTTTGACATCCTTTAGGACCGCTCGTTCCAAACAAGGATACATCTTCGAAAAGAATTCTGAGGGCCTGAAGCAGTGTCCGAAGCGTCGTGAGACAGCCTTGTCTTCTGGTTCTAGAGTCTAGGGTGACACTCTCGACGTTGGCTGCATCCGCTTTAGTCTTTTATTTAGATTAAAGTTACTGCAGGACCCTTATTAAACCTCCTTTTCCCTTGCAAGCAAAGATCTGAATCATTGCACCGCCAAGGAAAGTATCGAGGCCAGTTGCCAAACCCGCTTGGGAACGTCTACGTCTGAGTCCGGTTCAAAGGCTTGTCAGGTTACGGTCCCAGTCAGTCATCACGGAAGACTCTCTGCGCTCACCTCCGGCAGCACAGTACTCAGAATCTCAGTCAGGTTCTCAGTCAGCTTCACCACCGATTTTACAGGAAGGGCGTCCGACCACCCCGGTATCCGTATCAAATAGCTCTGAACCACCTATCACGATGGAACGGCCACAACCAGAACCTCTTACCTTGGAAACCATGCTCATGAACCTTCAGGACAGCATCACCGCTATGCAACAAAGGGCAGCTCAGACCGACACTAACATTGCTCGCCTGAACGACCTCATCCACACTCGCCTTCCACCCCCTCTTGAGGAAGAAGGTGAGGACGATGAGTCTGACCAGGAGCAGCCCGTCTTGGTTCCAGATCCGCTTCACGCAGGACGTCTCATGGTCCTAAATCCGAGAGAAGCTCGCAGGCCCGCTGCAAACCTTGCCGGCGGCAGACCGCCTCCAAACCCAGAGGAACCAGCTCCGAATCCGGAAATGGTCGCACTCAAGGCCAAGATGGCCAAACTGGAGGAATCTATTGCCAAGACAGAAAAGATCAGTGCCGGAGGGATCGATCTGGATCGCCTTTGCCTGTACCCCAACGCCAAGCTTCCTGAAAAGTTCAAAATGCCGGACTTGGCTAAGTTCGACGGGAGCGGCGACCCCAGGACTCATCTCTACAGCTATCACGCCGCCATGAAACTTCTTTCTGTTGAGCCAGAGGCCATGTCACAGCTCTTTCCTCAGACCCTTTCGGGCCCTGCTTTCCATTGGTTTTTGTCACTCGACATTGCCAAAAGGAGGACTTGGGAAGACATTGGGACTGCGTTTATTTCGCAGTACAATTACAACTCCCAGCTGAAAATGACTACCCGGGAACTTGAATCTACCAAAATGGAGGCTAAGGAGACCTTTGCAGACTTTGTCAAAAGGTGGAGAGCTAAAGCCGCGCAGATGACTGATCGCCCGAGCGAGAAGGATCAGCTCCGTATCATTTCCCGCAATCTTCAACCAGATTATGCTAGGCACCTAGTCCTAGCTCAGGCCTCCGCTAACTTTGAAACCTTCTTCGACTCTGGCCTGGCCATCGAAGACGCTCTACAGAGCGGAATTCTATCAAAGGGTGAATCCTCGCATGCCCCAAAGTCAAAACCTCGGGCTTATTCTGGAAACGCCAATGCATTGTTCGGGACGGGGACTTACTCCAACACGGCAACCGCCGGCACTAATGCCGCTTCCTCCAGTGCTGCTAATCACATCGTGGACGTCAACCAAGTTCAAAATCCGCAGAACAACCGACCTCGGAACCAACCCCGCAGCTTTTCCGCCATCGAGGCACCTCTATCCTCGGTCTTGGAAAAGTTGGTCAAATCAGGGCATCTGAAACCCCTGGATCCAACTCCTCTACCCAAGAACCCTTCACCCGGCTTCAAAGCCAACCTTTACTGTGCTTACCATTAAGGAGCGGGTCATCTCACTGACTCCTGCTTTCGCCTCCGTCATGCGATCCAGGATCTCATCGACGATGGCACGCTGGAGACTCCTCCGCCACCTCAGAAACCCAACGTCATTGCCAACTCTCTCCCTAAGCATAACGCTGTACCCCACATCAGCCAAATATCTCTCAGCTCCACTTATATCAACCCTAGCTCCACCATATTTAACCCTACTGACTATATAGCCTCAACCGATCAACCCAGGCCCGTCGTGCCTTTCCCGATCGAATCATACACCGAGGTTTCTTATATACAATTGGTTGAAGGCCAAGTTGTTGATGCAGATGCACCTTCAGAACTTTCACAAGCTGCTTCACCTGTCTCCAAAGAATCTGTCAGCTCCCTCTTCCATCAGTCAATCCCATCTGTGCAAATCAACTCTGCCTCGTCACTTGACAGCCCGTACGCGACCGTCGCTGGCCCATTTCCTGATCCCTATCAGCCTTGGGTGCCTCCCTCAGATAATAACATGCAAGCCACCGGCTGGGCCATAGCAGACCATTGGGACTATGCCACTCCTCTCTTCAACGAGTGGTCAAGCCTTGAAATGGACGGGATGCCTCCACAGCCCGGAAATCTCCCATTTGATCAAGCCTGGTATGATGGCTGGTTGGTTGGTTATGAAGCAGCCCTGCTCGATCCTCTGGATGGTTTCTCCTTGTACAAACTGTTCAACCCAATCGAGCCTCCAGTTCCCGAAGCGGAGTATTACTGGGATCCTGAGCCAACCTGGTTCGCTCCCATGGACGTTGACCCTAACCCTCTGCAAGGCTATGCCACGCCGGACTACATGCTTCACTACGCGGAGGATGAGCTTGTCCAGGATGATCCACGGGCTATGGGAGACCACATTTCCCTCTTTGGTTCGGTCTTTAATTCGGTTTGTGATACTAACCCCGACACTGACCATGACCCCTGTTCCTACATTGTCGACGAGGAAAATCCGCGCCCTCAGGTGCCTTACCCCAACAACAGGGACTGCAGTATCATGGTTACGGACCGCGCTCCGCCCGCTAATCTGTGGGAAGTTAACGACATAGTGGACGTCCAAGTTGGGAATGAAGTCTGGGCTGTCAATCGTACCCTGGCTGACACTGGTCTCTGGGATGTCCCTTTCATTGCAAATCCAGAGCCTGTTGCTGAAGTGGCTGCCGTGAAAGACTTAAGCTTCTGGGACTCCTTATTGATGAAGGATCTGGCTGAGGATCTGGGCTTAGACATGGAAGTGCCCGTCTCTGCGCCAACTACTGACAAGGGAAAGCGCAAACTGGGAGATGTCCCCGCTGATCTCTGGGATGTGAAGGGAAGCCCTCAACTCGTGCCCTCTTTGGGAAACGTTCACAATGTTACAAGGAGTGGACGGATTTTTCAGCCTGCTAATCTGCAGGCCGGGAATTCCTCCAACCCTGCTAATCAAAGGAACGAGCCTGTTTCTTTCCCAAGGCCTGCACCTTTTGAAGTGTCAGTCGGCAATCCAGTTCCTGATCTAGTTCAGCGGCAACTTGAGCGGATTCCTGCCGCTATTTCTATCTGGGGACTGATCTGTTCATCCAAGGAGCATCGTCAGAGGCTGTGTCACGCCCTATCCCGCCTTGAAGTCCAGGCCGACGTCACACCAGAGGCGATGATATCTCTCATCCTCCCTCCAACCTCCAAGCATACGGTAATCTTCACGGACAAGGATCAGCCAGTCGAAGGAGTCGACCACAATCGCCCCTTGCACATCACCGTCAAGTGTCGAGGACTCTGGGTCCCGACCGTTCTTATTGACAACGGCTCCGCCATCAATGTCTGCCCTCTGAGGGTCGCTTATCGTTTGGGACTTACCAAGAAGGATCTCGCACCTTCCAATCTGGCTGTCAAGGCATACGACGGCACCCGTCGCGTAGTCGAAGGTGTTTTGAAGCTCAAACTCGATGCTGAGGGTTTTGAGATGGATTTGGAGTTCCACGTCGTGGATATTCCTGCGACTTTCAATCTTCTGTTGGGAAGACCATGGCTTCATCGGTCTGACATCATGGCTGTGCCATCTACCCTTCACCAAAAGGTTATTCTGGGGCTACCCACTGGTACTCTAACCATCTGCGGGGATTCAGGCATCTGCCCGCTCAAGGAGGACGGGACTCCTGTTTTGGGGATTCAACACGGTGAAGAAGACGTCGATCTCGGGGGTTTCTCTTTCGATACTTCAGGCATAGTAATGGCCATCAACGTGGACGGGAATTTCCTCATAAGCTCTGTCGCGCTGGACATTATGAGAAGGATGTCTCATTTTCCAGGCATTGGTTTAGGGTCTCGCCGTCAAGGGGTCCCGGAGTTCCCTACTTTTCCTTTCAACGAGGGCCGCTTTGGTTTGGGGTATATCGCCTCTGCCAAAGACGCCAAACGAAGGAAATATATGGGAAAACCTCGGACCCTCTGCAGCGGTCCCAAATTTGTGCGCGAAGTGGGAAATGCCGCTTACACTGGGCAGGCTGAACCTTTCATTCATTCCGAAACCGGGAAGCTGCTGCATGGGTTTGAGATTTTCACTGATGACACCTGGGCAAGCAATGATGATGAACCAGCAAAGGAAGAATTCAAGAGGAAGCTTAATCAGGTGAAGACCAAGACTGACTGGCTGGGATCCATCAATCAGGGAAATCTGGAGCTGCTATTCCAGGAATTCTCCCAAGTGGGTTTGGCTGGGGAAGCTGAAGAGGCCGAAGTGCTCATGCTCGGGCCCGACGCCCTCGAGGATCCCACCTCTCTCATTGTGAAAGCCAAGGGCTCTTTGAATAATTGCATTTTTAGGCCACGCCTGACTTGTATTGACAACACGTCTGAGTCCGAGTCGGAGTCTGAGTCAGAGTCAGAGTCAGAGTCTGTCCCGTCCTCTAAGTCTAGCTCTGAGTCGGAGTTTGTGCCTCTAGGCCCTCCACGTCATAGCTTTTATTTCGAGTTTGACTCTCTTGTACTTGGTGACCCTTCAGGGGCTTGTGAAATGAACGAAGCATCTTCTGACTATTTCAATGATCTTTATATAAACTGTGTCGACCCTGACGATGAGGGGATAGATTTCGATGGGGACATTCCCAAGGAAATCCGTGCCTTCATCGAAAGGGAAGACGAAAGGCATGCTCAGCCGTTAAAAGAAGAAATAGTTTCTATAAATTTGAAAGATGAAAATGATCCCCGAATGGTTCAAGTGGGCTCCACACTTTCGCCGGAGGAACATCGTGACTTCAAAGAGCTGCTCACCGAGTTCAGCGACGTTTTTGCATGGTCCCATCGAGATATGCCCGGAATTGATCCCGAGATCGTAGAGCATCACATTCCTTTATTCCCGGATGCCAAGCCTGTGAAGCAGAAACTTCGACGGATGAGGCCAGATTGGGTTCAGAAGATTAAGGAGGAGGTTACTAAGCAGATTGACGCTGGCTTTCTCATGGTCTCTCAGTATCCCACGTGGGTTGCCAACATTGTCCCTGTTCCTAAGAAAAATGGCCAAATTCGAGTTTGCGTTGACTTTCGGGACTTGAACAAAGCGAGCCCCAAAGACGATTTTCCCTTGCCACACATCGATGTGCTTGTGGACAACACTACGGGGCACGCTTTGCTCTCGTTCATGGATGGCTTCTCTGGCTACAACCAAATTCTCATGGCGCCCGAGGACCGCGAGAAAACCACGTTCATCACTGAATGGGGGACTTATTGCTATCTGGTCATGCCTTTTGGATTGAAGAATGCTGGGCCCACTTATCAGCGAGCTGCTACCACTATCCTACACGATATGATGCACAAAGAAGTCGAGGTCTACGTCGATGACATGATCACCAAATCCAAAACTCGAGAAGGTCATATTCCTGTACTTAGGAAGTTCTTCGGGAGATTACGGAAGTTCCGTATGCGTCTAAATCCTTAGAAATGCACCTTTGGGGTTATAGCTGGTAAGATGCTCGGTTTCATGATCACTTCTCGTGGAATTGAGGTCGACCCGTCCAAAATCAAAGCAGTCCTCGAGATGAAGCCACCAGATTCTGAAAAGGGAGTGCGAAGCTTTTTGGGAAAAGTACAGTTCATCAGCAGATTCATCGCCAAGTTGACACTAACTTGCGAGCCGATGTTTCGTCTATTGAAGAAGAATACTCCATTCGTTTGGACAGACAAGTGCCAGGCGGCTTTCACCTCCATTCAAACCTATCTGCAGAACCCTCCGATTTTAATGCCACCGATGCCAGGGAAACCCTTGATACTTTACTTGTCCGTGAATCCTTCGTCTATGGGGTGTTTGCTGGCTCAAGAGGGAGAAAAGGGAGTCGAAAAGGCCATTTACTACCTGAGTAAGAAGATGGTTGGCGCCGAAGAACGCTACACCGCCCTCGAAAAGACGTGTTGGGCATCCAAGAAATTAAGACACTACATGCTGGCTTACCCAGTGAAGTTGATTTCTCGAATGGATCCTCTCAAGTATCTGTTTGAGAAACCTGCGCTTACTGGTAAGCTAGCACGTTGGTTGCTGTTGCTCGCAGAGTTCGACCTCGAATATGTCGCTAGAAAATCTGTCAAAGGGCGAGCGGTCGCCGAATTTCTAGCTGATCATCCCGTCGATGGGCCAGAGGACTCAGATTTTGCATTTCCGGATGAAGGAGTGATGGCAGTTGTCGAAGACACCTGGACTCTTTACTTTGATGGGGCAACCAATCAGAAGGGATACGGGATTGGGGTTTTGCTTATAACCCCCGATGGTGCTCATATTCCGCTTGCATTCAAACTCAATTTCGATGTCACGAACAACCAAGCTGAATATGAGGCCTGCATTGTTGGCATGGAAGCTGCTCTTACACTCGGTGTTGAAAAGCTTGAGGTTATTGGTGACTCCAACCTTGTTGTTTCTCAGGCTAACGGGGACTGGAAAGTTCGCGAGGACAGATTAAAGCCTTATCACCAAGACCTGGAGGACCTCATTCCTCGTTTCAACAAGGTCACGTTCACGCACATCCCTCGGATGAAGAACCAGTTCGCTGATGCTCTAGCAACTCTGGCTTCCATGATCGAGCTTCCGGTTGGTATCAAGCTTCGTCCTATTCTAATTGAACAACGGGACTTGCCTGCTTATCAATATGTCAATGCCGTCGATGATGTCGATGACGGCCTTCCCTGGTATCACGATATCTGGAACTTCGTCGAAAGTGGTCAATTTCTGGATTGGGCCACCAAAAAGGATCAAGCGGCGCTCCGAAGAATGGCCGCTCAATACATTATCTGTGGCGGGAGACTGTATCGGAGATCTCACTGCGGAATGCATAAGCTCTGCGTCAACAGCGCTGAGGCCATCAAAATCATGGAGGAAATTCACGAGGGAATTTGTGGCCCTCACATGAGCGGGGTCATGCTTGCCAGGAAAATCTTACGACAAGGATACTTTTGGTCTACCATGGAATCTCAGTGTGTGGATTATGTGCGCCGCTGCCATAGGTGTCAAATCCATGCCAATCTCATGCACGTCCCTCCTTCTAAACTGTTTGGCATGACATCGCCTTGGCCCTTCTCTGTTTGGGGTATCGACGTTATCGGCATGATCAGGCCTTCTGCTTCGAATGGGCATCGGTTCATTTTGGTGGCAATAGATTACTTCACCAAGTGGGTCGAGGCTGAATCTTACAAGACCCTGACGGCGGTTCAGGTTGCTCAGTTTATCCGAAAGAACATCATCTATCGGTATGGGGTTCCACAGGCATTTGTTTCTGACAATGGGGTCCACTTCAAAGGCAGGGTGCTGGAGCTCTTCGAGGAATTCCAGATCCAGGTTCATCACTCAATGGTCTATCGCCCTCAAACGAATGGGGCGGTTGAAGCAGCCAACAAGAACATCGAGACTATCATTAAGAAGTCCGCAGAGTCCGCCAGGGACTGGCACGAGCAGCTGCCTCTAGCTCTTTGGGGGTACCGCACGTCAATTCGAACATCAATGGGGGCAACCCCTTTTTCTCTGGTCTACGGGCTGGAAGCTGTCCTTCCCATCGAGTTGAAAGTGCCGACTTTGAGGATCATGGCTGAATGTGAACTCGCGGAGTCCGAATGGCTTAGCGGGAGGTTTGTCGAACTCATGCTATTTGACGAGAGAAGGCTCCGTCTTGTATCACGTTCAGGGGTATTAGCGCAGGGTTGCTCGGGCTTTCAACAAGAAAGTGAAGTCTCGTAACTTGGCTGAAGGGGACATGGTCACGAAGGAAATCCGGGCTCCCATCTTCGACCTGCGTGGCAAGTTCCGCCCGAAGCGCGCGGGACCTTACATTATCAAAACCATCCTCTCGGGTGGGGCAGCTCAGCTCATCGATCTGGACGGCAACGAGTTCAACACTCTGGTCAACCTGGATCAACTTAAACGTTACTACCCTTGAGAGAAGCTCGTTGGGCCGAAAACCACAAGGGTGGGAGGTCCCAAGCAAAAATTAGAGCAAGCCTGGTAGACTGAAAACCCAAGGGGGCAGTTTAGGCAAAAAATAAATAGGCATTCAATCAAAGCTCGCTAGGCTGGAAACCTGCAAGGGCAGTCCTAGGCAAAATTTAGAGCGCAAAAGGAGAGCCAAAGCACACGAGCGAACCTTAGCCTGAACTACGTTTTGACCTGATTCCCTAGCTTGGGATACGTAGGCAGTCTCTCTTTGGGACTCGGTCATACTCTGTCGAACCGTAGCCTGAACTACGTTTTGACCTGATTCCCTAGCTTGGGATACGTAGGCAATCTCTCTGTGAGTGTAGTGGGCCAAAATGTCCAAAGGTTCAGGAGGTTCAGAGGGATAACCTTCGGGCCCACAGTCCAGTTGTCTCAGTTCGTTTGTATGGGAAAAAGTCAAGAGTGACATGTCATCCCAGTCTCCCACCGAACGATAACTGGCGTCATAACTGTTCACCGAGCGTAAGATGAACCTCCGAACTTCGAGCAACGTTCTTGTTCGGCTATGAAAGTATTTACTCGGGTGGGTGTCTTTCCCGTTCGGGTTGGTTGACGCTCGGCGAAGGAGTACTATGCTCGGCGATGTCATATGTTCGGAAGAAACCCTCGAATAAGGCGGTTGTGGAACATTCTAGAAGCTTCTGCTGATAGAAGCAAAGATAAGCACGTTCACCTCTCTGATAACCGATGGGACGTATCTGACGTTGGCCCACGTGGGTCCACATGGGTCTGCAAGTCTCGAAGGGGAGAATCACTTGAGTGCCTCTGGCATGTGACGTCATCCGAGCGTGGCAAGTGCGCGTGTAGTGTACTTCCACCTTGCTCGACATTCCAAGTCTGGGCCTATAAATAGCAGAGTACCCCTTCCAGGAAAAAGGTCAGATATTCTCTCCCCCTAAGCTGTTTTTCCTACCAAACTCCTTCTTCTTCTTCCCTCCGGTTCTAACTAGATCGTCGGAGCTTCTACCCGGAGGAACACCACCCTCCGGTTTGCAGGTACACGGCGTCGCCGGTCAAGTTCTCCACGGTTCAAACAGCGAGAAAGGGTTCAGGAGGTTCAAGGATAAATCACGTTCCCACAATTGGCGACTCTGCTGGGGAGGTTTTTCCCTAGCAAACACAGTGGGCCGTGGTCCATCTCAGGCCTCCTCCTCTTTCCACTGTGCGCCACCATCCATTCTGGTTATGGCTCAACGTCTTCCCCCTCCTGGCCCGGAGAACTTCACCCTCGGTTTAGCTGGGTTTGGTTCGATAAATGCTGATCCCGGCCAAACCACAAGGACCACCTTGCCAGTTTCTCGGCAACTCTCTTATCCCCCAACCGAGCTTGAGATTGCTCTGGCGGAGCAAAAGCGTCAGGCTGCGGTCATTGCACTCCTTCAGCAACGTCTAGAAGAACGGGACGGAGGCGTGGCCACTACCCCCGTGCATGGCCACCCTGCCGAGCCTAGTCGACCGAAGAAGCTTCACAAGCGCAGCAGGAAGTTGCGCCAGGAACACGCCTCGGAAAGTGCCCCTGCCGAGCGACGTACCGTTTTCGATCGGCTCGAACATGCTCACAGAGTCCAGCCTGCAGTTTCTCGTCATCGGCTGGAAAGCATAATCCGTAACGAAAGCACGCGTTCCTCGGCAACGAGCTCCACGGCGGGAACCCGCAGAGTAGGGGCTTCGGGGAGAACGCATGTTGCCTCTCGGCGGCACCAAGAGCATGCAGATGGAAAGAGGCCCCTGGATCTTAATGATCCGCCTCGGCATGCTCGAACCTTTGAACGACCCGAGAGATCAGAGCAATCAAGGTCCCGCACGGAACATGACCAGGGTGGGCGACGCCCAGCTGGCTCGTCTAGCCACCGCCGAGCAGAGAGTAGGGAACGACAAAGGCAGGATAACACCATCGTCCTGTACGATCAGTTTACAGGAATGCCAACAATATACCAGCCGGTTGGCGAAAATTCCAACCCTCGGCAAACTCATCTTGAGGATCCAAGGATCGAGCAGTTGGAACGTTCGGAAGGAATCAGACATCAGCAGCGAGAACAGAATAGGCGGCAGCGGCATCACCACAGGGAACCTCGGGAAATTCGGACCGACCGCATTGAAGCTCCTCTGCCAATTGTACCGAGCACCCCGGAGCTAGTCGATAAC
Source organism: Rhododendron henanense subsp. lingbaoense (assembly GCA_020567845.1). Taxonomy (NCBI): domain Eukaryota; kingdom Viridiplantae; phylum Streptophyta; class Magnoliopsida; order Ericales; family Ericaceae; genus Rhododendron; species Rhododendron henanense. The sequence goes on along the minus strand of CM036315.1, from coordinate 33,730,473 downwards.
TCCAAGCTCGGTAAAGCTAAGGCCTCACCCTTCACCGACGCCATACAACAGGAGCGCCCTCCGGATCGATTTGTCTTGCCGAAGCTCAAGCGTTATGAGGCCAAAGAAGACGCAGTCGCGTTCGTTTGCCGATTTAGACAAACGATGAGCCTCCATAACTTCTCCGACGCGCTTATGTGTAAGATTTTTCCTCTTACACTAAGTGAACCAATAATGTTGTGGTATAACCAGCTAAAGCCGAAGTCCATCAAATGCTTCAACGAGCTAGAATTGGAGTTCACGAAACGATTCGTGACAAGTAACATCCAGCCGAAGACACTTTCAATGCTGGTGAATATGAAGAGGGCCCCAGGCGAAACCCTTCGGTTGTACACCGAGCGATATTGGGAAGTCTATAACCTTATCCCCGACTGTGACCAGAGCGTTGCAGCGGAATCATTCATGAATGGGCTGGATCCTACCTCGGCAATGTTCAGGGACCTTTCGCGAAATCCACCGAAGACCATGGGAGAGCTTATGGTGATAATAGAGAAGGACTGCGTACACGAGGAGGCGGTAGCCGAGCGAAACGCCCCGAAGGGGGCAGAGGCGTCAGAGACCGCTGCGGCCAAAAAACAGGTGGTTAACGTTCGGCAGGGGCAGACGGGCCAAAATGGCTCGGGGGCAAGCAAACCGAACAATCGAAACAAACCACCCCAACACCCGCAGCAGCAAGATCAGTGGCAGCAGACGAAGAGGGAGCCGAGGCCGGAGGAATATGTCGCCGAGCGAACTGCGTTCACCGAACCTATTTACAAATTGCTGAGCATTATCGGGCAGAGGCCGTTCTTCGTCTGGCCGACGGGATTTTTGGGGACAGCAGGCAACGGCCCTGGGATGTGTACGTACCATAAGGAGCGAGGTCATTACACCACCCAATGCCAACCTTTCAAGCGTCATCTGGAGGAACTTGCGGCCGCAGGGCATCTCAATCAATGGATTGACCTTCGGCGGAATCCATTGCCCCCTCCTCCGCCTCCTCCAGTTGGAAATCTCGTTGGAGTTATACAAGGCATTGTGTCCGAAGGACGAGCGGCCGAGCTCTACTCTGAAATCGACAAAGCGGTTGCTGCCTTGGCCGTCTGTAATGTTGGAGTCTCACCGAAGAGGAAGTGGGTTGATCCTAGCCTGGATGGCCCGATAACCTTTACGTCCGACGATTTGCAAGGGGTTCAAATGCCGCATGCCGACGCCCTTGTTGTCTCGGTCACAGTGGGCACCTCGACTGTCCAACGAGTACTGATAGATCAGGGAAGCTCGGCCGAAGTGATGTTCTACTCAACTTTCAAAAGTCTCGGTCTCAAGCCAGACCAGCTTCGGACGGCAAGCACGCCCCTCGTCAGCTTCATCGGAGCACCTGTGTGGCCGCAGGGATTGATCACTCTTCCTGTGCGAGCCGGCTCCCGAGTGATTGATGTCGAATTTGTAGTGGTTAGTTCTCCTAGCCCCTACAACATCATCCTCGGTCGAACCTGGCTACACGGAATGAAGGCGGTCGCCTCTACCCTCCACCAGGTCATGAAGTTTATCGGCTGGAATGGAAGGCAGGAGAGCCTTCGGGGGGACCAAATCCAATCGAAGAAGTGTTATGTCAGTACAGTGACTAACGAGCGGAACTTCTTGGAGGTACAGTGCGTTGAGAGGGCCGATGTTCCGGAGCCTGAAGAAGTGGGGCTACTTGCCGAACAAAGGTCCTCCGAAGAACTTGTGCGACTGCCGATCACCGAAGATGGTAGCAGGTACTTCCTTGTTGGCAGTTCCTTGAGTGAATCCGAGCGTACGGATATGTTCAACTTCCTTAAAGCGAACATAGAAGTATTTGCTTGGACTCCTCGGGAAATGCCCGGAGTGGATCCGTCTTTCGCTTCCCATTCACTTAACGTGGATCCGAACAGACGCCCCGTGGTACAGAAGGTTCGTCGCTCTGCAGCTTCGCATGTGGAGGCGGTCATGGCCGAGGTAGATCAACTGCTGGCAGCTGGAGCTATTCGGGAAGTATTATACCCGACCTGGCTCGCTAACCCAGTCGTTGTCCCAAAGAAAAATGGGAAGCTCAGGGTCTGTGTCGATTACACCAACCTCAACGACGCATGCCCAATGGATCGATTCCCCCTTCCTCGGATTGAGCAAATGGTAGATGCAACGGCTGGCCACGAGCGTTTAAGTTTCATGGACGCATACAGGGGCTACCATCAGATCGCTCTGGCTAAGGAAGATCAAGAGAAGACGGCGTTCATCTCTCCCCGAGGGACGTTCTGTTACAACGTCGTTCCCTTCGGATTGAAGAATGCCGGGGCTACCTTCCAACGAACAATCACAAACATGTTCCTCCTGAAGCTCGGTAAAACTCTGGAAGCATACATTGATGACTTGGTGTGCAAGAGCAGGTTCAGCGTGGATCACCTTCGGGATCTCGGGGAAATCTTTGACATCCTCAAGGAATACCGGCTTCGCCTCAACGCCGAGAAATGTGCGTTCGGAGTAGGTTCGGGCAAGTTCCTCGGTTACATGGTGAGCCCCCGAGGGATAGAAGCTGACCCGACTCAACTTACTGCCGTGCAGAACCTCCGAGCTCCAACTACGATTAAAGAGGTTGTAGACACCCCAATCTGGGTCTCCCAATCGTTTTACTTATTTTTACGATTTTCTTGTTTCCCCGATGATGAAATCGGATCAAACAGAGCTTGGATTGGAATTGGATTAGGCTTGGAACGCTTAGAAACCTTGCTCGAACCTTTCAAACCTTTCTGAACCTTCAGTCAAACCCTAAGGCCAGAGTTGACCCTCGCGCGAGCCTTTGTGTCGCTCGCGCGACACTCAGCCTGCCACGTGTAGTCAAAGTCAAACTGTTGACTGTTTGACCCTCGCGCGACACTGTTGGACCCTCGCGCGATGGTTCCTTCCTGTCCCTATCACAGAATCCAGCTGGACTTGTGATGATTGCTTGGCACATGGGTTCCCATGGGCTGGAACCCCGTTCTCCTCAGCTGAACGGCGTGCTGGCAGGTCCTAGCCCCATGCAAACTCCCACCCACTCTCTCACCTTGTTGGCTAGCCTCACAACCAAGTTGTGACCAGCCTTGGTGGCTGGTCCTAAGGGCTTGTTTGGCCCCTAACTAAGCCTTACTCTCTCCCTATAAATACCCCCATTGGTCTTCCATGTTAAGGGTTCCAAAAAATTAACTAAGAAAGTCTTTGGTTGATTCACAAGTCATATACTAGCTAGCACAAAGTCACTAACCCCAAAACCACTTCCTAATCTTCTGAACCTAGTGTGTTCATACATACTTGGTAGCAAGGCCACACCAACCAATCCAATCTATTCCCAAACCTTTTCCAAGCAAAGGTATAACATTTAACATGTTTTTGTTTTGATCCCTGAGGGGGGCTGACAGGGCCAAGGCTGGTAATCAATACCATGCCCTGGTCCTAAAGCCAGCAGAGTTACAAGAATTCGTGGCTATTAAACCCTCGCGCGACGGTCCCCTATGCTCGCACGACACTTGTGTCAGCAAGAGAATGGACCTTGTGGGGAAGGGAAGCTAGCCCTTTTCTGTTTTGCAGTGTATTTATGTTTATTGTGTCTTACTTTGATTTTTAGATCACTGTTATGCATGCAAAACAAAATACAGTAGCTTGTTTATTTGCTTTAAACAGTTTGGAATGCCTTTGGGATCCCCTGAACTTGTCTCAGGATCCCAAATATGCAAAGCAATTCCTGAAAGTCCAGTCAGGAGTGTCGCGCGAGAGTCACTCTCTATCGCGCGACAGTTCTCTGATTTCCATGAGTGGCCCTTGCATGGGTAACTAGGCCCTTGGCCTCTGTTTTGATACCCCCACTGTTTAGGGGTTGTATTTTATCCCATTTGGCTCCTGTTTGGAGTATGGTGTAATAATTAGTATTTTCAACCTTTCCATAAACTGCTTGGTTTGCTTCCTGGGTGTGCACTGGTCCTTCCAGAGCCCAGAAGGGAATGATTCAGGGGCTGTGGTGAGATGACATACTCGCGCGAGAGTCAGTGTGTCTCGCGCGATGGTTGAGTTGCATGCAGATCTGCCCAGGCATGCAAGTTGGTCATCGTGCAAGACAAATCTGTCCCGAGCCTGGTTTTGGCATCTGATCGCTGTCTCGAGGTCATTCCACTTATTATTCGTCAATACCATCCATCCATGCCATTATTTGATCACATCTTGCAAAGTGTTACAGTTTTAATCCCCGATTAACTGTTCCCCGCCCTAATTGGCTAAAATCAATTAAAAGAGGAAGAATCACAAATGTTTTCATGAAAACGCCTAAGTAGAGACCGATCTCCGGATTGGGCGAGAGGGGTGCCATAAAACCCTTCCCCTCTCGTAACCTGGCTCCCGAACCCAGATATGGTTATGACGGACTGGTTTCCTTCACTTTTTAAATCAAACAGCGCGGCAGGTGCTTCGAAATACGGTTCCTTGAGTGTCGGACCTTCAAAACTCAAGTGGCGACTCTGTATTTTCGAGCGCTCGCCACCGGCGCTCGCGCTCCCTCGATTATCAAAAAGGGCCGCAATGGCGAAAAGGAACGAAATCCTTTCTCTCCGAGGGCATGCTGCCCACAGTGGCGACTCTGCTGGGGATAAATCGAACCAATATTAATTCACACTTAGGATTTAATACGCTTGGGAACAATCCCTTAAAAGCTTGGCAAAACGGTGAGCTTCGCGCTGCCGAAGGTTGGAACGGTGATTTAACAGGACCTCGTGTCGGGCCGTTCTAATCTGGGGCTTTTTCGATTGTTCACTTGCGTAGTTTCTTCTAAAGATGGACTAAATAAAGTGAGCCAAATTTGAAAAGGCGCTTTTACGACTCTGTGATTCTTCCACTTTTAAACAAAGATTTTAGCATCTCATTTGCATCGATGTGGGATAAGCCTCGTTGGATCGTTTTGGCAATCCGGCACGGTTTACCGGAGCCCGGGGACCCCGAATGACCGACAACCTTCGACGATGATGGGTCATGCTACCGTTCGACTGTTATTCTGCGAAAAACGCGGGTAACGGGAGGTATATCTGTGGCCCTAGTCCGAGGAACCTGTTACAAACCAAAACCGGCCTATTGCATATACGAAGCATTAGAACTCTCCCAATTAGGACAGGTACCCACAGGTTAAGATCTACTTGCATCTAACCCTCTAAATGCCTACGTGTTACTGCTTTCCTTATCGCATGAACTGTACATACATCTCGTTCAGCGTAGAAGCATGTCTAGGTTGGCTCCTAGGTTCTCAATCTGTTCCGAGTCTGTCTTCAGACTTAGTAGGACATTGTTATGGCCCGATGAGGAGTCGTGTACCTCGATGGTGCGCGTTATCATCTTTTAAGTCCTTTAGAATGGGACTTTAGGAAATCAGAAGCTTTTCTACACCTTTGCCCGTCTACCTGTTTAGGGTTTCGAACAAAAAACGAAGAACCACGGAGTAAAATACCATGATGCTTACACCAAAAGGTAACAAGTGCCTCGTCACTTACACCGCCCGGCTAATAGCACAGTGCTGCTTACGCCAACCTGGTTATGGCATCATGATATTTATGCCGAGTTGTTCTGGCTTCAAAAACTTGAAACCCCGAACATCGAAACAGACAAAGGTTTAGACTCCTTTTGACATCCTTTAGGACCGCTCGTTCCAAACAAGGATACATCTTCAAAAAGAATTCTGAGGGCCTAGAAGCAGTGTCCAAAACATCGTGAGACAGACTTGTCTTCCGGTTCTAGAGTCTAGGGTGACACTCTCGACGTTGGCTGCATCCGCTTTAGTCTTTTATTTAGATTAAAGTTACTGCAGGACCCTTATTAAAACCTCATTTTCCCTTGCAAGCAAAGATCTGAATCATTGCACCACCGAGGAAAGTATCGAGGCCAGTTGCCAAACCCACTTGGGAACGTCTGCATCTGAGTCCGGTTCAAAGGCTTGTCAGGTTACGGTCCCAGTCAGTCATCACGGAAGACTCTCCGCGCTCACCTCCAGCAGTACAGCACTCAGAATCTCAGTCGGGTTCTCAGTCAAGTTCACCACAGGCTTCACAGGAAGGACGTCCGACTACCCCGGTATCCGCCTCAAGCAGCTCTGAAACACTTATCACAATGGAACAGCCACAACCAGAACCCCTTACCCTGGAAACCATGCTCATGAACCTCCAGGACAGCATCACCGCTATGCAGCAGAGGGCAGCTCAGACCGACACTAACATTGCTCGCCTGAATGACCTCATCCACACTCGCCTTCCACCCCCTCTCGAGGAAGATGGTGGGGACGATGAGTCTGACCAGGAGCAGCCCGTCTTGGTTCCGGACCCGCTTCACGCAGGACGTCTCATAGTGATGAACCCGAGGGAAGCTCGCAGGCCCGCTGCAAACCTCGCAGGCGGTAGATTGCCTCCAAACCCAGAAGGACCAGCTCCGAATCCGGAAATGGTCGCACTCATGGCCAAGATGGCCAAACTGGAGGAATCCATTGCTAAGACAGAAAAAATCAGTGCCGGAGGGATCGACTTGGATCGCCTTTGCCTGTATCCCAACGCCAGGCTTCCTGAAAAATTCAAAATGCCAGACTTGGCTAAGTTCGACGGGAGCGGCGACCCCAGGACTCATCTCTACAGCTACCACGCCGCCATGAAACTCCTTTCTGTTGAGCCGGAGGCCATGTCACAGCTCTTTCCTCAGACCCTCTCGGGCCCTGCTTTCCATTGGTTCTTGTCACTCGACATTGCCAAGAGGAGGACTTGGGAAGACATCGGGACTGCGTTTATTTCACAGTACAATTACAACTCTCAGCTAAAAATGACTACTCGGGAACTTGAATCCACCAAGATGGAGGCTAAGGAGACCTTCGCAGACTTTGTCAAAAGGTGGAGAGCTAAGGCTGCGCAGATGACTGATCGCCCGAGCGAGAAGGACCAGCTCCGCATCATTTCCCGCAACCTTCAACCAGACTACGCCAGGCACTTGGTTCTAGCTCAGGCCTCCGCTAACTTTGAAACCTTCTTCGACTCTGGCCTGGCCATCGAAGATGCTTTGCAGAGTGGAATTCTATCAAAAGGCGAATCTTCGCATGCCCCAAAATCAAAACCGCGGGCTTATTCTGGAAACACCAATGCACTGTTCGGAACAGGGACTTACTCCAGCACGGCCACTGCCGGTACTAATGCCGCTTCCTCTAGCGCTGCTAACCATGTCGTGGATGTCAACCAAGTTCAAAATCCACAGAATAACCGACCCCGGAACCAACCTCGCAGCTTCTCCGCCATCGAGGCACCTTTGTCCTCGGTCTTGGAGAAGTTGGTCAAGTCAGGGCATCTCAAGCCCCTAGATCCAACCCCTTTACCCAAGAACCCTTCACCTGGCTTCAAAGCCAACCTTTACTGTGCTTACCATCAAGGAGCGGGTCATCTCACTGACTCCTGCTTCCGCCTCCGTCATGCGATCCAGGATCTTATCGACGATGGCACGCTAGAGACTCCTCCGCCACCTCAGAAACCCAATGTCATTGCCAACTCCCTCCCTAAACACAACGCTGTACCTCATATCAGCCAGATATCTCTCAGCTCCACTCATATCAACCCTAGCTCCACTATATTTAACCCTACTGACTATATAGCCTCAACCGATTGACCCAGGCCTGTCGTGCCTTTCCCGCTCGAACCATCCACCGAGGTTTCTTATATACAATTGGTTGAAGGCCAAGTCGTTGACGCAGATGCGCCTTCGGAACTTTCACAAGCTGCTTCACCTATCTCCGAAGAATCCGTCAGCTCCCTCTTCCATCAGTCAATCCCTGCTGTGCGGATCAATTCTGCCTCGTCACTTGACAGCCCGTACGCAACCATCGCTGGCCCATTTCCTGATCTCTATCAGCCTTGGGTGCCTCCCTCAGATAATGACATGCAAGCCACTGGTTGGGCTATAGCAGACCATTGGGACCATGCCGCTCCTCTCCTCAACGAGTGGTCCACCCTCGAAATGGACGGGATTCCTCCACAGCCCGGAAATGTCCCCTTCGATCAAGCCTGGTATGATGGCTGGTTGGCCGGTTATGAAGCGGCTTTGCTTGACCCGTTGGACGGCTTTTCCTTGAACATGCTATTCAACCCGATCGAACCTCCAGCGCCCGAAGCGGAATATTATTGGGATCCTGAGCCGACCTGGTTTGCTCCCATGGATGTCGACCCTAATCCTCTGCAAGGCTATGTCACACCGGACTACATGCTTCACTATGCAGAGGATGAACTTGTCCAGGATGACCCACGGGCTTTGGGAGACCACGTTTCCCTCTTTGATTCGGTTTGTGATACTAACCCCGACACTGACCATGACCCTTGTTCCTACATCGTCGATGAAGAAAATCCGCGCCCTCAGGTGCCTTACCCCAACAACAGGGATTGCAGTATCATGGTCACGGACCGCGCCCCGCCCGCTAATCTGTGGGAAGTTAACGACATAGTGGATGTCCAAGTCGGGAATGAAGTCTGGGCTGTCAATCGTACCCTGGCTGACACTGGTCTCTGGGATGTCCCCTTCATTGCAAATCCAGAGCCTGTCGCTGAAGTCGCTGCTGTGAAGGACTTGGGCTTCTGGGATTCCTTATTGATGAAGGATCTGGCTGAAGATTTGGGTTTGGACATGAAAGTGCCCGTCTCTACACTGACTACTGACAAGGGGAAGCGCAAGCTGGGAGATGTCCCTGCTGATCTCTGGGATGTAAAGGAAAGCCCTCAACTCGTGCTCTCTTTGGGAAACGTTCACAATGTTACAAGGAGTGGACGGATTTTTCAGCCTGCTAATCTGCAGGCCGGGAATTCCTCCAATCCCGCTAATCAAAGGAACGAGCCTGTTTCTTTCCCAAAGTCTGCACCTCTTGAGGTATCAGCCGGCAATCCAGTTCCTGATCTAGTTCAGCGGCAGCTTGAGCGGATTCCTGCCGCTATTTCCATCTGGGGACTGATCTGTTCGTCCAAGGAGCATCGTCAGAGGCTGTGTCATGCCCTGTCCCGCCTTGAAGTCCAGGCCGACATCACGCCAGAGGCAATGATATCTCTCATCCTCCCTCCAACCTCCAAGCATACGGTGATCTTCACGGACAAGGATCTGCCAGTTGAAGGAGTCGACCACAATCGCCCTCTGCACATCACCGTCAAGTGTCGAGGACTCTGGGTCCCGACCGTTCTCATTGATAACGGCTCCGCCATCAATGTCTGCCCTCTGAGGGTTGCTTATCGTCTAGGGCTCACCAAGAAGGATCTGACACCTTCCAATCTGGCTGTCAAGGCATATGACGGCACCCATCGCGTGGTCGAGGGTATCTTGAAACTCAAACTCGATGCTGAGGGTTTTGAGATGGACGTGGAATTCCATGTTGTGGATATCCCCGCAACTTTCAATCTTTTGTTGGGCAGGCCATGGCTTCATCGGTCCGACATCATGGCTGTACCATCTACCCTCCACCAAAAGGTCATTCTGGGACTACCCACTGGCACTCTAACCATCTGCGGGGATTCAGGCATCCGCCCGCTCAAGGAGGATAGGACTCCTGTTCTGGGAATTCAACACGGCGAAGAAGACGTCGATCTTGGGGGTTTTTCTTTCGATACTTCTGGCATAGTGATGGCCATCAATGTGGACGGGAATTTCCTCATAAGCTCTGTCGCGCTGGACATTATGAGAAGGATGTCTCACTTTCCGGGCATTGGATTGGGCTCTCGCCGTCAAGGGGTCCCGGAGTTCCCTACTTTTCCTTTCAACGAGGGCCGCTTTGGTTTGGGGTATATCGCCTCTGCCAAAGATGCCAAACGGAGGAAATATATGGGAAAACCTCGGACCCTCTACAGCGGTCCCAAGTTCGTGCGTGAAGTCGGAAGTGCCGCTTATGCTGGGCAGGCTGAGCCCTTCGTTCATTTCGAAACCGGGGAGCTGTTGCCTGGTTTTGAGATTTTCGCTGATGACACCTGGTCAAGCAGCGATGACGAACTAGCGAAGGAAGAATTCAAGAAGAAGCTTAATCAGGTGAAGACCAAGACTGACTGGCTGGGATCTATCGATCAGGGAAATCTGGAGCTGCTATTTCAGGAATTCTCTCAGGTGGGTTTGGCTGGGGAAGCTGAAGAAGCCGAAGTGCTCATGCTCGGGCCCGACGCCCTCGAGGACCCCACCTCTCTCATTGTGAAAGCCGAGGGCTCTTTGAATAATTGCATTTTCAAGCCATGCCTGACTCGCATTGACGACACGTCTGAGTCTGAGTCTGAGTCTGAGTCAGAGTCTGTCCTGTCCTCTAAGTCTAGCTCTGAGTCGGAGCTTGTGCCTCTAGGCCCTCCACGTCATAGCTTTTATTTCGAGTTCGACTCTCTTGTACTTGGTGACCCTTCAGGGGCTTGTGAAATGAACGAAGCATCTTCTGACTATTTCAATGATCTTTATATAAACTGTGTCGACCCTGACGATGAGGGGATAGATTTCGATGGGGATATTCCCAAGGAAATCCGTGCCTTCATCGAAAGGGAAGACGAAAGGCATGCTCAGCCATTAAAAGAAGAAATAGTCTCTATAAATTTGAAAGATGAAAATGATCCCCGAATGGTTCAAGTGGGCTCCACACTTTCACCAGAGGAGCATCGTGATTTCAAAGAGCTGCTCGCCGAGTTCAGTGACGTTTTTGCATGGTCTCATCGAGATATGCCCGGAATCGATCCCGAGATCGTGGAGCATCACATTCCTTTGTTCCCGGATGCCAAGCCTGTGAAACAGAAACTCCGGCGGATGAGGCCAGATTGGGTTCAGAAGATTAAGGAGGAGGTTACCAAGCAGATTGACGCTGGTTTTCTCATGGTCTCTCAGTATCCCACGTGGGTTGCCAACATCGTCCCTGTTCCTAAGAAGAATGGCCAAATTCGAGTTTGCGTTGACTTTCGGGACTTGAACAAAGCGAGCCCCAAAGACGATTTTCCCTTGCCACACATCGATGTGCTTGTGGACAACACTGCGGGGCACGCCTTGCTCTCGTTCATGGATGGCTTCTCTGGCTACAACCAAATTCTCATGGCGCCCGAGGACCGCGAGAAAACCACGTTCATCACTGAATGGGGGACTTATTGCTATCTGGTCATGCCGTTTGGGTTAAAGAATGCTGGGCCCACTTATCAGCGAGCTGCTACCACTATCCTGCACGATATGATGCACAAAGAAGTCGAGGTCTACGTCGATGACATGATCGCCAAATCCAAAACTCGAGAAGGTCATCTTCCTGTACTTAGGAAGTTCTTTGGGAGATTACGGAAGTTCCGTATGCGTCTAAATCCTCAGAAATGCACCTTTGGGGTTACAGCTGGTAAGATGCTCGGTTTCATGATCACTTCTCGTGGAATTGAGGTCGACCCGTCCAAAATCAAAGCAGTCCTCGAGATGAAGCCACCGGATTCTGAAAAGGGAGTACGAAGCTTTTTGGGAAAGGTACAATTCATCAGCAGATTCATCGCCAAGTTGACACTAACTTGCGAGCCGATGTTTCGCCTACTAAAGAAGAATACTCCATTCGTATGGACGGGCAAGTGCCAGGCGGCTTTCACCTCCATTCAAACCTATCTGCAGAACCCTCCGGTTTTGATGCCACCAGTGCCGGGGAAACCCTTGATACTTTACTTGTCCGTGAATCCTTCGTCTATGGGATGTTTGCTGGCTCAAGAGGGAGGAAAAGGAGTCGAAAAGGCCATTTACTACCTGAGCAAGAAGATGGTTGGCGCTGAAGAACGCTATACTGCTCTCGAAAAGACATGTTGGGCTCTTGTTTGGGCGTCCAAGAAATTAAGACACTACATGCTGGCTTATCCAGTGAAGTTGATTTCTCGAATGGATCCTCTCAAGTATCTGTTTGAGAAACCTGCGCTTACTGGTAAGTTAGCACGTTGGTTGCTATTGCTCGCAGAGTTCGACCTCGAGTATGTCACTAGGAAATCCGTCAAAGGGCGCGCAGTCGCCGAATTCCTGGCTGATCATCCCGTCGAGGGGCCAGAGGACTCAGATTTTACGTTTTCGGATGAAGGGGTGATGGCAGTTGTTGAAGACTCCTGGACTCTTTATTTTGACGGGGCAGCCAATCGGAAGGGATACGGGATTGGGGTTTTGCTTATAACCCCCGATGGTGCTCATATTCCGCTTGCATTCAAACTCAATTTCGATGTCACGAACAACCAAGCTGAGTATGAGGCCTGCATTGTTGGCATGGAAGCAGCTCTTACGCTCGGTGTTGAAAGGCTTGAAGTTATTGGCGACTCCAACCTTGTCGTTTCTCAGGCCAACGGGGACTGGAAAGTTCGGGAGGACAGATTGAAGCCTTATCACCAAGACCTGGAGGATCTCATTCCTCGTTTCAACAAGGTCACGTTCACGCACATCCCTCGAATGAAGAACCAATTCGCCGATGCTCTAGCAACTCTGGCTTCCATGATTGAGCTTCCGATTGGTGTCAAGCTTCGTCCTATTCTAATTGAACAGCGAGACTTGCCTGCTTATCAATATGTCAATGCCGTCGATGATGTTGATGACGGCCTACCCTGGTATCACGATATCTGGAACTTCGTCGAAAGTGGTCAGTTTCCGGCCGATGCCACCAAAAAGGATCGAACGGCACTCCGGCGAATGGCCGCTCAGTACATTATCTGTGGCGGGAGACTGTATCGGAGATCTCACTGCGGAATGCATAAGCTCTGTGTCAACGGCACTGAGGCCATCAAAATCATGGAGGAAATTCACGAAGGAATTTGTGGCCCCCACATGAGCGGGGTCATGCTCGCCAGGAAAATCTTGCGACAGGGATACTTTTGGTCTACCATGGAGTCCCAGTGCGTGGATTATGTACGCTGTTGCCATAGGTGTCAAATCCATGCCAATCTCATGCATGTCCCTCCTTCTAAGTTGTTTGGCATGACATCGCCTTGGCCCTTTTCTGTTTGGGGTATCGACGTTATCGGCATGATCAGGCCTTCTGCTTCGAACGGGCATCGGTTCATTTTGGTGGCAATAGATTACTTCACCAAGTGGGTCGAGGCTGAATCTTACAAGACCCTGACGGCGGTTCAGGTTGCTCAGTTTATCCGAAAGAACATCATCTATCGATACGGGGTTCCACAGGCGTTTGTTTCTGACAATGGGGTCCATTTCAAAGGCAGGGTGCTGGAGCTTTTCGAAGAATTCCAGATCCAAGTTCATCACTCAACGGTCTATCGCCCTCAGACGAATGGGGCGGTCGAGGCAGCCAACAAGAACATCGAGACTATCATCAAGAAATCCGCGGAGTCCGCCAGGGACTGGCACGAGCAGCTGCCTCTAGCTCTTTGGGGGTACCGCACGTCAATTCGAACATCGACGGGGGCCACCCCTTTTTCTCTGGTTTACGGGATGGAAGCTGTCCTTCCCATCGAGCTGGAAGTGCCGACTTTGAGGATCATGGCTGAATGTGAACTCGCGGAGTCCGAATGGCTTAGCGGGAGGTTTGTCGAACTCATGCTCTTCGACGAGAGAAGGCTCCGTGCCCTGTATCACGTTCAGGGATATCAACGCAGGATTGCTCAGGCATTCAACAAGAAAGTGAAGTCTCGTGACTTGGCTGAAGGGGACATGGTTACAAAGGAAATCCGGGCTCCCATCTTCGATCTGCGTGGCAAGTTCCGCCCGAAACGCGCGGGACCTTACATTATCAAGACCATCCTCTCAGGTGGAGCAGCTCAGCTCATCGATCTAGACGGCAACGAGTTCAACACTCTGGTCAACCTGGATCAGCTTAAACGTTACTACCCTTGAGAGAAGCTCGTTGGGCCGAAAACCACAAGGGTGGGCGGTCCCAAGCAAAAATTAGAGCAAGCCTGCTAGACTGAAAACCCAAGGGGGGCAGTTTAGGCAAAAATAAATAGGCATTCAATCAAAAGCTCGCTAGGCTGGAAACCTGCAGGGGCAGTCCTAGGCAAAATTTAGAGCGCAAAAGGAGAGCCAAAACACACGAGCGAACCGTAGCCTGAACTACGTTTCGACCTGATTCCCTAGCTTGGGATACGTAGGCAGTCTCTCATTGAGACTCGGTCATACCCTGTCGAACCGTAGCCTGAACTACGTTTCGACCTGATTCCCTAGCTTGGGATACGTAGGCAGTCTCTCATTGAGACTCGGTCATACCCTGTCGAACCGTAGCCTGAACTACGTTCTGACCTGATTCCCTAGCTTGGGATACGTAGGCAATCTCTCTGTGAGATTCGGTCACGATCAATCAACTCGATCCAGGTCTTCCGTTCCGGAACGTGCCTCAACATTCAAACGACGTGGCGTTCAACACTTGGACCAAAGAGGGGAAAATTCTTAATCTTTCACTTTTATTCAAAACTATTATTTCTATTACATAGGCTGAGTAGAGCCCCAAGAAAAACAGTAAAGCATCAAAAACAGAACGAAATGCTAAGAAGCCCTCACGGGCTCACAGTTTATTCTAGATCATTGGATTTGAGTCAGGAGTCAGTCTGCGTTTTGTCTGCTTTCGACCTCTGCTCTTAACCATGCTACATAGCGATGTTTGAGTTTTGTGCTGAAGTCGTCTTCCGCTCCTCCGAGTTCTCTCAAACCCCAGTTGTGTTCATACCCTGCTAGATGTTGGGCTGTAAAAGCTGGAATGTGGAAATCTTCTATCCCAGCTCGATGAAAGCCTTGGCTCATGCCCAGTTGCCGCAGGACACGACCTGGAATGTAGAACGTGAAACTGGACAGGCCAGCAATCACCATTCTCTCGAAACCTGCAGAGCGCAAAGCCATATCCGGGATGTTCAAGGCCCTGTGCCGCCAGACGATCTCGCGCGGAGACATCTCTCTCATGAAGGTGTACCACTCCTCCTCAGACAGTTCTGGATACAGCAGTCCCCTTTGGTGCATCCGCCCGGGCAGACGGGGCCAGTCCGCTTCAGGAGCCGAGATTAGTCCAAGCTTGTCACATAGCCATAACTACATGAGTGAAAAGACAAGTAAGGAGCCACATAAGCCTGAGCGAAAGAAAACAAGTAAGAAGCTACCATACAGCCTTAGCTGAGAGTCGAGGTAAAAACAGACTGTGCGAAAACCGGAAAAAGGTGAGCTGAGTGAGAATTTACCTGTAGCAGGATTGGACTACCACCGAATGTGTTTGTCTGACCTGTAGCTATCAAATCCAAACCAATGAGTGTCTCAGCGAGCACCAAAGGCGCCACGTTCTTCCGAGCGCCCATCTCCGCAGCCACGTGTACCAACGAGGAGTCAGGCCGTCCATACGGAGACACCAGCAGGTATGCGGCCAGTATGCCAACTGACATGGCGAATCGACGTCGAGACTGCAGAACCATATCCGCTGGGTCGCCGTCAGGCCCGTACCATTCCATTAGGCGCGCAATGTTTATTTGTCCGCCGATCAACAGGCCTTCCGCTGCACCCTGGGAAATATTTAGACACGTCTTCAACAGCTTTGACATGCTTTGCCTATAAGGTGGCACGACAATCACACTCGAAGCAAAGCCTTGGAGATACGCTTGGAATTCTTCAACGGTCGGGCACAACTCGTTGTCCCCAAATCGGAACACGTGGACGTCCCGGTCCCAAAACTGCAGGGCTGCTCTCGGAATTTCGGGGCGGAGCCTTACGCTTTTTAAGAAGCGAAACGCCGCCAACCCGTGGGAACGGAAGCATAGCCAATCACTCGCGACAAATTCTTCGAGCCACGAGCTGATTAAGGTGGGGAGATGATTTGCCATTTGGGGAATAGTGCTAGAGATTTCCCACGGAGGCACACCCTTCATTCAGGGGCTCATCCCTCTTTATAAGCCAAGGAAGGAAGCATACCTTTCCTATTTGATGAGGTGGCCTTGCAAGGTGTCCCCCCCATTTGCTAAAAATCAAGGGAACATCTCTGGGGAAGGCCAGGAACCCCTGCAACGCCCAGGCATGCTGACAAAGCCTGCCACCCTTCTTTTATCCGAATGAGTCAAAGCTGGCTACTGCAACAGGGATTCTCCATCGCGCGAGGGTCATGGAGTCTCGCGCGACTGTTCTTATTCGCGCGATGGTTTTGAGTGCTCGCGCGAGTGTTCAGCTTAATTCGACACAGCAGGACAGGCTACTGCCTTTTTGGGATTATTTTCCGGATTTCGACTCGTGCCAGATTTTGAAATTCTGATGCTTCCAGTAGGTCATTGTGAGTATTTATGACTACGTCGAAGCATTGTTTCTTCAAATTACGTGTTCAATGACAAGTTCGGTCCCTCGAAGGAATAATGGCCGGATAAATTCAAAGGTTTTATTTAACCGATCAAGCCGGGTAAAGTGGCATACAATTTACAGAGCAAGTGCTGAAAAGCGGAGCCTAATGGCCTTACTAATTACAATTTGTTCTCCCACGGGATTCAGAAATATCCCCTCAGTCTCGCCTCAACTTCAACACGGAGCCATCTTACGTAACGCTTTTCCAGCCACGTCCTGGAATCTGGAACTGATTCCTTCAGCGTCCTATCGCCCCAGTTGTCTCTGTGGCAGCGCAAATCCCAGGAAGTGAACGCGGGAATGTCGAAGTCTTCCGCTCCGTATCGCTTGTATCCTTGGCTTCTTCCGAGCTGGCGGAGCGTGCGCCCAGGAATGTAAAATGTGAAACTGGACAGGCCGGCGAGTATTACTCTCTTGTATCCCGCCGATTTGAGCGTCATTGCTGGGAGGTTTAACCAGAGGCATCTCCAGACTATATCTTCAGAATGCAGATCATTCAGGAAGGCAAACCATATTTCCACCGGCAAGTCGGGGAATATCATTGGCCTCGCGACCAACAATCTGGGAAACTCTTCAAAGCCAGCCTGTGGCTCTTCCAAGACCCCTGATTTTGTCTGCCAGCCAGAGCTGCATGAGAACGGAGGACGAGTCAGAAATCAAATACAGCCCAAGCATTTGGATTGAAACCGAAAATGCGAGAAATTATGTCGAATGGGGATTTACCTGGAGCAAGATAGGACATCCGCTGAAAGAGTCGGCTTGCCCAAGTTTCAGCATGTCCAAACCTAAGAGCGTCTCCGCTAGGACCACGGGCATAATGTTTTTCCCGTTATCCATTTGCAAAGCAATGCTCACCAGCTTGGGATTTACCCCTCCATCAACGGGAACCAGCATATACGCAGCCAGTGCGCATATGGACAGGACGAAACGTCGTTGAGATTCCCCGACATAGTCTCCCAGACCGGCCTCCGGGCCGTACAGCTCGATTAGGCGAAGAATGTTGAGCTCGCCGTTTCGAATGATGCTGGTTGTCACTGCCGCCGGAATGTTGAGTTTTTCCCGCAGAATTTGCCCCATATCTTCATGGACGGGCGGCACGGCAAGAACGTCTAGATTGGCGAACCCCGGGGCATATGCCTGGAACTCTTCTATCGTGGGGCACATTTCGTCTTCACGGAACCGGAAGACGTGCACAACGGGATCCCATAAGGGCAACACGGCTTGGATGAGTTCGACGCATGGTCGAGCAAACCGGAGATCCCGGATTGAGAATAAGCAACGAGACCTGGGACTTGCCCAATTTATGGTTTCCTCTCTCATTAGCCAAGAGTCAAGGGCTTCCATTAGTGAATCTCCCATCTTAGATAAGTTGAGAAAGGGTGTACACTTCATTATGTCTAAAAATCTTGCTTCAAATAGCCAAAGAGTTGGTGAGACCAAGGCATAGGTGTCCTACCACCTTGCATGGCAGAACAGCCTTCCTTCTGCAAGCCCAGAACAACTTTCAGGACGTGGAAGTTATGAACAGCTCCATGCCAATAATTTGGTCAAACAAAGACTGCTCAGCAGGAGTTGACTCTCGCGCGACATTCAAATATCATCGCGCGACACATGTTTATCGCGCGACAGTTCCAAACCATCGCGCGATGGTTTACCTGCAGTTTTGACAGATTTCAGCAGCCACTGATCTGTTTTGGTCACTTTTCATTCCTGGGGTCTTTTTGGAGTTTTAGTGTTTCCAGCAAGTCATCCTGAGCTTATATGACTGTATCCAAGCATCGGATCCCGAATGCCGTGCTCGACGAAGTTTTTGGACACTCGGGGGCCCATTCCAAGTTCAAACCGAGGTTTCGGAGGTCCGAAACTCGTTCCGGCGATTCTAGCCTATTTTGGTCATGCCATACGGGTCATTTGGACCTTAAGTGACTATATGGAGGTGTCGGTTTCAGTCCGGGACATAATCGAGTCATTTTTCGATGTTTTATACCATTTTTGCGTTATTTCGAGCATTCTTCGGTATAAGTCCATTTTTGAGGCGTTTCATTCGAGTTCGTCAATTGGCGCAGGCCATGTTGGCCACCATTTATCGTTTGAAAGTGTCATTTTCGTCCCTTTCAAGGTGTTGTGAGTTTTGGCGTACAATACCCAAAATTTCATTGTTTCCCGTATCCTCGTATCCTGATTGTGTCTTAGGACATATCGTCTCTTTTCTTTCAGAGCTAGGCTGTGTTATACACTCATACGTGTCTGTGTTTAGTCTCGACGTGTTGTCAATGCAAGTTTGGTATTAGTGGCGAGTTTTACCGATTCTTATGCACAATGAGAAACTATAAAACTTTAGAATGCAACTTTTACGAACTGAAATGTGATCTATCCATCTCAAAAGCAAAAGGGAACTACTGTATCTCTGGCCCTCGGCCGATCGAAGCTACCAAGTCAAAACAGGGCACATGCGCCCACCGATCAAAAAGAGGCACGCAGGCTCTCAAAACATCTGTCTGTCAAAGGCTATCTACTTGGGCACGCAGGCCCTAAATCAAAAGCAAAAAGGGTATCGGAGGCCTCGTCAATGCTCCTCAAGCCCGTCACCGCTGTCTGAAGTACCGTGCAGCTCCCGAGGATCGTCCCTATACCTCGGATCGTCAATGGAGTCGTCAGAGCCACTGCTGGTGGACGAGTGCTCCTCACCCTCTTCCTCTGCCCCTTCTTCTTCCTCTCCTTCCTCGTCTTCGGAATTCGGACTCATGATCAACTTCAGCCAGCGAGTCGAACCCGGCTTCTCCAGCGTCGGCTTCTCGCGCCTCTTCAGTTGGTACCGAAGCTCAGCTTGCCTCGCGGCCTGCTTGGCTACCTCCTCGTGTACACGCGCTGTCTGTAAACCCCTCGTCTGTCGCCGCGTGGCGGTAACCGGAGGCGCGGATTTCTGTGCCACCACCTTCTTCGGTGGCGGATCTCGCGCACTCTTCCGCCTAGGGTTCCTTTTCCCCTCCACCTGCATTATCATCGCATTTCAAAGCATCAGTATCTATTGCACATGTTGTATTTCTGTATTGAAAACAGGTACATCTATCAAGCTATCAAAGCGGGAACGTATCGAAAGCAGGAATGTATCGAAAGCTGAAATGTATCGAAAGCTGAAATGTATCGTTTCATACCTGGGTCCTCTGAACGACGGCTGGCTGAGTCGGCTGTGACGTCGGTACGTGGTACTGCAACTCCAGTGGCGTGCCGCTCGCTGCCTTTCTCACTGCATTCTCCAACGCCAGCATGCGTCGAACGGCTTCGTTCACCCACTCAATCGGCACCTGCATGCAATTCAAGTTCATCAGACTATTCAGCAGATAATTCAAGCATTTAAAGTTCAAAAGTAATATTGAAAGCTGATTCTTACCGACACGGTCACAGGAGCAGGCTCTGTCCTCGCAGGCGCTAACCGAAACTCTGCAGGATTCCCCTGACTGTCAACCACAGGAATCCTCCAAAGCAGCGCAGGGAGTCCACCAACTGCTGGTCCGCTCGGGGCTCGCCTGGTCCGACTCTCACCTCCTCTCCGTCCCTCTCCGGCTGCTCTCCTCTCCTCAGCAGCCCCTGCGGCCTGGCCTCGCGCCTCTCTCCGGCCACGGACCCCCAATGGACCCGCCAGGAAGTCTCGCTGGTAGGCTGCATAGTCCCTACCAGGACGCAGGTATCGCTCAAGCCCGGCGTCCGGCCTCGTGTACCAAGCGACTGGCGCGTCACTCGGTCTCCTAGGTACCACTGCCAACCAAAGGCAGACTCTAACAACGCCCTGCTGGCCGTGACAACTCTACTCCTGGCCAAATACTCTGGCTCTGGCTCCGCCCTTCTCCAGGGATCCCAATTGACCTGCAAGTCAAAGCAAACAGGCAATGCAAGCAATTGATCAGCGACAGCATTAAAACAAGGAAATGAATGCGTGTCTAATGCTTAGGATTACGTATTCATACCTGTGAGGCCCTGAGCTCGTCCAAGTACAGCCTGAAGGCGTTGAGCTCGCCTCTCCCTTCCTTTTTCCCGGTGTTCTCCTTGCTCCACTTCAACGCGCGAGGGAGAGTGCTCAGGTCTGGATGCTTGCATTCTGGCGGATACATCCGCAAAACCTCGTAGGCCCAAAGCTGCAGGGTTAGATAAGTTCAAACGTCAATCAAGGCATACAGGAAATCAAAACAATCAAGCAGGCTAAGCAATGGACAAGCATGTTCAAGTTGTGCTTAAAGGGATTAGAATTGTACCTCCCAGACCCTCCAGTAGCCGGCTGTGCTCTTGCCCGTCCTCGATGAATCGCCAAAAAAGAGGTAGGCCGTCCCAAGAGCCGCTCCGCCCCAGTCAAAGCGCGAGGCTGTCCTCAAGTC
This sequence comes from Rhododendron henanense subsp. lingbaoense, assembly GCA_020567845.1. Classification (NCBI taxonomy): domain Eukaryota; kingdom Viridiplantae; phylum Streptophyta; class Magnoliopsida; order Ericales; family Ericaceae; genus Rhododendron; species Rhododendron henanense. The sequence goes on along the minus strand of CM036315.1, from coordinate 33,709,780 downwards.
CCTCAACGCCGGCAAGTAGGACAGGTGCACGTTGCTCCGCCTGTTCGGATACAGTGTGGCACCGAACAAGTACAGCAGAAACGCCCGGGCCATCTGCTCCGCCTCCCGGTCACTCGACACCTCCTCTTTCAGGTAGCCCTTAAACTGGTCATACCTCGCCATTCCTCCCTTTATCCTGGGCACTCTGCCCAGAAACCACTCCAGAGCAGCTCGATCCTCCTGGATCCCTGAGTCAAACGGGATGGGCTCGCCCCCAACCCTCAGCCCTGTGATCGCTGCGAAGTCAGCAGGCGTCACTGTCATCTCCCCAGGAGGTAGGTGGAAGGTATTGGTGGTATCCCTCCACCTCTCAGCAAGTGCAACGAGGACGGCATGGTCAATCCTCGCTGGGGTCAAGGTCCGCACAAACTCCCCAAAGCCCGCCTCGTCCACCAGCCGCCTCACTCTCTCTGGCAGCCCCTCGTACAGCTGCAAAGACGCGCACGCGCCCCCGAAGCCGCGAAGGTCTCTCTGTTCAGCTCCAGCCTGTTTCAGATGCAAAGACAAGCAGCAAATAGTCTGTCAGTACACGGGAAGTTCATTCTCAAGTTCTAGGTAATCAATGAAGCCTACAGTAGATGATTGGTTCAAGTTATTACGCATTGGGTCTCTACTACAGAAATACGTGACTTTGGCATGCTATGGTTCGCAAAATCATCCATGCAATTCTAAAAGATTCAAGCGTGTTCTAAGCAGGTATCGAATTAGAGCTACTAAAGCAAGGATATTGAAATCAAGTTACAAAGGGTGTTTTCTGGGAACGTACCTCCATCCATGTCGCCGCAAGGTGGACCCGGGGATCCCTCAACACTAACTCGTCGTCGTAGTCTCTCCGCGACGGTACGCGGGCCGCAACGCCCGACGGAACGAAGAGGTGCGGCGTGGGAAGCACGTATGCCTCCGCTGAAAAGCCCGGCCGACTCGTGTTCTTCGCCTCATTCACGGCCGTCACCCTAGGCCCCTGAGCCTCAACTCTGGCTCTCTCCTCAGCCTCCGCGTCTCTCAGAAGCTCCTCTCTCTCCAGTCTCTCTCTCTCGGCCTTCTCAATGGCCTCCGACGCCTCAATGGCCCGTGCACGGTCCTCTCTGGCCTTTAGGACCAATTCCCCAACCAGGGGGTTGTCCTCTAACAGTCTCGCCAATGCCTCGTCAGTCGGGTACTCGGCAACGTCGTGCCTAGTGATTGGCCTATGGCTCGACGACGTCACCGCGGGCCGAAACAAAATGTCCTCCTCTCGGACCTCAACCGGAGTCTCTGCAATCTCTGCCTCTGCATCTACAACGCTTTTACCCTTCGCCGAATCCCTCAGCGGGAACCCGGACGGCTCGACATTATCACCTTCTGCCCCACTACTACTGCCTCCTCCAGCGTCAACCGTCGCGCGAGGCTCCTCCTCTGTCGCGCGATGGTGTTCTCCAGCACCAAGGTCCCCGGCATCTCCTGGACTCATTATGGTCGCCACCGACCCTTCTACTGCCATGCTCGACCCCAATGGCTTGACAGCAGCCTCTACGGCCCCAAGCTCAACAGTCGCGCGAGCCTCTGGCTCTATCGCGCGACTCTCATCTCCGCCACCAACCTCCTACTCGTGGCCCCCTTCGCCATCTCCGCCCAGCGCCACCGCTGCACCGGCCTCTGCGATGGCCTCCACAGGCGTTTGATCCCTTATTTCGACGGTCGTGGACCCTCCTCGGCCCTCTGGTTGATCAAAAACCCCTCCCCCGTCTTCCCCACTGCCGTGGTCAGCCATGGATGGGTGATCAAGGTTGGGTTTGTCAATTTCGTGGACGAAATCAAAGCTTGGATGAGGTTTGAGAGGAGAGACGAGAGAGGGAAAGAGTTCTGAGAATTTGAAACTGCTGGTTTACTGTTTCTGTAACGTCCCCGCGACGTTTAAACGATTGGAACGGGTTTGGGCCGGGTCTGGGCTTTTCCAGACCCAAGCCCTAACTTCATACCCTCGCGCGACGGTTCTGGAGTGTCGCGCGACACTTGGCTTTGGGCCTCAGGCCCAATCCAGATTTTGGGTCCGGCCCGATCTCAGTTAATTCCCCTTTAGAGTTCATAACAGGTTGGTATGTTGCCAATAAATTTGTGGGTCATTTTGGAGATCTGGTCTTCGAAACCCAAAGATTGTTGTATCCCTAGCAGTGGTCCGCCCGCAAACAAATCAGTGACGATCTATCCGTCCGATCAAACATCAGTGACGATCTATCCGTCCGATCAAATCAACGACGATCTATCCGTCTAATTCAATCAACAGTGACGATCTATCCGTCCGATCAAACATCAGTGACGATCTATCCGTCCGATCAAATCAACGACGATCTATCCGTCTAATTCAATCAACAGTGACGATCTATCCGTCCGATCAAACATCAGTGACGATCTATCCGTCCGATCAAATCAACGGCGATCTATCCGTCTAATTCAATCAACAGTGACGATCTATCCGTCCGATCAAACATCAGTGACGATCTATCCGTCCGATCAAATCAACGACGATCTATCCATCTAATTCAATCAACAGTGACGATCTATCCGTCCGATCAGACATCAGTGACGATCTATCCGTCCGATCAAATCAACGACGATCTATCCGTCTAATTCAATCAACAGTGACGATCTATCCGTCCGATCAAACATCAGTGACGATCTATCCGTCCGATCAAATCAACGACGATCTATCCGTCTAATTCAATCAACAGTGACGATCCATCCGTCCGATCAAACATCAGTGACGATCTATTCGTCCGATCAAACAAATCAGTGACGATCTATCCGTCCGATCAAATCCACAGTGACGATCTATCCGTCCGATCAAACATCAGTGACGATCTATCCGTCCGATCAAATCCAGTGACGATCTATCCGTCCGATCAAACATCAGCGACGATCTATCCGTCCGATCTTCAATTCCCCCTTGGTGCACGGTATTTTTATATACTCATCTGCATTTTCCATTTAATCGGCTTTTGGGCGGATTTGGTGGGTGTCTAGAAATCTTTGACGTTACCCGTACCAGTCAATGGTGCTCCGCGTGCCGTCAAAGAGGGACTACTGTAGACACCCCAATCTGGGTCTCCCAATCGTTTTACTTATTTTTACGATTTTCTTGTTTCCCCGATGATGAAATCGGATCAAACAGAGCTTGGATTGGAATTGGATTAGGCTTGGAACGCTTAGAAACCTTGCTCGAACCTTTCAAACCTTTCTGAACCTTCAGTCAAACCCTAAGGCCAGAGTTGACCCTCGCGCGAGCCTTTGTGTCGCTCGCGCGACACTCAGCCTGCCACGTGTAGTCAAAGTCAAACTGTTGACTGTTTGACCCTCGCGCGACACTGTTGGACCCTCGCGCGATGGTTCCTTCCTGTCCCTATCACAGAATCCAGCTGGACTTGTGATGATTGCTTGGCACATGGGTTCCCATGGGCTGGAACCCCGTTCTCCTCAGCTGAACGGCGTGCTGGCAGGTCCTAGCCCCATGCAAACTCCCACCCACTCTCTCACCTTGTTGGCTAGCCTCACAACCAAGTTGTGACCAGCCTTGGTGGCTGGTCCTAAGGGCTTGTTTGGCCCCTAACTAAGCCTTACTCTCTCCCTATAAATACCCCCATTGGTCTTCCATGTTAAGGGTTCCAAAAAATTAACTAAGAAAGTCTTTGGTTGATTCACAAGTCTTATACTAGCTAGCACAAAGTCACTAACCCCAAAACCACTTCCTAATCTTCTGAACCTAGTGTGTTCATACATACTTGGTAGCAAGGCCACATCAATCAATCTCATCTATTCCCAAACCTTTTCCAAGCAAAGGTATAACATTTAACATGTTTCTGTTTTGATCCCTGAGGGGGGCTGACAGGGCCAAGGCTGGTAATCAATACCATGCCCTGGTCCTAAAGTCAGCAGAGTTACAAGAATTCGTGGCTATTAAACCCTCGCGCGACGGTCCCGTATGCTCGCGCGACACTTGTGTCAGCAAGAGAATGGACCTTGTGGGGAAGGGAAGCTAGCCCTTTTCTGTTTTGCAGTGTATTTATGTTTATTGTGTCTTACTTTGATTTTTAGATCACTGTTATGCATGCAAAACAAAATACAGTAGCTTGTTTATTTGCTTTAAACAGTTTGGAATGCCTTTGGGATCCCCTGAACTTGTCTCAGGATCCCAAATATGCAAAGCAATTCCTGGAAGTCCAGTCAGGAGTGTCGCGCGAGAGTCACTCTCTATCGCGCGACAGTTCTCTGATTTCCATGAGTGGCCCTTGCATGGGTAACTAGGCCCTTGGCCTCTGTTTTGATACCCCCACTGTTTAGGGGTTGTATTTTATCCCATTTGGCTCATGTTTGGAGTATGGTGTAATAATTAGTATTTTCAACCTTTCCATAAACTGCTTGGTTTGCTTCCTGGGTGTGCACTGGTCCTTCCAGAGCCCAGAAGGGAATGATTCAGGGGCTGTGGTGAGATGACATACTCGCGCGAGAGTCAGTGTGTCTCGCGCGATGGTTGACTTGCATGCAGATCTGCCCAGGCATGCAAGTTGGTCATCGTGCAAGACAAATCTGTCCCGAGCCTGGTTTTGGCATCTGATCGCTGTCTCGAGGTCATTCCACTTATTATTCGTCAATACCATCCATCCATGCCATTATTTGATCACATCTTGCAAAGTGTTATAGTTTTAATCCCCGATTAACTGTTCCCCGCCCTAATTGGCTAAATTCAATTAAAAGAGGAAGAATCACAAATGTTTTCATGAAAACGCCTAAGTAGAGACCGATCTCCGGATTGGGCGAGAGGGGTGCCATAAAACCCTTCCCCTCTCGTAACCTGGCTCCCGAACCCAGATATGGTTATGACGGACTGGTTTCCTTCACTTTTCAAATCAAACAGCGCGGCAGGTGCTTCGAAATACGGTTCCTTGAGTGTCGGACCTTCAAAACTCAAGTGGCGACTCTGTATTTTCGAGCGCTCGCCACCGGCGCTCGCGCTCCCTCGATTATCAAAAAGGGCCGCAATGGCGAAAAGGAACGAAATCCTTTCTCTCCGAGGGCATGCTGCCCACAGAGGTCCAGCGACTGACAGGAATGGTTGCAGCGTTGAACCGCTTTATTCGGCGGTCAAGCGACCTATGCAGGCCCTTCTTCCAAGCCATCAAGACTAGTCGGCGTAGGTTTGAGTGGACCGAGGAGTGTGATCAGGCTCTGCAATCTTTAAAGGATTACCTCTCCCATGCTCCGCTCCTCGTTACTCCCGAGCCCGACGAGGATCTATATCTCTATCTTGCTGTTTCAGACCACGCAACGAGTGCTGTGCTCGTTCGGAAAGAAGGAGTGGACCACTTGCCGATTTTCTTCTCATGCAAGACGAGGTATCTGCCTATGGAGAAGTTGGCTTTAGCGCTCGTTTCAGCTAAAACAAGCCTTATGCCCTACTTCCAATGCCATAGGATTGTGGTCCTCACTGAGTTTCCTCTCAAGGCCTTTCTTCGGCAAACTACCTCCTCCAGCAGGATCTTGAAATTCTCACAAGACCTTGCAAACTACGATATTCAGTTTGAGTCAAGGACCGCAATCAAGGCCCAAGCGTTAGCTGATTTCTTCGCCGAGCTAACCCCTGGGTTAAAGGACGAGGACAACGCTTTGGCGGCAGCCGCTGAGGAGGCTCGGATCGCTAAAGAGGAGGAGTTTATCGAATGGAGTACTCCTCCCCCCGAGTCTTGCCGAGCTCGGTTCACTATGGGAACGAAGAAGCCGAGGAAAGAATGGAAGTTATTCTCTGGGGATGCTTGGAAGATGACAGTTGATGGGGCCTCGAATATGAATGGGGCTGGGGCTGGCATTGTCCTTGTTTCTCCGGCTGGAACAGTCCACGAAAGCTCAGTCTCCATCAGATATCCTGCCACGAATAACGAAGCCGAGTACGAAGCTCTCATTGCTGGATTGAAGCTTGCCCTTCGGTTGGGGGCGGATTCGGTTCATGTCTTTTGCGACTCTCGGCTAGTTGTAGGGCATCTCAACGACGACTATCAGGCTAAGGACGAGCGAATGAACTCCTACGTCAGTCATGTTCTTTCTCTTCTCAAGCAGTTCGGCCGCGTTGAAATAGAATGGATCGCTCGGGAACACAATGCACACGCCGACGCTCTGGCTGGCCTTGCTTCAGTGTACCGAACCTCGGGCAATCGAACTATTGTCTTTGACGAAGTTGATTCCCCGAGCTTCGAAGCTGCTCCTTGCTCGGTGAACATCATCACCTTCGGCCCGAGCCAGTTGGATCCTGTCATCACCTACTTGAAACATCAAACCCTCCCTGAAAACAAAAAGGAAGCTCATCGGGTTCGTTGCCGAGCAGCAAATTTCTTCCTTGATCCGAATGGCAATCTATACCGCCGAACCTTCACCGGGCCAGACTTGCGCGTTGTACATGAGGATCAAGTCGAGCACATTTTTGATGAGCTTCATTCGGGAAGCTGTGGCGGACACTCGGGAGGCCGAACGATGGCGCAAAGAGCTTTGACACAAGGCTATTAGTGGCCTAAAATGGTCAAGCAATCAGAGGAATATGTGAAACGTTGCGTTCGGTGTCAGAAGCATGCCTTCATCCCCCACCAGCCAGCATTTCCTCTTAAAATGATCACCAGTCCCTGGCCGTTCGCCGTCTGGGGCTTCGATATAGTGGGAAAACTGCCGAAGGCGCTCGGAGGATTTGAGTACATGCTCACTGCGACCGATCTATTCACAAAGTGGGTTGAAGCTTCTCCGTTGGTGAAGACTACGGCTGGGGATGTCGAACGCTTTATTTGGAAGAACATCATTTCCAGGTTCGGCGTGCCTTACGCTATTCTTTCGGATAACGGCTCTCAGTTTGTTGCTTCGGCGATCCAGAATTTCTACCGAGAGCATCATATCACCATCCATACATCATCCGTCGCTTACCCCCAAGGGAATGGCCAGGCCGAAGCTTCAAATAAGGCCATTACTTGGGGGCTGAAGCGTCGTTTGGATCGCAAACTTGGTAAGTGGGTTGATGAGCTACCCCAGGTTTTATGGAGTTACCGCACCACCCCTCGGCGATCCACTGGCCGAACGCCGTTTTCCATGGTATATGGCATGGAGGCGGTCTTGCCCCTCTCGACTCTTATCCCTACAGCTCGGTCAGAAAACTTCAATCCCGTGGACAACAATGCTTTGGTGGGAGCAGAGTTGGATTTTGCCGAGGAGTTGCGGGATAACTCCAATCTTCGGCATGCGGCGTATCAACAAGAGGTAGCTCGGGGATATAACAAGAACGTTCGGGCTCGGCCATTTAACGTCGGAGACCTGGTCCTTCGGATGGTTGTCGAGGCAAAGAAGTTGACGAAATTTAAGGATCCCTATGAAGGCCCTTACCGAGTGATGCAGAAGATTGGCCATGGCGTTTACAAGCTTGCCGAGATGGATGGGACGCCGATTACAAACCCATGGAACGCCCAAAAACTTCGGAAATTCCATGGTTAGAGCTTCGGCGGTTCTCCGATGTCTCGGATTTTATTATGCTTCTCTTTGGGTTGTAAGCCCTCGGGCGATTTTTCGTTAATAGAATTGTTGCTTTTCTTAAATTGATTGTTTCTTCGGATTCTTCGCTCGGTTGTTTGGGTATACTATCTAGCCCACAACCTTCGAGACATGGCACTTCCACCCTACGTTCATTCGGATACTTGGTTTGGGCGAAATTCTCTAAGCCTCGGTTTACCCACTTTCCTGCCTTAGTGTCTTCCTGCTCTTACGCGGGTAATCCACTAAGGCAGGGGGGGCTCCTATGGGTAAACATTGGAAGAAAGCAAAATTAAATGGGTGGCTTCCATCGTTCGGACCCCCAAGGAAAATACTTCGTACGGATGGGTGGCTTCCATCGTTCGGACCCCCTGAAAGTAAATTAATTCAAGTGGATGGCATCCATCGTTCGGACCTCCTATTGTTCGTTCGGTTGGAATCTATCGTTCGGGTAATGGACGAGCAATTTTACTTGTGAAAACCTGAAAGATGTTTGCAGCTAAACATGCCAAAACTAAAACAATATACGTCGAGCAAAAATACTTAGAAAAATTGGAAAAAATAAATTGTCGCATAACAAAAGTGCTTCCACCGAGCACCAAAACTTGAAATTTCTAAGCATTACTGCCAGGGCATGGCGGGTGGTGCATCGTTCGTTGCCATCCCTGGAAAGCGTTACTGAAGAGTGGCCATGGTAAATCGTTCTTGGCCACCCTCAACCTGTGTTAATTACAAAGCTACGGTTCGGCTGAAACCTATTGTTCGGCGCCGACCGTTCAAAACAAGCAAAAAACAAATGGAAAAGAATCAACAAAAATGTCCAAGTCTTATCCTTCGGGAGTAGGAGTGACTGGGGGAACGTCAGTCGCGTCCGGGGCTGGTGTTGCAGCACTCTCGTGCTCGGCTGGACTGGTCACATCTTCATCAATGGGCTCTTCAGCCACAGCTTCGTCGGCAGGCAGGGGAGGAATTTCGATGAGGCTCCGGCGTTCGTCGTTAGCTTCAACACCGGCTTCGTCAAAACCCATGTTGAACCCGAGCTTGAAGCTCACCTGGTGCTGCTTCTCCCTCATCTCGATCTGAATAGCCATGACCTGATCCGCAGCATCCTCCTCAGCCTGGTAGTATCCCCTGTCAAATTCCTCCTGGAGCGACTTCTTCATCTCTTCCTCCATCTCCCTCCTCCCCAGAGCTCGACCCTTCTCCAAACCCTCGTCTTTGCCCTCGGCCCTCGTTCGATCGGCAGCATCTTGGAGGCCCTTCACCAAGTCATTGAGAGTCTTGATCTGGGCCTCCTGGGCTCGGCGGACTCCTTCGGAGTGATCCAGGCTCTTCTTGTGCTCCTCCACTGTCATCTGGCCGAGCTCCAGCTTTTGTTTCAGCAGTTTTGTCTGCTTGTCATGCTCGGAGAGGTGCAATTGGGCACTCATGATTGATTGTGTCGCCTGGAAATGAAGAAAATATAAGTTATTCAAGATAGAGAAACGACAAAAATGCAACGGAAAGAGATAATGGAATATTGGGCTTACTCTCCCAACATGGAAATAATAGTCACTCAATGCCGTCTTCAGTGTTTGAGGAGCAACGATGTCCTTCGGGAGCATGAGCCCCGAGTGCAGTGTGAAGGCGAGGGAGGGGTCCTCTTGGAGGCTGTCAGACTTAAGGATCTGCTTTTTGCCTGAAATAACGAAGCTCGGAGCCCATGGGACATCAATATCCGAGGAAGCCCTCGTTTCATCCTCGTTAGCCTTCTTCTTCCCTACCGCCTTCTCCTTTTCCTCGACCCTCGGAAGGCTGAGGCCAGCCCCAGTCGACTTGGTGGCGTGGGATTTGGTCCTCTTCGGTACCGGGGGAGCATCTTCGGAAGAATGAGTGGAGGGGGAAGGTCGCTTTTTTGCCTGAGGCGCGGGGCCGCTGCTCTTACTCGGTACCGAGCCCGAAGCACCAGGAGCACCATCCTTCTTCTGTTCGGCCAGCTGTTTCAGCTGGTCGTCAAGTCTCTTTTGCAGCACGGCCTTCATCCCTCGGGGAGGCATTGTTTCGTCTTCAAAAAGCTCGGTGATCGGTACGCGTAAGGTCCCTCGAAGTGGTTTCTCTTTGCTCGGAAGGAGTTCCTTGGGGAGCTTGACCTTCTTCCCTTCGGTTTCTTTATCCGCCGCCTTCCCTCAGATCCTTCCACCGTATGTGGGATCGTACTCGAGGATTGTAGGCGCGTCCCTCTCCGAGCTTGTGATCGTCAACAATACCGAGGCCAAACCACAACCTCTGGCTACTCTGAGGAGGTCCTTGTTGATCTTGCTCGTATCTGCCGAAGACAAACAGATGGAGAAAATTAGACGTGACATACTCATGTTAAAAATAAAGATTGTGACAAAAACCGAACGTGAAGCATATAAAGAATAGTGCAAAATGCTTACAAGGATCACCCCTATGAGTTGCAACTTCGAATTTCCCATATTCTTCGGGCGGGTATTGGAAGTTGCCTCGGACCTCTACGTAATCCGAGGCCCATTTCTCCGAGTCATACATACCCTCGGGAATGATCTTGTCCATGTTCCTCCGAGAACACAAGTAATATCGAGAACGCCGAACGTTCCTCGATACCATGTAGTTCTCAAAGATATGGTGGTATTCGAGAGGGAACATTTTTACCTCGGCAAGTTTGATGATCGAGTGGATTATGCGGTAGGAGTTTACACTAAGCTGGCACGGCGTAAGGCTAAAGCGGTGAGGATTTGTCTCAAAATCTTGTGCATTGGGAATCGAAGCCCGCCTTCGGTTATTGCCATCAGAGGAACAGTGACATGCTCATCACTGAAGAGTATTCGAGGCCCGGCTACGGGCGTGAGCACGACGTCGTTCGGAACGCTGTACGCCCACCGAAAGAGTTCAATCCCCCTTTGATCCTGGAAACAATCTCAGTAGGGGCAGGGGTCTTTTCCCTTCCGGTCAGGGATCAGGTCTGGGTCCAACGGAACGATCTTCCTCTTGGTCTTCTTCTTCGGATCCGCCGAAGATAAGTCGCCAAGGGTGGCTGTTTCCTCCCCTGGCCGACTAGAAGAAGCAGCAGGCGTGTCTCTCTCGGATTGTTCTTCTTTGTCCTCATCCACTGCTTCCTCGTCTTCTTCTTCTTCTGGATCTTCTCCAGCTTTCTCCGAAGGATCATCGTTGTCGTCGTCAATCTCAACGATGTCTGGGTCCATTGACCGAAGAGGAGTCACGTTCGAGGGAAAGTCGATCCCCTCGATTCCAGCATACGGCGATCCGGACCCCACGCGATACTTCCGAGCCTCGGCCCTAATTGCTTCGGCTATTCGGGGGTCCATCTCACCGAAATTTGGCGCTTCGGAGTCCGCCGAGCGATGAGACTCTCCCGAGGAAGTTGGCGATGACTCCATACCTAAAACAAGTGCACGGGATAAGACCATTAGCGAGCAGCAAGGTCATTATTCCTAAGGTGCCTAAATTCAGTGTTCTAAGTTAACCAAGCAGGTAGGTCGCTCCCGAACGACTACGTGTCGTGTGGATATTCCGAGTTAGGTTATCCTTCGGAGGGTATGAGATTATTTTTTGTTCAGTATTATGTTCGGAGGATTGATAGTTGTTATTCTTCGGAGTTGATTTGTGCACGGAAGAACACTGGTCGAAGATGTTCATGGGTTCGGAAGAACACATGAACACATTCAACCTGTTCTACAGCACACAGAAACGGAGACGGATGGAACGGAAAGAAAAATCCACTTTTCAGGTCGAAACACGCATGAAAATGACTGAAAATGCAGAGAGGCATTAAGAAAAGCGAAACGTACCAGAATATCGATAGAAATCTGTGATTTGTTGTGGTGATCTTCAGATTTCTTGCGATGTTGAGGCGAGAACCGTTTTCAAGCAGTTGAGGCGTCTGGGAGAAGAAGAGAAAAAGTGGTTTTCTCTCTCCTTCGTCCCCTTTTATACCAAGGGGGAAATTCGCAACGGCACATAACCCCCAGCCGTTGGATTGAAGCGGGAGATTGATGCTCCGCGCGATGGTCGACACGTGGAGGGCATTGTACAGCGCCGTTTCATTACCCAGTGAACTAACGACACGTGTAACATTTGAAATCAGCGGTTACAGAGGCATTAAATGCAGGTTCAGAGCTTGTCTGCTTCGGGTATCGCGTACAGCTAATGTTCGCCGAGCGTCTGCGTTCGGCATGGAAAGAAGCGAATGAGGCGTCCATTGCAAGGGGAGCGTTGTTCGGCCACTACTGTCAACTCCTCCTTTCTTCGGATTGTATAAAGCAGGAGTTGAGGGGCTATTGTAGTGGGCCAAAATGTCCAAAGGTTCAGGAGGTTCAGAGGGATAACCTTCCGGGCCCACAGTCCAGTTGTCTCAGTTCGTTTGTATGAGAAAAAGTCAAGAGTGACATGTCATCCCAGTCTCCCACCGAACGATAACTGGCGTCATAACTGTTCACCGAGCGTAAGATGAACCTCCGAACTTCGAGCAACGTTCTTGTTCGGCTATGAAAGTATTTACTCGGGTGGGTGTCTTTCCCGTTCGGGTTGGTTGACGCTCGGCGAAGGAGTACTATGCTCGGCGATGTCATATGTTCGGAAAAAACCCTCGAATAAGGCGGTTGTGGAACATTCTAGAAGCTTCTGCTGATAGAAGCAAAGATAAGCACGTTCACCTCTCTGATAACCGATGGGACGTATCTGACGTTGGCCCACGTGGGTCCACATGGGTCTGCAAGTCTCGAAGGGGAGAATCACTTGAGTGCCTCTGGCATGTGACGTCATCCGAGCGTGGCAAGTGCGCGTGTAGTGTACTTCCACCTTGCTCGACATTCCAAGTCTGGGCCTATAAATAGCAGAGTACCCCTTCCAGGAAAAAGGTCAGATATTCTCTCCCCCTAAGCTGTTTTTCCTACCAAACTCCTTCTTCTTCTTCCCTCCGGTTCTAACTAGATCGTCGGAGCTTCTACCCGGAGGAACACCACCCTCTGGTTTGCAGGTACACGGCGTCGCCGGTCAAGTTCTCCACGGTTCAAACAGCGAGAAAGGGTTCAGGAGGTTCAAGGATAAATGACGTTCCCACAGTGAGATTCGGTCACAATCAATCAACTCGATCCAGGTTTTTCATTCCGGAGCGCACCTCAACTTTCAAACGGCGTGGTGTCCAACACTTGGACCAAAAAGGGGAAAATTCTTAATCATTCACCTTTATTCAAAACTATTATTTCTATTACATAGGCTGAGCATAGCCCCAAGAAAAACAGTAAAGCATCAAAAACAGAACGAAATGCTAAGAGGCCCTCACGGGCTCACAGCTTATTCTAGATCATTGGATTTGAGTCAGGAGTCAGTCTACGTTTTGTCTGCTTTCGACCTCTTCTCTTAACCATGCTACATAGCGATGTTTGAGTCTTGTGCTGAAGTCGTCTTCCGCTCCTCCGAGTTCTCTCAAACCCCAGTTGTGCTCATACCCTGCTAGATGTTGGGCTGTAAAAGCGGGAATCTGGAAGTCTTCTATCCCAGCTCGATGAAAGCCTTGGCTCATGCCCAGTTGCCGCAGGATACGACCTGGAATGTAGAACGTGAAACTGGACAGCCCAACAATCACCATTCTCTCGAAACCTGCAGAGTGCAGAGCCATATCCGGGATGTTCAGGGCTCCATGCCGCCAGACGATCTCGCGCGGAGACATCTCTCTCATGAAGGTGTACCACTCCTCCTCAGACATTTCCGGGTACAGCATTCCCCTTTGGTGCATCCGCCCGGGCAGACGGGGCCAGTCCGCTTCAGGAGCCGAGATTAATCCAAGCTTGTCACATAGCCACAACTACATGAGCGAAAAGACAAGTAAGGAGCCACATAAGCCCGAGCGAAAGAAAACAAGCAAGAAGCTACCATACAGCCTTAGCCGAGAGTTGAGGTAAAAACAGACTGTGTGGAAACCAGAAAAAGGTGAGCTGAGTGAGATTTTACCTGTAACAGGATCGGACTGCCACCAAATGTGTTCGTCTGACCTGTGACCACCAAATCCAAACCAATGAGTGTCTCAGCGAGTACCAGGGGCACCACGTTCTTCCGAGCGCCCATCTCCGCAGCCACGTGTACCAACGAGGGGTCGGGCCGTCCATACGGAGACACCAGCAGGTATGCGGCCAGTATGCTGACTGACATGGCGAATCGACGTCGAGCCTGCAGAACCGTATCCGCTGGATCGCCGTGGGCCCGTACCATTCCATTAGGCGCGTGATGTTTATTTGTCCGCCAATCAACAGGCCTTCCGCTGCACCCCCAGAAATATTCAGACACGTCTTCAACAGCTTTGACATGCTTTGCCTGTAAGGCGGCACGACAATCACGCTCGAAGCAAAGCCTTGAAGATACGCTTGGAATTCTTCAACGGTCGGACACAACTCGTTGTCCCCAAATCGAAACACATGGACGTCCCGGTCCCAAAACTGCAGGGCTGCTCTCAGAATTTCGGGGCGGAGCCTTACACTTTTTAAGAAGCGAAAGGCTGCCAACCCATGAGAACGGAAGCATAGTCAATCGCTCGCGACAAATTCTTCGAGTCACGAGCCGATTAAGGTGGGGAGATGATTTGCCATTTGGGGAACAGTGCCAGAGATTTCCCACGGAAGCACACCCTTCATTCAGGGACTCACCCCTCTTTATAAGCCAAGGAAGGAGGCATGCCTTTCCTATTGAATGATGTGGCCTTGCAAGGTGTCCCTCCACTTGCTAAAGATCAAGGGAACACCTCTGGGGAAAGCCAGGAGCCCCTGCACGCCCAGACCTGCTGACAAGGCCTGCCACCCCTTTTTGTCCGAATGAGTCAAGGCTGGCCACTGTAACAGGGATTCTCCATCGCGCGATGGTCCTGGAGTGTCGCGCGACTGTTAATGTTCGCGCGATGGTTTCGTTTGCTCGCGCGAGAGTTCAGTTTAATTCGGCACAGTAGGGCAGGCTACTGCCTTTTTGGGGTTATTTTCCGGATTTTGACTCGGGCCAGATTTTGAAATTCCGATGCTTCCAGTAGGTCATTATGAGTGTTTATGACTACGTCGAAGCGTTGTTTGTTCAAATTATACGTTCAATGACAAGTTCGGTTCCTCGAAGGAATAACGGCAGATAATTCAAAGGTTTTATTTAGCCGGTCAAGCCGGGCAAAGTGGCATACAGTCTACAAAGCAAGTGCTGAAAAACGGAGCTGGAAGCTCAGCCTAATGGCCTTACTAATTACAATTTGTTCTCCCACGGGATTCAGAAATATCCCCTCAGTCTTGCTTCAACTTCGACACGGAGCCACCTTATGTAACGATTTTCCAGCCACGTCCTGAACTCTGGAACTGATTCCTTCAACGTCCTATCACCCCAGTTGTCCCTATGGCAGCGCAAATCCCAGGAAGTGAACGCGGGGATGTCGAAGTCTTCCGCTCCGTATCGCTTGTATCCTTGGCTCCTTCTGAGCTGGCGGAGCGTACGCCCAGGGACGTAAAATGTGAAGCTTGACAGGCCGGCGATTATCACTCTTTTGTATCCCGCTGATTTGAGCGTCATTGCTGGAAGGTTTAACCAGAGACACCTCCAGACTATGTCCTCGGAGTGCAGGTCGTTCAGGAATGCAAACCATATGTCCACCGGCAAGTCGGGGAATATCATCGGTCTCGCGACCAACAATCTGGGAAACTCTTCAAAGCCAGCTTGCGGCTCTTCCAAAACCCCAACTTTGTCTGCCAGCCAGAGCTGCGTGAGAACAGAGGACAGGTCAGAAATCAAATACAGCCCAAGCGTTTGGAGTGAAGTTTGAAATGCAAGAAAGCATGTCGAGTGTGTATTTACCTGGAGCAAGATAGGACATCCGCTGAAAGAGTCGGCTTGCTCAAGCTTCAGTATGTCCAAACCCATGAGCGTCTCCGCTAAAACCACGGGCATAATGTTTTTCCCGTTATCCATTTGTGAGGCAATGCTCACCAATTTGGGATTTACCCCTCCGTCAATGGGAACCAGCATGTACGCGGCCAGTGCGCATATAGACAAGACGAAGCGTCGGTGAGCTTCCCCAACATAGTCTCCCAGGCCACTCTTGGGGCCATATAGTTCGATTAGGCGAAGGACGTTGAGCTCCCCGTTTCGAATGATGCTGGCCGTCACCGCCGCCGGAATGTTGAGTTTTACCCGTAGAATTTGTTCCATGTCTTCATGGACGGGCGGCACGGCAAGAACATCTAGATTGGCAAACCCTGGCGCGTATGCCTGGAACTCTTCTATTGTGGGGCACATCTCATCTTCACGGAACCGGAAGACGTGCACAATGGGGTCCCAGAAAGGCAATGCGGCTTGGATGATTTCGACGCACGGTCGAGCAAACCGGAGATCCCGAATCGAGGATAAACAGCGAGACCGGGGACTCGCCCAATTTATGGTTTCCTCTCTCATTAGCCAAGGATCAAGGGCTTCCATTAGTGAATCTCCCATTTTAGATAAGTTGGAGGGGTGTACACTTCATTAAGTCCTAAAACCCTTCTTCAAATAGCCAAGGAGTTGGTGAGATCAAGGCTTAGGTGTCCTACCACCTTGCATGGAAGAACAGCCTTCCTTCTGCAAACCCAGAACAACTTTCAAGACGTGGAAACAATGAACAGCTCCATGCCAATAATTTGGTCAAACAAAGGCTGCTTAGCAGGGGTTGACTCTCGCGCGACACTCTCGAAGCATCGCGCGACATATGTTTCTCGCGCGACAGTTCCAAACCTTCGCGCGACGGTTGATCTGCAGTTTTGACAGATTCCAGCAGCTACTGTCCAAATTGGTCGATTTTCATTCCAAAGGTCATTGGGTACTTTTGATGGTTCCAACAAGTCATTATGAGAATATGTGACTGTATCCGAGCATCGGATCCCGAATGCCGTGCTCAACAAAGATTTTGGACCCTCGGAGGCCCGTTTCAAGTTCAAATCAAGGTTTCGGAAGTTCGAAACTCGTTCCGGAGACCCTAGCCCATTTTGGTCATGCCATACAGGTCACCTGGACCTTGAATGACTGTATGGAGGTGTCGGTTTCAGTCCGGGACATAATCGAGTCATCTTTCAACGTTTTATACCATTTTTGTGTTATTTTGAGCTTTCTTCGGTGTAAGTCCATTCTTGGGGCGTTCTGTTCAATTCTGTCAATTGGCGCAGGTCATGTTGACCACCGTTGATCGTTTAAGAGCGTCGTTTTCACCTTTTTCAAGGTATCGTGAGTTTTGGTGTATCAACACCCAAAATTTCATTGTTTCCCGTATCCTTGTATCCTGATTGTGTCTTAGGGTATATCGCCTTTTTCTTTCAGAGCTAGGCTAATTTATACACTCATATGTGTCTGCGCTTAGTCTCGATGTGTTGTCAATGCAAGTTTGGTATTAGTGGCGGGTTTTACTGATTCTTATGCACAATGAGAAGCTATAAAATTTCAGAATGCAACTTTTATATACTAAACCATGGTCCATCCATGTCAAAAGCGAAAGGACTACTGTATCTATGGCCCTCGGCCGATCAAAGCTACCAAGTCAAGTCAAGGCACATGTGCCCGCCAATCAAAAAGGCACGCAGGCCCTCAAAATGTCTATCTGTCAAAAGCTATCTACTTGGGCACGCAGGCCTAGAATCAAAAGCAAAAAGGGTAACGGAGGCCTCGTCAGCGCCCCTCAAGTCCGTCATCGCTGTCTGAAGTATCATGCAGCTCCCGGGGATCATCTCTATACCTCGGGTCATCAATGGAGTCGTCAGAGCCACTGCTGGTGGACGAGTGCTCCTCACCCTCTTCTTCTGCCGCTTCTTCCTCACCCTCTTCTTCCTCATCCTCGGAAGTGGGACTCATGATCAATTTCAGCCTGCGAGTCGGACCCGGCTTCTCCAATGGCGGCTTCTCGCGCTTCTTCAGCTGGTACCGAAGCTCAGCTTGCCTCGCGGCTTGCTTGGCTTCCTCCTCGCGTGCACGCGCTGTCTGTGAGCCCCTCGTCTGTCGCCGCGGGGTGGTAACCGGAGGCGCGGATTTCTGTGCCACCACCTTCTTCGGTGACGGATCTCGCGCACTCTTCCGCCTAGGGTTCCTCTTCCCCTCCACCTGCATTATCATGGCATTTCAAAGCATGAGTATCTATTGTGCATATTGTATTTCTGTATTGAAAACAGGTACAGTCTATCAAGCTATCAAAGCAGGAATGTATTGAAAGCAGGAATGTATCGAAAGCTGGAATGTATCGTTTTCATACCTGGGTCCTCTGAACAACGGCTGGCTGAGTCGGCTATAGCGTCGGCGCCTGGTACTGCAACTCCAGTGGCGTGCCGCTCGCCGCCTTTCTCATCACATTCTCCAACGCCAGCATGCGTCGAACGGCCTCGTTCACCCACTCAATTGGCACCTGCATGCAATTCAAGTTCATCAGGCTATTCAGCAGATAGTTCAAACATTTGAAATTCGAAAGCAATATTGGAGGCTAGGTCTTACCGAAACAGTCACGGGGGCAGGCTCCGCTCTCGCGGGCACTAACTGTAACTCTGCAGGATTCCCCTGGCTGTCAACCACAGGAATCCTCCAAAGCAGTGCGGGAAGTCCACCAACGGCCGGTCCGCTCGAGGCTCGCCTGGCCCGGCTCTCACCTCCTCTCCGTCCCTCTCCGGCTGCTCTCCTCTCCTCAGCGGCCCCTGCGGCCTGGCCTCGCGCCTCTCTCCGGCCACGGATCCCCAGCGGGCCCGCCAGGAAGTCTCGCTAGTAGACTGCATAGTCCCTACCAGGACGCAGGTATCGCTCAAGCTCAGTATCCGGCCTCGTGTACCTCTCCAGCTCAGCCCGCGTGTACTCTCCCGTGTGTGAAGCTCGAGGTGGGAGCGGCCCTGGCACCCAGAACTCAGGGTAACCGAGCGACTGGCGCGTCACTCGATCCCCTAGGTACCACTGCCAACCGAAGGCAGACTCCAACAACACCCTGCTGGCCGTGACAGCTCTGCTCCTGGCCAGGTACTCTGGCTCTAGTCCCGCTCTCCTCCAAGGATCCCAATTGACCTGCGATTCAAAGTAAACGGTCAATGCAAGTAATTGATCAGCGACAGCATTAAAGCAAGGAAATGAATGCATATCTAAGGCTTACAGTTACGTATTCATACCTGTGAGGCCCTAAGCTCGTCTAGGTATAGCCTGAAGGTGTTGAGCTCGCCTCTCTCTTCCTTCTTCCCGGTGCTCGCCCTGCTCCACTTCAGCGCGCGAGGGAGAGTGCTCAGGTCTGGATGCTTGCACTCTGGCGGATACATCCGCAAAACCTCGTAAGCCCAAAGCTGCAAGGTTTAGACAAGTTCAAACATTAGTCAAGGCATACGGCATTTGAAATCGAAGCAGTCAAACAGGCTAAACGATGGACAAGCATAATCAAATTGTGCTTAAAAGGGTTAGAATCATACCTCCCAGACCCTCCAGTAGCCGGCCGTGCTCTTACCCGTCCTCGACGAGTGGCCAAAGAAGTGGTAGGCCGTCCCAAGAGCCGCTCCACCCCAGTCGAAGCGCGAGGCCGTCCTCAAGTCCCTCAACGCCGGCAAGTAAGAAAGGTGGACGTTGCTTCGCCTGTTTGGGTACAGAGTGGCACCAAACAGGTATAGCAGAAACGCCCGGGCCATCTGCTCCGCCTCCCGATCACTCGTCACCTCCTTCTTCAGGTAGCCCTTGAACTGGTCGTACCTCGCCATCCCCCCTCTATCTTGGGCACTTTGCCCAGAAACCACTCCATAGCAGCCCGATCCTCCTGGATCCCTGAGTCAAACGGTGTAGACACCTCCCAAGCGGGGCATCGCCATACAGATTGATCACGTTGTGTTTGCTCGATTGGTTGCTCACTTCATAAACCAAAATCATGGACATTCCCATGGCTAGGAACATCGCCACATGATAACGGTTATCATCAAATAGAGTCGCCACCCAGTTTATTAAAACTGGGAAAATAGATAGAGATTCTGGATTCGGGAGTCAAAAGTACAGTAAGGGGAAGGTGTTAGGCACCCCTCTCTGCCCAGTCGTGAGACTGGCCCATAATCATTCAACATAAGACGTATAGATGCTTTGTCTAATTCTAACACATAGTCTGTTTAATTATTCCTTTAAACAGTAAGCAAAGTGAGCCAGTGCGATAATTGAAGCATGCATTAGAAAGCAGGAAACAAACAAAATGTCCCAGGAAGATGGATCTCGCGGCCGGTGAATGGATCTCACGGCCGAGGGATCGAAGCCCCGGTCGGTGTTCTTCCTCACACCAGACAGAAAGATTAACAGATAATCGAAATGCTACGGTTAGTTAGAAATACAGTGAATATAGACAAACCAGAGGCCGTTGGGCCTCACCACCTTGATCCCTCAGTTGCTTGATTGCTTCGGATTGGGTGTGATTGATTGATTGCTTGATCGAGAACCCTAGAGCTAGGGTTTGAACTTCGGGGTTTGATCGCCGGATTGACGGCTGCCTTCGGAAGGTTAGGGCTTTTGAAGTATGGGATTGAGGGAGTATTTGTGCAGAGCTTCGAGGTTTGATTGAGTGTGTGGGTATCTCAATTTCTGTGTGTTAATTCGGAACCCAAAGGCCCCTTTATATAGGCATAGGGATGACTCACTCCGGCCAATCAAATCACGAGATGGCAATTGCAATTGCAATGCATCTCTAACTCTACGTCGTGATCTCCGAACGTAGCCCGAACGCATCGGAAAGGTAGGGTAGTTGGATCAAACCAAATGTCTGACAGAACGTTCCAGAGTCTGGAAAAAGGTCGATCTGGCGGCCGAGCAATGGATGTCGCGGCCGTGGAATGGATGTCTCGGCCGAAGGATAGATCTTGCGGCCGAGGAATTGATCTCTCAGGGAGATTTTGCTGGCAACAGGTTGCTCGGGCGAGGGATTGATGTTATGGCCGTTAGATCGATATTACGGCCGTCAGATGGATTCTCCTAGGCTTCTGTATTTCTGTCTGAAAGGCTGTATGGCTCTGAATTGGGTCCTCTAAGTTGTCAAAGTTCTCACCGAAAGTCCTAAGGTCCTCAAAGAAGCAATCATCAATCATTGTACCCATTTCATCATCGGGATTGTCCCAAGGTGGGACTTGAAATAATCGTTAGGCCAAATTGGGGTGTCTACAGATGCCCCGGGTGTCTACAGATGCCCCTCTTTGACTGAACTCAGACGGATCGCGAGACATGTTTGAGTAAGAGTCAAAGCTGTAAAAAGCAACTCAATTTGGTCCAACCACTATTCCAAGGGTTTTTTGAAAAAGGTTTTGTTATGGTCGGGCCGGGAGGCTGCCTACGTATTCCACAAGGGAAATTCAGACCAATCGTAGTTCGGGCAATAAAGAAAAGTAAAAAGTTTGGAGGGTTAGAGACAGAAGACGTACCTTAGGGCTTAAAAGGCCGTAGTGTGACCTACCTAGACTGAGCCAGGGTTTTGGCGAAGAGTAGTTGAAGGAGCGCGGGGCTACCTGGGGAGTTTTTGCGGAGAGCTTCCTTAGTTATTTTGGGGTAGATCAGTACACTGCAGGTGCGTTTGCTTTTCTTGATCATCCTTACTTTGACTGAAAGGAGCTCGGTAGAGTAGCCTATCCTTGCGAATGAGCTGGAAGGAATTGATGTAGTAGGGTGGAATCCAAATCATCTACTGGGGATGAATTGGACGCCGGTTGTTTTTGAGATATGAGGGGGCGCAGGGCCAGTAACTGTAGCACGGAGCTTTTAGTGATGAGGGAACCGAGGCACGGAGCCGGTTATAGCCACGAGGCGAGAGCCTGGAGAGTGATGGAATCGAGGCGTGGAGCCTGTTGCGATTGATAAAACCGAAGCACGGAGCTGGTGTTGGTCATAAGGCGAGAGCCTGAGGTGATAGGACCGAAGCGAGGAGCTGGTGTTGATCATGAGGCGAGAGCCTGAGGTGACTGAGTTGATAAGACCGAAGCGCGGAGCTGGTGTTGATCATAAGGCGAGAGCCTGAGGTGATTGCTAGGACCGAAGCGCGGAGCTGGTGTTGACCATAAGGCGAGAGCCTGAGGTGATTGCTAGGACCGAAGCGCGGAGCTGGTGTTGATCATAAGGCGAGAGCCTGAGGTGATTGCTAGGACCGAAGCGCGGAGCTGGTGTTGATCATAAGGCGAGAGCCTGAGGTGATTTGCTAATACCGAAGCGCGGAGCTGGTGTTGATCATAAGGCGAGAGCCCGTGGTGTCAGAGCTTTGAGCTTGACGTGATGAACCGAAGCGCGGAGCTGGTATAAGGCAAGAGCCTGAGATGAAGGAACTGAGGCATGGAGCCTGAAGTGATTGAGGCGTGGAGCCTGTATACAGTCTTGAGGCGAGGGCCTGAGTTGTTTGGAGCTTAGAGCTTGACGTGATATGAACCGAAGCATAGAGCTGGTTGCATTCTGATGGTCTGCGCACGGAGCTTTTCCATCATAAGTGTTGGCGTGGAGCCAAAAGATCGAGGCGTTGGGCCGATCAATAAAACCGAGGCATAGAGCCGGTTGATTGGCAGGATTGACCTGTTTCATGAGAGATATGCAGAGCGTATATGTGTGATGATGGTTGTTAGATGTGAATAGATGTGATGCAAACTTGATGTGAAAATGTTGATGCAAATGTGCACGGGCCCGTGCGTGTGTGTTTGTTTTAAGCTTAGAGCTTCTATCAAGTTCCGGACTTGAGCATTCAGAGCGTAGAGCTCGAGCATTCGGACGGCAGAATCCGAGCATTCAAAGTACAGGCTTTGAGCGTCCAGTACACAGTGGTTGGGCATCCAAGCGTAGAGCTTGAGTATTCAAGTGTATAGCTTGAGCATCCAGTACACAGTGGTTGGGCATCCAAGCGTAGAGCTTGAGCATTCAAAAATGTTAGATTTTTGAGCATTCAGGCGTAGGGCCTGAGAATAAATGTCTTGATTGCTGGGGCGGCTTAGAGCCTGTTGCTTGTTTACGGCTTCGAGCCAGTTGAGATGATGGGCTTTGAGCCACTGAGTTTGAGATAACAGGCGTAGAGCCTTTTGATAACGGGCCTTGAGCCGCTAAGATTGGTTGTTTATGGCTTCAAGCCATTTGAAACAGTGGGCTTGGAGCCGCTGAGTTGAATGAATACAGGCATAGAGCCTGTTGCTGTGATAGCGAGCGTAGAGCTGCTGAGTCGAGGGCTTGGAGCCTTTGAGACTGCTTGTGTACGGCTTCGAGCCATTTGAGATGATGGGCCTGAAGCCGCTGAGTGGTATGGAGATAAAGGGCACAGGGCTGCTGAATTGGTATGGGCTTCGAGCCGCTAGGTGATAGTAGACGTAGAGTCTGTTGAGATAGGCTTCGAACCTATTGAGGTGATGGCTTGGAGCCACTTGAAATAATAGGCTTTGAGCCGCTGAGTTGTGATAAAGGGCGTAGAGCCTGTCGATAATGGGCTTAGAGCCGTTAAGATGGTTGCTATGGCTTCGAGCTAGTTGAGATAAGGGGCTTGGAGCCGCTAAGTTGTGTGGAGACGATGGGCTTTGAGCCTGTCAGGATAGTGGGGCCGTTGAGTTGAAGGCTATGGCTTCGAGCCAGTTGAGACGGTGGGCTTGGAGCCGCTGAGATGGTAGACATAGGCTTTGAGCCTGTTGAGGTAATGGGCTTCGAGCCGCTGAGTTGTGATAACGGGCGTAGAGCCTGTCGATAATGGGCTTCGAGCCGCTAAGGTGGCAGAGGCGGTAGGCACAGGGCCGCTGATTTGATACGGGCATAGAGCCGCTGAGTTTGCTTGAATATAGGCATAGAGCCTACTGGGGTGGTAAACATAGGCTTCGAGCCTGTTGAAGCAATGGGCATAGAGCCGCTGAGATTGGTTGTCATAGCTTCG
Organism: Rhododendron henanense subsp. lingbaoense; assembly: GCA_020567845.1. Taxonomy (NCBI): domain Eukaryota; kingdom Viridiplantae; phylum Streptophyta; class Magnoliopsida; order Ericales; family Ericaceae; genus Rhododendron; species Rhododendron henanense. The sequence continues at coordinate 33,686,346 of CM036315.1, read as the reverse complement.
AGCCTGTTGAAATGGTGGGCTGGGAGCCGCTGAGCTAGTAGGTGGAGGCGTAGAGTTGCCAGGTGTCTTGTTTTGCCGTAGTAGGAGCTTCGGCCAGCAGTTTATGGAGAGAGATTTTCCTCATGCTTGGGTATGCCCCCAAGGCTGGTTTTGATCACATGGTGTTGGCTCGGGGATGCCCCCAAGGCTATTTGGTTGGTTGAGGACTTAGAAGTCTGTAGTGGTTTGAATTGGTGCACTGAGCATGATCTGATGTTGCTGAGGAAAATTGATTGGAGGGCCAGGAGATCGATCTCTCGGCCGAAGAATTGATGTCTCGGCCGAGAATTTGATGTCTCAGCCGTGAGAACGCCAGAAGTCAGGAAATCGATTTAAGTTTAGTTAAATCGATCTCACGGGTCATATTATCCTTTCCCATTCCTCATTCTCTTCTGCCGCCGATCTCTCCTCTCTCTCCTCGTCGGTCGCCGCCATCCCCCACCTTACCGCCGTCGTTTTTCCTTCGACCCCGCAGTTTCGGTCATCACTTCCCTTGGCTGCTATGGCTTCATCTCCGCCTCCTCCTCCCCCGTCTGGCACTGCTGCCGCGTCTAGAGACACAGGTAAAGCTCCGGCCGTCGAGGCCGCGATTCTTGCGGAGTTTCAAGTTCCCGTGTCTTGCGTTCGAGTCGGCGTAGGGCCACTGTTGGGGGGAGCTCGTCGCAGTCCATTCCTCCTGAGATGGAGCCCGAGGTTGGTGCTGATGCTGGTGGTGATATTCTACCCCCATTTGATGTTGCCACTTACGCTCCTCAGATTCACTCGGTCGGGCGTGGTGGTTCTTTGCGATACCGTCCTCCCCTCAGTGACATCCCACCTGAGGTCTTGCACAGGGAGCCAGAGCAGCACTTTGGTTTTACCAACGGGAAGGTAGAATTTTATCCTGTCAAATGACTTTGTATATGAGATTTTATGAAATGATAATTTGAGATTCGATAGGAATTTTGAGTTTTCAAAAGTTGCCCCCTGCATAGGCGATGTTATTGATATCTTCTTCGTATTTTGTCAGGCAAATGAGAGGCTGCGCGTGTGGGGAAGCTGCCCCCAGGTGTTTGAGTGGTATGAAAGGCTTCCTCGAGAAGCCAAGGATGCGGTTGCTTTGGCTGGCTTTGAGCAGCTGATACGGGGCTTTCATCTTCCAAAGGCTGAGCTAGGTTTGACCACGGCATTGGTGGAGCGGTGGTGGGATACCACCAACACTTTTCATCTTCCTGAGGCCGGAGAGATGACGATCACTCCAGGTGATTTTGCTTTGCTTACAGGTCTGAGAGTTGGGGGTGATCCTCTTCCGATTGACCCGCAGATTTACGAGCGAGAGGGTGCTTTTAAATACCTTTTGGGGAAGGTCCCTCGTGTATCAGAGAGTGGCCACATTACCTATACCTGGCTTCGGGAAGAGTTTGATCTAGCTGATATCCTGACAGAGGTTTCCCTTTCTCAGCTGGTACGGGCTTTCCTTCTTTATCTCCTTGGGCAGACCCTGTTTTGTAACAAAGAGAATTCGGTGCATGTCCAGTTTTTGGCTGCTTTGGTCAATTTGGATTCCATAGCAGAGTTCGATTGGGGGACTCCTGCCTTAGCTACGCTGTATGGGCACCTGAGTGCTTGCTCCCGATGTGTTAGTTTGTCGCTGGGTGGACACCACCGCGTTCTTGAGGTATTCACTTAGAGCTTTCTTTGTCGTTCTTTTGTCGCTTCATTCTTTATATCTTGTGTTAATCTTGTGTCTTGTAGCTCTGGGCCTTTGAATACTTGTTGCAGTTTCCTCCTCCGACTAGGCATATTGAGCCTAGGTTTGTTCCACGGGCGGCCCGTTGGCTAAAGGGGATCCGGAGAACACGATCGCCTGCCATGGACTTGTTAGCTTGGAGGCGAGTTTTGGATCGCCTGACAGTGGATCAGGTACGATATCTTCCTAATCCTTGATTTTCATGTAATTCTTTCGTTTTTTCAACCAGATGTTTTCTTCCTTTTTTGCCAGGTGCGATTCGACCCGTGGGGCACCCTGCTCGATGATGCTCCTTTGGAGTTGACTTCGGCGCGGGCTTTGGATAGCCATCATTTCCTTTTGGAGGGGCCCTTTTTGAGAGCTTGGTACCTTGGGGAGAGGGTAGTGAGTCAATTCTTCCCACGTTCAGAGGCGTTGCAGCTTGTTCCTCTTCCTCCTCCAACTGGCATGAGGTCTACCCATCTATTGACAGGAGAGAGCTTGCTCCTTGCTCTTGAGAGACAGTCAGTCGTGAGTTTTCTTCAGGCGGGAGACTACTCGATCTTCCGTTTGGCCTTGCTGACCCTACCTACTGCTACTGCCGCTGCTGCTCCTCTTGTTTGGCCACGGGCCCCCAGCTTCATCTCTTTCCACAATGCAAATGGAGAAGAGGAGCGTTTGACGCTCTCACCGTGTGTTACGCAGCTCTATGTGCTTCCTACCGGAGTTCAGCAGGTAATTTTGTAGGTTCTTCCTTCGTTTCCTTTAGCATTCCTTGCTCGTTTGATTGTATACGCAATTGCTTCCTCTGCAGGTGCCCGCTGAGGTGGTTCAGGAATGGTTGCGTGCTTTCCAGAGTGCAGAGGCTTTGGCTCGACGGCAACGCGGCCGAATAGCCGCGGTATGCATCCTTTGATCTCTTCTTTTTCCATCCTACGTTTCATGTGAAACTAAATGCCCATATCCTGTGTCTCTGCAGCTTGAAGCAGAGCGAGTACCGACAGTGTCGGTCACCCAGAGTGCTGGAGTTAGCGAGGGTGGAAGTACTGGAGCTGGTGATGGAGATGCCGCGGCTGGTGAGGGACAGAGGATCAGTGTATCAGTTCCTGAGTGTTTTCGTCCCGCGTCCAAGAGGGGTCGTGGGCAGTAGCTAGCCTTTCCTCTTTTGTACCTGTATTTGTTAGTTCTAAAAACAGATAATTTGACATTTGTATTTTTTTGTTTGTATTTGAAGCATCCTCAGCATGTATGAGAAATTAGATATTTATGCATATATTTTTTTCAAAGTTTTGTGAATGCCTGGATTTAAACTTGGGCCGAGGAATGGATCACTCGGCCGAGGGTTCCATTCTTCGGCCGCTACTTCCATTTCCTAAAGAAGTTAGGTTTTTGCTATTTAGCCAAACGGTATTTTTCCCTTCTTATACTTGCATTTGATCCAGGCTCTCTTATTTGCTTTTGTTATTCCTGCAATCTCTTTGCCATGTTTTTGTTAGAATGCTTAGTCCCTTATGTCGACGACTTCTGAGTCAGAGAGGACGAACGATGATTCTTGTATACCTTTGTTTTTGCCAATTCCTTGGAAAATGACTAACTCATCTTTTGTGAGCTCAATACGCAAGGTTAGCTATGCCTATCATTGAATACAAACCCTTTTGGTATCATCTTTCTTCTCTCCAAATGTTTGGGCCGCATCTCGACGCGAGATTGCCTACGTATCCCAATCAGGGAATCAGGCCTTTTACGTAGTTCCAAGATTACCACCTTTGGGGGTTGGGTTTTCACTCTTAGTTTTCCTTTCTCTCATGCTCTAGATTTTGCCTAGGTTACCTGATGGAGGTTGAGTCCCTAGCGAGCTTTCCTTTGAATGCCTTAACTTTTGCCTAGGCTGCGTTTTCGCCTTTTCTTTGTCCTAGCAGGCTTTGCTCTTACTTTTGCTTGGGTGTATATTTTACCCAACGAGCATTTTTCTCTCAAGAAGGTTTTGGTGTTTTGGAGAGGAATCTGATGGAGATGTTTTTATGAATCTCCTATTGTGTTTGTATTTTCACAATGGGCAAGCTAACCCTAAGTGTTCTCACGGAGATAGCGTCTTTTCCTTGAGTTTTGATAAAAAGTCTAGTTCTAAGTAACCAGGATTCGTCCCCTCTTTTCCTTTTGGTCGGTAACATAAAGAATTAGATTCTTGAAATCCTTTTGTCTTTGGCAGAGAGATTGTAGTGTATAACAATCACATTTTAAAGATGGAATCATTTGTCAAGCATAGAAGTGATAAAATGGGGATTTATTCAATCGTAGATAATGCCCAAACAGGGGGCCAAAACATGTCCTAACTTGTCTTTAGGAAATGAAAGCGATGCTTTTGTCATGTGATTTACTGCGGTATTTCAGGAATGGTTCCTTTTTCCTTTGCAGTTTTATACTCTTCTTCACCCTCTTTGCCAAACAGAATCTTTAGGTCAAATTCAGCTAGCACTTCAATCCAGTCTTCGGAAGTAGGAGATGAATTAGCTGGTTCTTCTTCCAAATCGCTGTCGGTCCATTCCTGATCAAAGAAGATTTGCATTCCAGGGTACCGTTGCTTGGTGACTTCGTCTTCCCATGTCTCTGCGAAGCCGCAGAATGGAAAGTCTTCTCCTTCTCTCACAAACCAGCCATTGAGCGTTTTTTGGATCACGAGTTTCTCTTCTTTGACCCTGTTTCCTCTTGCCTTAGCCTTTTCCACGTTTTTCTTCCTTTTTACCTCGGCTTCTGTCGGGGTGTAGCCAAGACCAAAGGCGTATTGATTATGCGGAGGATCAATCATTTGCGAGATGCCTTGTGATCTTTTGCCTAAACCCAACCCAGGGAGGTATTCTTGCTTCTTCATCATCCATATGGCGGGGGTGCTTACATAGAAGTTTCTCTCAGCCATTAAGACTTGCACAGCAGTCGCTTCCTCAAGACTGAATCCAGTGAGGAAGGTTTCCTCGGTTTCTACCTCTTGGACAGGCGTATCAGAATGAGCCCGGATTGATGAATCTCCCAGAATGGTTATAACCCTTCCATCTACCGCGAATTTGACTTTTTGATGCAAAGTGGAAGGTACTGCCCCAGCGTCATGTAGCCAAGGCCTTCCTAATAAAAGATTGAAGGTGGCTGGTATATCCATCACATGGAACTCTACATCCCTCTTGATCTTCTCCACTTCTACTGGCAGTGTGACACACCCAATCACTCTTCTCTTTGAATTGTCATATCCCCTTACTCCTTGGCTTGAAGGGCGTACGTCGGTGGCGTTTACCCCTAGCTTGTCGAGGGTTCTTTGAGGACATACGTTTAAAGCAGACCCATTATCTACCAAGACCAACGGGATCCATTTGGTGAGACATTTAAGTGAAATGTAGAGAGGTTTGTTGTGTGCAGGCCCTTCAGGGGGTAGATCCTTGTCAGTGAAAGCTATCGTTGGTTTTAGAGCTTTTGACGCCATTATGAAACCCACGAGTTCTTCGGGGGTGATGTCGATGGGAACTTTGGCTTTCCCCAAGGTTTTGAAGAAGGAGTTGCGATGTTCGTAGGAGGACATAAGCAATCCCCAAATAGAGATATCAGCTTGGATTTTCTTTAGTTGTCTTAGCACTCTGTCTTCCTCAGGTTCGGTCCTTTGGCTTTCTTCTCCTTCCTCTTCTTCCATTACTCGTGTTGAAGTTGAACTTTCCCCACTCAGCTTAGGCGGTTTATACACCCTTCTGCTTCGGGTGAGGTGACCCACTTCTTCTTCTTGGGTACCCCAAGGGTTAGCAGGCTCAATTCTTCCAACCTTCCAATCATTCGGCCGGGCTTGACGCATGTCCAACCACCAATCCCCATCATCAATGGCATGGATGTGGAGTTCTCCCTCCGTTGCAAAGCATTCCTCGTTCTTTAGGGATGGTTTGGCTCGGGTATCTGGAATAATGTGTAGGGCAGGATTATATGTGGGGCTATTGGATAGGCTTATGAGATTGATATTTTGAGGCGGTGGTTCGCTGTTGTGAGCGGGAAGTGGATTGGTTTTTACATTAGGCTTAGGAGGTTTTATGGCTTGACTATCGATGAGATCCTGGATGTCATGACGAAGACGCATGCAGCGGTCTGTCTCATGTCCAGGGTGTTGATGGTAAGCACATTGCTTATTGGCATCATAGCTTGGGCCATAAGGTGGCTGAGGAGATGGATTATTCAAGAGCCTAAGGTGCCCTTGACGGCTTAGGATGGCTAAGGCTTGGGATGGAGTCATATAGAGTGGGCTGAAATTACGGCGAGGGTGATTCGTATTTCTAGATGAGCTAGTTTGAAAAGGGTCTTGTGGCACGACTGAGTCAAGGATGTTGACGGAGGCAGTAGCTGCACGGTTTGGAAAGGTTTTTCTGAGTGGAGGGTTTTCTTCTTTTCCAATGAGGCCCAACTTGATCCCATCCTCGATTTGCAATCCAGTGGCGTGTAAACGTTTGAAGTTGGTGATAGCCTGAGTGTAAATGTGAGTGAGGTATTTAGGCTGTAAATTCTTGACAACTATCCTCACTTGATCTTCTTCGGAAGGGCGGCTTTTCATCTTGGCAGCCTTCTCTCTCCATCTTGCCACAAAGGTAGCAAAATCCTCATTGGATTCTTGTTTAGTCATCTCCAAATCTCGGGTAGTAAGCTCAATTTGGACATTGTACGCATATTGCTTGACAAAAGCGTTAGCAATTTCAGGCCAAGTTTGATAATGCACAAATTCCAAGGTGAGAAACCAATCGAGGGAGCTTCCAGTGAGAGTTCTTTGAAACAATTCAGCGATGAGCTCGTCGGTCAAGCCCATAGGTTTTAGAGTGTTGATGACATGGCAGACATGGCTGGTAGGGTTACCAGTCCCGTTGAATTTCTCGATGTTTGGCATTTTGAATCGTCCAGGCAGCTGAGATTCTGGAAAGAGGCAGAGTCCCTCGAAATCTAGAATTTGGTCTCCTTGTGAGTGAGCCAAAGCGTGCTTAATCTCTTTGACCTGTTTGGCCAATTCAGGATTTTCTATAATTTCATGAGGATTTTCTGCTTCCTCCTCGTTTTTCTTGTCTTCAACATCTCTTGCTGCTTTCTCAGCTTGTAAATAGGCAATTTGGGCTCGGAGCTCGGTGATGGTAGCGTCATTATCTGCCATTTTTGGGACGTAGGTAGGGAAATTGCTTGGTGAGGCTTGGAATCGGTTTTGTTGAGGGGATGACCGCGAAGTCCCTGAAATTGATTGGGACCGTTGCGGTGAGGGTGTCTCGGCAGACGAAGGCGACTGATGAGATGACTGTAAAGACCTCTGTTTGGCGTGACTTCGGGTATTTGTAAGAGTATAAAACTGGCTGAGGTTGCTTCTTTAACCTACCTATGGTGCCTGCTTGAAAAATAGAATACCTGGAAGTCAGTATTCGGCCTGTGTAGGGTTAGGATTTGGGTTTGAAAATCCCAACCCTTCTGCACAAAAAAAGTTAATACAACAACAAATGATACAAGGTGTGAGGAAGAACTTTTGCATGTAGAATGCAAGTAGGTTCCTAGCCTGTAGGTTCCTGTCTTAGTTTGATAAGTTCTATGGCTTTTTAAAGCATGCAAGGTTTTTGGTAGTTTCAGGGTGCTCCAGTGTCAAAGGGCACCAATAATCCTCTCGCCAGCCCATTATAGGCGGTGATCGGGTGATTTCCTTTTTGATATACCACTAGGTACGAGTGACTGTGGAGTTTGCTGGAACCCCCAACATAGCCCGTGTCATGCCGGGATATCAGGTGAACTCAACGGGTTGCACGCTCGATGCATATGATAAATGAATTAGACAAGGCATGTATTAGTCTTATGTTGAACTTTTTGGTTATGGCTCTCAAACTCCCCAGCAGAGTCGCCAAAAACTGTAGACACCTCCCAAGCGAGGCATCGCCATACAGATTGATCACGTTGTGTTTGCTCGATTGGTTGCTCACTTCATAAACCAAAATCATGGACATTCCCATGGCTAGGAACATCGCCACATGATAACGGTTATCATCAAATAGAGTCGCCACCCAGTTTATTAAAACTGGGAAAATAGATAGAGATTCTGGATTCGGGAGTCAAAAGTACAGTAAGGGGAAGGTGTTAGGCACCCCTCTCTGCCCAGTCGTGAGACTGGCCCATAATCATTCAACATAAGACGTATAGATGCTTTGTCTAATTCTAACACATAGTCTGTTTAATTATTCCTTTAAACAGTAAGCAAAGTGAGCCAGTGCGATAATTGAAGCATGCATTAGAAAGCAGGAAACAAACAAAATGTCCCAGGGAGATGGATCTCACGGCCGAGAGATCCTCCTGGTTTGATGTACCGGCCGAGGGATCGAAGCCCCGGTCGGTGTTCTTCCTCACACCAGACAGAAAGATTAACAGATAATCGAAATGCTACGGTTAGTTAGAAATACAGTGAATATAGACAAACCAGAGGCCGTTGGGCCTCACCACCTTGATCCCTCAGTTGCTTGATTGCTTCGGATTGGGTGTGATTGATTGATTGCTTGATCGAGAACCCTAGAGCTAGGGTTTGAACTTCGGGGTTTGATCGCCGGATTGACGGCTGCCTTCGGAAGGTTAGGGCTTTTGAAGTATGGGATTGAGGGAGTATTTGTGCAGAGCTTCGAGGTTTGATTGAGTGTGTGGGTATCTCAATTTCTGTGTGTTAATTCGGAACCTAAAGGCCCCTTTATATAGGCATAGGGATGACTCACTCCGGCCAATCAAATCACGAGATGGCAATTGCAATTGCAATGCATCTCTAACTCTACGTCGTGATCTCCGAACGTAGTCCGAACGCATCGGAAAGGTAGTGTAGTTGGATCAAACCAAATGTCTGACAGAACGTTCCAGAGTCTGGAAAAAGGTCGATCTGGCAGCCGAGCAATGGATGTCGCGGCCGTGGAATGGATGTCTCGGCCGAAGGATAGATCTTGCGGCCGAGGAATTGATCTCTCAGGGAGATTTTGCTGGCAACAGGTTGCTCGGGCGAGGGATTGATGTTATGGCCGTTAGATCGATATTACGGCCGTCAGATGGATTCTCCTAGGCTTCTGTATTTCTGTCTGAAAGGTTGTATGGCTCTGAATTGGGTCCTCTAAGTGGTCAAAGTTCTCACCGAAAGTCCTAAGGTCCTCAAAGAAGCAATCATCAATCATTGTATCCATTTCATCATCGGGATTGTCCCAAGGTGGGACTTGAAATAATCGTTAGGCCAAATTGGGGTGTCTACAAACGGGATGGGCTCACCTCCAACCCTCAGCCCTGTGATCGCTGCGAAGTCAGCAGGCGTCACTGTCATTTCCCCAGGAGGTAGGTGGAAGGTATTGGTAGTATCCCTCCACCTCTCAGCAAGTGCAACAAGGATGGCATGGTCAATCCTCGCTGGGGTCAAAGTCTGCACAAACTCCCCAAAGCCTGCCTCGTCTACCAGCCGCCTCACTCTCTCCGGCAGCCCCTCGTACAGCCGCAAGGACATGCACGCGCCCCCGAAGCCGCGAAGGTCCCTCTGTTCAGCTCTAGCCTGTTTCAAATACAAAGACAAGCAGCAAATGGTCTGTCAGTACACGGGAAGTTCATTCTCAAGTTCTAGGTAATCAATGAAGCCTACGACAGATGGTTGGTTCAAGTTATTATGTATTGGGCCTATACTACAGAAATACGTGGCTTTAGCATGCTTTGGTTCGCAAGTTGTCTGTGCAATTCTAAAGTTCAAGCATGTTCTAAGCAAGTATCGAACGTGAACTATCAAAACAAGAATATCGAAATCAAGTTACGAAGGGTGTTTTCTGGGAATATACCTCCATCCATGTCGCTGCGATGTGGGCCTGGGGATCTCTCAACACCAACTCGTCGTCGTAATCTCTCTGCGACGGTGCGCGGGCTGCAATGCCCGACGGCACAAAAAGGTGCGGCGTAGGAAGCACGTATGCCTCCGCTGAAAAGCCCGGCCGACTCGTGTTCTTCGCCTCCTCCACGGCCGTCACCCTAGGCCCCTGCGCCTCAACTCGGGCTCTCTCCTCAGCCTCTGCGTCTCTCAGAAGCTCCTCTCTCTCCAGTCTCTCTCTCTCGGCTCGCTCCGCCGCCTCCGATGCAGCAATGGCCCTTGCCCGGTCCTCCTTGGCCTTCAAAACTATCTCCCCGACCAAGGGGTTATCCTCTAACAGTCTCGCCAGTGCCTCGTCGGTCAAGTACTCGGCGACGTCGTGTCTAGTGATTGGTCTATGACTCGACGACGTCACCGCGGGCCGAAAGAAGATGTCCTCCTCTCGGACCTCAACCGGAGTCTCTGTGACCTCCGCCTCTGCATCTACAACGCTTTTGCCTTTCGCCGAATCCCTCGGCGGGGACCCGGGCGGCTCAACAGTGTCATCTTCTCCTCTACTTCCACTGCCTCCTCCGGCATCGACCATCGCGCGAGGCTCCTCCTCTGTCGCGCGATGGTGCTCTCTAGTGCCAGTTCGTTCTGCGTCTCCTGAACTCACTCCGGCCACTACTGACCCTTCTACGGCCATGCTTGGGTCCATTCGCTCAACACTGTGGCCCATGACTCCTGTATCAACCGTCGCGCGAGCCTCTGGCTCAGTCGTGCGATGCTCGTCTCCGCCACCTACCTCCTGCTCGTGGCCCCCTTCGCCATCTCCGCCCGTCGCCACCGCTGCACCGGCCTCTGCGATGGCCTCCGCGGGTGGAGGATCCCCTGTTCCTACGACCATGGGACCTCCTCGGTCCTCCGACCGATCAATAACTTCACCACCGTCACCCCTGCCACCGTGGTCTACCATGGATGAACGATCAAGGTTGGGTTTGAATGATTTCGTGGGTGAGATCGAGGTTTGAAGGAGTTTGAGAGGAGAGACGAGAGAGGGAAAGAGTTCTGAACTTTTGAAACTGCTGTGAACAGTTTCTGTAACGTCCCCGCGACGATTTAAACGATTGGAATGGGTTTGGGCCGGGTCTGGGCCTGTCCAGACCCAAGCCCTAACTTATTACCCTCGCGCGATTGTTCGTGAGTGTCGCGCGACACTACACCTTGGGCCTCAGGCCCAGTCCAGATTCTGAGTTTGGCCCAATCTCAATTGCACTCTTTTTGAAGGTCCATGACCTTTCGATATGTTGTACAATAAATTTGAGGGTCATTTTGGAAGCTTTGCCTTCAAACCCGAAGAATTTTGTGTCCCCAGCAGTGGTCCGCCCATCAACAGCGACGATCTATCCGTCCGATCAATCATCAGCGACGATCTATCCGTCCGATCAATCAACAGCGACGATCTATTCGTCCGATCAATCAAATCAGCGACGATCTATCCGTCCGATCATCAATCAGCGACGATCTATCCATCCGATCAATCAACAGCGACGATCTATTCGTCCGATCAATCAGCGACGATCTATCTGTCCGATCAATCAGCGACGATCTATCCGTCCGATCAATCAAATCAGCGACGATCTATCCGCCCATCAACAGCGACGATCTATCCGTCCGATCATCAATCAGCGACGATCTATCCGTCCGATCAATCAACAGCGACGATCTATCCGTCCGATCATCAATCAGCGACGATCTATCCGTCTGATCAATCAACAGCGATGATCTATCCGTCCGATCATCAACCAGCGACGATCTATCCGTCCGATCAATCAACCGGCGGCGATCTATCCGTCCGGTCTTCAATTCCCCCTTGGTGCACGGTATTTTTATATACTTGTCTGCATTTTCCATTTAATCGGCTTTTGGGCGGATTTGGTGGGTGTCTAAAAATCTTTGACGTTACCCGTACCAGTCAATGGTGCTCCGCGTGCTGTCAAAGAGGGACTACTGTAGACACCCCAATCTGGGTCTCCCAATCGTGTTACTTCGTTTTACGATTTTCTTGTTTCCCCGATGATGAAATCGGATCAAACAGAGCTTGGATTGGGAATGGATTAGGCTTGGAACGCTTAGAACCCTGCTCGAAACCTTTTGAACCTTTCTGAATCTTCAGTCAAACCCTAGAGCCAGAGTTTGACCCTCGCGCGAGCCTTTGTGTCCCTCGTGCGACACTTAGCTTGCCACGTGTAGTCAAAGTCAAACTGTTGACTGTTTGACCCTTGCGCGACACTTCCGAACCCTCGCGCGATGGTTCCCTCCTGTCCCTATCACAGAATCCAGCTGGACTTGTGATGATTGCTTGGCACATGGGTTCCCATGGGCTGGAACCCCGTTCTCCTCAGCTGAACGGCGTGCTGGCATGTTCTAACCCCATGCAATCTCCCAACCACTCTCTCACCTTGTTGGCTAGCCTCACAACCAAGTTGTGACCAGCCTTGGTGGCTGGTCCCAAGGCCTTGTTTGGCCCCTAACTAGCCCTTACATTCCCCCTATAAATACCCCCCTTCATCTTCCATATTAAGGGTTCCAAAAATTGATTAAGAAATTCATTAGTCATTTCACAAGTCCTACACTAGCTAGCACAAAGTTACTAACCCCCAAACCACTTCCTAATCTTCTGAACTTAGTGTGTTCATACACTCTTGGTAGCAAGGCCACACCAACCAATCCAATCTATTCCCAAACCCTTTCCAAGCAAATGTATAATGTTTAACCTGTTTCTGTTTTGATCCCTGAGGGGGGCTGACAGGACCAAGGCTGGTAATCAATACCATGCTCTGGTCCTAAAGCCAGCAAAGTTACAAGAATTCGTGGCAGCTACACCCTCGCGCGATGGTCCCCTATACTCGCGCGACACTTGTGTCAGCAAGATAATGGACCTCGTGGGGAAGGGAGGCTAGCTCTTTTCTGTTTTGCAATGTTTTCATGCCTGTTGTACTTCACCTTGATTTTTTAGATCACTGTTATGCATGCAAAAACAAAATACAGTAGCTAGTTTATTTGTTTCAAACAGTTTGGAATGCCCTTGGGATCCCCTGAATCTGTCTCAGGACCCTAAGCATGCAAAGCAATTCCTGGAAGTCCAGTCAGGAATGTCGCGCGAGACTCAGTCTCTGTCGCGCGACAGTCCTGTGATTTCCATGAATAGCCCTTGCATGGGCAACTAGGCCTTTGGTCTCTGTTTTGATACCCCCACTGTTTAGGGGTTGTGTTTCATTTCATTTGGCTCCTGCTTGGAGCATTGTGTAATAATTAGTATTTTACAGTCTTCCAATAAACTGCTTGGTTTGCTTCCTGGGTGTGCGCTGGTCCTTCCAGAGCCCAGAAGGGGATGATTTTGGGACTGTGGTGAGATGACAATGCTCGCGCGAGAGTCAGTGTGTCTCGTGCGATGGTTGACTTGCATACAGATCTATTCAGGCATGCAAGTTGGTCATCGTGCAGGGCAAATCTGCCCCGAGCCTGGTTTTGGCATCTGATCGCTGTTTCAAGTCCATTCCATTTATTGTTCATCATGCTATCCATCCATGCCATTATTTGATCACATCCTGCAAATTGTTACAGTTTTAATCCCCGATTAACTGTTCCCCCGCCCTAATTGGCTAAAATTAATTAAAAGAAGAAGAATCACAAAGGTTTTCATAAAAATGCCTAAGTAGAGACCGATCTCCGGATTGGGCGAGAGGGATGCCATAAAACCCTTCCCTTCTCGTAACCTGGCTCCCGAACCCAGATATGGTTATGACGGACTGGTTTCCTTCACTTTTTCAAATAGCGCGGCAGGTGCTTCGAAATACGGTTCCTTGAGTGTCGGACCTTCAAAACTCAAGTGGCGACTCTATATTTTCAAGCGCTTGCCACATACGCTCACGCTCCCTCGATTTTCAAAAAGGGCCGCAAACGGCAGGGGGAGGAACGAAATCCTTTTTCCCCTCCGAAGGGCATGCTGCCCACAGTTTTGTAAAAAAGGTTTTGGGTCAGATCCTGACCAAAAGGGTTAAGCCTGAAGACAGAAAGGTCCCCTCAGGGCCAGGACAGAGCCTAGCCCAAGGAAACTTGGTTTTTACCTTTGATCTTGAGCTTGAATGAGTATTGATGAAGGCGGGTGGACGTCGAAAGGTTGAAAAAGAGAGTAGAAATATGGATGTGTGTAGTAGATGAGTATATTGGGTGGTTGAGGTCTCAAAGTTAATTAGTAAGGAACTAACTTCAATGGTGAAGAGAAAAATGGAGTAAAGGGCTTAGAGAATGTCTTTTGAAAACAACATTCTCAAGGCTTGGAAATAGGAAAGTGGGTGTGAAAGCAAGAAGAGAGAGAAAGGGTATAATGGTGATCAAGGGCCATTTTCCCTTGAGTGGAGGGGTGTATTTATAGGCAAGAGCCTTGGATTTTGAATTTCAAAAGTTGGAGGTATTTTCTGGGCGGGCCAGAAGTGTGCTTTCGGCTAAGCCGTGTTGCAGCTGTGTGTGGGCACACGCCCCGGGAGAACTCCCGTGGTTTAGTGCACGAAAATTCCGGGTGCGCCCTTCTCGCGGAAAGCGCGGAGAAACGCTTCGCAGATCAGAGAGTCGCCACTCGGGTTTTGCGGAGAGTACCCAAGAAACCGTGGTTTTGACAAAAAGGTTTTGAATTGCATTGGATTTGAGTTTGAAAAAGGCTTGTAGACTGGTCCGTCGTCACCTTTGAAATCTGAGGTTCGGGAGCCAGGTTACGAGAGGGGAAGGGTTTTATGGCACCCCCTCTCGCCCAATCCGGAGACCGGTCTCTACTCAGGCATTTTATAAAAACGTTTGCATTTCTCTCTTTATTTGATCATTCTTTTAGCCAGTTAGGGCGGGGGAACAGTTAATGGGGATTGAAACCGTAACACATTTGCAATTTATATACAAGAATATGTGACAGGATGTTTATGGATGTTTGATGTTTGATTTAAGCAGATATAATAGATTGAGAACAAGCTACTGTGAACGTTTTGAACAGACTAGAGCACACTGACTGTGCTGTGGTGCACACAGAAGCAAGCCTGCATACACTGGCCAAGCCACTGCATGCAGCCCTGACCTGCGTGCGCCACACCACGACTGGCGTGCGCCGGTAAGCTCAAGCTCACAGCTTCTGTTATCAACCCTCTGGGCTCTGGAAAGGACCAGTGCACACCCAGGACAAACCACGCAGTTGATAAAGATTACTAAGCTATTACAGAGAGATTAAAGGGCTAAGAAGCCACCAAATGAACAGAAAACCCCTTAAACAGTGAGGGGAGGATGATCAAAGGCCTGGATGGAAGATCCATACAAGGGCCAAGCCACTGGAAGCTGGGCTACTACCGTACGCCAGTAGTGTATGGCCGTACGCCAGTTTTGCCTTTACCCCAGTGCTTTGGCTTTGCACCATCTGGGCTCTGGAACATGACTAGAAGGCTCCCAGAGGCCAAGCTACAGCAAGATATAGATGGAAAAGAAAGCAGTTCTAAAAGACAGTAAGCAAAAGGTTGATTTTAACATGCAGCAGGGTGATCAGAACACAAATAAAGCAATAAAACAATGATCCATGGTCCCCACGCCAGTTTTGCACGTACTGCCATGACTGGCGTACGGCTCACACTACTGGCGTGCGCCACTGGTCACTGCGCACGGTTTTGAAACCTTGCCGGCATTAGGGCCAGGACTGGTATAGATTACCAGCCTTGACCCTGCTAGCCCCCCCCCTCAGGGGTCAGAACAGAAGACAGAAGCAAGAGGTATTATACCTTTGCTTGTGAGTTTGGAAGTAAGGTTGAGCTTGAGCTTGAGGTTGGAGTTTTTGAGAGGTGAGTATGAGGGGTGTTATGGATTGGACACTCTTCTTCTTGCCTTAACTTTCAATGGATGCAAGAGAAAGCAAGAGAAAAGAGGGAAGAAGAGGGAGGACCAAAGCTTGGGCTCTCTTAATGGTGCTAACCCCTTGCAAATAAATGCAAGGGGGGTATTTATAGGCTAGGAGCCAACTGATCAGTTTTGGCCTAAGGGGTTGTTTGGTTTGGTAAGGCCAAGGAGGAGCCTCCCATGCATTAAATGCATGGGACTTGGCTTGAAAGGTGGTGTGGTTGAAGAGGGAACAAGAGGACGGCCCTCAGCCACCAGAGGACTGCTGGCAGACGCCAGGTGGCGCCATAACCCCCGTGTGCTTTGCTGGCATAAAGTTGATTTGACTGGCTCTGACTGGCGTGCGCACCTTATAAGTGGTGTGCGCCAGTAACTGGGGATGACTGACACGTGGCGGAGGTTCCAGCGCACGCTAGTCATCCACCAGCGTACTCCAGTAGGGTTTTGCTGAGGCCATTTGGTTCTGGCTTGAGGGTTCGACAAGGGTTTGAAAAGGGTTCGGATGAGGCTCAGGACGCTCAAAGCTCAAATCCTTCAACAAACTCGGTATGTTCTCGACCTCAATCATCATTGGGGAATCAAAAACCGTAAGTAAACTAACCCGGACAGTCCAGAATAGGGTGTCTACAGTAGCCCCCCTTTGACGGCACTTAGAGCGCCATCGACTTGGCGTAAGTAACGTCAAAGGTTTCTAGACACCCATCTAGGCCATCCAGAGCAGGATATACGAGTTCAATGATGGACGAATAATTTAAAGAACCTGATTGATTGGATTGGCGGAGCGGATAGATCGCTGTTGCCGAGGATTTTTGATATATGGGGATAGGTTGATGTTGACTTTGACTTCTTGACAACCCGGCCTAGGTGAGACTTGGCTGGGGAAGATAAGCCGTGGATCGGCTCTGTTGAGAAAGATATAGACATACGGACGGGCCGTCATTGATTGAAATAGGACGAGCGGATCGTCGTTGATTGGACAGAACAGGCTGTCACTTGCTGGGGATAACAATGGTACGAACCGCTGCTCGATAGATCTCTGTAGATGAAGAAACCTCCTGGGGGATAATCCATTGTGGATGGGTTGACTTCGCCGGGGAGAGATACATAGCATACGGATAGATCGTCGTTGATTGAAGTCGGACGAACGGATCGTCGTTGATTTGACATGGACAGAACAGGCCGTCCTGGGGTGCGGACTTTCCTGGGGAATAATCCATTGAAAGCAACTCAGGGTCACCTGTTTGATTTGAAATTGGACGGATAGATCGTCGTTGATTCGAAATTGGACGGATAGATCGTCGTTGATTCGAAATTGGACGGATAGATCGTCGTTGATTCGAAATTGGACGGGTAGATCGTCGTTGATTTGAAATTGGACGGGTAGATCGTCGTTGATTTGAAATTGGACTGGTAGATCGTCGTTGATTTGAAATTGGACGGGTAGATCGTCGTTGATTTGAAATTGGAAGGGTAGATCGTCGTTGATTTGAAATTGGACGGGTAGATCGTCGTTGATTTGAAATTGGACGGACTTTGCTTGGGGAGTGACCATCCTAGGTAATAGAACCGATTTGATGACCATGGGCCTTGATTTTGGCCACGGAATGTGAATTGGGCCTCAGGCCCACAAACCTCTGGCGTGCGCCAGTAGGTTTGTGCCGTGCGCCACTGATGCTGAAATACCCGAGCCCAGATCCGGCTCAGTGCTGTCCTTCGTCGTTTAAAGTCCCAGATGGTACGAAAACCGCCATTACCAGTTTCCAAAACTTCCAAAACTTTCAAACCGTCCCAAATCCTTCCTAACCCAACTCCAATCCTTCCCATCTCCTTCAATCTCGTGGATTCGACCACACCCATGGCGGAAACAGGCGACGACAGGGGCGGCAATGGTGGCGGTGTTGATGATCGGTTGAGGGTGGTCACGAGCGAGGCCGAGAGGCCATTAGTCGACGATCAACCCACTGCGGGGGCTTCGTCGAGCGTTGGTGCAGTGGTTTCGAGCAGTGAGGGCGACGGCGATGGCCATGCAGAGGGGACTGGCGGTGGTGACGAGCGGCGTACGCCGGAGGAGGAGGGGCGTACGCCTGTAGTTGTGGGACCAGTGGGTCCACGGGTGAGTCGATTGGATGCACGGAGCGGGGTGGAAGCCCTGATCGTGACCGGTAGTGTTTTGGGTTCAGTCGGGGCCAGCGGCAGCGGCGGCGGTGTTGGTGAGGACCGGCCGGGGTCGCCTCTGAGAGGTTCGGATAGAGGGAAGGATCCGGCCGTGGAGGGGGTGGTGGATGTGCCGAGGGCGGACCACGTTGAGCGGGTCGAGTTTGAGGCGCCCGCGGGTTCGTCTAGTCACGAGCCGATCATGAGCCGTGACTTGGCGGAGTTTGTGGGTGAGTCGGTGCTTGCTCGGCTCATGAGAGAGAGCCCTGCGGTTGTTAGAGCAGTTTTGGCGGCCAGAGAGGAGAGGCTGAGGGAGATAGCCCGGTCTGACGAGGAGGAGAGACTGAGGCGAGAGGCCGAGGCGGCGGAGAGAGACCAGAGAGAGCTTGAGCGAGAGGCCGAGGAGGCCGAGAGGGAGCAAGAGGAGGGTCCTGGGGCGTACGAGGTGGCGGTTGACTTAGCGGAGACCAGACGACAGACCGCTCGTACCCCATTTGCGGCTGGGACGTACGTTCCTCCAGAGCCGCACGTGTTTGTTCCGTCAGGCGCTGAGAGCTACATCCCTCGTCAGAGGGACTACGACGAGGAGTTGGTGCTGAGAGACCCCGAGCAGCACTCGTCCAGAGGCTGGACCTAGGTACATCTTTAAACTTTGCTTCAGTCTCCATTTCGTACTTGTCGCAATTATGTGTACTACGTTACTGAATTATCAAACCTGTAACGCATGACATTCGAGCCCTTGTGTTTGGTTCACCGTAGAGCAGGTGATACTTCGACCCAGAATAGATAGAATTTCCTTTGGGATGCTTCGACTTTAGAATTCGACCATAGAATGCCCGTGATCGACTGATATCGACTTGTAGTATGACATGTGACGTAACTCGACCGATAGCTTGCCTTGAAATTTGACTTGATTTTGTAGAATGCCATTGAAACTTGATAACCGACCAAATAGCTTCCTGGTAACTTGATGGTCGACCGCGTGAACGTTCGAAGCTTGAATCGACCTAAAAACGACTTGAATCGACTGAATAGGATGCCTGGTAGTTTGATTCGACTTACATCCTGTTTTGAACTACCTTACTGATAGTTTCCTTTTTGTTTTGATTGTTGTGATGTGCAGAGAGGAGTGGTGTAGACACCCCAATTTGAACTCTTCAAATTTCCTTAATTTGTGGCCCGGAGGCTCCCCGATGATGAATTTCAACAAGCCTCGTACCGTTTGGAACTTTGCTCCTGGAAAGATTTGAAAGGAAATAATAAAATGGTCAAAATCACTTCCAAGCGCTTGGGAGTAGTCCCGAGCGCTCAAAAAACAACTTTCAAAACCTCTGGCCTGGATCACTCTCGAGCGCTCGTGTCTCCTGCGCTGGCCAATGGATGGCGGGGCTCCTCATTACCCATGCAATCCATCATTGCAGTGACCTTTAGCCGGCTGAGATTTACGGCTAGCACTCATGCTCAGTCAGGAATCTTCAGGCCAAATGATTTTCCCTTTAAACATTTTTATTTAAAAATCCATTTGATTTTCAAAAACCATAGGTTATTCTTGGCCTATAAATAAAGCCTGATTTCAGCAGAGGAGGGGTCACAAAATTTCCTCCCTGGGAATACTCTCCTCCTGTTCTCTCCTTCTCTTTCAGAGCAAGAACTATCTAAACTCAAAGCTTCAACTTCAAACCTCAAAAACCCTTTTCGAAAAATCCTCAAGGAAAATACAGGGAATCCAGAACGCTCCAAGCTTCTGATTTCTTGTATTCTTCCCTTTTAATCCACCTTTCAAAGCCATTCCAAAGAGAAGAGTTCGAGCAAAAAGGTAGAAAATATTTCTATCTCAATCCCAAACATAGAGGCTGTTCTTCCCTTCTGAGGGGGGTCTCTCAGCCTGACCCAGTCTTCAATACTGGGTGCATGGCTGGGAGACCTTAGTGTAAAGACAAGAGCAATGGGGTACAAAAACATTTTAGCAAAACCCTTACCGGCATCACTCTCGAGCGCTCGAGAGTACTTCTGAGCGCTCGGGACTGTCCCCAGTTTCATGCATGGTTTTTGGTCATACAGTAGGCTGGGAATGAGGGGTACTTTTAGAATAAATGGTTCCATTTTGGCATTGCATGCACAGAAAATCATTTTCACCAAAACAGAAGTATTCCTCACGAATCTTCAAGTAAAATAAGGTTTCTTTTCAAAGTTAAATGATACTTTCCTATTGGGAAACATCAAAATGAGGATGTTTGCATGTCAGTACCATTTTCTGTTTAGAGCAAAACTGGTAAGCATCACACTCCCAAGCGCTCTGGACTGTTCCCGAGCGCTCGGGAGTTCAGCCATGCCATTACCTTTCATTTCCCCTGTCTGATGTGTTCTTTGGGTTTCTGCATGCATGAGGGTACCCATTCTGTTCTTTAAAATTTGTAGATCTAATCTCGTTAAGGCAGGGATGCATGATCTGAAAGATTGAAGGCTTAGTTCAGTCTTTTAAGTCCTCTGCTGAGCCAATTGTGTAAATTGCAGCATTCCAGTTCCCTTTTTAGCACTCTATTCTGCCTGTACTAACAAGCTTGCAGGTTGAGCATCAGAACTCCCAAGCGCTCGGGACCACTCCCGAGCGCTCGAGAGTGAAGTCAGTGGCAGTCTCTCAGTTTCTGCTATTTTGCATCTTATTACTCCACCATTGTGTAACCTCCTGTACACGTGCACATGCAAACACTTCCTATCTGGTATAACTGTGGATACTTGCTACTTGTCTAATGAAATGAAATCCCCTTTTAAAATCCCACAAACGTTTAGTAGAGACCGATTCCGAATCGGGCGAGGGGGGTGCCGTAAAACCCTTCCCCCCTCGTAACATGGCTTCCGGACCCTCAAATGATCTCTGGTTTTCAATTCAAATCAATTATTTTCGAACTAAACGGTTTCTCGGGTGACATACCACAAATCCGGGTGGCGACTCTTCAAATCAATCCATCTTTTCGAAGTCGATTTCAAAAAGGGCACGAGGCGCGCGATTTTCCGAAACGGGCCGCCCCGATCTCAACACCCGGGGCTGTGGTAGCCCACAGTGGCGACTCTGCTGGGGATAGGTTTAATTAATACTTGAGAAAAAGTTGGTTGTTGATAAAATGGCCCGCTTTCCTTGAATATCAATTGAACTTGTGAGCCAAGCTTGAAAAACGTTTGTGGGATTTTCAAAGGGATTTTGTTTCATTGTCTATTTCTTGTATATATCTTGTGCAGCCTCGCTGTTGTGTTTCGGCAATCCTACCCGGCTTGCCGGTGATGGGGAATCCCGGAATGCTCAGCAACCCTCGACCGTGATGAGTCATCCCTACCGTTTGTACCATTATTGGGTGTACGCTTAATAGTGGGAGGTATACTTTGACTCTAGTCCGGGGAACCCTTTCAAGCCAAAACCAGCCTTTGTACATGTTTAGCGAGCCATAGATCCTTCCAAATTAAGACAGGAGCCTACAGGGTAGGGTTACGTGCTATATCTTGTTTACGTGTTGCATTCCATATTTGCATCATCATTCTGTCAGCCACCGTTCTCGAGACTCGCTCGCGCGGTCTTTGCGAGGTTGCCGAGACCCGATGAAGAGTCACGCTCTCTCATGCGTGTTGATCAGTCGTGTGAGTCCTCGAACTAAAACCTGAGGGAAACTAGAATTTTGCTAAGTCCTTGACTAGTGCTTGATCGAAGAATGGACCAAAGGAAGGAATGACATGGAAACGAAACGTCGCGATACCTACACCATCCGAGCTAAAAGCAAACGTACCGCTTACGCCGCTTTGGTTATCGTATCACGTTGTCCACCCCAAGTCATTCCAAACCAATGGTCGATTCGTCGAAGAAACATTAGTCGAACACTTAGCCTATTTTAGCATCCTTTGGGAAGCATCGGTTCCTAAACGAGGATACACCCCAAAAATCCGAGGATTAAGGCAACCTCGCGTGAAGGATACTAAATCGTTTTTGAAAAGTGAGAGTCAATGACGGTGACGATGTTGCGCACTTTCTAAAAACCCATGCACATATTTCATGAAAATGTAAACAGGGACCACGTCTGAGTACGGTTTTTGCTTTGCTGTCAGTTCTGAGCAATTGGGCCGAAGAAGAAGAACATCATACCCTCCTGGACCAGACCCCCGGGACAGAGATTGGAACGGCTCCAACTGCAAGCAGACTCCGTCAGTGCAGCAGATTTGAGGATGGAGATGGACCTACTGATTGGGAACCTTAATCCAAACCCGAACCCCAACCCCAACGGAGGCAACCCAAACCCTAACGGGGGCAATCCAAACGCCAACCTAAATGTCAACCCTAATGGAGGCAACCCGAACCCGAATCCAAACGGAGGCGAGCCACCACAGAATCCGAACCCCAACCCTATTCCCAATCCAAACATTAACCTAAATCGGGGAAACCCGCATGGTGAAATCGGGCAAATCAGAGAAGACATCCAGCGTCTTGGAGAACGCACTGACAATCAAATTGCACAGCTTATGATGATGATCACAGGGGTCGCACGTCGGCTTCCACCACAGAATCCGAATCCTAACCCAAACCCAAATCCAAATCCTAACCCAAACCCAAATCCAAATCCTAACCCAAACCCGAATCCAATTCCGATCCCAAATCCGAATCCCAATCCAATTCTTTACCCAAATCCTAACCTCAACCTAAACCTCAATCCAAACCTCAACTTAAACCTCAACCCGAATCCTAATCCTAATCCAAACCCGGAGCAGTTGGTTTTTGAATGGGAAGCCCCGCAAAACCCTGAAATGGCAGCAGTGCTGGCGAAAATCACCCAGTTGGAAGAGTCAGTGGCGAGGAGCGAAAAGATAGCGTCGACCGGCTTCGACATCAACAAGCTTTGTCTGTTTCCTAACGCAAAGCTTCCCGAAAAGTTCAGGCCAATCGACTTCACTAAATTTGATGGGACTGGGGACCCAAAGGCGCACTTGACGGGATACATTGGAGCACTTTCCATGTGGGGAGTGGAGAGGGACGCTATGGCTCAAATGTTCTCGCAGACTCTAGTGGGGCATGCCCTGCACTGGTTTACCACCCTGGACGAGCGGAAGAAGCGCTCATGGGAAGACATATGTGCGGCTTTTGTGGCGCAATATGATTACAATATTCAATTGGAGGTGACCACTCGTGAGTTAGAGTCAACTAAGATGGAAGCAAAGGAGGCCTTCGCCGAATTTGTGAAGAGGTGGAGGGCTAAGGCCGCACAAATGAAAGAAAGACCAAGCGACAGGGACCAAATCCGGATGATTGTCCGAAACCTTCAGCCAACTCTCGCACGGCACATGGTCATGGCCCAAGCATGCTCAGACTTCAAGACATTCTTCGACACAGGCTTAGCCGTCGAAGAAGCAGTTCAATTGGGGATCCTTGACAAGCCTGAGCCTGCCCCTAAACCCAAGAAGGTTTACTCCGGAAACAGCAACGCCTTGTTCGGCAACTCCAACTACACCCATCTTCCCAACACTTCCTCCAACACCACTCAGGCAGAGCCCGTCAATCAAATTGTGACCCAAGCTGGTCAACCCCGTACCCAACCCCGCACCTTCGCCCAATTCTCGGCACCTCTCTCCGCCGTGCTCGAGAAGTTGGTCGAAAGTGGCGTACTCAAACCGCTTACCCCCACTCCCTTGCCTCAAAAACTCCCCGCATCCCACAATCATAACGCATATTGTGCTTACCACCAGAATACGGGCCACCCAACCGACAACTGCTTTCGCCTACGCCATGCTATCCAAGACCTCATAGACAATAAAACTCTCCCCATACCACCACAAAAACCAAACACCGTCTCAAACCCGCTCCCAAAGCACTCTAACGCCCGCACCAACCATATCTCCATGGACCATCCCTTTGACCCGAGCCTCTACATCCTTCCAACCACCCAACCCAAGCCAATTGTCGAGTTGCCAATCGAGGATATCATCTGTGCCCTTCAATCCGAGGACTGGGACTTCCAAAGAAGGTGGGAAGAGTTGGCAAGTGATTTTCTTGCAGTGGAAAGCCGTGCCGTCATAACTGGAGTATGGCCCGCGGCACTTGACGCTCACCAAGTTCGAGAATTAGAACAAGGCAATTGGAGGCAGGAGTTTGAAGAAGTGATGGCTGACCCGTTGGACGGGTACTCCCTATTTGCTCTATTTTTGGAGCCGGAACCAATTGAAGAAGAGGATGAGTGGGCATGGGAGCCCGAACCCAACGGGTGGCATTGGATGGATGATTCCGACCCGTTAGACGAGACGTCATTGGCATACCTTTTCCTGGAGGAAGAAGTTCGTGAAGAAGTGGACCTCATGAACCCCCGCATGTTTTCGGGGCTCACTGTCAGCGCTATTGTCAATATTGCTAGAGGATCCGATGCTCTGGACCATATCATGGATCAGGTCTTCATCCCGCAGGAATACATTATTGGGGAGCACCTTCAACCACCCGTAGTCGAAATCCCCGAGGAGCCCAACGTCTGTGTACTCGACCCTGAGGATCTGTGGGGTAAATCCGAATTAATAAATGTGTGGGTCGATGGTGAAGAACTCACAGTCAACAAAGCCATGTTGGATGAGGGTTCCCTACAAGTCACCAACAGCAACAACAACAGCAACAACAACAACAGCAACACCGTCAATTTCTGGAATTCATTGGAGGAGGAGAACATGTGGCATGCCCTAGAGATGGAAGTCCTTAAGAAGGATCTCGAGAAAACAAGCTTGGACAAGGGCAAACGCAAAGCCGACGCAGATCTTTCCAACTTTTGGGAAGATTCTTGGTGGGATCCCATCCCCAAGTCAATCAGCAACCTCACCCGAAGTGGAAGGGTGTATCAACCAACCAACATTCAGCAAGGGAGCTCATCCCGAGCCCCTCCGCCACCACAGAACAATCCTGTCAACCCTACAAGCACTCCTATCCCACCCACTCAACCAAATAACCCTTCGAACCCTCCACGTCAACCTAATCCACCTATCCATCTTAACCCGTTCGCTGGCTCTAACCCCAACCCCTCTCAGCAGCAAAATCCGAATCCCACCGCTGACCCCATAATTCAACAGCTCCAAGAAACACCTGTGCGCATGTCCATGTGGGGAGTGTTAGCAACATCCCGCGAGCATCGCCGAAGGCTTGTTAACACCCTCTCTAAATTCGAGGTCCCCTCTGATATAGCCCCGGAAGCCCTCATTGCTCTCATAACTCCGATGAACTTCACCCAGCACACCCTCTCATTCACAGAGAAAGACCTCCCACCGGAAGGAGCTGGTCACAACAAACCGCTACACGTAACCATGAAGAGCCTCGGAAAGTGGGTCCCTGCGATTCTCATAGATAATGGTTCGGCCATTAACGTGTGCCCACTCCGCACTGCCTACTGCTTAGGCCTGAAAAGTAGGGACTTCGCACCATCAACCCTTGGTGTTCGCGCCTATGATAACACACGGCGTGATGTCCTGGGGACAGTCAACTTGGAACTGGCAACTGGCAAGTTCGAAACCACCGTCGAATTCTGCGTACTCGACATACCTGCTTCATTCAACCTCCTGCTGGGGAGGCCATGGCTACACAGGCCGGATGTCATGGGGGTGCCCTCTACGCTGCATCAAAAGCTCATCCTGGGATTGGATTCCGGGACTCTCATTATCCATGGGGACTCGGGCATCCGTCCTCACTCCGAAGACAACTCCCCGCTGCTAGAGATAATGCATGGAGAGGAAGACATTGCTATGGGGGGGTTTGCAGTCATGACCTCGAAAGTTTGCACTATCCGGGCCGAAGATGGGTTCTTGGTGAGTTCCGCGGCGCTAGAGATTATGAAGAAAATGAACTACCTGCCGGGCATGGGCTTGGGACTCCATGGACAGGGAGTCTCCGAGTTCCCTGATTTCCCCGGAAGCAACGAGCGCTTTGGTCTCGGATATGAGCTCAAGAAGGGTGACCCAGCGAAAAAGTGGCGCGACCGCGCCCGGGCTCATGCAGTCGGGGTTAAGCTGAAAGTGAAAGAAGCACCATACCAAGGACAACCCGAGCCTTTTGTGGACCTGGAAACAAAAGTGAAGCACCCCGGTTTCGAGATCTTCGCCAATGACACTTGGGAGGATGACTTTGAAGAAGTGACCAAGGTGGAAGAGGTATCTGAGGCATTTGACTGGCTTGAGGCTTTCGGTTTGGGCAGTCTCCAATCTCTGTTCGGGGACGAAGAAGCGGAGGGTATGATGGAAGACGCTGCTGTGCTTATGCTCGGAGAGGAAGGAGAAATCGAAGACCCTTCCAAACTCATTGTGGAGGCTGTAGGCGCTTATGAGAATTGCATTTTTATACCACTTGTAGAGCGCACTCACGACACTTGCACCGAGTCTGAGTCTGAGTCTGACTCCTCGTCTAGCGCAGAGTCGGAGCTTGTGCCTATTGGCCTTCCACAGCGTAGCTTTTACTTTGAGTTTGAGTCAACCGCTGTATTCCCCCCTTCTGAGGAGGCTGCTTATGAAATGAACGATCTCTTTGCTTACTTGCCTGATTTTGAAATAAATTGCTTGGATCCCGACGATGAAGGAATAGACCTCGATGGGGATATCCCCAAGGAGATCCGTTCCCTCATCGATCGTGAAAATGAAAGGCATGCTCAGCCTTTGAAAGAAGAAATAATCTCTATAAATTTGGGTGATAAGGAGAACCCTCGATTGGTTCAGGTCGGTTCTGGGCTGTCCCCCGATGAGCTTCAGGAGCTCACGAATTTGCTAAAAGAATTCAAAGAAGTTTTCGCTTGGTCTCACGTGGACATGCCCGGAATCGACCCGGAGATCGTCGAGCACAGGATCCCCCTCTTCCCCGATGCGAAACCCGTTAAACAAAAACTGAGAAGAATGCGGCCCGATTGGGTTTTAAAGATAAAAGAAGAGCTTACAAAACAAATTGATGCCGGCTTTCTAATAGTAACAGAGTACCCCACTTGGGTCGCAAACATCGTCCCTGTCCCTAAAAAGGATGGGAAGATCAGAGTGTGCGTCGATTTCAGAGATCTAAATAAAGCGAGTCCCAAGGACAATTTTCCATTGCCGCATATAGACATACTTGTGGATAACACTGCAGGGCACGCTTTGCTGTCCTTCATGGATGGCTTCTCAGGGTACAATCAGATTCTTTTGGCTCCGGAGGACAGGGAAAAGACCACATTCATCACCGAGTGGGGGACATACTGTTATCGGGTCATGCCGTTTGGATTGAAAAATGCCGGTCCTACATACCAAAGGGGTGCCACAACACTGCTACACGACATGATTCATAAGGAAGTCGAAGTATACGTCGATGACATGATAGTAAAGGGAAAGGAGCGGAAAGACCATCTCCCAGCTTTGAGGAAGTTCTTGGAAAGGATCCAGAAATACAGGATGCGTCTCAACCCGCAGAAGTGCACGTTCGGGGTCACGGCTGGAAAGATGCTTGGATTCATGATCACAACCAGGGGGATTGAGGTGGATCCTTCTAAGATCAAAGCCATTCTTGAGATGGAGCCACCTCGATCCGAGAAAGAGGTCCGATGCTTCTTGGGGAAAATCCAGTTCATCAGTCGGTTTATCGCCAAGTTGACCTTGACCTGTGAGCCACTGTTTCGGCTACTCAAGAAAGACGTAAAATTCGAGTGGAATGACAAGTGTCAGAAGGCCTTTGAAGCGGTGCGAACTTATCTTCAGAATCCTCCAATCTTGATGCCGCCCATCCCGGGAAAACCTTTGATCCTATACTTGTCTGTCACGCCCTCGTCAATGGGGTGCATGTTGGCACAAGAAGGAGAAGATGGGGTCGAAAGGGCAATCTACTACTTGAGCAAGAAGATGGTGGGAAGCGAAGAGCGGTACACTTCATTGGAAAAGACGTGCTGGGCATTGATATGGGCCACAAAGAAATTGAGACACTACATGCTGGCTTACTCGGTGATACTGATTTCTCGGATGGATCCCCTCAAATATTTATTCGAGAAGCCAGCGCTTACCGGTAAGTTAGCACGTTGGTTGCTCTTGTTGGCTGAGTTCGAAATCAAGTACGTCACTCGCAAGTCAGTGAAAGGAAGAGCAGTCGCAGAGTTCTTGGCAGATCGTCCGATTGAGGGCCCAGAACACACTGAATTTCAATTTCCCGACGAAGATGTGATGACAGCAGTTGACGAAACATGGATGTTGTACTTCGATGGAGCCGCTAATCAGAAGGGCTTTGGGATTGGCATACTGCTAGTCTCACCTGAGGGGTCGCACATTCCTCTCGCTTTCAAGCTAAACTTCGAAGTCACGAACAACGAGGCAGAATACGAAGCCTGTATTGTGGGAATGGAAGCTGCATTGGAGATTGGAATCAAGGTACTGGAAGTTGTTGGGGACTCCAACTTGGTCGTATCGCAAGCAAATGGAGAATGGAAAGTGAGGGACGAGAAGATGAAGCCGTATCATCAGCAACTCGACGAGCTTATCCCGAACTTTCAAAAGGTCACCTTCACGCACGTACCAAGGATGAAGAACCGCTTTGCGGACGCGCTGGCTACTTTAGCATCCATGCTGGAACTTCCAATTGGGGTAAAATTGAGACCTGTCATGATTGAGCAGAGGGGAAAGCACGTGTACGACTACGTCATGAACATCGACGAACCAGACGATGGCCTCCCTTGGTTCCACGACATTTGGAACTTCGTCGAAAAAGGGGAATTTCCTGCGGATTCAACTAAGAAGGATCGGATCGCCTTACAGCGGCTCGCGTCTCAATACATCATCTGCGGCGGGAAGTTGTACCGACGATCTCCTTGCGGAATTCACAAGTTGTGTGTTCACAGCGACGAGTCGAGAGCAGTAATGGAGGAGGTTCATGAAGGTGTTTGTGGGCCCCACATGAACGGAATGATGCTAGCAAAGAAAGTTCTGAGGTTGGGATACTATTGGTCAACCATGGAAACAGATTGCATTGAGTATGTGCGCCGATGTCATAAGTGCCAGACTCATGCCAACCTCATCCATGTCCCGCCCTCGGAGTTACACCCAATGGCGACGCCGTGGCCATTCTCCGCCTGGGGCATCGATGTTATTGGAAGGATCACTCCCGCAGCTTCCAATGGTCACAGATTCATCTTGGTAGCGGTGGATTACTTCACCAAATGGGTCGAGGCGGCTTCGTACAAAACTCTGACGGCCGTTCAAGTGGCTCATTTCATCAGGCAAAACATCATTTATCGGTATGGGGTCCCTCAAACCTTCATGTCTGATAATGGTGTTCACTTCAAGGGAAAGGTTTTGGAACTCTTCGACAAGTTCAAGATTCAAGTGCATCATTCAACCACTTATCGGCCACAAACAAATGGGGCAGTCGAAGCAGCGAATAAGACAATCAAGACGATCCTCGAAAGGACTACCCAATCAGCTAGGAATTGGCACGAACAATTACCGCTAGCTTTGTGGGGATACCGGACGTCTATTCGTACACCGACGGGGGCAACACCCTACTCTTTGGTGTATGGCATGGAAGCCGTTCTCCCTATCGAGCTGGAAGTGCCGTCGCTTAGAGTTATGGCCGAGTGTGGAGTAAATGAGGCCGAATGGATCAGTAGAAGATTTGAAGAGCTCATGCTATTCGACGAAAGAAGGCTACGGGCGTTGTACCACATTCAGGGCTACCAACGAAGGATCGCCCGGGCATTCAACAAGAAAGTGAAGACAAGGGACCTGCAGGAGGGGGATATGGTAGTCAAGGAAATCCGCGCGCCGGTGTTTGACCTACGAGGAAAATTCCGACCTAAATGGGCAGGGCCGTACATCATCAAGACCATTCTCTCCGGAGGAGCGGCCTCGATCATCGACCTCGACGGCAACGAGTTCACCAATCTTGTCAATTTGGACCAGCTTAAACGGTATTACCCCTGAGAGAGCTCGCTGGGCCGAAAACCGCAAGGGCGGGCGGTCCCAGGCAAAAATTAGAGCAAGCCTGCTGAGTCGAAAACCCGAAAGGGCGGCTTAGGCAAAAAGTTAAGGCAAAAGTCGAAAGGAGCTCGCTAGGCCGAAAACCCGAAAGGGCGGTTCTAGGCAGAATTTAGAGCGCAAAATGAGAGTGTTAATACCCGAGCGAACCCTGGCCCGAACTACGTATGGGCCTGATTCCCTTTTCGTAAGGGATACGTAGGCAATCTCCCACTGAGGTTCGGTCCTAAACAGCTCAAAAATCAAAATCCAAATTGACAAATCAGAATGTTTTCTCAAAAGCGCATGCGATTAGCTAACCAAAAGGGGGGAACCCTTAATCAACCAATTTTATTCAGATTATCCCTTTATTACAAGCTGAGCATGAAAACGAAAAGCACATATTTAAAACACTCTTTTATTTCAAAAACGGCAAAGTAAGCGGTCAACCCATCCTTGCTTCCACATCTCTCCTCAGCCATTTGCGGTACCTTCCGGTCGAAGCAATAGAGAAGAATGGATCGCTTGGCTCAGTCCTGCGAGCCTCCCATGTTCGAACATAACTCCGAAGGCCCGGAATGGTGAAGGGAGGGAGACGAAGCACTTCAGAGCCCGGCGGCGGCACTTCTTGGTTTAGTCCGAACTGGCGGAGGATGCGGAAGGGCGGATAGAAGGAGAAGCCTGCCAGGCCCGCCACAAACACATGCGTCGAACCCATATTGCCGGCAGTCATGGCAGGGAGCCTCAGCCAATGGCACCGCCAAACGATGTCATCTTCCTCGGCAGAAGCGAAGAAGTCAGCCCAGTCATCCTCGTTGTTGTGCATCGCTAGAAAGGGACGGTTCCATCCACTTGCACGATACCACCAGTCATTGGCCGGAGGGGTCAGCAGGCTTAACTTGTCACAGAGCCACATCTACCCGAAAAGAGAGAAAACAAGTGAGGAGTCAGATAAAGCCTAAACCGAGTGTTGAGGTAAAATGAATGAGAGAAATAGAAAAAGGAGAGCTGAGTGAGGTCCCTAACCTGTAGCAACAGCGGGCTGCCACCGAAAACCCTTGTCCGACCAGCTTGGACAGCATCTAACCCCATCAAGGTCTCGGCAAGAACCAAGGGTGCAACATCCTTGCGAGCCTCAATCTGAGAAGCAACACCCACCAATAAAGAACTGGGCTGACCAACGGAAGGAACCAACAGAAAAGCCGCCAAAAGACAAATGCAACAAGCCGTCATTCGTCGACCTTGATATTCAAAATCTGTCAAGGCCCCGGGTGGACTGAATCTCTCGTACAGTTGCAGGATGTTAATGGCATTGCCCCGAGTGAGAAACTCAGCGACATTCCCACTAACACCTAGCTTAGCTTTCAGAAGATTCTTCATACTCTCCCTAAGCATCGGGACGATGGGCTCCGTGGAGTCGTGACTTCCAAGGTAAGCGTGGAATTCCTAGACGGTAGGACATAACTCTTGGGAACCAAAGCGAAAGACGTGCACTTCGGGATCCCAAAAGCGCACCGCCGCATGTAGCAAGGCAGGACGGATTGCGACCTCCCGGAGATGCCTAAGAGCATAAAGTCGGTGTCCTCGGAAGTTCAGCCAGTCGATACCTTCGAGGCTGTCCAACCAGGGACGGAGCAAGGCTTGGTTTAGCAAGGCCATGAAGAGAATGGGTTTTGGAAGGAAAGAAGGTCTTTGGGAGGAGAAGAATGATGGAATGAAGTGTGAAGGATTTGCCAAAGCATGACTCTCTATTTATAGAGGCCTGGAGGATACAATGCCACTCCCCACCAGCTTTGGAAATCATCAAACTTAACATTTTTCAAGAAAATTCAAACTTTAGAAATTTGAAAAAATGTTGAAAAAGGCTCAAGTCTTGCTTTGGGAAATTGTTTTCACCTGGGAAACAGATTGTTCAAAGTCACAAGGCACCTCGGAAATGTGCATACAGAAGAAAAGACGTAGGAACATCTGGTGAGTGGCATTGGGAAGCAGCAGGGGACTGCAGATGTCAGTAGTCCCGAGCGCTCGGGAGTGAGGTCCCAAGCGCTCGAGAACACTCTCGAGCGCTCGAGAGTTCTGCTGTTTTGCAGCAGATTCTGATTCCAACTTTCCAGCTTCAATTCAACATCGCAAATGCATGCAACTCAGATCAGGAGACTCTTAACTTGTACAATGGGGATACAACAGTTTCCGTTATGTTATTTTCTTGAGTATTCGTCCATTTTCCTCAAAAATACAAAAATTTCCAAAGTTTTCATCCCCCGAGTACGTCGAAATCCCACGTTAAGCGTATTTATTTGAGTCCAGCAATGCGTATAAGTCGCAATGTGCATTATTGACTGTATGGCATGATCAAACGCGCGTTAACGCTCTTAGTTCAAATTTTCGTCGTTCAATTGTCCCAAAATCATCATTTTCAAGTGTAAGTGAGGGTCGATCTTTGTGTCAAGGGCATTTTGGTAATTCTAGCAGTCCTCACCGGTCACGACGCTCATTGGCAACCGCACAGTGCACTCAATTACGATCAATAGCCCTTAAATCTAAGTTTCAGGGTCGATCGCTCGAAATTTGCCGTCGTGTGTCAGTGTCAAGTTTTCATTACTTTGAGAGTATCGGTTGAAATTTGCGTGCTCTTTACTTTCTTTCAATGCTAGACGAACATATTTCATAAAATACAATTCTTAAAGGAAGTGCGAACAAATGCAAAAGAGCAAAGTGCAAATTTTCATAAATAAAGTACAGTATTTACAATGAGCATGGAAGGAAGTGCGAAAGCTGGGGCAAACACACGCCCGATCCTAACTACCGGGGCACGCAAGCCCAAACAAAATCAAGGCACGCAGGCCTAGAAGCTACAACTACCTTGGCACACAGGCCCATGTACAAGAAAGCTAGCAAAGCAAAAGCCTAAGACTCAGACGTGACGAGTCCTCTTCGGCTGGCGACCCTCGGGCTCTGTGCTCTCACTCTCGTCACCATCGTCATCGTCGTCACCGTCGTCTGCGCTAGGAGAGCCAGAAGCAGTCTCTGAGTCCGTCGACCCTAACACACGCGACTCAGAGGACTCCTCTGACTCGTCCTCCTCCTCTGGTTCCACGCGAGCGTGTCTCCGCTGGGACCCCGCCCTAGGTACAACCTCGAACTGTCTAGCCTCCGCTACGGGCCGTGACACTCCCTGTGTCCCTCGTCCCCGTGTGCTGGCAGAAGCTGGAGAGCTCGTGGTGGCCTGAGGTCGTGCCCTAGCCGAACGTCGTGGCTGCACCTGCATATCACAAGCATGAGATCATTCTATACATATTTGAAATTCAATGGATTCATTTTAAAGTACTGTACATGCATGCATTTGGTCATACCTGTGGGGCAACAGGAGGAGCAGGCTCAGGGATAGGTCTGGTCTGCAGGGCTCTCCCTCTAGCGCAGCCCTTCAGCAAGTGGCGCATCCCTACCATCAGCATGATGGCCGTCTCGGCCCACTCTCGCGGTACCTGTGATGTTCGAGAATCAGAAACGCGCAAGCAGTAATCATTCAGAGCATAAGAAGATCGAATTCGTTTATACCTGAGCCGGAAGCCGCATCGGCGGCTGTGGAAGACGTGGGACGTCTATCACCGCCCGTGCCCCTGTAGGGTCTGTCGCCCCTATCGTCCACTCCAGCGTGGGTAGCACCGTCGAGCCAGACGCCTCTGCCGCCTCTGGGACCCCCGTGTCACTCTCTCCTCGCTCACCGGCAGGCTGCCTGCCACCTCGGCCACTACCTCGTGCGGACCGTCCGCCACGGCCTCGCACCCCAGCACCGGGGCCTCGCCCTCCCTCAGCTATCCTCCTCTCAAACTCAACCTCCACCCCTAGGCTCGTGGCCAGGTACTGGCTTACGTAAGCCGCGTAGTCCAGACCACGTCGTAGGTGCCGCTCCAAGTCTGTGTCAGGCACAGTGTACAGCTCCAGCTCCGCACGAGTGTACGTCTCCGTCCGCTGCACGCGTGGAGGAAGCGGCCCAGGCACCACGAACGCTGGAAGACCGAGCGACTGCCGAGTCACCCGGTCTCCTAGGTACCACTGCCAGCCCAGAGGGCACTCCAACAGCACCCTACTCCGTGTCACCTCACGACTCCTCGGAAGGAAGTCGGCCTCCACCCTCGACCAACGATCCCAGTGCACCTGCATGTCAAATTTTGAAGCATCAATAAAACGTACATCGAGCACAGAAAAGAAAAAAGGAACAAAGGGAAATCTTACTGCAACTCCAGTCGAGCGGTTTAGCCAGCGTCGGAAGGTCATCACCTCCCCTCTCTTCTCCTTAGTCCTCCTATAGGTCTTGCTCCACGCAAGCCCGCGAGGAAGCAAACCAGGATCTCGGCAGGTGTTCTCAGGCGGGAACATCCCCAGAACCTCGTAAGCCCAGAGCTGCATATGGTCAAGTTCAAGTCAAGTCGATTTCTAAAATACATTTCAAACGATAAGCAGTCAATGGTAGTATTAAAGCAGTATTTTAAACCGTACCTCGACGATCCTCCAGTAGCCTCCAATCGTGTTGCCCACTCCGCGTGAGGCAGCCCCTAGAAAGCAGTAGAGGGTGCACAGAGCACCCCCTCCCCAGTCGAACCGTCCTGCGGTCCTCAGGTCAACCAGGCCTGCCAAGTAGCAAAGGTGCACTCGCGACCGCCTAGTCGGGTACAGAGAAGCCCCGAAAAGGTAGAAGCAGGTACGCCCGGGCCATCCTCGCCGCCTCCTCGTCGTCTACGGGCTCGTGGTCCCAGTACTCCACGAACTGCCCGTAAGCCGCCATCCCTCCGCTGTGCCGTGGAACCCGCCCGAGGAACCACTGCAGGGCCGCGTCGTCTAGCACCAAGCTCGAGTCGTAGGGGATCGGCTCTCCTCCTACTCTCAGTCCGGTAATCGCTGCGAAGTCCAGCGGCGTCAGTGTCATCTCCCCGAACCGGAGGTGGAAGGTGTTGGTAGTATCCCACCCCCTCTCGGTCAGCGCTGTGAGCACAGCGCGGTCTACCCTCACCGCCGTCATCAACTGGATGAACGGCCTGAAACCCGCAGCCTCCACTAACTCCCGTACTCTCGCGGGCAGCCCCCTGAAGTACTTCAGCGAGCTG
This sequence comes from Rhododendron henanense subsp. lingbaoense, assembly GCA_020567845.1. NCBI lineage: Eukaryota > Viridiplantae > Streptophyta > Magnoliopsida > Ericales > Ericaceae > Rhododendron > Rhododendron henanense. The sequence goes on along the minus strand of CM036315.1, from coordinate 33,651,626 downwards.
GCTGAGCCTCCGTGGCCGTAAACGTCTGTCGTGCGCTGTTTCAACAGAGTAAAGAAATAGCATTTCAATCAATTCAGCAATTTAATGATTCAAGTGTCGATTTTAAAATTTCATGATTCAAGTGTCGATTTTAAAATTTCATGTTGTCAATTTAATGATTCAAGTGTCGATTTTAAAATTTCATGATTCAAGTGTCGATTTTAAAATTTTCATGTTGTCAATTTAATGATTCAAGTGTCGATTTTAAAATTTCATGATTCAAGTGTCGATTTTAAAATTTCATGTTGTCGAATAATAATCCAAGCGTCGAATTCAAAAGTTTCAAGTTGTCGAAATTTACCGTAGTCCAGCCCGTAGAGATGTGCATGTCGCGGTCTCGGAGCAGTAGGTCCTCCGGGTAGTCTGCCCGAGCAGGAGTGTAACTCTCTATCCCCACAGGCACGAAGAAGTGAGCCCGCGGAGCGTAGGTCGCAATCGCGAACCCAACACGCTCTCCTCCCAAATAGGCCTTCGCCTCGTCAACCGCAGTCACCCGCGCCTCGGCGGCCGCCTCAGGCTCTGGTCCCTCCATCTCCATCTCCTCCATCTCCTCCTCCTCAACCTCGTGACCCCCTGCGTCCGACGCACCCGCGCCACTCAGCAAGGCTCCCAACAGCAGCGCCGCGGCCCGGTCCTCTGGAGTCACGGTACCTCTCAGCACGGCCTCAACCCCTGGGTCGAGACCAAACGCGCCTAGTATATCCTGCGGCTCCGCGGAGTCCAGGAAGTCACCCTCCTCGAAAGGAACGGGCTGTGAGGCCCCAATCCTGCTATCCTCCTCCCTCGGTAGCGCCGCCGTCGACTGCAAAGTAGGGGTGACTGTGACGCGACCGCCCACCACCGTCTCCTCGACCTGTCCCTCCTCGCGGGCCTGCTCCGCGGCCGCAAACAACTCCTCCACAGTAGGAGTAGGAGGAGTGCCCGTCACTCCACCTCCGCTGCCCGAAGTGCCACCCCGACTGCCCGTGGTATCTCCGCCACCGTCAGCCTGCCTCCCACCTGCGTCGTGCTCAATCTCGACCCCTCCGGCATCCCCAATCACCGTAGAACCTCCCCGGGCCTCCTCTACCGCCGTAGGATCACCCCCACCGTCAACCACTGCCGCCGCTGTGACCTCACTGGTAATCCCCTCATCCCTGGCAACACCTCCTCCATCACCAGCGTCGCCCATCGCCGCCGCAGCAGCTACAGCCGCCGCCGCGCCGTCGCCAGGCGTGGCTGCACCACCGCGGGATTCACCCGTCGTCGCCCGGTCCTCCCCATTCGCCATTGCCCGTTCTTCTTTCTCCCTAGCCTTCCTCTTCCCCCAAATTCGAACTTCCTGGCACACGATCGCCCACCGGAAGATCGAGGAGAGCTCGAGATCTCGATATCGGTCCGTGTTTGTTCTGGAGAAAGGGAGATCGTCGGAGAGTAAGATGGTCGAGTAAGAGAGTGATAGTCGAGTGAGAGAGAGAGTAAACGCCTGAGAGTCGAGAGCAAGAGGACAGCCGTACGTCGCCTGGTTCTCGAGCGCTCGAGTTTTGGGGTTTTAAACCCCAGATCTGGAAAAGGAAGACGAAGGGGTGGCGGGCCCCAGCCGTAGTCCCGAGCGCTCGACACCTCTCCCGAGCGCTCGGGAGTGGTCCCAAGCGCTCCACTCTGTTTTGGGTCGCTGTGTCGAAGTCTTCGGTCCCCCGTTCATTTCACTTTCTGTCAATTATTGCAAATGTCGAGGCTTTCTACAAAATCAATCTCAGTCCTGATTTAGTTTGTGTCAAAACAGAGCATTTGGTCACGAACTTCTTTCGGTAATCCACAATTGGTTCACGCTTGAAAATTGATACTTTATGTCGAAAGCGTCTAATCGTTTTATTCGCAGAAGGTTTTAGCCGCGTGTTGTCCGCCAAACAAAGTAACAGGTGGATTTATCCCGAAAGCCTTGTGAAGTCCGCCGAGCAGAGCAACAGGTAGACTCTTCACGTGCATATATTTGCATTTATCCCGAGGGCCTTGTGATGTCCGCCAAACAGAGCAACAGGTGGATTCCCCATACGAATATTTGCATTCATCTTGTTGGTCCCCCAAACGGAGTAACAGGTGGACTCTTCATGCATTTATCTTACCATTGTCTTGTCGATGCTTACTTTCTCGTGCATGTTTGCATTTGCCCCAAAGAACTACGCTGGTCTGATCCTTGCAGAAAAGGGTACGTAGGCAGTCTGAAAAGACGCGACCGCATACATTAAATGTTGGCATCTTCACTTACATTTATGTTTTGAAATTGAGGATTTGATCTGGCTCGAATTGGGCTGTCTCAATCTTTGGACGGCACTCGTATCCAGACATGATGCCGAGCATCGCCCAAAGAGGGGCAACTGTAGACACCCCAATTTGAACTCTTCAAATTTCCTTAATTTGTGGCCCGGAGGCTCCCCGATGATGAATTTGGATTGAAACAAGCCTCGTACCGTTTGGAACTTTGCTCCTGGAAAGATTTGAAAGGAAATAATAAAATGGTCAAAATCACTTCCAAGCGCTTGGGAGTAGTCCCGAGCGCTCAAAAAACAACTTTCAAAACCTCTGGCCTGGATCACTCTCGAGCGCTCGAGAGTGAGGTCCCAAGCGCTCGAGACTACTCTCGAGCGCTCGTGTCTCCTGCGCTGGCCAATGGATGGCGGGGCTCCTCATTACCCATGCAATCCATCATTGCAGTGACCTTTAGCCGGCTGAGATTTACGGCTAGCACTCATGCTCAGTCAGGAATCTTCAGGCCAAATGATTTTCCCTTTAAACATTTTTATTTAAAAATCCATTTGATTTTCAAAAACCATAGGTTATTCTTGGCCTATAAATAAAGCCTGATTTCAGCAGAGGAGGGGTCACAAAATTTCCTCCCTGGGAATACTCTCCTCCTGTTCTCTCCTTCTCTTTCAGAGCAAGAACTATCTAAACTCAAAGCTTCAACTTCAAACCTCAAAAACCCTTTTCGAAAAATCCTCAAGGAAAATACAGGGAATCCAGAACGCTCCAAGCTTCTGATTTCTTGTATTCTTCCCTTTTAATCCACCTTTCAAAGCCATTCCAAAGAGAAGAGTTCGAGCAAAAAGGTAGAAAATATTTCTATCTCAATCCCAAACATAGAGGCTGTTCTTCCCTTCTGAGGGGGGTCTCTCAGCCTGACCCAGTCTTCAATACTGGGTGCATGGCTGGGAGACCTTAGTGTAAAGACAAGAGCAATGGGGTACAAAAACGTTTTAGCAAAACCCTTACCGGCATCACTCTCGAGCGCTCGAGAGTACTTCTGAGCGCTCGGGACTGTCCCCAGTTTCATGCATGGTTTTTGGTCATACAGTAGGCTGGGAATGAGGGGTACTTTTAGAATAAATGGTTCCATTTTGGCATTGCATGCACAGAAAATCATTTTCACCAAAACAGAAGTATTCCTCACGAATCTTCAAGTAAAATAAGGTTTCTTTTCAAAGTTAAATGATGCTTTCCTATTGGGAAACATCAAAATGAGGATGTTTGCATGTCAGTACCATTTTCTGTTTAGAGCAAAACTGGTAAGCATCACACTCCCAAGCGCTCTGGACTGTTCCCGAGCGCTCGGGAGTTCAGCCATGCCATTACCTTTCATTTCCCCTGTCTGATGTGTTCTTTGGGTTTCTGCATGCATGAGGGTACCCATTCTGTTCTTTAAAATTTGTAGATCTAATCTCGTTAAGGCAGGGATGCATGATCTGAAAGATTGAAGGCTTAGTTCAGTCTTTTAAGTCCTCTGCTGAGCCAATTGTGTAAATTGCAGCATTCCAGTTCCCTTTTTAGCACTCTATTCTGCCTGTACTAACAAGCTTGCAGGTTGAGCATCAGAACTCCCAAGCGCTCGGGACCACTCCCGAGCGCTCGAGAGTGAAGTCAGTGGCAGTCTCTCAGTTTCTGCTATTTTGCATCTTATTACTCCACCATTGTGTAACCTCCTGTACACGTGCACATGCAAACACTTCCTATCTGGTATAACTGTGGATACTTGCTACTTGTCTAATGAAATGAAATCCCCTTTTAAAATCCCACAAACGTTTAGTAGAGACCGATTCCGAATCGGGCGAGGGGGGTGCCGTAAAACCCTTCCCCCCTCGTAACATGGCTTCCGGACCCTCAAATGATCTCTGGTTTTCAATTCAAATCAATTATTTTCGAACTAAACGGTTTCTCGGGTGACATACCACAAATCCGGGTGGCGACTCTTCAAATCAATCCATCTTTTCGAAGTCGATTTCAAAAAGGGCACGAGGCGCGCGATTTTCCGAAACGGGCCGCCCCGATCTCAACACCCGGGGCTGTGGTAGCCCACAAGTGGGCAGCTCACGGGGGCTTGGCGGTCCAGCGCACTCGCTTGAGCTGTACTTGAGCTTGCCTGTCGGGGCACGAGAGCTGGTGGATGCGGCGGGGTTTGGTCTGTTTATCCCTACGCTGACAGCTGTGAGGAGTGACCACGGTGTGCTGTCTGCCTTGGCTGAGAGGTGGTGGGACACGTCGAACTCCTTCCACTTCCCGATCGGGGAGATGACAGTGACTCCGGTGGACTTTGCAGCCATCACGGGCCTGAGGGTAGGAGGTGATCCGATCCCGTTTGACTCGGGGATCCACGAGGACACCGAGGCGTTGAGGTGGTTCTTGGGCATGGTGCCTGCGGGTACTTCGGAGACGGTCTCGTATGACCAGTTCAAAAGGCACATAGTGAAGACGGTCCCAGAACTAGAGTTGGAGGGAGAGCGGGTCTCTGAGCTGGAGTTGGCACAGCTTGCGAGGGTGTACCTGCTATACTTGTTCGGGGCTACTCTGTACCCGAACAAGCGGTCCACGGTCCACTTGTCCTACTTGCCGGCCCTCTTTGACTTGAGGTCGGCTTCTCGGTTCGACTGGGGAGAAGCGGCCTTGGGCGCGTGCTACGGGTTCATGGGCGAGTTTTCTAGGGGGAAGAAGGCGACTGCTGGGTACTGGAGAGTGTGGGAGGTAAGAAACTGATACCGTCTTTCAATTTCGTTCCATACCTGCACTTCATCTTGCATATGCTGCGTTTCTGACGCTCTGACTGTTTGTTTGTTTGAAATCCCTGCAGTTGTGGGCTTACGAGGTGCTGAGGATGTACCCTCCGGAGAACAGGAGTCCGGACTTGCAGGTGCTTCCTCGGGCGATGGTTTGGGGGCCGCTCCGTGTTGGGAAGAAGAAGTCGACGGAGACGTTTTCCTGGTTTTAGGTTATACCTCGACCACTTGACCGGCTCTCAGGTAAGGCCGGCTTTCCCTTTCGGTAGTTCGCGCCTTAAATTGCTTTAATTCTGTCGCTGATGCCCTTGATTGCTTTACAGGTGGCGTGGGACCCGTGGAGGACCGCAGGGCCTGAGCCTGAGTACCTGGCTAGGAGCAGAGTGGTGACAGCTAGCCGAGTGCTGCTGGAGTCGGCTTTCGGGTGGCAGTGGTACTTGGGCGACCGAGTGACACGACAGTCGCTCGACTTGCCCGAGTTCGCTGTTCCTGGGCCGCTTCCGCTTCGTGCCTCGCACACCGGGAGGTACACGCTGAGGGAGCTGAGGAGGTTCACTGTCCCTGTCGCTGCGTCCACCTTTCTGAGGCGGGGGCGAGACTATGCCGTCTACCAGAGGCGATACTTGGCTGGGGCGCTTAGAGTGCTGGAGCACAGGGCAGTGCGGGCAGAGGTGTTAGTTGCTGGTGAGGAGAGGTCGGGACGACGGAGTAGGTCGGGCCGTTCCAAGGAGAGGAGTGAGTTCGCAGAGTCGACCGGGCTCACTCAGCTTTCTTGGACGCTGACGGTGCGTGACCCTCAGGGGGAGGTTGCAGAGGTTCGCTTTGAGCCTGCCAGGACTGAGCCGGCAGAGGTCACAGGACCGGTATGATGTACTTTCAGCTTTATTCGCTTCCTGTATCTCGTTTGCACTGTACTTGGACTGTATTTGATTTCTGATACTGTAATTCAGGTGCCGCTAGAGTGGGCGAGGGAGTCCATGCGCTTGATGCTTGCCATGGAGAAGAAGTTCCACCAAATAGCCAGTGGTACTCCCTTGCAGCTGCACTACCCGCCGGCAGCCCCAGCGCCTGCTGCGCGGCCTCAGGTATAAACCCAGGATTCTGATTTCGATACTTAGGAATTGTGCATGTCTGTTACAATGCATGTTTAGAAGTACCTGCTCTTGATTCCTGTTTCAGCAATTAACATATATACGCTATGCACAATATGAATTGAATTGAATTGAATTGACAATGCAGGGACATGCTAGGACGGCTTCTAGGCGGCAGTCAGCGAAGTCAGCCTCTCAGAAGGGCAAGAGGAAGGCTCCTGCCGTGGTCCAGCGACCGGCGAGCACTGCGCGGCGCGAGGCCAGAGGGGTGGTGATAGCTCCTGACAGAGGGTCACCACCGCCTCAGAGAGAGCTGCGGAAGAGGGCTGCTCCGAAGCAGCCAGCGGAGGGGCCCGCGAAGAAGAAGAGGAGAGAGGAGGAGGAGGACGAGGAGTCCGTGTCCCTCAGCAGCGGTTCTGGGTCTGCGAGCGACCCTGGGTTCAGGACCACTCAGAGAGACCTAGCTGCAGCCGAGGAGAGCGAGGACGACAGCGGCGACACCCGCGAGCTCTTCGACGAGTGAGGGCTGCCACTGAGCCTCAGCTACTTTACTGTCTTTTGCCTTTTGACTGTTGGTACTTGACTTTTGATTTGATTTTTGAGATAGGGCCTGTGTGCCTTCTGCTTCACGGGCGACTGTTTGCCCAGTACATACCTTAGCTTGTTTTCGCTCGGGCCGTTGTGCCGCTATGTTGCATGCTTTGGATAATAAAATAATTGCATTTTCTGTTCACTCGACTTCCATATTGGTGGTATTGATGATAGAAGTAAGTGAAACGACCACTAACACCTGACATGCATTGACAAACGCCCTGAATTGATCGACAAACGCTAGGATACACGTAGAACTGACCCAGCTCGAATGAAAGTTGGAGGAAAGTCCCAGGATACGTCGCGTATCCTTAAGACACGCGGAGGATACGGATGTTTTGGCATTGGCAAGCCGGAACGCCCAATCCTCCTCCGGAAGGGAAACTGACACTCTTGTGAGACCGTAGATATGTATTGAGACTTGTATGAGTGGAGAGACTCGGGAAAAACGAATCGAAATGAGAAATAAGTCGCGAAACGCTCGAAAATGCCACAAAATGGACATAAGACACCAAAGATGACTCGATATAGTCCCGGACTGAAACCGACACCTCCGTACAGTCACATAGGGTCCACGTAATGTGTACGGCATGAGAAAACTTGGCACGAAACCCTCGGCACGAACTTGGAGTCTCCGTATCCTAAGTTTGAGGAGGATACGGGCCGTTGGAGGTCCGAATTCTTCGTTAAGCGCGACGTTTCCGAGCCGATGCTTCCTTACAGTCCCAAACACCATTTAAGACTTGTGGGCATTGACAAAATCTGCCAAACAAGCCCCGGAATCAAGATTGGAGGTTTGATGACAGTTGCTGCTGTTGCTGGTATCTGGTGCAGGCATTACTGGCGTGCGCCAGTAGTTATGCTTCGTACGCCAGTAATGTTGGGCTACCTGCGCACGCAAGTAAAGTAGTGGCGTACGCCATAAAAGTACGACACAGTGCCATAAAAGTACGTTCAGAACAGGGGCTCTGGCTCTTCTGAAGGGCAGTGTCCTTATTGTAAGGGAGGCTTGGAGGATAGCCTTTGGCATTTGCATCCTCGGATGGAAAAAATTATGCATGCTCAGTCTATAAAGACGCATGCCATATATTGCAGAACCACAGCACTTCACTGCTCGTCCCATATTCAGCATTTCCTCTGTAATTCCCCTAATGGCAAATCCCATTCCCACCTTGATCCGGCCTTGGTTGATGGAAATGATCGGCGTTGACTGGTTGAATTTTCAATATCACGGCTTGGCTTCGTTCCAGTATCTTCGGCATGTGCCGCTCCGCCCGGCGCTTTTGAGGGCTGCGCTCCGGTTCTGGGATCCGGACGTCCACGTCTTCTGCTTTGGCGATGACGAAATTTGTCCAACGGTCGAGGAGTTCCAGGCCTATCTCCGGACGTACTCCTCTCCGATGCTCGTCGTTCCTCCTTACCAAGTTAGCATGCCCAGGCTGCTGACTACGGCACTTGCTATTCCCGGAGGCCTGGCTCGTTCCATGTTAGAGGGTGGCCAAGTCCACATCTTGCAATTGATCGAGCGGTACAGCCCAGAGGGTGATTTGGAGGACACTGCTTAGCAGGCACGGCGCCGTTTCGCTCTGGTAATTTGCCTTCTTGCCGGCTACCTGCTCATTCCTGCTGACGGGCGGGTCAGCCCTCTGCTAGTGAGTGTCGCTCTCCAGATGGGGGAGGTGGACCGGCAAAATGTGATCCCGCTGGTCCTAGCTGAGACACTTATCGGTCTGGACTCGGTGTATTCCGGGGTATCGGTCGCATTCAGCGGCAGCCCGCTACTTCTTCAGGTAAACTCACTCAGCTCACCTTTTTCCGGTTTCCGCACTTTCTTGTTTTACCTCGACTCTCGGTTTAGGCTTTTGGTGGCTCCTCACTTGTCTTTTCGCTCGGTTTTATCTGGCTTCTTACTTGTCTTTTCACTCACGCAGCTGTGGTTGTCTGACAAGCTGAATTTGCTGCACCCTCCGGAGGGCGGCTGGGACCTTTTTCTGAGGAGGATTCACCAACGGGGGATGCGGTATCCCGAGATGGATGAGGAGGAATGGTTTGCCTTCATGCGGGGTCTACAGCCCGATGAGATCGTTTGGAGGTGTCCATGGCTGGGACTGGAGGAAATGGTGGTTTACTCCGATGGTTTCGACAGGGTTGTGATTGCAGGGTTGACACAGTTCACCTTTTACATCCCGGGCCGTGTCCTTCGTCAACTGGGTATCCCTCAGGGGAATGTTCGTATCACTGCCGGGGACTTCCGAGTCCCGAATTTCAATGCTCAGACGCTCCATGGGTATAACATGCGCTGGGCGGACAGGGCCCTGCAGGTGGAGTCTCCGGATTTTACTCCCAGATTGAGGAACGTTTATCGACAATGGTTAAGAGCAGATGTTGCAGCAAGAGAAAACGCCGACTGACTCCGGGCCACTTTGCTGTAGTTTAGAATAGACTGTGAGCCGTTAGGCTTCTTAAGCATTTTGTTCTGTTTTTCATGCCTCACTGTTTTAAGGCTTTTATGCTCAGCATTTGTATTAGAAGTAATAATTTTGAAATAAAGTTGAAAGACGGAGGGTTTCCCCCTTCAGATTCCTTAATCAAACTTTGGCTCGTCCCTCGACTTCACTTGAACTTTGATATGGAACTGGGATGTCAAACCCTGGATTAATTTGATAGAATGTGACCGGGTCTCAAGGTGAGACTGCCTACGTATCCCTTTTCAAGGAATCAGGTCAGAACGTAGTTCAGGCCAAGGTTCGCTCATGTATTTTACCTCTCCTTTTTATGCTCTAACTTTTGCCTAGCGCCGCCTTCACAGGTTTTCGGCCTAGCGAGCTTTCGACTTTTTGCCTATTTATTTTTGCCTAGACCGCCTTCACAGGTTTTCGGTCTAGCAGGCTGCTCTAACTTTTGCTTGGAACCGCCCACCCTTGTGGTTTTCGGTCCAACGAGCATCTCTCAGGGATAGAAACGTTTGAGTTGATCCAGGTTGACCAAAGTGCTGAATTCGTTGCCGTCGAGATCAATGAGTTGAGCAGCACCCCCAGACAGGATGGTCTTGATAATGAACGGTCCGGATCGCTTTGGTCGAAACTTCCCGCGAACATCAAACACGGGGGCCCGTATTTCTTTCGTGACCATATCTCCTTCGACTAAGCCCCTGGACTTCACCTTCTTGTCGAATGCCCGTGCGATTCGACGTTGATAGCCTTGAACATGGTACAGAGCCCGGAGTCTCCTTTCATCAAATAGCATCAGTTCGACAAACCTTCCGCTGAGCCAATCAGATTCTTCCAGGCCGCTTTCAACCATGATCCTCAGAGACGGCACCTCGAGCTCGATAGGAAGTACTGCTTCCATTCCATAGACCAGGGAAAAAGGAGTTGCACCGGTTGAAGTTCGAATCGACGTCCTATACCCCCATAGCGCCAGTGGCAGTTGTTCGTGCCAATCCCTTGCGGATTCGACAGTCTTCTTGATGATCACTTCGATGTTCTTGTTCGCTGCCTCGACTGCTCCATTTGTTTGTGGGCGATAGGTTGTTGACCGGTGGATATCGATGCCGAATTCCTCGAAGAGGTCCAGGACCCTTCCCTTGAAGTGACTCCCATTGTCTGAGACGAAAGCCTGGGGAACGCCGTACCGATAGATGATATTCCTTCAAATGAACTGAGCTACTTGGACAGTTGTTAAGACTTTGTATGATTCAGCTTCGACCCACTTGGTGAAGTAATCTATCGCCACGAGTATGAATCTGTGACCATTTGAAGCCGAGGCGTGATCATCCCAATAACATCGATCCCCCACACAGAGAACGGCCATGGCGAGGTCATGCCATATAACTTAGAGGGTGGAACATGCTGCAGGTTGGCATGGATTTGACATTTGAAACAGCGCCGTACGTAGTCGATACACTGAGACTCCATTGTTGACCAGTAGTAACCCTGCCTGAGGATCTTCCTAGCAAGCATAACACCGCTCATGTGGGGACCGCAGACCCCTTCGTGAATTTCTTCCATTATTCTTGTTGCTTCGGCCCCGTTGACACACAGCTTGTGCATTCCGCAGTGAGACCTTCGATACAGTTTCCCTCCACAAATGATGTACTGAGCCGCCAACCTTTGCAGAGCAACTCGATCCTTTCTCGACGCTCCAGCAGGGAATTCCCCTCGTTCGACAAAGTTTCAGATATCATGGTACCAGGGTAGGCCATCATCGACATCATCGATGGCGTTGACATATTCATAAGCGGGCAAGTCCCTCTGTTCAATCACAATCGGTCGCATCCGGACCCCTACTGGAAGTTCGATCATTGAAGCCAACGTCGCCAAAGCATCGGCGAACTGATTCTTCAAGCGTGGAATGTGGGTGAAAGTCACCTTATTGAAGCGAGGAATCAGTTCTTCCAAATCTTGGTGATATGGCTTCAGCTTTTCCTCACGGACCTTCAAGTCTCCATTGGCCTGGGAGATCACTAGGTTTGAATCTCCAATTATTTCGAGTTTCTCGACTCCGAGAGCAATAGCAGCTTCCATTCCGACGATGCAGGCCTCGTACTCAGCTTGATTGTTGGTGACGTCGAAGTTTAATTTGAAAGCGAGGGGGATATGAGCCCCAGCGGGCGTAATGAGTAGTATCCCTACTCCGAAACCTCTTTGATTAGCAGCCCCATCAAAATAGAGCGTCCACACTTCTTCGACAATTGTTAACACATCCTCGTCCGGGAAATTGAAGTCCACGTCCTCAGGTCCATCGATCGGGTGGTCGGCCAGGAATTCTGCTACGGCACGGCCCTTCACTGATTTCCTCGTGACATATTGGAGATCGAACTCAGCCAGCAGAAGCAACCAACGTGCTAGCTTATGGGTGAGTGCTGGCTTCTCGAACAGATACTTGATAGGATCCATCCGAGAAATCAGCTTCACCGAATAGGCTAGCATGTAGTGTCTAAGCTTTTTGGTAGCCCAAACTAGCGCCCAACACGTCTTTTCCAGGGGGGTGTAACGTTCCTCACTCCCCACCATCTTCTTGCTCAGATAGTAGATGGCTTTCTCGACTCCTTTATCTCCTTCTTGTGCCAACAAGCATCCCATGGACGTCGGAGTAACGGATAAGTACAGAATCAGGGGTCGACCAGGTGTAGGCGGCATTAAGACAGGTGGATTCCTCAGATACGCCTTGATAGATTCGAAAGCAGCTTGGCACTTCTCCGTCCATTCGAAACGGACGTCCTTCTTGAGTAAACGGAACAGCGGTTCGCAAGTCTGCGTTAGCTTGGCTATGAATCGACTGATGAACTGAACTTTTCCCAGGAAGCTTCGCACTCCCTTTTCCGACCGTGGCGGTTCCATCTCGAGAATTGCTGTAATCTTAGAGGGATCGACCTCAATTCCTCTTGCGGTGATCAGGAACCCCAACATTTTGCCTGCTGTGACCCCAAATGTGCACTTTTGTGGATTAAGACGTACGTTGTATTTGCGGAGCCTCTCGAGAAATTGCCTGAGCGCTGGAATGAAATCTTCCTTTTCCTTTGCCTTGACAATCATGTCGTCGACGTAGACCTCAACCGTTTTGTGGATCAGATCGTGTAACAAAGTGGTCTGGGCCCGCTGGAAGGTGCAACCGGCGTTCTTCAACCCAAACGGCATCATCACATAGCAGTAAGTACCCCACTCGGTGACAAAGGTCGTCTTCTCTTGATCTTCGGGTGCCACAAAGATCTGGTTGTATCCTGAGAATCCGTCGACAAAAGAGAGCAAAGCAGGCCCCGCCGTGTTGTCCACAAGCACATCAATGTGAGGCAAGGGAAAACTATCTTTGGGGCTTGCTTTGTTCAAGTCCCTAAAGTCGACGCAGACTCGGATTCTTCCATCTTTCTTAGGAACTGGCACGATGTTAGCCACCCATTTCGGATATTCAGCAACCCTCAGAATCCGGCGTCAATCTGCTTGGTAACTTCCTCTTTGATCTTCTCCACCCAATCCGGTCTCATTCGGCGGAGCTTCTGTTTGACTGGAATGGCCCCTGGTGCCAGCGGAATCCGGTGTTGCACGATTTCAGGATCGATACCGGGCATGTCTTTGTGAGACCATGCGAAAACCTCGAAGTATTCTTTGAGCAGATCAATCAGAGCAGCGCGATCCTCGAGGGACAGAGTTGAACCAATTTGCATCATTCGGGGGTTATCCTCGTCTTTCAAATTTATAGAAATTACTTCTTCTTTTAGAGGCTGATCATGCCTTTCGTCTTCCTTTTCGATGAGGGAACGCAACTCAGCGGGGATGTCCCCATCGAAGTCTGTTCCTTCATCGTCAGGGTCGACACAGTTTATATAGAAATCAGCAAAGTAGTCAGAAGCAGGGTCATTCATTTCATAAAACCCCAGCGGGTTGCCAAGTACAGTTGACTCGAACTCGAAGTAGAAGCTATGACGTGGAGGGCCGAGAGGCACAAACTCCGACTTTGAGCTAGACCTAGACTGGACAGACTCTGTGTCAGACTCAGGTACATTGTCAATGCATGTCAAGCGTGGAGTGAAAAAGCAATTATTTAAACTACCCTTAGCTTCCACGATGAGAGAGGTTGGATCTTTGATGACGTCCGGAGAGTCGGGCCCGAGCATCAGCACTTCGGCCCCTTCTTCTTTTTCGCCAACCAAACCTACTTGAGAGAACAGCATCTCCAAGCTCTCTTGATCAACTGCCATGACCCAGTCTGTTTCCTCCTTAGCCCTGACCAGCTGCTTCTTGAACTTTTCCTCTGCCAGCTTGTCCTTGGCTATCTCCTCTTCATCATCGGACCAGGTGTCCGCAGCAAAGATTTTGAACCCCGGAAGCCAAGTTCCAGTCTCCGGATCCCAGAACGGTTCAGGCTGACCTTCGTAAACGATGCTCCCTCCTTCGCGGATGAAGTAGCTGTCGGGATTACCATAGAGGGTACGAGATTTTCCCGTGTCTTTCCCCTTTTTAGCCTTTTTGGCCAGAGGTGCGTACCCAAAGCCAAATCGGCTCTCGGTAGAGGGAAAGACAGGGAACTCAGCGACCCCCTGCTGGTTTATTCTGAGTCCGAAGCCGGGCATGTGGCCCATCTTCCTCATGATGTCAATAGCAGCTGAGCTAACGAGGAAGTCATCGTCGATGGTGACGGTAAGGACTGATCCTGCGGTATCGAACGAGAAGCCTCCAAAGTCTAAGTCCTCCTCCCCATGTGTGATCCCTAGAACGGGCTCATCCTCCTTAAGTGGGCGGATCCCAGCGTCTCCGCAAATGGTGAGAGTTCCAGTTGGAAGCCCCAGCATGACTTTCTGGTGTAGAGTCGAGGGCACAGCATGATGTCCGACCTGTGCAGCCATGGCCTGCCTAGTAGCAGATTGAAAGTAGCGGGAATGTCGACCACGTGAAACTCCACCTCCATCTCAAAGCCCTCAGCGTCAAGTTTGAGCACGATGGTTCCCTTGACAACACGGCGAGTGCTATCGTAAGCCTTGACGGCCAGGTTGGACGGTGCGAGATCCTTCTTGGCGAATCCTAATCGGTAAGCAACCCTCAGCGGGCAGACATTAATGGCGGAGCCATTGTCAATAAGCACGGTCGGCACCCAGAGTCCGTTGCACTTGACGGTAATGTGCAGTGGGCGGTTGTGGTCAGTTCCTTCAACAGGTAGGTCCCGCTCGGTGAACGTAACAGAGTGCTTGGCAAGCAATGGCAGGATAAGAGCGACCAATGCTTCGGGGGTGATGTCGGTTGGTACCTTGAGTCGGGCGAGAGCCCCAGAAAGTCCGTCGCGATGCTCTTTTGATGATGCAATCAAACCCCAAACTGATACTGCTGCAGGGATCCTCTCAAGCTGCTTCTGAATCATGTCCCCTTCCAGGATTCCAGCAAGGATGTTCGGAGCGCCTCTTTGAGCAGTCAGATTAGCGGGTTGCACAACGGGAGGATTGGACAAGCTCCCAGCCTGCAAGTTGGAGGGCTGAAAGACTCGGCCGCTCCTCGTGACATTGGCGACGTCCCACCAAGAGGTTGCATTGTTGAAATCCCAGAAATCCGCGGGTATGTCACCCATCTTGCGCTTTCCCTTATCGGTTGCTGCCACTGTCGCAGACGGGTCTTCCCCTGTAGCCAGCTCGTGTTCTAGACCTTTCAGCACTACTTCTTCCCAAAAGAACGGATCCTGTGCTGCAGCTTCCTCGAACGGTGCTCCCGGGTTGGTGACGAACGGCGTATCCCAGAAACCAGCGTCTACTAAAGCGGAGTTGACCGTCCAGACCTCGTCGCCCATTTTGATGTCCACTACCTTGTCTTCAGCCCAAAAGTCAGCGGGGAGCGGGTTTGTGTTAAGGTCGACAATCTCGTCCAGCTCCTAGAGGTCGTCGGGCACAGCGTCCAAAGTCATGATGCTGCATTCGTCTCGAGATAGAGGCACGACGGGCAGCGGAAGCTCTTCGTCAATTATGTAGGAAGCCGGATCAAATTCTTCATCGGCCCCCGAATCTAGGGGTTCTTCTTGTTGGAAGTCTTCCTCAGTGTAGAGTGCTTCGTAGTTGGGCACGACTGCCTCTAGATCATAGTCGGCCGGGAACTGCCAGGCGGGTTCGGGGTCCCAAAAGTACGGTTCTTCTTCCTCGGGATGGTCATGTTCGGCCTGATAGAATAACGTGCGTAGTGACAGGCCATCGAGCGGGTCGGACTGCGCTAAAATCCACTCTTTTTCCAATTGGTCGAGCCAGGCCTGATAAACCTGTGGAGGTACAGGGAAACCCAAATGGCACTGCTCATTCCAGTCGTGGGCTAGCTCCGTCCATTCTCTCATCCTTTCTTCCATCTCCCAGCTGGCAGACACCATGTTGACGTCGAGTTCGGTCGGGAATACCACGACAGGCCTTGGGTGATCGTCTGAGGTTATATAGTCAGTGGGGTTGAATATAGTGGAGCTAGGGGGAGTTATGGTGGAGCTAAGGGATATCTGGCCAACTTGGTTATGGTGCTTCGGGAGGGAGTTGGGGATGACGTTGGGTTTAGACGGTGGGTTAGGAAGGGTTCCATTGTCTACCAAATCCTGTATCGCGTGACGGAGGCGATAACAAGAGTTGGTGTAATGGCCGGGCATTTGATGGTATGCGCAGAAGGCATTGGGGCTGTGGCTAGGAGGTGGATTTTGAGGGAGGGGAGTTGGGGTGAGAGGCCTGAGATGACCAGACTTGGCCAATTTCTCGAGGACAGCAGAGAGAGGTGCTTCAAAGTTGGCAAAGACACGAGGTTGGTTGCGGTTTCGGGGTTTCTGCGGTGCTTGTACTTGGTTGACATCGGCTGTATGGTTAGAGCTATGAGTTGTGGCAGTGTTACTAGCAGTAGTGGCACTGGCATAGTTGTTACCACCGAAGAGAGCAGTGCTGCTTCCGGTGTACACACGGGGCTTGGATTTTGATGTTGAGGAGGTAGGAGCAGCCTCGGTTCTTGGGATGACCCCGTTTTGGAGAGCTTCCTCTATGGCGAGACCGGAGTCGAAGAAGGTTTCCCAATTTGCCCCTTGGACCAGCACAAGGTTCTTAGCAAAGTCCGGTTGCAGGTTACGAGAGATGATGCGAATCTGATCCTTTTCGCTGGGACGATCCGTCATTTTGGCTGCCTTTGCCCTCCATCGCTGAATGAAGTCGGCAAAGGGCTCCTTCGTGCCCATCTTGGTTGATTCCAACTCTTGCGTGGTCATCTTAAGTTGGACGTTGTAACTATACTGGGAGTTGAAAGCAGCCCCAATATCGACCCAGGTCTTCCTTTTGGAAAGGTCCAATGACAGAAACCATTGGAACGCGGGACCAGCGAGAGTTTGAGGAAAGAGTTGAGCCATGGTTTCCTCTTCAATTCCGTGTAGTTTCATTGCACTGTGATATGCCAACAAGTGGGTTTTAGGATCCCCAGAATCGTCAAACTTTACAAAATCAGGCATCTTAAACCTCTCGGGCAGCCTAGCATTAGGAAAAGGGCAAAGACGGTCCATGTCCAAGCCACCAGCGCCTATCTTCTCAGCCTTGGAAACTGTTTCTTCGAGTTTGGCCATCTTGGCGATCAGCATGGCCATTTCTGGATTCGGAGCAGGGTTTTCTCCTTGACGGTTTTCTTCGACCACAAGTTCACGTTCTCTGCCACCTCCTTCAGCTGCAGCTGCCGGAGGGAGGCGTTCTTCGATTAAGGCGCGGAGATTGGCCGTAGAGGCGTCGGCCTGATCGGCCCTTTCCTGCATGATGGCTAGATTACGCTGAATGTCGGCAAGAGTCTGGGCAAGAGTCGGAATTTCAGCCATGTCGAGAGGTTCGGTTTTGACTTGGACGAGCTCTTGAGGTGCAGGGAACGGAGTGAAAGGTGTCGGTGGCAAGGCCTCTCCCAACAGAAAACAACCCGGAGCTTCCGTCGTGGCAGACCCAGAAACAGACCCACCCAAATCTTCTCACAGACAGACCCGGCGGACGTTCTCAAGTAGGTTTGGCTCTTGATTCTGAATCTGTACGGTGTGATGGCTAGACAGTAAAGTAGAAGGGCTCAGTGACAGCCTGCAGCAATTTTATTTGAAAGAGAGAATGAAAAAAATGCTCAACGTCGTCGGTGTCCTCCTAGACTCTAGAACTAGCAGACAAAACCGTTTTATGACAGCCGGACGCTGCCCAGGTCCTCGGATTTCTTTTCGACGGTGTACCTTGAATGGATTGACCAACACTAAGAGATGTCGAAACAGCCTAAGTCTTTAACTATCCCGTTCTCGAAGTTTCAATGTTGGAACGGAACAACTTGGTGTTGACGACATGATACTGTAACCAAGAGGGCGTAAGCAGCACTGTGCCGGAGCCTCGAATGGTGTAAGTGTTTAGCACTTTTAACCTGGGCGGTATGAGTATCATGGCATGACTCCGGTTGTTCCTAGTTTTCTGTTCGAAACCTCGATTGGGTTTAGGCAAGGATTTAGAAAGTCTCGATTTCCCAAAGCCTCGTTGACCCAAGGAATTGGAAAGTTGATAACGTGCACCATCATGATGCACGACTCGTCATCGGTCCAGGCAGCGCCCTAGCAGGCATAAAACGGGTTTGAAAGAGAGAAAACCCTAAAAGCCGCCCTAGCATGCTCCTACGCAGAACGGTATGAATGTATGTACAGGCATGCTATATGGAAAAGCAGTAACACATAGACAGTTTATGGGGTTAGATGCAAGTAATCCTACCCTGTGGGTTTCTGTCTTAGTTTTGAAAGGTTCTAGTGCTTTGTACGCGTGACGAGGCTGGTTTTGGCTTAGAGGGGTTCCTCAGGCTAGAGATGTTTTATACCTCCCATCGCCCTGCGTGTAGCAAAGCAATGGTCAAACAGTAATACGTCTCATCATCGTCCAAGGTTGTTGGGCATTCGAGGACCCCGGGCTCCAGTAAACTGTGCCGGTTACCCAAAACGCCTCAACGGGGCTAATAGAACACCGATGCAAATGAACGCGTGCCGAAAGAATGATCGAGAGAGAGAAATGCAAATGCTTTTTCTTTTTTTTTTTGAAAACGCCTTTTGAAGCTTGGCTCACTTCATTAATCGACACTTGGAGAAAACTACACAAGCGAACAATAGTAAAAGCCCCAGTTCGGAGTGGTCGGATGTAGAATCCTGTTACGTTACCATTCCGTTCTTCAGCAGCGCGGAGCGTACTGTTTTGCCAGACTTTTGAAAATTGTTCATTCATGTATTAATTTCCAAATGTTGATCAATGTAATGTCCCCAGCAGGGTCGCCACTGTGGGCACACGCCCCGGGAGAACTCCCGTGGTTTAGTGCACGAAAATTCCGGGTGCGCCCTTCTCGCGGAAAGCGCGGCGAAACGCTTCGCAGATCAGAGAGTCGCCACTCGGGTTTTGCGGAGAGTACCCAAGAAACCGTGGTTTTGACAAAAAGGTTTTGAATTGCATTGGATTTGAGTTTGAAAAAGGCTTGTAGACTGGTCCGTCGTCAGCTTTGAAATCTGAGGTTCGGGAGCTAGGTTACGAGATGGGAAGGGTTTTATGGCACCCCCTCTCGCCCAATCCGGAGACCGGTCTCTACTCAGGCATTTTATAAAAACGTTTGCATTTCTCTCTTTATTTGATCATTCTTTTAGCCAGTTAGGGCGGGGGAACAGTTAATGGGGATTGAAACCGTAACACATTTGCAATTTATATACAAGAATATGTGACAGGATGTTTATGGATGTTTGATGTTTGATTTAAGCAGATATAATAGATTGAGAACAAGCTACTGTGAACGTTTTGAACAGACTAGAGCACACTGACTGTGCTGTGGTGCACACAGAAGCAAGCCTGCATACACTGGCCAAGCCACTGCATGCAGCCCTGACCTGCGTGCGCCACACCACGACTGGCGTGCGCCGGTAAGCTCAAGCTCACAGCTTCTGTTATCAACCCTCTGGGCTCTGGAAAGGACCAGTGCACACCCAGGACAAACCACGCAGTTGATAAAGATTACTAAGCTATTACAGAGAGATTAAAGGGCTAAGAAGCCACCAAATGAACAGAAAACCCCTTAAACAGTGAGGGGAGGATGATCAAAGGCCTGGATGGAAGATCCATGCAAGGGCCAAGCCACTGGAAGCTGGGCTACTACCGTACGCCAGTAGTGTATGGCCGTACGCTAGTTTTGCCTTTGCCCCAGTGCTTTGGCTTTGCACCATCTGGGCTCTGGAACATGACCAGAAGGCTCCCAGAGGCCAAGCTACAGCAAGATATAGATGGAAAAGAAAGCAGTTCTAAAAGACAGTAAGCAAAAGGTTGATTTTAACATGCAGCAGGGTGATCAGAACACAAATAAAGCAATAAAACAATGATCCATGGTCCCCACGCCAGTTTTGCACGTACTGCCATGACTGGCGTACGGCTCACACTACTGGCGTGCGCCACTGGTCACTGCGCACGATTTTGAAACCTTGCCGGCATTAGGGCCAGGACTGGTATAGATTACCAGCCTTGACCCTGCTAGCCCCCCTCAGGGGTCAGAACAGAAGACAGGAGCAAGAGGTATTATACCTTTGCTTGTGAGTTTGGAAGTAAGGTTGAGCTTGAGGTTGGAGTTTTTGAGAGGTGAGTATGAGGGGTGTTATGGACTGGACACTCTTCTTCTTGCCTTAACTTTCAATGGATGCAAGAGAAAGCAAGAGAAAAGAGGGAAGAAGAGGGAGGACCAAAGCTTGGGCTCTCTTAATGGTGCTAACCCCTTGCAAATAAATGCAAGGGGGGTATTTATAGGCTAGGAGCCAACTGATCAGTTTTGGCCTAAGGGGTTGTTTGGTTTGTTAAGGCCAAGGAGGAGCCTCCCATGCATTAAATGCATGGGACTTGGCTTGAAAGGTGGTGTGGTTGAAGAGGGAACAGGAGGACGGCCCTCAGCCACCAGAGGACTGCTGGCAGACGCCAGGTGGCGCCATAACCCCCGCGTGCTCTGCTGGCATAAAGTTGATTTGACTGGCTCTGACTGGCGTGCGCACCTTATAAGTGGTGTGCGCCAGTAACTGGGGATGACTGACACGTGGCGGAGGTTCCAGCGCAC
Source organism: Rhododendron henanense subsp. lingbaoense (assembly GCA_020567845.1). Lineage (NCBI taxonomy): Eukaryota > Viridiplantae > Streptophyta > Magnoliopsida > Ericales > Ericaceae > Rhododendron > Rhododendron henanense. The sequence goes on along the minus strand of CM036315.1, from coordinate 33,631,325 downwards.
GCTAGTCATCCACCAGCGTACTCCAGTAGGGTTTTGCTGAGGCCATTTGGTTCTGGCTTGAGGGTTCGACAAGGGTTTGAAAAGGGTTCGGATGAGGCTCAGGACGCTCAAAGCTCAAATCCTTCAACAAACTCGGTATGTTCTCGACCTCAATCATCATTGGGGAATCAAAGACCGTAAGTAAACTAACCCGGACAGTCCAGAATAGGGTGTCTACACTGTGGCTCAAATAGGTGTGGCCGACAGCTTTCTGAGCCAGTCAGAACTTTTACCTAAAATGCCGTGCGGTTAACCTCATGTACGCGTGCAGCGTATTAAATTTCGATACGCCGTGCGGTTTAGAGATGTCACGCGCGGTATTTCAGGCTTGCTCCAGGGCTTTCGGGTTTTCTGGGCTTTTGGGCTTTTGGGCTGACGGTTTATTTGGGCTGAGGATCTGTTTGGTTTTAAGGGAGTCCTTCATTCAAGCTCGCAAAGGTTCCGTTTCCTTTATTTCATCATCGGGGCGGACAAAGACCCTTTGAGGTCCGGATTGGGGTGTCTACAAATATGCATAGCTTCCCCAGATACGAAAACATTTGGGAATCTAAGCACGAATAAGCTTAGATGGTTTCTCGTCCAAACCAATGAAAATGGGGAGCATATGCAATATTATCCAAGTACGAATACACTTAAGAATTGTCTCCAAGTACGAGGAAAACTTGGGCAACATATGAATGCATGCAAAAATTGTCTAAGTACGAATACACTTGGGACTATTTCCAAATTACGAGGAAAATTCAGGAAGCACATGAAAAACATGTTTAGCTAGATATCCAAGTATAATAAACTTGGGAAGCGTAGGATACACCCCAGCGAGATTAGAGAAATACTCAAATTACCTAAAGTACGAGATACTTGATCAATTGAATTTAAACAGTTAGCTACGAAAGAGCCACCAAGCAATGTTAAAAGGCCACGAAAGGCAGAGCAACACAAAGTTAAACGCCACGAAGGGCCAAATACTTAAAGTGTTGGAAATGTACTTGTGCCACGCAGGGCCACCACAAATGTCCAAAAAAAAACATGATTGGGAATGTTCCAAGAGAAGGGAAGTCATACCTGCTGGTTAACAGTAGGGTTCTCAACAGTGGGGGAAGAAATCTGTGCAGGGGTAGCCTCCGTGTTTGTGCTCCCATCAGCTGGACCTCCACTGTCTTCCTTTTGGCAAGGGTGGGTCTCTTCCACATTTATAGCAGCTTCTGCACCATGATGCTCGGAGGCGTCAGTATTAAGCCCCTCATCCAGATTATCTCATTCCTCAATGAACTCCTCCTCATCTTGGGCCACCACGCTGCTTGGAAGATCAATTTCTGTCCAGAGAGAAGAAGACTCAGCTGTTCCCAACTTTCTGAGACAGGCGGTCCAACCAGCAGCCCAGACTTGGTCCTGGATCTTGGGCATTTGATTTTTGTAGCTGTCAGTGGCTACATTGATCCCTTCATTGTACCCCTGCTGGTAGGCCTCCTTTGCCTCATTTTTGCTTGATTCCAGCTCCGTCAGGGTTTGGTTTAGGCTGTCTTCAGCGCCGTCCAGTTTGCTTTTTAACTCGTTCATTGCCTATCGAGCCTGGTTTCTTTCCCTCTTAAGCCTGAGGATGGTACTTTGGAGCTTGGCATTCTCACCGGCTAGCCTCGCCCGCTGAGGCTCGGACTGGCCCAACTTCTGTGCCATGGCCACCATCCTTTGCATGGCCTAAAAAACATGTTAAGGAGAAATTAGAAGCAGCAAAGGAACAACAGTCTGAAATTTTTAGTTAAAATAAGTACGTAAGGTATACCTGAGCACTGCAAGTCATGAAAGACCCGAGAAGGTTGTCGGGGGAGCTAGTCACAACCTTTTGCATGTCTCCAGGCAGCATGAATGCCTGGGACAAGGCAAGGGCTGTTCCCTCAGATTCTATGTTGTCCCGAGCAGTGACTGGGCGCCCACCATGAGTAAATTGGGGAGCCCAGATTGGAGATTGGATTATGGGAGCCTGAGTCGAAGGCCCCTCAGGTGCTTCCAAGCGTTGACGTTTCTCCCTGTGGCTGGCTTCAATTTCCTTAGGAGAAAATCCAGGAGGGGCATCAGGTTGTGTTGCTCCTCGGCGGCCATGAGAAGGCACCGGGCTTTGAGAGCGTCCTCGGCCACGAGCAGTGCCGCGGCCTCTTCCTCGGCCAGCACCAGGGATTGTTAGTAGATTTTCGAGGTTGATGGGCTGGTTCATCTCTTGAAAAGGAGGGGATGGAGAATAACCGTCGGATGATGTGGATGCCTCCTCGACAAACTCTACAGATCCGCTACGGAATGGAGGGGTCCGGGAACGCCTGTCCTCTTCTTGCTGGTCGGGTTGAGCGGGGGGTGGTCCAGGTGCAACCGGGTTGTCAGCTGCTCGGAAACCCCCGTACGAAGCACTGTAACTGAGGAGCACTTGAGCTGCTCTTGCTCGGCCAGCCAAATGGGTGCCTTGACCGTTGAAGTTCAGGGCCCGGTTGATGTCAGTTACGTGGACTTGGGGGGTGATGATGGCGTACCCCTGATTGATATTTTCAGCTGCAACATGTGAAGTAGGCAGTTAGAAGGTAAGTAGATTAAAAATGCAATACGAATAAATTGCTCGGTGAATGAATTTTACGAAAAGGAAAGAACTAACGTGGTTGCCCAAATCTGTGAGGGGCGTGAAAGCCTATCACTTGGCCGTCGTCATTTCTGGGCTCGAAATTTCCAGTAACGACGAGGAAATCGTCATCATCTCCTCGAGCGGAGTCAGGCAATTCAAGCACCAGTCGTCTCCTGGAATCTCTACTCTTTAGATAGTAGGTGAGGGCGTCTTTTGTACGAGAGATGCTATAAAGATGATGAATATCGTGTAAGCCTAGGGATGTGCCTAACATCTGGTTTGGGGCATGTACGCCCATGACGACCCTAAAAAAGTTTGTAGAAACTTGCATGGGGGATAGCCTGTAGTAAGCCAGAACTTGGCGGAGTAGTGGCGCCAGGGGGAATCTGACACCGCCCTCTACAACGGCAACCACCGGAATGTGGAGAGTATCGTTATTTGGACTCTGGCGTATGGCATCTACAGGGGCCAAACTGGTGGCAACATCGTCTGGGATCTCATAGCGAGATCTAAACGAGGCCATGGCCTGAGGAGTATTGCAATGACGCCTGAACCTCCCCATTATGAACAGGAATGGAACAGATGAATAATATGGGTATGAGGAAGCCCTGAAAATGATTAAAGGAATCCCTAGATCGACGAGAGGTAAGGGAAGAAGGAATGATGACTTACGATTGTGACGATCAGGAGTCCTAGGTGCACAAGCGAGAGATTTTGAGATAGTGGACAGGGCTCCAATGGCGGGTGTGCTTGAAAACTTTGGTTGCAGAGGGAATCGAGACAGAGAAAGGGGTTTCGAAATAGGGTGAAAACCCAAATGTGCCCCAATTAGTAGGGTGGCGTATGCGAAACGTCATCCAAACGCCGTTTGGGCGTTCCGTTTCCCAAAAGATGTCCATTAGCATTTAATGAAAGTGGCACGATGAATGCCACGTGGAAGGGTTGGGGCAGGAAAAGCCTGTCCAGCCCAAACGAGGAGACGTTTTTGGACTGGTTTAATGATGATATTTGCACCAGTTTTGAGGAACAAAGGATGCAGGGGCAAAGAAACGTGGCTCAAGTCCTAAGAAGCTTTGCTCGTCATATACGAAGAAATAAACGAGTAAAGCTGGGGAGCAATTGTAGGGAGTAAATCCTGAACAGGTGCTTGTAAGGCCCGAACACGTGGTACGAGGGACCGCGATATAGTTAAGATAATGACTGTCGCCGTACAAAATGGTGGTCGGCGACAGGGACCAGTGATATGAGAAATCATTGGTCTAGGGAGTCTATGCAGGGTCAAGATCCAATAACACGAGAGGGTATTGGACCTAGGGATTGACGAAGGACCAGTAACATGTGAAGTCACTGGTCCAAGTAGTTGTTCGGCAACGAAAGGGCCGAACATGAGGGAACTCGTGGGGAAGCAGCCCTTGGAGCAAGGAACGTTCCAGAAGGTTCTAGAGACTGGGACATTCCGTGATGACTATGAGATCCCAATAAAGTAGGATCTTGGAGAGATACCCAACAGGAATGGGAAGTTCGGCCAGCTATGGAAAGGAGTCCTAAACGGACTAAGGTAATAAACTGATAAGGGAACGAGAATCCAATATATTCTGGGTTTCCTATACGAGATAGGAAATCTGGGGAAGCGTGGGTACTTGGGCAGCAAGCATCCATAAACCTATAAATACGAGGTAAACCTAGAGGAAAAAGGTACACAATACATTACAGTTATACGTATTCTCTTATGCTTAATTAGGGTTTTCCATTAGTACGTGATACTAACTTAGGCATCGGAGGGCCTTTGCCACGAGAGGCAAAGGTGCGCTCACCCCTTGTCTATTTTGCAGATAAGGACTCCGGCGACGCATTAGGGTTTCGGCAAGGATCACGAAGTAGCCGTTACAATCGTGTACTGCTTAAACCCTTCTTAGTTTTTCTGCACTTACATTTGGTGCGAAAAAATTCAAAAAATTATACACGGAAGTAATTAATTTTTTGATTTAAAAAATGGCACGACTTTTCATGGTGTACTCTCAATATGGAACGGAAGTTGTATAAAAGATGCTTCCAAACTTTAATGTCAAAAACATGGGGGGGGGGGGGGGGGGGGGGGGTAACAGAAGAGTAGTTGTCACTAAAAAAACTGGAACACTGACATTCCATATGTACAATTTTTCTTTTTGGGCAAAAGTTTAAATTTTCACTAAATTAATAGGTTTGCTTCCTGCCTGTGGTTCCTGCTGCGGCTGAAGGGCCGGAGTTAATGTAGTAGCCTTGGTAACCAGTTCGGGGACCGGGACACATGGTGTGAACCGACGTCTGAAAAAGTTCCGGGTCGCAGCTTGATACAAGTCTCCCTCAGTACACTGTTAAGCTGTGTGCTCGGAAACAGATCTCCAGGTACTTCGAAGCTACCAACAGCAATGTATCTGCTCCGGTATTCCCGATGGGAACCATGTGGATCATGCAGCAGGCGTAATCATTGGGATTAGGTTTGGCCATGTGCTCTGTAACAGAAGAGTAGTTGTCACTAAAAGAACTGGAACACTGTTACAAACATGGGGGGGAGGGGACTAACAGAAGAGTAGTTGTCACTAAAAGAACTGGAACACTAACATTCCCTATGTACAATTTTTCTTTTTTTGGGAAAAAAGTTTAAATCTTCACTTAATTAACAGGTTTGCTTCCTGCCTGTGGTTCCTGCTGCAGTTGAAGGGCCAGAGTTATTGTAGTAGCCTCGGTAACCAGTTCGGGGACCGGGCCAAATGGTGTGAACCGAAGTCTGAAGAAGGTCCGGGTCGCAGCTTGATAGAAGTCTCCCTTGGTACACTGTTAGGTTGTGTGCTGGGAAACAGACCTTCAGGTACTTCGGAGCTACCAACAGCAATGTATCTGCTCCGGTATTCTCGAGTACACCTAGGAGAAACGGTTGTGCCAGATTGGTACCATGTGGATCATGCAGCAGGCGTAATCATTGGGATCAGGTATGGCAATATGCTCCGTAACAGAAGAGTAGTTGCAACTAAAAGAACTGGAACACTGTTACAAACATGGGGCGGGGGCTAACAGAAGAGTAGTTGTCTTTAAATAAACTAGAACACTGACATTCCATATGTACAATTTTTCTTTTTGGGCAAAAGTTTAAATCTTCACTTAATTAACAAGTTCGCTTCCTGCCTATGGTTCCTGCTGCGGCTGAAGGGCCGGAGTTATTGTAGTAGCCTCGGTAACCAGTTCGGGGACCGGGACACATGGTGTGAACCGACGTCTGAAGAATGTCCGGGTCGCAGCTTGATACAAGCCTCCCTCGGTACACTTTTAAGTTGTGTGCTGGGAAATAGACCTCCAGGTACTTCGGAGCTACAAACAGCAACGTATCAGCTCCGGTATTTCAGAGGACACCAATGAGAAACGGTTGTGCCAGATGGGTACCATGTGGATCATGCAGCAGGCGTAATCATTTGGATCAGGTTTGGCCATGTGCTCCGTAACAGAGAGTAGTTGTCACTAAAAGAACTGGAACACTGTTACAAACATAGGGGGGCTAACAGAAGAGAAGTTGTCACTAAAAGAACGCGAAAACAGAAGAGTAGTTGTCACTAAATGAACTGGAACACTGACATTCCCTATGTACAATTTTTCTTTTTGGGCAAAAGTTTAAATCTTCACTTAATTAACAGCTTTGCTTCCTGCCTGTGGTTCCTGCTGCAGCTAAAGGGCCAGAGTTATTGTAGTAGCCTCGGTAACCAGTTCGGGGACCGGGCCACATGGTGTGAACCGACGTCTGAAGAAGGTCCGGGTCGCAGCTCGATAGAAGTCTCCCTCGTTACACTGTTAGGTCGTGTGTTGGGAAACAGACCTTCAGGTACTTCGAAGCTACCAACAGCAATGTATCTGCTCCGGAAATCTCGAGTACACCTAGGAGAAACGGTTGTGCCAGATTGGTACCATGTGGATCATGCAGCAGGCGTAATCATTGGGATCAGGTTTGGCAATGTGCTCCGTAACAGAAGAGTAGTTGCAAATAAAAGAACTGGAACACTGTTACAAATGTGGGGCGGGGGCTAACAGAAGAGTAGTTGTCATTAAATAAACTAGAACACTGACATTCCATATGTACAATTTTTCTTTTTGGGCAAAAGTTTAAATCTTCACTTTATTAACAGGTTCGCTTCCTGCCTGTGGTTCCTGCTGCGGCTGAAGGGCTGGAGTTATTGTAGTAGCCTCGGTAACCAGTTCGGGGACCGGGACGCATGGTGTGAACCGACGTCTGAAGAATGTCCGGGTCGCAGCTTGATACAAGCCTCCCTCGGTACACTGTAAGTTGTGTGCTGGGAAATAGACCTCCAGGTACTTCGAAGCTACCAACAGCAATGTATCTGCTCCGGTATTCCCGAGGACACCAAGGAGAAACGGTTGTGCCAGATGGGTACCATGTGGATCATGCAGCAAGCGTAATCATTAGGATCAGGTTTGGCCATGTGCTCTGTAACAGAAGAGTAGTTGTCACTAAAAGAACTGAAACACTGTTACAAACATAGGGGGGGCTAACAGAAGAGTAGTTGTCACTAAAAGAACGGGAAAACTGACATTCCATATGTACAAATTTTTTTTTTTGGCGAAAGTTTTAATCTTCACTTAATTAACAGGTTCGCTTCCTGCCTCGGGTTCCTGCTGCGGCTGAAGGGCCGGAGTTATTGTAATAGACTCGGAAACCAGTTAGGGGACCGGGCCACATAATGTGAACCGATGTCTGAAGAAGGTCCGGGTTGCAGCTTGATACAAGTCTCCCTCGGTACATTGTTAGGTTGTGTGCTCGAAAACAGAACTCCAGGTACTTCGGAGCTACCGACAGCATTGTATCTGCTCCGGTATTCCTGAGGACACCGATGAGAAAAGGTTGTGCCAGATGGGTCTCATGTGGATCATGCAGCGGGCGTAATCATTGGGATCAGGTCTGGCCATGAGCTCTGTAATAGAAGAGTTGTTTTCACTAAAACAACTAGAACACTGTTACAAACACACGGGTGGAGGGGGGGGGGGGGGGGGCTAACAGAAAAGTAGTTGTCAATAAAAGAACTGGAACACTGACATTCCATACGTACAATTTTTCTTTTTGGGCAAAAGTTTAAATGTTCACTTTATTAAAAGGATCACTTCCTGCCTGTGGTTCCTGTTGCGGCTGAAGGGCCGGAGTTATTGTAGTAGCCTTTGTAACCAGTTCGTGGATCGGGCCTCATTTTGTGAACTGACGTCTGAAATAGGTCTGGGTCGCTGTTTGACACAAGTCTCTCTCAGTACACTGTTAGGTTGTATGCTCAGAGACAGAACTCCAGGTACTTCGGAGCTGCCAACAGCATTGTATCTGCTTTGGTATTCCCAAGGACACAAAGGAGAAACGGTTGTGCCAGATGGGTCCCATGTGGATCATGCAGCGGGCGTAATCATTGGGATAAGGTCTCGCCATGTGTGCTCCATAATAGAAAAGTAGTTGTCATTAAAAGATTTGGAACACTGTTACAAACATATGGGGGGCTAACAAAATAGTATTTGTCACTAAAATAACTGGAACACTGACATTCCATTTGTATAATTTTTCTTTTTGGGCAAAAATTTAAATTTTCACTAAATTAACAGGTTCACTTCCTACCTGTGGTTCCTGCTGCGGTTGAAGGGCTAGAGTTATTGTAGTAGCCTCGGTAACCAGTTCAGGTACCGGGCCACATGCTGTGAACCGACCTCTGAAGAAGGTCCGGGTCGCAGCTTGATACCAGTCTCCCTCGGTACACTGTTAGGTTGTGTGCTCGGAAACAGACCTCCAGGTATTTCGGAACTGACAACAGTATTGTATCTGCTCTGGTACTCTCGAGGACACCTAGGAGAAACGGTTGTGCTAGATGGGTCCCATGTGGATCATGCAGCGAGGGTAATCATTGAGATCAGGTCTGGCCATGTGCTTCGTAACAGAAGAGTAGTTGTCACTAAAAGAACAGGAACACTGTTACAAACATAGGGGGGGTAACAGAAGAGTAGTTATCACTAAAAGAACTGGAACACTGACATTCCATATGTAGAATTTTTCTTTTTGGGCAAAAGTTTAAATCTTCACTTAATTAACAGATTTGCTTCCCGCCTGTGGTACTTGCTGCGGCTGAAAGGCCGGAGTTATTGTATTAGCCTCGGTAACCAGTTCGGGGACCGGGCCACATGGTGTGTACCTACGTCTGAAGAAGGTCCGGGTCGCAGCTTGATACAAGTCTCCTTCGGTACATTGTTAGGTTGTGTGCTCGGAAACAGATGTGCAGGTACTTCGGAGCTACCAACAATATTATATCTGCTCCTGTATTGCCGAGGACACCTAGGAGAAACGGTTGTGCCAGATGGGTCCCATGTGGATCATGCAGCGTGCGTAATTATTGGGATCAGGTCTGGCCATGTGCTCCGTAACAGAAGAGTAGATGTCACTAAAGTAACTGGAACACTGACATTCCGTATGTACAATTTTTCTTTTTGGGCAAAAGTTTAAATTTTCACTTAATTAACAGGTTCGCTTCCTACATGTCGTTCCTGCTGCAGCTGAAGGGCCGGAGTTATGGTAGTAGCCTCGGTAATCCGTTCGGGGACCTGGCCACATGGTGTGAATCGACTTCTGAAAAAGGTCCGGGTCGCAGCTTGATACAAGTCTCCTTCGGTACACTGTTAAGTTGTGTGCTCGAAAACAGACCTCTAGGTACTTCGGAGCTTCAACAGCATTGTATCTGCTCCGGTATTGCCGAGGACACCTAGGAGAAACGGTTGTGCCAGATGGGTCCCATGTGGATCATGCAGCGGGCGTAATCATTGGGATCAGGTCTGGCAATGTCTGCTCCGTAACAGAAGATTAGTTGTCACAAAAAGAACTGGAACACTGTTACAAACATAGGGGGGCTAACAGAAGAGTAGTTGTCACTAAAAGAACTGGAACACTGACATTCCTTACGTACAATTTTTTCCTTTTGGGCAAAAGTTTAAATCTTCATTTAATTAACAGGTTTGCTTACTGCATGTGGTTCCTACTGCGGCTGAAGGGTCGGAGTTATTGTAGTAGCCTCGGTAAACAGTTCGGGGACCGGGCTACATGGTGTGAACCTACGTCTAAAGAAGGTCCGGGTCGCAGCTTGATACAAGTCTCCTTCGGTACATTGTTAGGTTGTGTGCTCGGAAACAGACTTCCAGGTATTTCGGAGCTACCAACTGCATTATATCTGCTCCGGTATTCCGGAGGACACCGAGGAGAAACGGTTGTGCCAGATGGGTCCCATGTGGATCATGCAGCGTGCGTAATCATTGGGATCGGGTCTGGCCATGTGTTCCGTAACAGAAGAGTAATTTTCACTAAAAGAACTTGAACACTGTTACAAACATAAGGGGGGGGCGCACCCGGAAGAGTAGTTGTCCCTAAAAGAACTGCAACACTGACATTTTATTTGTACAATTTTTTTTTTTGGGCAAAATTTTAAATCTTAACTTAATTAACAGGTTCGCTTCCTACCTGTGGTTCTTGCTGCGGTTAAAGGCCTGGAGTTATTGTAGTAGCCTCGGTAACCAGTTCGGGGACCGGGCCACATGTTGTGAACCAACGTCTTAAGAAGGTCTGGGTCGCAGCTTGATAGAAGTCTCCCTTGGTACACTGTTAGGTTGTGTACTCGGAAACAGACCTCCAGGTACTTCGGAGCTATCAACAGCATTGTATCTGCTCCGGTATTCTTGAGGACTCCTATAAGAAACGGTTGTGCCAGATGGGTCCCATGTGGATCATGCAGCGTGCATAATCATTGGAATTAGGTCTTACCATGTGCTCCGTTACAGAAGAGTAGTTGTCAATGAAAAAGCTGGTACACTTTTACAAACATAGGGGGGCTAACAGAAGAGTAGTTGTCAATAAAAGAACTGGAACACTGACATTCCATACGTACAATTTTTCTTTTTGGGCAAAAGTTTAAATGTTCACTTTATTAAAAGGATCGCTTCCTGCCTGTGGTTCCTGTTGCGGCTGAAGGGCCGGAGTTATTGTAGTAGCCTTTGTAACCAGTTCGTGGATCGGGCCTCATTTTGTGAACTGACGTCTGAAATAGGTCTGGGTCGCTGTTTGACACAAGTCTCTCTCAGTACACTGTTAGGTTGTATGCTCGGAGACAGAACTCCAGGTACTTCGGAGCTACCAACAGCATTGTATCTGCTTTGGTATTCCCAAGGACACAAAGGAGAAACGGTTGTGCCAGATGGGTCCCATGTGGATCATGCAGCGGGCGTAATCATTGGGATAAGGTCTCGCCATGTGTGCTCCATAATAGAAAAGTAGTTGTCATTAAAAGATTTGGAACACTGTTACAAACATATGGGGGGTTAACAAAATAGTATTTGTCACTAAAATAACTGGAACACTGACATTCCATTTGTACAATTTTTCTTTTTGGGTAAAAATTTAAATTTTCACTAAATTAACAGGTTCACTTCCTACCTTTGGTTCCTGCTGCGGTTGAAGGGCTAGAGTTATTGTAGTAGCCTCGGTAACCAGTTCGGGTACCGGGCCACATGCTGTGAACCGACCTCTGAAGAAGGTCCGGGTCGCAGCTTGATACCAGTCTCCCTCGGTACACTGTTAGGTTGTGTGCTCGGAAAAAGACCTCCAGGTATTTCGGAACTGACAACAGTATTGTATCTGCTCTGGTACTCTCGAGGACACCTAGGAGAAACGGTTGTGCTAGATGGGTCCCATGTGGATCATGCAGCGAGGGTAATCATTGAGATCAGGTCTGGCCATGTGCTTCGTAACAGAAGAGTAGTTGTCACTAAAAGAACAGGAACACTGTTACAAACATAGGGGGGGTAACAGAAGAGTAGTTATCACTAAAAGAACTGGAACACTGACATTCCATATGTAGAATTTTTCTTTTTGGGCAAAAGTTTAAATCTTCACTTAATTAACAGGTTTGCTTCCCGCCTGTGGTACTTGCTGCGGCTGAAAGGCCGGAGTTATTGTAGTAGCCTCGGTAACCAGTTCGGACCGGGCCACATGGTGTGTACCTACGTCTGAAGAAGGTCCGGGTCGCAGCTTGATACAAGTCTCCTTCGGTACATTGTTAGGTTGTGTGCTCGGAAACAGATGTGCAGGTACTTCGGAGCTACCAACAATATTATATCTGCTCCTGTATTGCCGAGGACACCTAGGAGAAACGGGTGTGCCAGATGGGTCCCATGTGGATCATGCAGCGTGCGTAATTATTGGGATCAGGTCTGGCCATGTGCTCCGTAACAGAAGAGTAGATGTCACTAAAGTAACTGGAACACTGACATTCCATATGTACAATTTTTCTTTTTGGGCAAAAGTTTAAATTTTCACTTAATTAACAGGTTCGCTTCCTACATGTCGTTCCTGCTGCAGCTGAAGGGCCGGAGTTATGGTAGTAGCCTCGGTAATCCGTTCGGGGACCTGGCCACATGGTGTGAATCGACTTCTGAAAAAGGTCCGGGTCGCAGCTTGATACAAGTCTCCTTCGGTACACTGTTAAGTTGTGTGCTCGAAAACCGACCTCTAGGTACTTCGGAGCTTCAACAGCATTGTATCTGCTCCGGTATTGCCGAGGACACCTAGGAGAAACGGTTGTGCCAGATGGGTCCCATGTGGATCATGCAGCGGGCGTAATCATTGGGATCAGGTCTTGCAATGTCTGCTCCGTAACAGAAGATTAGTTGTCACAAAAAGAACTGGAACACTGTTACAAACATAGGGGGGCTAACAGAAGAGTAGTTGTCACTAAAAGAACTGGAACACTGACATTCCTTATGTACAATTTTTTCCTTTTGGGCAAAAGTTTAAATCTTCATTTAATTAACAGGTTTGCTTACTGCCTGTGGTTCCTACTGCGGCTGAAGGGTCGGAGTTATTGTAGTAGCCTCGGTAAACAGTTCGGGGACCGGGCTACATGGTGTGAACCTACGTCTAAAGAAGGTCCGGGTCGCAGCTTGATACAAGTCTCCTTCGGTACATTGTTAGGTTGTGTGCTCGGAAACAGACTTCCAGGTATTTCGGAGCTACCAACTGCATTATATCTGCTCCGGTATTCCCGAGGACACCGAGGAGAAACGGTTGTGCCAGATGGGTCCCATGTGGATCATGCAGCGTGCGTAATCATTGGGATCGGGTCTGGCCATGTGTTCCGTAACAGAAGAGTAATTTTCACTAAAAGAACATGAACACTGTTACAAACATAAGGGGGGGGCGCACCCGGAAGAGTAGTTGTCCCTAAAAGAACTGCAACACTGACATTTTATTTGTACAATTTTTTTTTTTGGGCAAAATTTTAAATCTTCACTTAATTAACAGGTTCGCTTCCTACCTGTGGTTCTTGCTGCGGTTAAAGGCCTGGAGTTATTGTAGTAGCCTCGGTAACCAGTTCGGGGACCGGGCCACATGGTGTGAACCAACGTCTTAAGAAGGTCTGGGTCGCAGCTTGATAGAAGTCTCCCTTGGTACACTGTTAGGTTGTGTACTCGGAAACAGACCTCCAGGTACTTCGGAGCTATCAACAGCATTGTATCTGCTCCGGTATTCTTGAGGACTCCTATAAGAAACGGTTGTGCCAGATGGGTCCCATGTGGATCATGCAGCGTGCATAATCATTGGAATTAGGTCTTACCATGTGCTCCGTTACAGAAGAGTAGTTGTCAATGAAAAAGCTGGTACACTTTTACAAACATAGGGGGGCTAACAGAAGAGTAGTTGTCACTAAAAGAAACTGGAATACTGACATTCCATATGTACAATTTGTCTTTTTGATCAAAAGTTTAAATATTCACTTAATTAACAGGTTCGCTTCCTGCCTTTGGTTCCTGCTACGACTGAAGGGCCGGAGTTATTGTATTAGCCTCGGTAACCAGGTCGGGGATCGGAACACGTGGTGTGAACCGACGTCTGAAGATGGTCCGGGTCGCAGCTTGAAACAAATCTCCCTCGTTACACTTTTAGGTTGTGTGCTCAGAACCAGACCTCCAAGTGCTTCGGGGCTACCAACAGCATTGTATCTGCTCCGGTATTCCCGAGGACATCTTGGAGAAACGGTTGTGCCAGATGGGTCCCATGTGGATCATGCAGCGGGCGTAATCATTGGGATTAGGTTTGGCCATGTGCTCCGTAACAGAAGAGTAGTTGTCGCTAAAAGAACTGGAACATTGACATTCTATATGTACAATTTTTCTTTTTGGGCAAAAATTTAAATCTTCACTTAATTAACATGTTCGCTTCCTGACTGTGGTTCCTGCTGTGGCTAAAGGGTCGGAGTTATTGTAGTAGCCTCGGTAACCAGTTCGGTGACCGGGCCACATTGTGTGAACCGACGTCTGAAGAAGGTCCGGGTCGCAGCTTGATATAAGTCTCCCTCGGTACACTGTTAGGTTATGTGCTCGAAATCAGACCTCCAGGTACTTCGGAGCTACCAACAGTATTGTATCTGCTACGGTATTCCCGAGGACACCTAGGAGAAACGGTTGTTCCAGATGGGTCCCATGTGGATCATGTAGCGGGCGTAATCATTGGGATTAGTTCTGGCCATGTGCTCCGTAACAGAAGAGTAGTTGTCACTAAAAGAACTGGAACACTGTTACAAACATAGGGGGGCTAACAGAAGAGTAGTTGTCACTAAATGAACTGGAACACTGACATTCCATATGTACAATTTTTTCTTTTTGGGCAAAAGTTTAAATCTTCACTTAATTAACAGGTTCGCTTCCTGCCTGTGGTTTCTGCTGCGGTTGAAGGGCCGGAGTTATTGTAGTAGCCTTGGTAACTAATTCGGGGACCGGGCCACATGGTGTGAACCGACGTCTGAAGAAGGTCCGGGTAGCAGCTTGATACAAATCTTCCTCGGTACACTATTAGGTTGTGCGCTCGGATGCAGACCTCCAAGTACTTCGGAGCTACCAACAGCATTGTATCTGCTCCAGTATTCCCGAGGACATCTAGGAGAAACGGTTGTGTCAGATGGGTCCCATGTGGATCATGCAGCGAGCGTAATCATTGGGATCAGGTCTGGCCATGTACTCTGTAACAGAAGAGTAGTTGTCACTAAAAGAACTGGAACACTGTTACAAACATAGGGGGCTAACAGAAGAGTAGTTGTCACTAAAAGAACTTGAACACTGACATTCCATATGTACAATTTTTTCTTTTTGGGCAAAAGTTTAAATTTTCACTTAATTAACAGGTTCGCTTTCTGCTTGTGGTTCCTGCTGCGGCTGAAGGGCCGGAGTTATTGTAGTAGCCTTTGGTAACCAGTTCGGGGACTGGGCCACATGTTGTGAACCGATGGCTGAAGAAGGTCCGGGTCGCAGCTTGATACAAGTCTCCCTCGGTACACTATTAGGTTGTGTGCTCGGAAACAAACCTCCAGGTACTTCGGAGCTAACAACAGCATTATATCTGCTCCGGTATTCCCGAGGATAGCTAGGAGAAACGGTTGTGCCAGATGGGTCCCATGTGGATCATGCAGCGGGCGTAATCATTGGGATCAGGTCTGGCCATGTGCTCCGTAACCGCTTCGTTCATTTCGTCATATAAGATGTCTCCCGAGGTGGTTACCTGAGTGTACCCGCCACGTGCTAGCTTGGAGAACAAGTAAACCTAGGTCTATAAACACAAAGGGATACTCACCTAGAAGAGGTACGCCAATCTACCATAACCCTAGACCTACACTCTTCTCCTGAGATCTAACTTGATCGTCGGAGGGTCGCTGGGCTACACAAGCCCCGTTGACTTGTTGCAGGTCCGGCGGTAGGAGCATGGAGCTGTGGAGGAAGGCACCTAGCCAGAACCACGGTCAAGATCCCGATAAATCGAACCCCAGCAATTGGCGACTCTGCTGGGGATCTTACCGTTATTCTCAATCGATCACCTCCTTCTTTGCGAGCTCCGTTCAAGCTTCCTGATCCAGCCATGGTGGAAGTCGATGATCCACATTCTAGCGAAACCACCCTCGGTTTCGGTCTTCTTAGAGACCACAACCTGACCTCTAGTGGACCAGGTGCCCTGGGAAAAGCCCACATGTCCATCGGAGTCGGGGCCGTAACCTCGACGCAGGATGCAGGGGCCGCCACCGAACTCCACACCTACATCCGCCACCTGGAGTGGACGATCGACGACCTAACGATGGTTGTGGAGCGCGATAAGCACGTCCTGCTCGAGCTAGCGGAGATTAAACACCTCCTCCAGATCTCCCCATCTCATTCCTCCGGGAGCCGCAGCGGAAGAAGAAGCCATCATTGCCCTCTCCGCAGTAGCGAAAGAGGCCACCTGGTGGAGCACCGATATCGCCCCTCGGCTAAAGACTGCCTCGAACCACTAGAGGAGGGTCGCAACGGAAAAGGTGCAGGGCGTTGGGAACATTCCCGTTCCCCTAACCCAAAAGGACCCCGCGGGAAGCCGTCCGCCTTCGATAGGCTTGGTGCCGGAAGCGTCTCCGCTTCCTCCACCCACTCAGTCAGAATCGGAAAGGGCCGCCGCGAGCTCACTCCCAGCTTCACCAAAGCTGCCAACGAAGATGATGGCCTCCTAGAATTCCAAACCAAGGGGTACCGCGAGCGCCTAAAAAATGCTCGAGCAAAGAGCCCGTTCGTCTCACATCCAAAGGAAAAAGGTGACGGAAGCCAGGTCACCGAGCTCCTCGAGCCCTATGCTCGAGATAGCTACAAGAAACACCGGCACGAGCGCTCTCCCCAGAAGTCGGGAAGCGCTCAGCCGAAGAGAAAGGAATATGAAAGATTTGACCAGTTGATCCCGAAGAAGCGTACCGCGACTGAGCGTCCAGACGGTCCCGACCATTCGATCCGACCTCACCGCGACGCCCGGCTCGAGAGACTCATGACCTCCCCCTTCACAAGGGAGATCGACTCTGTCACCCCCCCGAAGGGCTTCACTCAACCCAAATTTGCCAAGTATGATGGCAAGACCGATGTGTACACTCACTTAGTCCAGTACAAGCTCGTTATGTCCCTTTTTCTCCGTAACGAACCCACGGACGATGCCTTCCTCTGTATGGTCTTCCCCACAAGCCTCGGGAACCTGGGCCTAACGTGGTTCAATCAGCTCCCCGCCCGGTCAATCTCCTCGTTTGACTCCCTCTGCGATGCTTTCATGGCTCGGTTTGTCACGAGCAATAAGCACGAGAAGGAGATCGATTATCTCCTTGCCCTCCATAAACGACACGATGAAACGCTCCGCTAGTACGCCGGTCGTTACTGGGAACTGTTCAATGAAATTGAAGGCTGTGACGGTGTCATCTCGGCCCGCGGGTTCAAGCTCGGCCTCACCTTCCAAGACGAGCAGGTTTACGACGACCTCGCTCGACACAAACCTAACTCCATGAAGGACCTCTTGACTCGCATCGAGGGATAGTGCCAACTCATCGAATCCAAAGTTGAAAGAGGCATCGGGAAGTCCACAAGCTCCAAGACACCACCCGCCTTGGTGGCCGCTCCGGCTCCCACCCCGGTTTCAACACCCAAGAAGCAAGTCAACAATATCAAACAGTCCCCGAGGAAGGAACCGAGGCCAAGCGACTTCAATACTGAGAAGACCGTCTTTACTATTCCCATCTACCGGATTATCGACCAAGTAAATGATCAGCCCTTTTTCTCCTTTCCGAACCAGAAACTCGGCACCGAAAACGGAAAAATCAAAAACCCGATCGTCTGATGTAGTTATCACAACGAATAAGGCCATTTTACCACCGCCTGCAAGCCCTTCAAGGCCTACTTGGAGCAGTTTGTCGTCGGAGGCCATCTCGATAAGTGGCGGGTCTGCGTTGATTATTCCAATCTCAATGACGCCTGCCTGAAGGACTTCTTCCCCCTCTCGCGGATTGACCAGCTTGTTGACGCAACTGCAGGCCATGACCGACTCAGTTTTATGGACGCCTACCGAGGCTACCATCAGATTGCCATGAGCGAAGGAGATGTTGAAAACACAACCTTCATCACCCCCACGGGATCTTCGGTTATCTCGTTATGCCTTTCAGTCAGAAGAACGCCGGGGCAACCTTTCAACGAATGATAACCAAGATGTTCGAGCTTTTACTAGGAGACACCATGATGGCCTGCATCGACGATATGGTGGTCAATAGCATGCTGGCCGGCGATCACCTGACTCACCTCGCCGAAGCCTTCGAAATCCTTAAAAAGCATAAGCTCCGCCTCAACGCCGAGAAATGGGCCTTCGGTGTAAGCTCCGGTAAATTTCTCGGTCACTTCGGGAGTATTGAAGCCGACCCCGCTCAACTCCTTGCCATTGAGAAATTCTCAGCTCCCCACAACAAGAGGGATGTACAACGCCTAACGGGCATGGCCGCCACCCTAAATCAATTCATCAGTCGCTCCTCCGACAAATGTCAGCCATTCTTCGCCTTCCTCAAAGGTAGCCAACGCAGCTTCAATTGGACAGAGGACTGTGACCGAGCCCTCCAGCAGTTGAATGTTTACCTTTCCGAGGCCCCGCTCCTCATCATACCTCGAGACCAGGAGAACTTATTCCTGTACCTTGCCGTCTCCACGCATGCGATAAGCTTGGTCCTCGTTCGACAGGAGGGACGTGACCACCAACCCATTTACTACTCTAGTAAGACAATGACCCCCGCCGAGACACGCTATCTTCCATTGGAGAAGCTCGTTCTCGCCCTCGTCTCCGCCTCTCGGAAGCTTGCCCCTTACTTCAAGTCCCACCGCATCATTGTCCTTACCGAGTACCCGCTCAAATCACTCCTTCGGAAGGCGGATCTCTCCAACCGAATCTCCCAGTGGGCCGTCGAGCTCACAAACTATGAAATCCACTTCCAGCCTTGGACAGCAAACAAAGCTCAGGTCCTTGCCGACTTCATCGCCGAGCTCACACCAGCCGACGTCCTTGCTTCAATTCCGGCTCCCCGCCTCGAAGCCGTTCTCCAAGCAAACCCTAGCACTGCCTGGAAACTCTTCCACGGCGATGTTTGGAAGATGTATGTCGACGACGCCTCTAATAGCCAAGGCACCGGGGCTGGGATTGTACTCCTCTCTCCCTTCGGTGTTCTACATGAAAGCTCCTTTTCCATCAATTTCCCAGCCTCCAACAACGAGGCCGAATATGAAGCACTCATCTCCGAACTCAAGACCGCCGAAGCCCTCGGCATCGAAGAGCTTGTAATCTACAGTGATTCTCAGTTAGTGGTCAACCAGCTTTCGGAAGAATACGAGGCTCGGGACGACCGAATGCGTACCTACCTCAGCTCCGCTGTTTGGCTTCTCAAGGGTTTCAAGGCCATTCGCGTCGCATACATTCCCAGGGAACAGAACGCTCATGCCGACGCCCTCGCCGGACTCGCTTCAGCCTGCTCTATTTCGAAACATCTGTAGACACCCCAATTTGGCCTAACGATTATTTCAAGTCCCACCTTGGGACCATCCCGATGATGAAATGGATACAATGATTGCTGATTGCTTCCTTGAGGACCTTAGGACTTTCGGTGAGAACTTTGACCACTTAGAGGACCCAATTCAAAGCCATACAGCCTTTCAGACAGAAATACAGAAGCCTAGGAGAATCCATCTGACGGCCATGACATCGATCTAACGGCCATAACATCAATCCCTCACCCGAGCAACCTGTTGCCAGCAAAATCTCCCTGAGAGATCAATCCCTCAGCCGCAAGATCTATCCTTCGGTCGAGACATCCATTCCTCGGCCGTGACATCCTTTGCTCGGCCGCCAGATCGACCTTTTTCCAGACTCTGGAACGTTCTGTCAGACGTTTGGTTTGATCCAACTACACTACCTTTCCGATGCGTTCAGGCTACGTTCGGGGATCACGACGTAGAGTTAGAGATGCATTGCAATTGCCATCTCGTGATTTGATTGGCCGGAGTGAGTCATCCCTATGCCTATATAAAGGAGCCTTTGGGTTCCGAAATAAACAGAAATTGAGATACCTACACACTCAATCAAACCTCGAAGCTCTGCACAAATACTCCCTCAATCCCATACTCCAAAAGCCCTAACCTTCCGAAGGTAGCCGTCAATCCGGCGATCAAACCCCGAAGTTCAAACCCTAACTCTAGGGTTCTCGATCAAGCAATCAATCAATCACACCCAATCCAAAGCAATCAAGCAACTGAGGGATCAAGGTGGTGAGGCCCAACGGCCTCTGGTTTGTTTATATTTACTGTATTTCTAACTAACCGTAGCATTTCGATTATCGGTTAATCTTTCTGTCTGGTGTGAGGAAGAACACCGACCGGGGCTTCGATCCCTCGGCCGGTACATCAAACCAGGAGGATCTCTCGGCCGTGACATCTATTCACCGGCCGCGAGATCCATCTCCCTGGGACATTATGTTTGTTTATTTGTTTTCTAACGCATGCTTCAATTATCGCACTGGCTCACTTTGCTTACTGTTTAAAGGAATAATTAAACAGACTATGTGTTAGAATTAGACAAAGCATCTATACGTCTTATGTTGAACGATTATGGGCCAGTCTCACGACTAGGCAGAGAGGGGTGCCTAACACCTTCCCCTCACTGTACTTTTGGCTCCCGAATCCAGAATCTCTATCTATTTTCCCAGTTTTAATAAACTGGGTGGCGACTCTATTTGATGATAACCGTTATCATGTGGCGATGTTCCTAGCCATGGGAATGTCCATGATTTTGGTTTATGAAATGAGCAACCAATCGAGCAAACACAACGTGATCAATCTGTATGGCGATGCCCCACTTGGGAGGTGTCTACAACATCGTTCCATCTCCTTCAGCTCCATTGACAGGCCCAGCTTCGAGCTCAAAGTATTGAGCCACAAGATACTTAACATAGAGCTCAGCCCGAGCTGGATGGACGAGATCATTGGCTACCTACGAGATGACGTCCTCCCCACCGACAAGAAGGACGCTCACTGACTCCGCAATAAAGTCGCCCTCTTCTGGCTAAACCCAAACGGCAAGTTTTACCGAAGGTCATTCACTGGTCCTTACTTTCTGGTCGCACACCCCCACCAAGTGCCCGGCATCATTGAAGAACTCCACTCCGGGGATAGCGGTTGTCACTTCGGCGGACGCTCCCTCGCGCACCGAGCCATCACTCAAGGGTATTGGTGGCCAACAATGAAGAAGGATTCCGAAGAGTTCGTAAAGCGCTATCGGAAGTGCCAAATGTTCGCTTCTATCATCCATCAGTCGGCTCGGGACCTTAGCCCCCTCACCAGCCCATGGCCCTTCTCCCAGTGGGGCATGGATATCGTTGGAATGCTTCCCGTCGCTCCCGGAGGATTTAAGTTCCTCCTCACCGCCACCGACTACTTCTCAAAATGGGTTGAGGCCGAGCCCATGGTCACTGTTGAAGAAGCAGACATTATTCGTTTCGTTTGGTGGAATATTATCTCTCGCTTCGGTGTACCCTTCGCCATCATTACTGACAACGGGGGGCAGTTTACTAGGTAGAAATACCGGGCCCTATTAGACGAGTATGACATCAAATGGGACACTTCCACTCCATATTACCCCCAGGGCAACGGGCAGGCCGAGGCAGCAAACAAGGCAATATCATCCGGACTGAAGCGCCGACTCGAATCGCGCCGGGGCAAGTGGGCTGAGGAGCTACTTAGGGTGCTCTGGGGCTATCGTACTACACCTCGGCGATCCACCGGTCGCACCCCCTTCTCCTTGACATTTGGAATGGAGGCTGTCATTCCCCTCCCAGTCGGGCTCCCAACAATTCGAACCGAAAATTTTGACGAGTTGGTAAATAATGACAATATCGCCTCGGGCCTCGACTTGGCCGAAGAGGAGCGTGAGAATGCAAGAATCAAGCTTGCATCATATCAGCAGAAGGTTGCCAAGGGCTACAATCGTAGCGTCTGTCTCAGGTCATTCAAGCTAGACGATCTTGTCTGGAAGAAAGAGGTGGAGAAATCCAAGAAAAGAAAATTGATGCCTAATTAGGAAGGCCCCTTCCGAGTCCTCAAGCACCTCGGCTCGGGAAATTATAAGCTGGAGAAGTTGGATGGTTCTCCAATTGCTAAGACTTGGAATGCTAACAACCTGAGGAAGTTTTACGGCTAGCCAAGCTTCGGTGCCAAGGACCCATCCACTTTTTCTTTCTATTCTGCAAGCTTTTTATTTTCCAAGTTATTTGGTGAAAGACCAACTCACTTATGTAATGGCACGTTCCACTCAAGCTTCAATGAGAATTTCCTTTTTCTTATCGTTACCGTCTGATCTTGTCATTTACTCTTCGTACTTGGTTCGTCTTTGCTCGGACCGTTTTATCCTGACTTCAGGGACTGTCCTCCCCGGGTAACCCCCTTGGACAGAACCCTCACCAAGTCACCCCGACCTCCTCGGTCGTTCGGACTTTCGGTCGCTCGCATTAAGGACACTCGGTATTTGTCTCGAGCCCCTTATACCGGCCTACCAATAAGTCATCCACTGTTTGGATTCACTGCGTCTCGAAGTCATGGCCGACGCCATTTCCCCTTCGGGACTCTAGCTCTAATCTAAGCAGCCTCACCTTACCACGAGTTTGTCTCTCAAAACCAATCTCCTACTTGGAGGCTGAGGCAAATTAAACCGAAGTAGGGGCATACAAAATTCAAAAACTCCTAACTATTTGCTTTAGCTTAACTTACTCGGTCCTATACTACCCAGCCAGCGGTAGGGGCTTCGGTAACACACTCAGATGCTTCGATCAACCCTTGATTGTTCGCTTAAGCAAGCCCGCCCGAAACAGGCGCTGCAAATTGCTCATCTTTTCGATGAACATTTTTGAGATTGCCTCGGTTAGTACTTCGGTTAAAACTTGTACTGATGTTCCACAACGTTTAAACCGAAGCAGGGGCAGAGGCACCCTTCGGTTACAACCATAAAATCATACAAGCATCTCAGAGACAAGCAATGTTCGAAAAAGAAGGCATTCCATTCAGCAAAATGAAGGTACGTTTGAAGTTAGAGACTCCTAAGTCAAACTATTACAACTAATCAGGCTTCGGCCAGCTGTTCGGCACCTGTCAGCAAAAATTATTTACAATCCTTGGATCGGCAAAACTCCAAATGTCCGGAGCCGTCCAATAAAAAAAAGAAGGTAAATCAAGGAATCACAAGTGTTGATGTCTGAAACTGGACGGTCAATCCGAGCTCCGTCTTCGAGGAATTCCTGCAAAACAGCGTCCGAGGACTGGGGGTGTTGCCAGTCGAGGACCCTCCGATGGCTAAGTTAGTAAGAGTATGTAAGGGTAGAATTCTATGTGCTCTGTGGATAGAATTGAGTACGTACCTTAAACCCATGGACGGGCTGCCCATTTATAGGCGAGGTGGTTCGTGTCCCTGCGAGGGGCACGAAGGTGGTAGATCGTGGGCCACGACGACGGTTGAAGTCCCCCGAGGTGGGGGGACTCCCGTCGGAACTGGAGTGAGTGGTGGACGTGGGAGACATGGCTCCGTAGTCCAGGAATCCAGGGGACGTGGGGTTACCCCCTTCACGTCCGTGGACACCGGCGGGTGTAACCGTATTGACCTAGTCAGTGCTTATCCTGTCGTCCCAGCGAGGTTGGAGAAGTCTGACCGAGCGACTTGAGTACGACCGAGCGACAGTTGTCCAACCGAGCAGGTCACCCCTTGACACGTGTCAAGAGAACAACGCTCGACAGTAAGTGCCTAAAAATATCCTCATCAGTTGCCCCCCATTCCCAAGTCGAGCAGAGCGAGCCTCGACGCTAGGGGATAATTGCTCTGCCTGTTGACGCGGTGCTCGAGGTAGTTAATGCGAGGGAAAGAGACCCCTCTTTACCCGAGGATAATGATGAGTAACCGCCAAATATACACCCCACGTGAAGTTGGGCTTTCCAAATTTCGAAATTCCCGAGATACGAGGACGGCTGTGGTTGGGGATCTGGCGACAGATCCTGCTCGTTCATGATCGGACGGTCGAGAAGTCAAAGGATTTCCCTTGATTCCCGCGCCCGAGGAAGGGTATAAGTATGATTATGCAGCTATTCCCCAACACTTCTCGTTTCCTGCCCCCCAAGTCGATTTGCAACGCTGGATCCAGAAGCAGACGCCAATCCGGGTGACCCGATACCCGGGGTTGATTTTCCCCTTCAAGCGATCGAGCCCGTTGTTCCACATTACAGATTAAAGGAGTTATTTGGTGCTCTTCGCGTGTGGAACCAGTTGTTACGATTCCGTTTTGAGCAACAAGCCCTAAATCCCCTTCTCCATTCGTACACCAGCCAAGAGCCATTCTTGCGCTTTGTGAGGGATCTTTCCCGTCTTGCTTCCGATTCCCCTGTACCTGAAATGGAGGAGACTGCCCCTGCCAATGTCATCGATGTGGAGACCGCCGTCAAGGTCCCGTCCTTTAGGGCTGAAACCCTTGTGAGCGTGATTTACGAGGAGGACCTGGGGACGATCAGAGCGGCCTACCAGATCCCAGATTCTGTGACCCTTCGAGCGGCCCGTCCGGAAGAGAGGGCTTGCTCCTTTGCGGAGGGCGAGGTGTGTGTTTATGAGCACGCCTTCTTCGCTGGGTTGCGAGTCCCTTTTCCACGGATCGTCCGAGAGCTGCTGAGCCGCATGAAGCTTGCTCCTGGGCAGCTTATGCCAAATGCTTGGAACATCTTCTTTGGGGCGTTCATGATGTTCGAGGCGCTGGGTGCAGAGGGCCGCCCCATGACGATTGACGATTTCTTTTACTGCTATACCCCGAAGGTGGGAGATGCGGGCTTCTGGTACTTCCAAGCACTCGACGGTCGTCAGATTGTGTTTGGGTACCCGTCGTCTGTCAAAAAATGGAAAGAGAAGTTCTTCTTTATTTCTGGAGAAGGATGGGAGTATCAAAGTGATGAAGTGGTTGGTCCCAACACCCCGGGGATCCAGACAGTGTGGGGGGACCCCAAGCCGAGTGACTTCCGGCGGGTGGAGAACCCCAACCCAGACATCGACGGACTGATCGCGGCCATGCGGAAAGAGAAAATCCCCTTTGAGGAGTTGGTGAACCCTCAGAAGCTATTCGACCACCTGCTGGGGCCAAATCCTGCGGGTAACGTTTAATCCCTTCTCCTTATCTATCTTTGACCATGTTCTGCCCATTTTTTGACTACTGCCTTAATTGTGTTCTCACCTCTAGATATCAAGCCGTTTGACAAGGTGGCTTATACCCAGATGAGGGCCCGAGCGGCTATCCCAACGAATCCCCCACCAGTAGCTTCCACCAGACTTCTCGTCTGAGGATTGGCAAGGAGATCTTGGAGAAAATGCTCGAGGCTGCCGGCGGGTCAGCCCTGAGGGCCCTGGGCAAGAAGAAAAGAAAGAGGATCGCAGAGATAACTGAGAAGGAAGAGGAAACCTTTGTCGCGGAGATGGCGGACCCCGATATTTCGATCGGCCGGGTGATAGAGTCCCTCATGAAAGAAGGTGAGCTCCCCGAGCCGAGCGAGCAAAGGAAAAGTAAGAAAGAGCGGCCGCCCTCTCCGACGACGAAGGACCCGAACCCTCCGAAAAAAGTTGCATTCCAAACATTCCCTCCTGCTCCTGCAGCCCCGTGGACAGAAGCAGAGATGGCGAGCATGGCTGGGCTGATATACCCAGCGACGAACGACTATGCGACAGTCCCAGTTAAAGGGAGCATTCTGTCGGACCCGTCTGCCAGCCACCGAGCATTAAATGCATTCGCCCAGCCTGTCTACGACGGTCTTGCTTCGATGCCGGCGGAGAAGCTGCTGAGGAACTTCGAGCTGCATCTGAGCAGGGTAAGTGTTGCTTTTCAACACCCGCTCTTGTGACGAAACCCCTTGACGCCTAATGACTGTCCCTGTATTCGTTATTTGTAGGCCATTGCTGAAGGAGTAGTCGTTGCCAGGAGGCTGGCCGACCGAGAGCTAAGGCTTCATGGTGTCATGCGCCAAGCCCTGGAATGTCGTAACTCCTTGGAGCAGCTAGAGAAGACCCACTCCGGCTGCCCTTCAGCACTGCAACAAGCCGTGGAGGAGGCCGACCGAGCGAGAGAGGAAGCGGAGCGGTTGCGTCAAGCGGTCAAAGAGGCCCAAGAGAAGTCTGAGGGAGATTTGAAGAACTTGAGGGAAGCCCTATCAGGTAGAGAGGAGGAGCTGAAAGCACTGAAGCAGGCGTCCGAGAATACCACCACCCGGCAATCCACCATGATCCTGAAGCTTCAAAGCGACCTTGGCCAGGCGAGGGCCACCACGGCCCAGGCGGTTGAAGAGTATAAGGCCTCTGATGAATGTGCCAGCGAGCTAATGTTGTACTTTTCAGGTGGCTTCGAGCAAGCCATTAAGCGTGTGAAGGCCAAGTACACCGACCTCGACCTGAGCGAACTGAAGCCTGAGCCTCCGTCCGATGTGGAGAACACCAAAATGGGTGGTGGTGGAGGTGATGACGAAGACGACGACGCCCAGAGTTGAACCTGGCTGCCCTCTGCGCCCTGATTTCCTGTGTTTTTGTTTTGATGTAGTTTGTTTCGTTTTCGCAACCGGAAAACTCGTACCACCGTATAATTAGGCATAACACTGCTCGCACCACCGTATAATTAGGCATTCCACCGTATAATTAGGCATTCCACCGTATGATTGGGCATAACAATGTTTTCTTGTCCTTTATTCCAAGATGGAGAACGGGGTTCGTCCCTCCAGGGGCATGACTGTTGTTGTTGCATTTGTTTATCTGTTCTATCTGTTGCTTGTCTTTGACTCCGCCCCAAGAGAATTTTGGGTGGAGTGTCATACTGAATGATCCGTCGAGAGCCGAGCGAATAAACAGGTGTTGAGCTAGCGCGTCCGTCAGACCGAGCGATCCCCCGCGGGAGCACTAGATAATTTCAGCCAAGTGAGTGGTAATAACTGTGGCGAGCGAGTAATTGCATACACGCTGGCAGTTGGCACGAGCATATCTCGCCAAACGAGGAGAACATTTCGGCTAGACATTAAAGCAGTTAAGTTATCCAAGGGGTTTTAACAACACTTGCACAACACTTGCACTTCTGCCGCCATTAAGGCGGTTAGTAATTAATTTGAACATTCAAATTCTTCGAAAAAAGGGTTGGTTGGTTGACCTCTTTCTCTATAAAAGCAGACCCCTGGTACTCCTTCTCCCCCACAAAACTTTTCATTTCCGAGGGAACGAGAGAAAGGAAAGGGAACCTGCAAAATGTCGAATGATGGAAACATCATGCCAGAGAACCTCTGCCACCAGGTGCAGGCACTGACGAGGGCCATAGAAGGGCTCTCGGCGAGGGTGGAGGTGATGGAGGATACGGTGCGGAACGCGGAGAAGGTGGTTCGGCTGCTGCTGATAATAGGCTGGAACCCCCTTCACGGCCCTCGGCCGGAGACGCCATCCCCGCCACGGGGAATGGTGACATCCCCTGAGGGGTCGCCGTCGTCCTCCCACGAGGCCAAGAGAGGACGCGAGGGTGGGCCACATTAGTGGCTTCTCGTTGCCCCTGTAGGCTTCTGCCCATTTTTTTTTTTTTGTAATGGGAGTCTCTCCCCTCCTCCCAAATTAAAAGAGGGGGTTATCTAATGAAAATTTGTATCTTTTGTCTAAACCTGTGCAATGCGTCTGAGATAGTAGTGCCGGTGAGCATGAATTTTAACTTGCTAGCAATGTAAAATACTGATTATGCAAACTGGTGGGAGATGCCCTAATCTCCTTGTGAACGACCGTATAAAAAGGTGTCGGCCTAGATTCATGCAATATGGTAACCCATGCATAAAACTTAAGCATAAACTCAAACAAAAGTGAAGTGGTACCGTACACCCTTTGAAATGCTTCGAGAATCTGTTGCATGCTAACTTGTCTAGATCTCATTGCCTATTTGGGAAGAGACTGTTTGTTTCTTAAGAGGCGTCCTGCCACGAGAGCGGGTTAACTCGCTGGCCGACCAAAAAGGGCCATGTTAGTCTCTTCGAGTCGCTTTATTTATGGACGAGTGCCTTCCTGCCAGGAAAGCGCGTTAACTCGCCGGCCGATCGAAGAGGGCGATGTTAGTCTCTTCAAGTCGTTTTATTTATAGACGAGTGCCGTCCTGCTAGGAGAGCGCGTTAACTCGCTGGCCGACCGAAGAGGGCGATGTTAGTCTCTTCAAATCGTTTTATTTATAGACGAGTGCCGTCCTGCCAGGAGAGCGCGTTAACTCGCTGGCCGACTGAAGAGGGCGATGTTAGTCTCTTCAAGTCGTTTTATTTATTAACTCGTGGTTTTCCGGGACAATCATCGTTGAAAAGTTGTTAAGACCATCTTTTGAAAAAGAAAGACAAGGATATTCCCATTGATGAATTAAAGAGAGATTACAAATCGATCGTCTAAAAACTCATCGAATGAGGTAGGGATAGAGGCATATAGCCTAGAAAAAGAATAGCATTAGACCCAACTGTACGAGGGTCAAGAAACAAATTTAAAGAAAAGTAACTTGGAATTTACTGATAATAAATTTTCAGATTGTCCGCGTTCCACGGGTGAGGGAGTTTCCAACCAGACATGGTGACCAGTTGGTATACCCCGGACTTGATGATTTTTTGGACCTGGAAAGGGCCTTCCCACTTCGGATTCAGCTTACCTAGCTTCTTCTTCTCCAGCACCTTCTTTAAGACCAGATCACCTACTTGGAAAGCTCTATGTTTGACCTTCTTGTCGAAATAGAGCTTTGCCTTCTGTTGGTATGCGGCCACCCTGACAGCGGCCGCTCGCCTGGTCTCCTCGAGCAAGTCGAGGTTTAGGCTGAGGGCCTTGTCGTTCTGCTCCGCATTGTAGTGTTGGACCCTGTAGCTTGGGATAGCGACTTCAACTGGGATGACCGCTTCGGAGCCGAAAGCCATCTGGAAGGGAGTTTGTCCCGTTGGGGTACGTACAGTGGTGTGGTATGCCCAGAGGGTGCTTGGTAACATTCCTGCCCATAACCCTTTGGCATCGTCCAGCCTGGTTTTGATGATGCCAAGAAGGGTGCGGTTGGTGACTTCTGCCTGCCCATTGGCCTGAGGGTGTCCAGGAGTTGCGTATTTGCTCTTGGTGTTGAACTGCTCCCAAAAATCTCGCATCATCTCATTGTCGAATTGCTTGCCGTTGTCCGAGACGATGGCATGGGGAATTCCGAACCTGCAAACAATGTGCTTCCAGACGAAATCTCTTGCTGCCTCTTGAGTGATTTTGGCGAGCGGCTTTGCCTCCACCCACTTAGTGAAATAGTTGATTGCGACTATGGCAAACTTGTGCTGCCCTGGCCCCAATTTGAAGGGGCCAATGATGTCGATCCCCCATTGTGCAAACGGCCAAGGGTTATCGATGGGCGTGAGTGGCTCTGGAGGCTGATGGGGAATGTTGGCGAAGCGTTGACACTTGTCGCATCGGCGCACGAAGCTGTTGGAGTCGGCCTTCATGGTGGGCCAGTAATAGCCCGCTCGGAGTGCCTTGAATACCAGCGCACGGCCCCCGGAATGGTTGCCGCAGATTCCTTCATGAATCTCCCTCAGAATGAATTGACCCTCCACATCTGAGACACACCTGATATAAGGGTAGGTGTAGCCTCTTTTGTAGAGGGTGCCATCCTGGAGGAGGTATCTTGCCAACCGGTACCTGAGCTTCTTTGCTTCCCTTCTGTCCGAGGGGAGTTCCCCATCTTGGAGGAATTTAATGATGGATTCCGCCCATTCTGCATGGGAGTGGATAACCTGGACCTCCCCGAATTCTCGGTCATTGATGCTTGGCTCTGCAAGGTACTGGAGAGCAGCCATGGGTCCCAAGTGTTCATCAGGAGCGCTTGCCAAGCGAGCCAAGGAGTCCGCCTTTTGGTTTTCTTCACGTGGGACCTGTAAGAAAGTCACCTTCTCGAAGGTCGCTCTGATCCTGGCGACTAACTCCGAGTACTTCTTCATCTTCTCGTTTTTGGCCTCGGCTTCCCCGTTGGACTGATGGATCACTAACTGGGAGTCGCTGAGGACCTTGACCACTTTAGCTCCCATCTGTGAGCATAGCAGCAATCCAACAGCGACTGCTTCATACTCGGCCTCGCTGTTGGTTGCGTTGAATCCGAATCGTAGTGCATACTACATCTGCTCACCGAGTGGTGAGATAAGCACAATCCAGCGCCGCTTGCGGATTTGTTGGACGAGCCGTCTGCGTAGATTGTCCAGCATACCACGTCTTGCCCCTTTGTTTTGGCCACATCATCTTCATCCTGTAAAGGGTTAGTGAATTCTGCCAGGAAGTCCGCCATGACTTGTCCCTTCCTTGCCTTGCGCGGTTGGTATACAATATCGAACTCACTGAGCTCGATAGACCACTGGATGAGCCGGCCGGACAACTCAGGCTTTTGAAGCACTTGCTTGAGCGGTCGGTCGGTCAGCACCACAACGGTGTGTGAGCAAAAATAAGGGCGCAAGCGTCTCACCGAGATAACCAAAGCAAAGGCTAGTTGTTCAATGAGTGGGTACCTGACTTCGGGGCCGCGGAAAGCTGTGCTAACATAGAATACTGGCTTCTGAATACCCCGCTCCTCTCTGAATAGAGCTGAGCTGACTGCGTTTGGGGAGACTGCCAAGTATAGGTAAAGCTGCTCTCCTGAAATAGCCCGGGAGAGTAAGGGAGGAGAGCTGAGGTAGGCCTTTAGGTGTGCAAACGCCTCTTCGCACTCGTCGGTCCACTCGAAAGCTTTCCGCAGAGTTTTGAAGAAGGGGAGGCACTTGTCCGTCGACCGACTGACGAATCGGTTGAGCGCTGCTACCCGCCCGGTAAGGCATTGAACCTCTTTGATCGTCCTGGGTGCCTGCATGTTGATCACTGCTTGAACCTTCTTGGGATTGGCTTCGATTCCCCTTTGGCTAACCATGAACCCAAGGAATTTTCCTGCCCCTACTCCGAACGCGCACTTGGTTGGATTAAGCTTCATGTCAAACTTTCTGAGGATTTGGAAGGTTTCAGCCAAGTCGGTTGGGTGATCGCAGGCTAACTTGCTTTTAGTAAGCATGTCATCCACGTATACCTCCATATTCCGGCCAATTTGCCCGGCGAACATCTGGTTGACCAACCGTTGGTAGGTTGCTCCTGCATTCTTTAGTCCGAACGGCATAACCCAGTAACAGAATAGCCCTCGCTCGGTAATGAAAGACGTACCTTCTCGGTCGTCCGGGTGCATCAGGATCTGATTGTATCCAGAGAAAGCGTCCATGAAACTTAAGTTCATGTCCCGCTGTTGAATCAACCAGTTGGTCAATCCTGGGGAGTGGGTAGCTGTCCTTCGGGCAAGCCTTGTTCAGGTCTTTAAAGTCCACGCACATGCGCCAGTTGCCATTCGCCTTCTTGACTAGCACCACGTTGGCCAGCCAGTCAGGATATTGCACCTCCTGAACGAATCCAGCATCGATCAACTTCTGAATTTCCTCAAGGATGGCATCGCTCCTCTCTTTTCCAAAGATTCTTGGTTTTTGTTTTACGGGCTTGAAGGTAGGATCCACATTCAGGTGGTGGGTCATTACCTCAAGATCGATCCCTGTCAGGTCCGCATGAGACCAGGTGAAGACGTCCTTGTTGTCTTTCAGGAAGGTGACCAACTGCTCCCTCAGTTGAGGGGGGAGTAGTGAGCCAATCTGAAGACTCCGGCCTTCTCCCACATCGACTTTGTCCAGTTTTTCCACAGGCTCCGCGTGGATCTCCTCTCTTTCATCTCGGAATTCGAGTGCATCCACAACGAGGGTTTCTTGTGAACGTCTCTCTTTAAGGGTTGCGACGTAGCATTCACGTGCTGAGGCTTGGTCTCCCTTCTGAGTCCCTACGCCATTCTCGGTTGGGAACTTGACCACTAGGTGGTATGTGGAGGTAACCGCCTTCATGCTGTTAAGAGCCGTTCGTCCGAGAATCGCGTTGTAGGCCGAAGGGCAATCCACCACAAGGAACTTCACCATTTTCACAACCTGGCATGGCTCAGCCCCCATGGTGACCGGGAGGTCAATCGTCCCCACGGGTTGAACCTTTTCGCCGGAGAACCCAACCAGTGGGGATCGGACAAGCTGCAACTTGTCCTTTGGGATCCCCATTTGGTTGAAAGCTCTGGAGAAGAGAATGTCTGCAGAGCTCCCGTTGTCGACAAGGACCTTGCTGGTTTTGTAGTTCCCGATGGTGACGGTGATCACTAGTGGATCATCGTGAGGATGCTGGACACCTGCAGAGTCGCTGGCGTGAAAACTGATGGTTTGCTCTTCCATTCTTCTTTCTTTCCAGGGCCTCTCAGTGAGGGGGACCTCTGCTGACCGCAACCTGCAGGCGTGAACACGCCTGGAAGTGTTGGACTCGCCGCCTCCGGCATACCCGCCAGAGATGGTGTGGATTTCTCCGAGTGCTCTGCGGGGTTCCGGATTGGCGCGAGGGTTACGGTCTTCTCTTCTTTCCTGGTGCTGGGGCCGAGCGGATGACTCGGGCTTGTCTTGAATGAACCTCCGCAAGCGACCGCGTTGGATCAGATTCTCAATCTGTTTCTTGAGCCGATACAGTCGGAGGTGTCGTGCCCATGATCCCTGTGAAAGCGGCAGTACTTGCTTAGGTCTCTGGGAACCCCTGGTTTCATTGCCTTGGGCCAGCGGAGTTCTGGGTCGTTGATCAGGTGGACCAGCACCTGCTCGGGAGTCGCGTTTAGCGGAGTGAACCGCTCGAAACGTCCTCGAACACGTGGACGGTCCTCCCCTCTTGGTTTCTTCTCGGGTTTGACTTCCTTCTGGGTTTTGGGCTGTTCCGCTTCATGCCTCCGCTTGCCGCTGCCTGACGCCTCTTCCGATTGTCGCCGAGCGGCCATCGCTTCCTCAGCATTGCTGTGCTTCTGAGCCTTGTTCATTAACTCCGCCATGCTAGACGGTGGCTTTTCCGAGACAGACTCGAAAAACTTGGTAGGCTGGAGTCCACCGATAAAGGTAGTGAGAGCCACTTTGTCATCTACCTCGTCAATTAAGAGTGCCTCATTGTTGAAGCGCTTCAGGTAGTCGCGGAGCGATTCTCCTTCCTTCTGCTTGACGTTGAAGAGGTAGGTAGCTGGTCTGTGCTGACGTCGCCCGCTGTAGAAATGCTCGATGAACAGCTTGCTCAATTCGTCTAACGTCCCAATTGGGCCTAGTTTGAGCTTTCCAAACCAAACTCTGGCCGAGCCTTTCAAAGTAGTGGGGAAGGCTCGACACATGATCTGGTCCGGGCAAGCGTGTAACGTCATGAAGGCCTTGTATGTCTCCAGATGGTCAAGCGGGTCGCCCAATCCATCAAAAGGCTCAAGCGATGGGAGCCTGAACTTTTGAGGAAGTGGGTAAATAGTGACTTCGGCCGTGAAAGGGAGATTGGTCTTCTGAACCAGATTCTTCACAGTCCTGGCCCCTCGATCGTTAACTTGCTTCAGCACCTGGTCCATCTTCTCCTGCAGTTCCTTGAACGCAGCCCCCTGAGCCAATGATGACCCAGAGTTGGGAGCATTCCTGTGTCGGAGGGCGACGAAGCTATTATCGCCAGCCACCGTGGACTGGCGATGATCAGCTGTGTCGGAGGGGTCCCCACCATGGTGGGTGCCCTGAATCTCTGGTGAATCTCCGCTCGCCTCCCGCTCTTCGTTAGGGGGAGTTGGTTGAGGGAGGCGTTGGAGAAGCTCCGCGTTCTGCTCCCGGAGCTGATTAACCATCTGGGTGAGTTGATTAACCTGCTCCTGGAGAGGGTTACCACGGTCTTCTCCA
This sequence comes from Rhododendron henanense subsp. lingbaoense, assembly GCA_020567845.1. Taxonomy (NCBI): domain Eukaryota; kingdom Viridiplantae; phylum Streptophyta; class Magnoliopsida; order Ericales; family Ericaceae; genus Rhododendron; species Rhododendron henanense. The sequence continues at coordinate 33,597,940 of CM036315.1, read as the reverse complement.
TCTGGACCGTTTCGTTGGCTTCCGGCTCTCGTGCTGACCATTCTATGGGATTTTGAAACAGTTGAATTTATGAAGTAGGAAACTCGTCGTTTCCCACAGACGGCGCCAAACTGTTGATGTCTGAAACTGGACGGTCAATCCAAGCTCCGTCTTCGAGGAATTCCTGCAAAACAGTGTCCGAGGACTGGGGGTGTTGCCAGTCGAGGACCCTCCGATGGCTAAGTTAGTAAGAGTATGTAAGGGTAGAATTCTATGTGCTCTGTGGATAGAATTGAGTACGTACCTTAAATCCATGGATGGGCTACCCATTTATAGGCGAGGTGGTTCGTGTCCCTGCGAGGGGCACGAAGGTGGTAGATCGTGGGCCACGACGACGGTTGAAGTCCCCCGAGGTGGGGGGACTCCCGTCGGAACTGGAGTGAGTGGTGGACGTGGGAGACATGGCTCCGTAGTCCAGGAATCCAGGGGACGTGGGGTTACCCCTTCACGTCCGAGGACACCGGCGGGTGTAACCGTATTGACCTAGTCAGTGCTTATCCTGTCGTCCCAGCGAGGTTGGAGAAGTCTGACCGAGCGACTTGAGTACGACCGAGCGACAGTTGTCCGACCAAGCAGGTCACCCCTTGACACGTGTCAAGAGAACAGCGTTCGACAGTAAGTGCCTAAAAATATCCTCATCAACAAGTATTGTTCAGCGAGGGAGAACAGGGTCCGTCCTACGCGCCTTCGGTCAAGGTAGGGTTGTTGGGATCAACCTGGTTCTCGGGGGCCAGTACTGACTCATAGATCCGCCACGATCCCATCCTTTTCCTCGGGTAGCACGAGCTCCTCGGGAGGGGGCTTGGGAACGGCTCGGAGTTCGGAGTCTTCTGGAAGATCAAACTTGCTTAGCAAGGCTTCATGGCCATACCAAAGTCCGTCCAAGAAGCGATCTCTATAGAGCTCGGCCTCAATCTCCCGAACCTGTTTCTTATATTCCACTCCGGCTGCGTCCCAGCCTTCATCAAAGCCCCTGTTCTTTGCGATTTCGACCTTGCCAGCTCGGGTGACCCTCAGAGTGGTCGCGTCCTCTTCGGCCTTCGCGGCCCGGACTTCGGCAAGCACCCTTTCCCTGTCACACCTCTGGAAGTCGGCAAGATAGAGGTCGCAGGTCTCCCAGGCTATCTTGAGGTCATCCTCCCTTTGAGCAAGGGTCTGCTTCAGGTCCTCTATCTCCCTCTCCTGGGCCTTGCTCCGGTCATTAACGGCCAGGGCCCAAGCACCAGCCTGCCAACAAGAAATGGAAAACATTACAAGAACAGGTGCTTAACTGAATAAAATAAAACGAAGAGTAACGACAACTTACAGCCAGAAGAGCCTGAGCTATCTCTCCGGTAAGGTCTTCAGTACAACTCTTCACAGCTCTGGCGTCCCGAGCGAGAATGGCGGACTGAAGCAGCCCGTACGTCGTCCCGATGTTGGAAGCAGTACTGTCGGTATGATGAATTAAATGCCCGGCGTAGTGGCAGACCTCGGGAGCCCAGGGCACCTCCCTTGCCGAAACCCTGGTCTCGGCGTCGGTGCCCTCTCCTCCGGTCTCGGTTCCCCGCTCCTTCTCCTCGTTAATGAGGAACGTCTCCGTCTCCTGCCCCCGGGCACCCTCATCTTCATTGGGCCGAGCCCTGTTTTCCGGGGGCCCTTGGGGAGAAACGGGGGCGACCCTTGAGGTTCCAACTCCCGGCATGCCGATTACAACGCCGGCACCTCGGCCGCTCGGCCTTCGGCGCCTCAAGTTCAGCACCTCCCTGCCTCGACCAGACATCTCCCCGCTGAGTCCGGTTCTTTCGGGCGTCTCACGGCCGATCTCCTCACGAAGGGTGCCCCGAGGTCCGGAGTTACTTCCCTCGGTCTCGGGCGCGTTCTCTCCACCTCCCTTTCCTACTCTTCCTCGGCCTCTCCCTCCTCCTCGCCCTTGGCCTGCCCTCGGAACTCCCTGCTGTCTTGGTTTCTTTTTCAAGTAGCTGGTGTATGTGGGCTTGTACCCAATAAGCTCAGGGGCGTACCGGCTCGTGATAGGAATAGCATAGGCAACGGTTATCCGAGCTCGGACAGCTCTCTCCCTGAACTCCTGCACGACCCCCTCGGCTACAAGAAAACACCAAGAAGGGAAAAAAGGAGTAGTATATATGCAAAGTGCAATAGAAATGTGCAATGTATGTACCGAAGAGCATGTTCACCAACCAGGAGTTCCAGTCTCAAACTGAACCGTGGTAGCGGTATCCGCACTCTCCCTGGGCCCAAACATAAAGTTTTCGATGACCGAGACATAAATACTCGCCCACTCTTCGGAATCTGGCAGGTGGTCGATCAAGAACGTATCGTTCCCCGACCTACACGAGAGGTAGTACCGATCGCTCTCTCGGTTGACCCCCCCACCAGGTAAACTCCGAAGAGCTCTTCAAGTCCGAATGTCAGGTTGTACTGCCTCCTCAGCTCTATTATGCTAATAATAATCGGTAAGAATTTACCGTGAGCTGGGAGGAGGTGAGAGTAAGGGTTCGGAGCACGCGCCGGACAAATTGGTGGAGGGGGAATCTAACTCCCCCCTCGGTGATGGCCATCAAGGGAAAGATTAACTTCCCATGACGGTGTGGAAGGTTTTTGGGGTTGGTATTCTGAAGCAGCCGAAATAAAACGTCCGGCGGGATGCTGAAAACTCTCCTGAACTCAGCAAAGGCAGCCGGGGAGCCATTAAAATACTGATTCAAGTAAGGACAGGGCCTCACCGGTCTTCGGCGTCCTCGGACCTCCTCGGGGGCACTGGCAAATGGACCGGGACCCTGGTTTGACGTGTTGAGGGCATCCATTTCCCGAGGGTCAAATGATGTGATCTCACGAGGAGCTCCAGATGGGTCAAACGGCTCGATATGATCGACCGGGGTTCGGTAAAAGGCTCAGATCCAAAGTGCTTCAAGGATGATCTCGAAGGTCTCAACAGAAGAAGTGGATGAACTACTGGAACTGCCCGAGGAAAGTTCAACGACCATTCGCCCCTTCCTAACAAAAAAGAACGTGCAAAAACCCAATAGCTATACGCCGAAGGGAAAACAAGATGATCTAGTACTCAGGATAGAATGGTCGTAGCTCTTTGGAGTTTCCAGATCTCAGTACTTCAGGATACTCTTCCTTAGGAAGGGTCCCTGGGGCCTGAAACTATTCTTACGGTCTCGGGTTGAAGATAGGCTTCGGAATGAGTATGGGCCTCGGGATGAATTTAGGCCTCGGGAAGATCAAGAACAGCGGCAGAGAATACCAACACCGCCGCGAACCAGATGCCGGCGAGCGGCGTCTCCGCCACAACTCATATAAAAAACGACGTGAAATTAAAAAAAACGGTCAAAACATGAAGATTAACATGTGGAGATCAACATACCTGAGTCTGGTATGAAGATTTGTTGCCAAATCACTCGAAACCATGATCGAAGTCTACGTTGAGCAAAGGGCGGCAGTTCAACGTCGACAGAGAGGATGTTGTGGGCAGCATGCCCTTAAAAATGTGGGAGAAGGATTCCATTCCTTTCCCAAGGCAATGGGCCCGGATCGAGGGAGCGCGAGCGCAGGTGGCAAGCGCTCAAAAATACAGAGTCGCCACTTGAGTTTTGAAGGTCCGACACTCAAGGAACCGTATTTCGAAGCACCTGCCGCGCTGTTTGATTTGAAAAAGTTAAGGAACCAGTCCGTTATAACCATATCTGGGTTCGGGAGCCAAGTTACGAGAGGGGAAGGGTTTTATGGCACCCCTCTCGCCCAATCCGGAGATCGGTCTCTACTTAGGCATTTTGAAAACGTTGCGATTCTTCTTTTATTAATCGATTTTTAGCCAATTACGGCGGGGGAACAGTTAATCGGGAATTAAAACTGTAACATGTTTGCAGGATGTGATCAAGTATGGCATGAATGAGCAGTTAGTATAGGATGAGAACAGACTCCTATGGGAGTTTAAACAGACTGGAAAGCTCCTGTCTTGGAGTGTCGTGCACAGGAAAAAACCAATATGCACTGATCAAGTTAATGCATGCTGACCAAACCTGCGCACGCTACTACAAGACCTGCGCGCGCCAGTAAGCCTAAGCCCACAGCTCTTATTCTCAAACCCTCTGGGCTCTGGAAGGACCAGTGCACACCCAGGACAAACCAAGCAGTTTAAACTCTCTGGGCTCTGGAAGGACCAGTGCACACCCAGGACAAACCAAGCAGTTTATGCAGTCATAATATACAGTTTTAAAGGCTGAAAAGCCTAACAAATAAACAAAACACCCCATAAATAGTGTGGGGACAAAATAAGAGCCTGAAATCAAGTTAAACATGTAAGGCCAGCCACTGATCGGGTACAAACAATCGCGCGAGGGTTCCAAACCGTCGCGCGACAATGCGCCTGGGCGCGCGATGGTTGCGCCCTGGCGCACTGGTCGAATGGAGCGTTGACCATCGCGCGATGGTTTGGGTGCAGCGCGCGCGAGTTCGAGCCAACTTTCCAGTGTCTGATTTTGCTCGTTCCAGGTTCTGGGACAGATCCAGAATGATCCCAGGGGTACTCCAACAGAACAGAAATGAATATTGAAATACAAAGCTAGCATTTTTAAGCTAAAGAAAGCTGTAAAATGGTTATTAGCATGCTTCACAGTGACTTAATACCAAAATAAACTACACAACAGTTATGGAAATAACCAAAAATAAGAAATGACCAGCACCCCTTCCCCACGTGGTCCATTCTCGTGCAAACAGAACTGTCGCGCGAGTGAGTGGGACCATCGCGCGAGGGTTTGCTTGTTCCACGGCTTTTGAAACCTTGCTAGCTTTAGGGCCAGGACTGGTATTGATTACCAGCCTTAACCCTGCCAGCCCCCCTCAGGGATCAGAACAGAGAGCAGAACAAAGGTGAGATATACCTTCGGATTTTGAGGTTTGAAAAGTGTTTGAGCTTTAAATTGAGGTTGAGTTTGCTTGAGAAGTGAAAATGGGGGAGGAAGAACAAGCTTTGTTCTTAGGGTGTCTTTATATCTCTTTTATTAGCTTAAAAGAATACAAAGCAAAGACCCTTTGATTGCCAAAATTTGTTAACCTTTTGAAAGAGAACAAATGGGGGGTATTTATAAGCTTAGCACCTTCCATTAATGGAAAGGTAGTTCTGGTCCAAAGAATGGAGGCCAGCCAGCCACGAGGCTGGCTGGGGATTACTTGGTGATTAAGCTGCCCAGCTGAATAAAGGTGATGGGGACAGGTTCTGACCGTCGCGCGAGGGTTCCAAACTGTCGCGCGACAATGCGCCCTGGCGCGCTGGTCAATGCTCCGGTTGACCATCGCGCGATGGAGTCAAACCGTCGCGCGACGATGCGCCCCGGCGCGCGATGGTTGTGCCCTGGCGCGCAATGATTGTGCCCTGGCACACATCAATAGGGGTTTTTGGCTTTTGGAAGTGGCTTAAGACTAGGTTAGGTTCAAGGGTTTTGCAAACACTCAAAGCTCAAACACTCAACATTCCCGGGGTGTTCTTGATCCATTTCATCATTGGGGAATCAAATACCGTAAGTAAACTAATCTGGAAGTCCAGATTGGGGTGTCTACAGATGTCCCTCTCTCTCTCTCTCTCTCTCCTGTTCCCTCCTTTTTATAATGAAGCGTTCGAAGGGTTGCGCAGGAAATGAAGCGTCGTGCACCGAGTCGTTGGATCCTCGACACGTGTCCCCATCAGACGGTCCGTAGTGAGGGCTCTGTACCGAGGTCAGGGCGCCGGGTCACCGAGCCATTTGCGTTGTGACACGTGTCCCCGAAAGGATGTTTCGTACCAATCATCTGACATTTCACGTGCCGAGGCGACTCATGATGTCACATACCTCGGCAATGTTTGACACGTGGCTCCTAGGACTGGGGCTAGCCATCCGATCGCTACCGAGGCCACTCTATAGTACTCATTGGAGGCCCGAGCATGCCGATTCACAAGAAGGATCAACTCCCTAGAGTCGGGGGGAGGCGCTCCAAAAAGTTAAGGGGCTACTGTAGTAGCCTCGGTAACCAGTTCGGGGACCGGGTCACATGGTGTGAACCGACGTCTGAAGAAGGTTGGGGTCGCAGCTTGATACAAGTCTCCCTCGGTACATTATTAGGTTGTGTGCTCGAAAACAGACCTCTAGGTACTTCGGAGCTACCAACAGCATTGTATTTGCTCTGGTATTCCCGAGGACACCTATGAGAAATGGTTGTGCCAGATGGGTCCCATGTGGATCATGCAACGGGCGTAATCATTGGGATCAGGTCTGGCCATGTGCTCCGTAACCGCTTCGTTCCTTTCGTCATATATGACGTCACCCGAGGAGGTTACCTGAGCGTACCCGCCACGTGCTAGCTTGGAGGACAAGTAAACCTAGGTCTATAAATACATAGGGATAGTCACCTGGAAGAGGTACGCCATTCTACGCTAACCCTAGACCTACACTCTTCTCCTGAGATCTAACTTGATCATTGGAGGGTCATTGGGCTACACAAGCCCTAGTGACTTGTTGCAGGTTCGGCGGTAGGAGCACGGAGCTGTGGAGGAAGGCACCTAGCCAGAACCACGGTCAAGATCCCGATAAATCGAACCCCTACAATTGGTGACTCTGCTGGGGATCTAGCTGCTATTCTCAATCGATCACCTCCTTATTTGAGAGCTCCATTCAAGCTTCCTGAGCCAGCCATGGTGGAAGTCGATGATCCACATCCAAGTGAAACCACCCTCGGTCTCGGTCCTCTCAGAGACCACAACCTGACCTCCGGCAGACCAGGTGCCCTGGGAAAAGCCCACATGTCCATCGGAGTCAGGGCCGGAACCTCGACGCAGGACGCAGGGGCCGCCACCGAACTCCACACCTACATCCGCCACCTAGAGCGGAAGATCGACGACCTAACGACGGTTGTGGAGCGCGATAAGCACGTCCGGCACGAGCTGGCGGAGATCAAACACCTCCTCCAGATCTCCCCATCTCATTCCTCTGGGAACCGCGGCGAAAGAAGAAGCCATCATAGCCCTCTCCGCAGTCGCGAAGGAGGCCACCTGGTGGAGCACTGATCTCGCCCCTCGGCTAAAAACCGCCTCGAACCACCGGTTTTCGCTCGCAAATCACAGGAAATGGGAAGAAATCCCTAAAAAAATCCGAGCAGTTACTAGTTCTTCTTCCAGGCATATTGGTCCAGATACTACAAACTGCTGAATATAAGTAAGCGGAAGGTCAAATTTCTACTGTAGTTGAAAACTGAAATGGGAGTCATTGACAGTTTATTCTAGTCCCTATGCTTGGGCAGGGTTGATTTTTTAGCTCAAACTTGGCCCACCTGAATTGAGCAAGGGATGTGTTTACCTATTTTTTCCTTCGATCGAAATCGATAGAGATTTCGGGAAACAATGCCAACAACAAAAATAAGGGCGAATGCGGCTTGTCTCCAAAGGTGGACCCGTGGTTCCACGCCGTATTTCAGGACTTCACCGAAAGAGAAATGGCGAATGAATCAAATGCTTTTTTTTTTTTTGGTGGTGATGAATCGACTCGTAAAAGAAAACTGTCACCCGCCAATCTTCAAGAACGGAATCGACCCATCGATTGGGCGGAGTGGATTGATGGTTTAGTGAAGTGGGATGGAGTGGAAGAAAAATAACAAATGGACTTTGTTATTTTTCCAAGGTATCGATCTATCGACACGAGCGATACATCGAATATTCTAAGTTAGTCTTAGAATATGAATCCTACTCCTAATTATAACCCAGAAGTGGGTTGAGAAGACAAAAATTAATAACAAAGTTAAGACTTTGATTTGTTGAAGAAGTTTACAATGAGGCCTAAAAAGGCTATTTATAGGAAAATAAATATGTGCATGAAATAATTTCATAACTTCCCACTACTCTTCATTCTTCTAATTTGCTTCCAAGTGTCCAAATAACTTCCCTTCAACTTCAAAATGTGTAGGACTACGCCAAGTATCCTACATGCAAATTACAATAATAAAAGAAATACTAATACTAGTTCTAATATTAATATGAATACTTAATAATAATAAAATAGGTTGCATTACCATAAATGCCATCTTTCGATCGATCATCGATAGGCGGTGAAATAAGGTACAAACAGGATGGCAATGATCAGTTCCAAAAAAGACAACAAAAGGGATGGCAATGGGCTAGTTAAGTTTGATTTTTTGATTTTGCGAAAATTGAATCGATTGAAATCCAAAATTTAAATTTTAGATTACTATCGAACCTGAATCGAAACGTGACAAGTTTATTTTTTTCCACCTAGTACTTAAGTGTACCAAAGTGGGATTGATCCAGTTCAGTTTTTTCCCAAATTAGATGTCGGGCGGTCGGTGAAGGAGAGAGAGTTCAGTTTTTTCTCAAATCAGATGTCGGGTGGTCGGTGAAGGAGAGAGAGAGACTCCTATAGCTACCGAGAATCAGAGGGTGTAAATAGATTTTGGGACTTGTGGATGAGACCCAGCCATGGACTATTGAACTTATCTTTCAAACAGAAAAATCAAAACCCAAAATTGTCAATATTTCAAATTAAAAAATCATGACTGAACTCGTGGTAGGTAAAACCGTTTTGATCAGTACGGTCCAACTTGAAATATCTATGGATAACATCGCCATCCCTAACATTACCAAAAAAACATCGCCATCCCTAGCTAGACCCCAAGAACTTGGGGGGAAACCCAGAATCCAACCGACTACCTTCTATAGCCTTCTAGGGTTGGCCAGACTAGCATGTACTAGCAATTAAAGCAATATGTCATACTTGTGGTCCTTGTCCTTATGCTCAATAGGCACAATTTTTTAATTTTTTTATAAGCAGATGTCTGGGACAATTTACGCGTATTTCGATTAATTTTGGAGCCCTAGAGATAATGACCGGGCATAACCCACAGTAGCCCCAAGGTTAGGAATGATTGACCTCTGTGAGATTCGAGCATGCAACCTCATGATCAAACAGTTATTGCTTTTTCATGTCCACTTTACCAACCCTTCGGAATTCTCAATGGTCGAACGCGCCTCCTGCCATGTACAATCTCAGTCAAACAACTGAGATGGTGCATGACAAGGATGCTGTGCACCCCGATACAGCAGCCCTCGGGTTCGTCAATAGTCACATTACTAGTCACTAGATACAAAAAAGGTGGTTGTCTGAAATACTAGTACTTATTTAGGATGTTAATTTACTTAAATACTCCATTTTTCCTTCATTAAAGTTGTGGTCCTCAATAGGCACATTAAAGTCCAGTAGGATACACAAAGGTGGTAGTCTGAAATACTACTCCAATTAGGATGTTTAGTTAAATAAAAAAATGCTCCATTTTTCCATCATTAATTGAAAGATGGCTGAAAATGATGTTTGGTTGGATCCATTCATGAAAATAAATGTACCCACGGTCCCCCTTTTTTCCTTGATCATCACCAGAGAAACTCGGCATTATTTCTTGCCCCTCTCTCTCACATCATTTTCGGGGGTGTTCCACTTTCTCAAAAAAAGAAATTTTAGAAAAGGAAGGTAATTTCAAGTTTAAAAATAATGTATTTACGCAAATAATTTTTCTACCAATATGGATCTTGTTTAATAGATCTCATTGAGATTTTTTAAACGGTGCAAAAAAAAATTAAAAAAGTATTTTTGATTTTCATTATATTTGAGTTTAAAATTACATTCTTTTTAAAAAAATAAGTTTAAAAAGAAAGAAGAACGGCACCGGACATCTCTTTGTCAGCAACTTAAATGAGTTTTCACAACAAGATCATCTCGACAGCCAGCCAATGAATATAGAAGATGCTTCCAAACTTTAATGTTACATAGGAGAGAGTGAGAGGGGCCTAACAGAAGAGTAGTTGTCACTAAAAGAATGGTAGTGATTTTGCCACACCCTTTTTGATAATGTCACACCCTGCAAGTGTATTTTTTTTGTGCAAAAATATATACTTGCAGGGTGTGACATTATCAAAAAATGGTGTGGCAAAATCATTTTCCTAAAAGAACTGGAACATCGACATTCCATATGTACATTTTTTTTTTTGGGCATTTTCAGGATAATTTTTTTTTTTATAGCATTTTCGTATATAAATACCATGCTGGACACAGGTTTTGGACTTAGCGGGCTCCGAACTACATGTGTTTCAACATTATAACAAAATTTACGTACTATATACTATAATGATCACTTGCTAAGTTTAACGAAGAGGAGAAATTTTGTGTATACGTACAGATAATTGCCATTAGTTTTTGTACACGCGCCCAAAAAAGTACTTCCCCCGTTTCTTTTTAAGTGTCCTGATTTGTAATTCCAACTTATTAAAAAGACATTATTATTATACCTTTTACACCAACTTTTCCTCATTATCCTCTATGAAAACATTATTATTATATTTTTACTCACTAACTTTTAAAATGGAATTTACTTTTAGGGGCAAGATGGGAAATTCACCAACTTTTACCCACTAACTTTACAAAATGGACACTTATTAAGGGATATCTCAAAATGGAATACTATACTCTAAAAAAGAAACGGAGGGAGTAATTAATAACTTGAAATTTTGGAGAGTTTTCTTCTACACAAATATGAAATTTTTTAGAATTTTTATGCAACCAAGGGACTTGCAGGAGCGCACTCCCATAAAACTTGTTCAAATTAACATGAAAGTCTATACTACTTGTGCAAATGTTTGAAGTTGTGCAGGGACTCGGGCTGCTAGGGCTGCTAAACGAACCAAACAGCTCAAGCTCGGCTCGACTTTTAGCTTGTTTAAATTCATTTAAAAAAATATAAGCAAAGTTCAATCACGTTTTTTTGTTTGTTTATGAATTTAAGCCAAACTTGAGCATATGAGTGTTTGGCTTGATAAGCTCGTGAACAAAGAGGTCATTCTATAAATCTATATTATAAAATAGAGTAGTTTTTTTTTTTAAATGTCTAGGCATACAAATGAGAACAACATTTATATTAATTGGATTACTCTTCATTAAAATAGTAAGTATGTGATTAAAAAATGAACAATAAAGGAAAACCTAATTATTGCTTTCCTTACCAAATATCTATGTCCTTTTTTTGTAATATTTATTAATTTTTCCCCTCTATCTCTATCTCTATCTCTATCTCTGTCTTTATCAAGTTGGATTACTCTTCATTAAAATAGTAGTCATGTGATTAGAAAAGAAACAAAAAAGGAAAACCTAATTATTTATTACCAAGTTTTCTTACAAACATGACAAATTGATTCTTGGAATACATCAATTTGTCACACTTTAACCACACTCCTTCTCACAAATATGTGGGCTCTACACATTTATTGTTGGATTTTCACACATGTATGTGAGAAGGGTGTGACAAATTGATGTGTCCCTAGCATTATTATTCTTTTTTTTTCATAATATTTGTTTTCCCTCTCTCCAATTTAATAAAGATAGAGACAGAGAGGGAAAGCAAATATTATTTGAGAGAGAGAGAGAGGAAAGTAAAAATTAGGTTTTTTTTTCTTTTCTAATCACATGGTTACTATTTTAACGAAAAATAACTTGATGGCGATAAATGTTGCTCTAATTTGTATGCGTATAAATAGAGCAGTTTTCTTTGAAAATGTCTAGACATATAAATGAGAACAAATTTATCGTCATCGAATTATTTTTTGTTAAAATAGTAAATAGAGAAATTTTCTTTGAAAATGTCTTGGCATATAAATGAAAGCAACATTTATTGCCATCGAATTATTTTTCGTTAAAATAGTAGCCATGTGATTAGAAAAGAAATAAAAAAAGAAAATCTAATTAGTGTTTTCCTTACCAAATCTCTTTCTCTCTTTTTTAGTACTTCTTTCCTCTCTATCTCTATCTTTATAAAGTTGAATTATTTTTAGTTAAAATAGTAGTCATTTGATTAGAAAAGAAACAAAAAAAAGAAAACCTAATTAGTGTTTTCCTTACCAAATCTCTTTCTCTCTTTTTTAGTACTTCTTTCTTCTCTATCTCTATCTTCATAAAGTTGAATTGTTTTTAGTTAAAATAGTAGCCATGTGATTAGAAAAGAGACAAAAAAAGAAAACCTAATTATTGTTTTCCTTACCAAATTTGTCTCTCCTTTTTTTGTAACATTTTTTTTCCTCTCTATTTCTCTCAAACTTGATAAAGATAGAAAAAGAGAGGGAGAGTAAATATTACGAAAATGGAGAGAGAGAGAGAGAGAGAGAGAGAGAGAAGCAATAATTAGATTTTTTTTGTTTCTTTTTCTAATCACATGGCTATTATTTTAACAGAAAAAAATTTGATGGCGATAACTGTTGCTCTCATTTATATGTCTAAATATTTTTAAACAAAACCACTATATTTTATAATACAGATTTGAGATAGTATTTTAATATGTGCGGATATTAAAAAATGAGATTATTATTAGGAGTGCCTTTAAGCACGAGTAATCTGCTAGTATTACAAATATAGGGGTAGATTTAATTAATTTTCCAAAATATGAGATATGTATCGGCATTTCGTATGAATATTTTCACCAGTTTTACAGTACCATTGCATTCAAATAGAAAATATCCTCTGTGAGATATGAAAATTTAAGGGTTTGAGAGTTTTTAATTTAATAAATGTAGCTAGTAATAGAATTTTTTGTTTATGAGTTTTTTTTTATCTAGATTAATGATGCTAATTCTTCTTTATAGCAACACTTCATACCTAATTATGTTTTTCATAAATTAACATATTGCAAAAGTAGTAACGACTTACCTCAATCTATCTAGTAAAATGATTGGACAAAAATATACCTACACCTTAGATTTCACCAAGATTACTTAGGGTTCCCAAAAATCTCTTCTCTTTTGTTCCAATTTTCTCGAAACTGCCTTCAAAGTCTAAATGATGTGGGATTTTTATGGGTGAAAAATTGAGAATTTTATTAATTGAATATCACAATGTTACGTAACCCTCAAAATTTATGTTTTGCTATATTTTAATCAGTCCTTTAGAAATTAATGTTGATATCATTGTATTTTCAAAGGTTACTACTATTTGATTATTTTTTCCAAAATACTAGAGGGGACAAGCCTATATACTTTCATTGAAAATTAATTAATTTTAATATAATTGTAAAATTTATTTTTTCTTCTTGTAGTGACGACCGCTCCTACTGACCCCTCCTTGGCTCCATCCCTGCATAGAACCACAAGCCCTTGGCGTCAATATGACTTAGCTGGTCATTGGGGAGTCGTGACGTGGCAAATTTTCCTATTGTTAGCTAGTTAATGACAGGCCCCACAATTGTTTACTTTTAATGAAAGTTTGCAATTTTCTAATGCAACTTGACCACTGGCATTTTGACAGATGTAAGAATGATCGTTTCGGCAGTGCAATGCTTTTGTGGATAGATTCAGGACACACCTACTATATTCTCCCTCCGTCCCATTCTAAATGCTTTTTATTTAAAGACGTATTATTTTGACTTTAAAAAAAATTGTATTTTTCATAATCTTTTTTGAAACTTTTTAACACTGTTTTAAAGTACTCATCGAGATCTCTTTTTTTTTTTTATAGACAACAAAATTTTATTAGAACTCGACAAATGATACTAACTTTGAAGCTTCATCCACCCAAATATCCAACAAACACTCATACCCACACCTATCTTTTCTCACCCAATCTCACCCACTCACATCCTTCGTCACCTGCCTTCATCCTTCACTATCCATCCTCATTCAAGCTCAAGATCAAAGGTAAAAACCAAGTTTCCTTGGGCTAGGCTCTGTCCTGGCCCTGAGGGGGCTCTTCTGCCGTCAGGCTTAACCTCTTTTGGTTAAGTTTTTTACTTGAAAATCATTTTCAGAAAATAAAATAGCAACTGTGCTGGACATACCATGCCGCGCGGCGCTTTGCTGCTTCGCACGGCGCAGTATGTTTTAGGCGCACGACGTTTCATTAGCTATTGATTTCTTGTTCAAACTGTCTGGATCATAGCTATCCTTTATCAGGCCTGATTTGTTGTTGAGATGACGGTTGTCATTGCTTTCAGAACATGACCATATCTACAAGCCACGTTTTGTTTTTCATACAAAGTTTTCTTGATCATCTTGAACGATTAAACACATCAAAAGTTGTTTTACATGGCTTGAAGAAGTGGTACTGTCCCGGGATGGTTTAGCGTCTGTGCATCTTCTGATGTCTCTTAAAAATATCGCACGTAACATATAATATACCGGACGATGTTCTGGAAGCTGATGATAGTCTAATAACAGAATAGGTACCCCGCACGGCGTATTGTAAAGCTGTGCGTGGCATTACAATATGCCGTACAGGAGATTGCTGAAGACCAGATAGTTTGTTGAATAGCTTTCCTTTTCTTTTTCTTTACTGCATCATCTTTACCATCCCTGTACAGTGAGCACCACATACACGCTAATGTGATATATTCCCCATGTCCCTTCCCCTTTTACTTGCTTTATTAAAGAGCTTAATTTTCCAAAAGATATTAAAAATTTCCCTTTTCGAAAATGCTTAGTAGAGACCGATTTTATCAGGCGAGTGGGGTGCTTTTTAAAGAAAAATCTTCCTCATTCGTAACGTGGCTCCCGAACCCAAAGTCACGATGTTTTCGCTAGACCAAAAGCCTTTTCCAAACGAGTTTCTCGGATCATCCATTTAAAAATTCGGGTGGCAACTTTTCGAGCGCGCGCCGGGCTGGGGAGCCCATAGGTACATTGAGGCGAGACCAAATACAAACCATAAAGATTGAGGTACCGTAAAAAGCCTACAAAAAGAAAGGAAAAAAGAGAATACATTCAATGAAAATTGAATGAGCCCAACAACAAAATGAAGTTAAAAATTAATTCCAAAAGTACTTTATTTTTCGAGGTCAAAGTTACACGGTATCCCGTAGAGAGCAATTAAATTGGGACGGAGGGAGTATCAATTTTTCATTTGTTGGGTTTAAGGGTGTTTTTGGCTTTCAATTGACCAATTGATGTAGCAAGATTTGAAAATTTCCATTTTTAAATTTTTTGGGCGTTATTCTATTTTGTTTTGTTTCCTTCACTATTATCACTCCATTGAATTAAATTTGGGAGATTTGGTGATAGGTCCACCATAGAAATTTCATAAGTCTACAAGTTTAGCCTAACATTTTGTAAGTCCACACGCGTAACCTAAACTCTAGAGTACCCTATGAAAGTACCTAAAATCATAAACCCTATGAAAGTGCATAAACCACTAAAACCCTATAATAGGAAAGTGCACCCTAAAACCCTATGAAACTGCCTAAACCTTAGGTTACCATACGCTAGGATACCCTACCCTATAATAGGAAAGTGCACCTTAAAATCCTATGAAAGTGCCTAACCCTACCATACTCTAAAGTACCCTAGGGTAGGGCACCCTACCCCAAGGAATAGACTGGGCCTACTATGAATTTTTCAAAATGAGCTTGACACCTTACAAAACTAATAAGTAGACTTGTGGGCGCATAAAATTTAGATAATGGACCTAAGACTAATTTTGAAATTTGCTCTAAATTAAATCAAAGGATCCAAAATTGTTGTTTTGCTTGTTTCTCTACATGCATGTGTTTACAACATCGTTGGTATATGTCTGTACACAAACTAAGGGTCCGATTGGATGCAGTCAAAAGGAGGGGTTTGAGTTAGTCCGAGGGACAAGGGGGTGATTAGACGTTTTTGGCTTGGTTTGAAAAACAAAACCCCCATCCATAAATCATCCCAAGTTACTCAGGGGTATTATTTGCGGATGAGTATCGACCAGTTATCAATCCTCATTCGCCCTCCCCAACATTTCAACTACAAAACATCCTTATGTCTCTATTTTATCACTCATCCAAATCAAGTATTATTATATCCGCCCACTTTAAGGCATGGAAGATGCTGCCAAGCATCTCCCTGTAAAGCGGTATAGAGCGGCCGCTTATCACAGCAATCGACGGTTCGGATCTTAATCGAGCAATGGACAGTTCAAATTTGTATGTGCTCAGATTCGATCCAAGCCGTTCGTGCTAAGATGAACGGCTGGATCGGCCGCTCTGTAAGGAGCTGCTCGGCAGCATTCCTGCCGGGTCAATTTTTTAACACCTCATCCAAACCAAATATTTTTTTATCCACCCTCCATAAAAGTCACTTCAATGTGGGCTCATCCTCCATAAATAATACCCAAAAACGCATTTTGTATCCAATCGTGCCCTAAAAGTCCTTCCAGGAGAGACATATGAATTCGCATGTATTGCATTTCTATGATATCCTGTCTTTTTTAGGTCCGACTGAGTGAGTTCCGAGGGGAGCTGGATCCCGTCCATTTGCTTCAGACTAGTTTGGTCCATTAGGTGCATCTGAGCCGTCTAAAAGTGTTTTGGATGGCTCAGATTTAAAGTGGTGTTTTTTTACGGATACACCCAAATGGACCGAACTGGTCCGAAACAAATGGACAGGATCCGAGTCCGTTCCGGGGAGATAGAGGCTCAATGGTCACAATCAAAAGACAATTCACATGCGATAGCTTGACACTTTTCCCTGCTCAGCAAAACGGAAGTAACAAAATTATGTCCAGTTTGATAGATTTGTGGATTAGAAGTTGTTGAATACTAACTTGGATATATATATATATGCATGGTCCCACATGTGCAATTTGGCTTCATCTTTTGTTTCAAATTCTTGGCATTCCATGCCCCCAAAAGGCAAAGAGTTCGTGGCAGGTTTGTTATCAACTTGTCTTAGAATTAACTTTTAATTAACCATGTAATCTAAAGGTACACCAACGACCAAACATAACATCAACTAAGGGGTTCTATTTACGAATTTTTTGGCTCATTTTACACATTTTTGTGGCTCATTTTGTTTTTGGGTGTGTACAGTAGACCCTTTACAAATTTTATGGCTCATTTTATGATTTTTTTTAGGACGGAGATATGAATTTTGTGGTGGTTTATTTTATGAAATTTTGCGGTTACTTTTACGAAATTCTGTGGTGTTGCATGTCTATGAATTTTTATGGTGTTATTTATGAATTTAGCAATAAAAAAGATGGCTCAATGTGATGAATTTTTATAGTGTTATTTACGATTTTTTGTGGCCCAATATATATAAAGATTTTTTAGGCTTCAATTACGTGATTTTGTGGGGGAGGGGCAGCGCCTTCCCCCCCGGCCCCTTCCTCCTTATCCTCCTCTCTCTCTCTCTCTCAGCCCATCTACTATTTCTATCGCCGTACAAATTCCAGGTCTTCTTCACCTACCTCGGTAGCATGTCCATGGTTGCTATTCCCATGGTCGTGAACAGCAAGTCCAGTGTTCTCGGATGGTTTTTAATCCCTTCCCACTTGTGTTCCAGTTTGCAGATCTTGCATGTCGGATAGTACGGAGAACGGTCTGAAGATGGTGATGGGTAGCAGCAGATGATGATTTTTTTTGGGGCGTCGGCGACTGAAAGTTTGTCCTGCGACGGCGGCAGTAGTAGATGGTTAGGGTTAGGGTTAGGTTTTAGATTTTGTGTTTTCAGTTTTTGGGTTCTATTTTAGAATCTTTATGTGTTTTCTCCTAGTTGGGTCTCCCCCAGTTCAGATTTTCCTACCTCAGATTCTGATCCCCCCAAATCGGGGGCCTAATAATGTTTCTGCAGGTTTTGATGGGGTTTCATTTTGTGGTTCCTGGGATCCGTTTGTTGCTTGCTTCCTACGTCCATTGTGGCTGCGAAGGTTTGCCGGCCATCCTCGATGCCGGCTTATTTTCGTCTAGGAGGTTGTTGCTGTGAGGTTCTGGAGTTATATGCTTGTAATCTAGACCTCCTGTCACTGTTTCTTGTTGAGAGTCTTCGGTTGTATGCGTTTTCGTATGAATGAAATCTCCCATCATTTTGACCAAAAAAAAAGAAGTGATTTTGTGGTGATTTGAGAATTTTGCGACTCAAAATACAAGATGGCACTTCTGTTTGAATCGCAGTTGGCTTGTGATAATTTCTCGTTTGGGAGAGACACCTTAAATCAAATCACATTGGAACATGGTAGATGCCATATAGAAATTACAAAGCTGGGCCTTGGTAATTGAGTAGTTCTTAATAATTAGATTCCACAAAATCAATGGAAGGTCCTTAAATTAAGAGAGGATAGTTCTAAGGCCTAATTTTGTTTTGTCTTTATTCAAAAAAAAAATTATTTGTTAATTTAGCGTTTAATTTTTGTGAATTGTTGGTTTATCTCAACAAGAGGAATCGAAAGACTAAGAAGTTATGACTTTTAAATATTCAAAATTTAGACTTTTACTCAAATTTATATATTCCGTTTTGTTTTGTTTGTTTTTTCTTTGAATTGGACTGTAAGTTTGAATGAAAATAAAAAAAAAACTAACATTGTATACTATCATTGGAGAAATCATTCCTTTTAATAAAATCTTAACCGCGCACAACATATTGAAAATCATTCCACATATGTATAGAAGAAGGATACAAAATAAAATAGTTGACCAAATTTTCGTTCTTTTATTTTTTATTTTTACTGTTAAATCTTCTCTATTTGAGGTGTGTGAATGTCAGTTTGGAATGGATGCCTTTTTAAACGATTTTCTTTTGCACAAAAAGGTAAAAAAATGTGTCCAGTTAGTATTTATTAATTAGCATATAAATATAATGTGAGAACTCTCACGTCCTCGATTTTCAACATAATTATAAAAGATTTTTCATAAATGAAACCTCACAAATATCCGCACGATACCCCAAAATAAAATAGCATTCCCATTTCCATAATCTCATTTCAACTTCCAAAAGTTCCCAAGAATTACACCTTCGGCTCCGAGGCCCAAATTAACATAAGTACCGAGTGTCGAAAGAGTTAAGGGTTACAACGTTCCATAGTCAAAAGATTTACGATTAAAGTTACAAATATATCTTCCAAAAGTAGATATACAAAGATGGACAAGTAACTTTTCAAATGTTAGCTTACAAAACAATGATCACTTCCAAGCACTCCAGGCATGCAAGCTATTGTCCCGGGTCAGTACCTGAAATTGATATAAGGCTTGAGCTACACTAGCCCAGTAGAAAATTCTACACTAACATTAAATGCAAATGAAATGCAAAGATGAATCAAGATAGGACCATGAACAAGGATTTCAGGATATTCAACAATCTTAGATCGAGTTCAATAACCATTAAACGATCATAAGCAACTCAAACTAGAACCATTTCTATCTTTCACGTGTCCAATATCCCTTCGTCGTATGTGTCATGAGCCGAAGCTCCTGCCGGGCCAATTAAGAGATCCCGATACCCCCTGTCAAGCACCATACCCTTTGGTAGCTCCTGAATGTAATCAATACGAGTTTTTGCTCCTGCCGGGCCAATTAAGGGATCCCGATACCCCATGCCAGACACCCACCTGTCGATGGGTCCAGAATATTCTCGTCGTGTCAACAAGTGTCCAAGAATCTCGTACGTACTCACATTATGTGTCGTTTCGTTTCAATTGTGATTCAAGGGATAATCAAGTAAAAGTTCACCGAACAAGGGCAAAAGAAGCATAGATATCTCACGAACTCAGTGGATACGATTAATCATGTAATAAGGTAATTTGGAGGTACTTAGAACAAGTTAGAAGTGAACGGGGGTCAAAACGATGAAGTTTGGAACAAAGCAGTGAAAACTGTCCATAAGCTCCTGGTATCGATACAGCTGAAATGGCGTATCGATACAGGAAGCTTATCAGAAATTCTGAAGCTTCTGTTTTCTTATGGTATCGATACAGCAAAAAGCCCGTATTGATACGGAGTGGTTTCGAGCAGACTTTAGGCAGATTTTCTGGGTTTTAACGACATCATCAACAACAACAACAACAACAACAATAGGCACGATTTAAGGGATAGAAAGCACATCTTTTACATATATTGAGAGGTAGAATCCCTACCTCGAGGTCGAAGCACGATTTCCAAGAAATTACAAGCCCTAGCTTCCGAGAAACCTTGATTCGAGTGGAAAAACACCACACCAAGCTTCATTCAACGAAGAACAAGCCCAAAATCGCGCGTAGAACAAGGAATGGAGGTTAGTTTGGTGAGGGTTTTGAGTGAGTTGGGTGAAATTTGGAGAGGGAGCAAGAGAGAGAGAGGGATGTCGAGAGAGAGAGCCGGTGAGGGATGGAGAGGGGAAAATGATCTCCTACTCCCTCACCCTCCTATATATACCCATATATATATAAATCACACCAACACCCCCTTCCACAACCAATTCTATCATTTTAGCCTCAAATCACATAAATACCAATATTTCTCTTCTTCTTTTTTCAATAATCATGCATTTATAAAATGTTAACATTTGATAAAATAAATACGGGTTTCTACATTCTACCCTCTTTAAAGAAATTTCGTCCTCGAAATTGTCCTTACCAAGACTAACTAACACATATATCACATATGCATGCAACACTTATAGTCCTTAGTATCATGCAACAAGTCAATTACCATGATGCTTAAATCTTAAGTACTCACATTGGTTCATTCCGGAAATAGGTGTGGGTACTTTTCTCTAACTTCGTCCTCCCTTTCCCACGTCGACTCCTCACTACCCTGACTTCTCCACAAGACTCACACTAATGGTATCGTCTTACCCCTTAAAATTGGTCACGCGAATCTAGGATACGTATCGGTTCCTCCTCGTAAGACGCATCGGCCTCCAACTCAAGTTCGGACCACTCTAGCACATGAGACGGATCCGGTTCGTACTTTCTCAACATTGACACATGGAACACGTCATGTACACCCGATAGCTTCGGTGGCAAAGCCAAGCGATACGCAACCTCCCTAATTTTCTCGATTATATCAAACGGCCCGATATAACGCGGCGATAGCTTTCCCTTCTTCCCAAAACGCGATAAACCCCTACGAGGCGATATTTTAAGGAATACGTGATCCCCTTCTTCAAATTACAACGGACGACGACGACGATCGGCATAATTCTTTTGCCTACTTTGCACGGTCAATAATCTTTGGCGAATCACCTTAACTTGTTCGGTCGTTCTCTCTTGAGTTTCCTTAAGGCGTTGACGAATTTCTTTCATGCTCTCAGAGGTCTCTTTAATCATGTCCGTCCCCATTAACGTAGCCTCCCCCAATTCGGTCCAACACACAGGCGATCGACATGATCTCCCATATAAGGCTTCATACGGTGCCATTTCGATACTAGATTGATAGCTATTATTTTACGCGAATTCTACCAAGGCAAATGGTCCTCCCAACTACCCCAGAAATCCATCACACAAGCCCGAATCGTTCTCTCGGATTGCCCATCGGTTTGAGGGTGATACGCGGTACCAAACAAAAGATTCGTGCCCAAAGTGGATTGCAAACTCTGCCAAAAATGTGTAGTAAACCTCAGATCTCGGTCGGACACGATGGATACGGGAATCCCATGAAGACGAATAATCTCTCGAATATACAAACGACTAAGTGCATCCAAGGAATTGGTAACATGAATAGGCAAGAAGTGAGCGGTTTTGGTCAAACGATCCACGATTACCCAAATAGCGTCAAGTCCCCTTGGCGACCTTGGTAAACCCGTAACGAAATTCATGGTCACGTTCTCCCATTTCCACTCGGCCACAGGCAATAGTTGTAACTCCCCCGCGGGTCGTTGATGTTCGGTTTTCACTTGCTAACACGTAGGACTCTTGGAAACGAAAACCATGACATCACTTTTCATTTCGGACCACCAAAATTGCCTACGTAAATCATGGTACATTTTTGTTCCCCCCGGATGAACGGCCAATGGAGAATGGTGGAACTCTCTCAAGATTTCCTCCCGACACGAAACGGGTACGAATAATTTTCCTTGATAGCGCAAACTTTGATCGACATGTATCATTCACCCCTCTTGAGCGTTTCCATTAAGAAATCTAGCACGAAGTTCCTCCGCTTCTTCATCGTGTTGTTGAGCTTCAATCACTCGAGTCGATAAGGTCGATTGTACGGTCAAGTTGCATAACGTGACTCCTTCCCAAACTTCCTCGAAATGCAAAGCATAAAAGCCCAAATCATTCATCATTTTCCACTCATGGATAGCTAGACTCGCAAGGTGTGTCGGTTTTCTGCTCAGCGCGTCCGCCACAACGTTCGCTTTCTCCGGGTGGTATTATAACTCGAAGTCGTAATCCTCCAAATGCTCCATCCAACGGCGTTGTCGAAGGTTAAGTTCTTTTTGAGAAAACAAGTATTTCAAATTTTTATGGTCGGAGAAGACTTCAAATTTCTCACCGTACAAATAATGGCGCCAACTTTTCAAGGCAAAAACGACGGCCGCAAGTTCTAAATCATGTGTAGGGTAATTCCGCTCGTGAGTTTTCAACTGCCGCGACCCATACGTTACTACTCGCCCCTTTTGCATCAAAACGCATCCCAATCCTTCCTTAGACGCATCATAATACACGGAGTAGCCAACTCCACGTTCGGGCACGATCAAAACCGGTGCGGTAGTTAACCTCCTCTTCAATTTCTCGAAAGCCGTCTCACATGAGTCACTCCATACGAAACGAGTCCCCTTACACGTTAGTCAAGTCATCGGTGCCGCTAAACGAGAGAAGTCGAGAACGAAACGGCGGTAGTACCCGGCCAAACCCAAGAAACTACGGATTTCAAACACGTTCTTCGGTCGTTGCCAGTTCATAACGGACTCTATCTTTCCCGGATCAACGGATACACCTCCCTTCGAAACCATGTGACCCAAGAATTTGACTTCGGACAACCAAAACTCACACTTGCTAAGCTTGGCATACAATTGGTGCCCTCTCAAAAGTTCGAGAACAATAGTGAGATGAGATTGGTATTCTTCCTCCATAGGTGAATAGATAAGGATGTCATCGACGAATACGACCACAAAACGATCAAGGTATGCACGAAAGATACGATTCATTAAGTCCATGAAAGTAGCTGCAGCGTTTGTCAATCCGAAAGGCATGACAACGAACTCATAATGGCCATAACGAGTACGGAATGCGGTTTTAGGAATGTCTTCCCTTTAAACCCTCAACTGATGATAACCAGACCTTACGTCGATTTTAGAAAAGCAAGTCACACCCCGAAGTTGATCAAACAAATCGTCAATTCTAGGCATGAGATACTTGTTCTGAATGGTGACTCGGTTTAGTTTACGATAATCGATACACAAACGGAGTGAACCATCCTTCTTTTGCGCAAAAAGAGCTGGTGCTCCCCCCCCCCACGATGACGTACTCGGACGAATGAACCCTAAGCTCTCCAATTCTTGCAACTGAGTTTTCAACTCTCTCAATTCGGCAGGCGCGAAACGATACGGAGGTATGGAGATAGGAGCGGTACCGGGAAGTAAATCGATGGTGTACTCAATCTCTCTCTCGGGAGGCAAGCCAGGTAACTCTTCCGGGAACACATCCGGAAAATCACGAACCACTAAGGGTAACTCCCCACGCACGGAGGCATCCTCATCTAACGTCAAACTCGCCAATAGGGAATAAACTGACTCGCTCTCTCAAGGCCCACACAGATATGGTTCCCGACGCTCCCCAAAGAATTCGAAACAAGGACCCTCGGGTGGACAAATACGAACTCGACGCTTGAAACAATCGATGGTAGCATGAAATGTGGATAGCCAATCCATTCCCAAGATAAGATCAAACCCCGTCATTCTCAAAACGATGAAGTCAAAGACAAAATGACGATCACGAATAATCAACTCACAGTCTCGATGATAAGCACCCGAGAATGTAATGTAGGGTGCGCTAGTATCTAGTTTTAGTTAATTTTATCGCTTAATTAGTTGTTTTTAATTACTTGTGCTCGTAAGGTATTTTAGTTTAGTTTTGTAGAAAAACCATTCAAAGCAGGAGTTTTAAAGCCCAAGGCGTGCCAAAGCGTATCCAAGGCATGTCAAGAGCCGAAGGTGATCCGACGCCAAGGCAAGGCAGCCAAGGCGAAGCAAGGTAGAGATCAAGGAACCAAGGGTTGGACTTAACCCAACTCAGTATTGGTACCTGATAATTAATTCAATCAGTACCGAGAAAGCTACAAGGTTCTAGCATCAGCCTCTTAACCTCTCGGTATTGATACCACCCACAGCCTTCCATCGGTACCGAGCATCATCATGCAACAGCCCTTAAGCCAATCGGTATTGGTACCACTTCAAGGTTCCAATCGGTACCGAGCTGCCTTGTGGAGATCCCTCACGTCAGCCATGAATTTCTTCGGTATTGATACCATTTTTTAACTCCTATGGTACCAAACCATTATCAAGCAGCGTAAGGCCTTCGCTATCGGTACCGAGAGCTTTCGGAGAGAATTTTCGGATCTCTAAGGGAATATTCCATGCGCGTACTCAGGACCTATAAATAGGAATGACATCACATTGTACAAACAAGTAGAATAATCTTTGTATTGCGTTTTTAGATCTAGATCTAGGATTTCAAATTGTTCTTATTGTTCTTGAGTGTTCTTCATTTCCAGCTCTTACTTTTTTATTTTCTGCTCTTATTAGTTGGTATTTGCTACTCTAGCCTTTATTAAAGTTGTTTATTGTCTTCCGATCTATCTTTCTATCTAATTTTCTCTTAGTGTTGTGTTTACAATTATGCTAGCTAGATTTTTACTTGCTTTTATCTTCGTAGATATGAGTGAGTAGCTTTTTAAGGTTGGGTCATGGGGTGATTAGCACCCCCTGGCTTGAGTAAAAATTGCATTTTTCATCAAAAAGTTTGCAACTTTGGTTCGAAAATTGATGTGTAGTTCGGGTTTGTTTATCAAATAGCTGAGGTGTTAACCTCCTTGATCATGTGTAGGTAAGAGCCTCGCCTACTTACCACACATGATGCTTGGAGCTCTGTCGCTCGAGGCATTTGCTAAATAAATTCTAGAGCTAGCTTGGTGATCGAACCATTCTATCTTCCGGGATTAGGAGCCTTAGTTGAGCATCTTAAGCCGTGTATTTAGGTGAAAAATGTAGTTTTGCTTGAGTCGTGGGTGTTAGTGATTCCTAGACCTAACCTGCTTTTTATTCTAGTTTATTCTTGTTTAATTTAGCCTTTTTACTTTCCACCGCATACGTAAAACAAAGTTGGCTGCCTAAAAGCCGAAAACCTTGCTTACATCTACAAATCCAGCAAAGCTGTATTAATTATCCCTGTGGGTACGATCCCGGACTTTCGGATTATTATGCTTCAATTGGACGCTTATACCTTACGCTTGTGGTGATCTATTGGATATATCGACGAACGAAGCACTCGACATATACGATCAAGAGCTGTTCTACCCCTAGAGGTGTCTCAACGAATAGAGGAGGAGTAAGACTCTCCGTTTCCAGTTCCAAAGCACACACAAATGATGCAGCAATGAATGAATGCGATGCTCCATAATCAAATAGGACTTTAGCGAATGAGTTGAATAAAAGAAATGTACCCCTCACAACATGAGTCTCTGGAGCCTGAGAAGTGGTAGATGGAATGGTAGAAGTGATGTTGTAGACTCGCCCCTGGGTACCCTGACCCTGCACGAAACCTCCCCTCTAACCAGAACTCTGAGCAGGCGCGGAAGAACTCGCCCCCTTATCAACCCCGGAACTCTGAGCTGAAGTTGTCTGGTGGAAGTGAGGCTGTTGCTGCCTCTGAGTGCCCCTAAACTGTTGACCCACATTACGCCCCATTCCTGGCTGCTGCACGGAACCCGACTCACTGCGCACTCCCGACCCCTGAGGACAATTCCTAGCGAGATGATCCATCTTCCCACAAATATAACAAGCCTTCTCAAGATCTGGACATTGAGCACGAATGTGTCCAGGTTGATTGCACTTATAGCACATAGGTAGAGGTCTAGACAATGCACCCCGAGTCCCAGAAGATGAAGGCGGTGGCCTAAAGTTCGATGAACTACCCTGTGGTGTCTGAGATGATTCCCTCGGCCTTTTCCGTCCTTGACTCCCAAAACTACCCGAAGAAAAACTCAAACTTCCTACCGGTTGTCTTGGCTCCCAAGCCCTTGCATTTCGTTGAGCCTCCTTCGGAATTTCAATGCTCCTTACGCACTCCACAACCTCAGAAAACTTCATGTTACGTTGGACTATCACCATCCTCCTTACGGTGTTGTGCAACCCCTTCTCAAACCGTCGACACTTCCTCTCCTCCGTTGCCACCAACTCCGGAGCGAAACGAGACAAGGATTGAAACTTTTGCACGTACTCCGAGACAGTCATATTACCTTGCTCCAACTTCTCAAATTGATCCCTCAGATTTTCACGTGAAGTTTCCTGAAAATACTGATTTTCAAAGAGCGCCTCAAATTCAGCCCACGTCAAATTCTCAACATCCGGTTCATCTGCTTGAGCCGTGGTCCTCGCCGCCCTCTTCGCATCCTTCCTACTTTCCAACACGGATTCCCACCACTCACTGGCTTCCTCGACTAGCTGAACGGCCAAAATACTTACTCTGATGTTGTCTTCGGTGATATTGAGAGCTCTAAAGAGTTTACGGATTTGAGCTAACCAGTGGTCGGCTACCAAAGGGTTGCTACTAGTCCCATCAAACACCGGTGGATTCCTACGGCTAAACTCTCGCATTGCCACCATGGCTCGATCCTCGGCATTCTCTCTAGGAGCTTGATTTAAAAGATTTGCAGCTGCAAGTGCTGCGACGAGATCCCTAGCAAATTGATTCTGAGTGTGAGGTACTCCTGCACCTCGACCGATCCCTGCCCCCGGATCCCCACCTGGGTTCTCCCCATGTTGACTAACCTCATCCTCCGGTGGCACCCCACGGCCACGACCACCCCGGTTTCCAACCGCACCATGTCTAACACGCGTCCTCGGAGGCATACTACTACATGATATAAGAAAGAAAAACTATTAACCACAACAATATAACTATAAGGTCAAAGCCCTAACTTCCCAACACGGGTCAATAACAACTCTACACCACCCTGCGATATCGAAAATGCAATGCCAAGTAGTCGCATGAATGTTAGTCACACAAGCATGCACAAGTTATATTAGAAGGCGCGACATTTTGAACCCATGAGGCTGAACGTCTCCCCACGGTCTCTAGGTGTTCTAAACCTATGCTCTGATACCAAGCTGTCACGTCCTCAATTTTCAACATAATTATAAAAGATTTTCCATAAATGAAACCTCACAAATATCCGCACGATACCCCAAAATAAAATAGCATTCTCATTTCCATAATCTCATTTCAACTTCCAAAAGTTCCCAAGAATTACATCTTCGGCTCCGAGGCCCAAATTAACATAAGTATTGAGTGTCGAAAGAGTTAAGGGTTACAACGTTCCATAGTCAAAAGATTTACGATTAAAGTTACAAATACATCTTCCAAAAGTTGATATACAAAGATGGACAAGTAACTTTTCAAATGTTAGCTTTCAAAACAATGATCACATCCAAACACTCCAGGCATGCAAGCTATTGTCCCGGGTCAGTACCTGAAATTGATATAAGGCTTGAGCTACACTAGCCTAGTAGAAATTCTACACTAACATTATATGCAAATGAAATGCAAAGATGAATCAAGATAGGACCATGAACAAGGATTTCAGGATATTCAACAATCTTAGATCAACGAGTTCAATAACCATTAAACGATCATAAGCAACTCAAACTAGAACCATTTCCATCTTTCACGTGTCCAATATCCCTTCGTCGTATGTGTCATGAGCTGAAGCTCCTGCCGGGCCAATTAAGGGATCCCGATACCCCCTGCCAGGCACCATACCCTTCGGTAGGTCCTGAATGTAATCAATACGAGCTTTTGCTCTTGCCGGGCCAATTAAGGGATCTCGATACCCCTTCCAGGCACCCACTCGTCGATGGGTCCTGAATATTCTCGTCGTGTCAACAAGTGTCCAAGAATCTCGTACGTACTCACATTATATGTCGTTTTGTTTCAATTGTGATTCAAGGGATAATCAAGTAAAAGTTCACCGAACATGGGCAAAAGATGCATATATATCTCACGAACTCAGCGGATACGATTAATCATGTAATAAGGTGATTTGGAGGTGTTTAGAACAAGTTAGAAGTGAACGGGGGTCAAAACGATGAAGTTTGGAACAAAGTAGTGAAAACTGTCCATAAGCTCCTGGTATCGATACAGCCGAAATGGCGTATCGATACAGGAAGCTTATCAGAAATTCTGAAGCTTTTGTTTTCTTATGGTATCGATACGGCAAAAAGCCCGTATCGATACGGAGTGGTTTCGAGCAGACTTTCAGCAGATTTTCTGGGTTTTAACGACATCAACAACAACAACAACAACAATAGGCACAATTTCAGGGATAGAAAGCACATCTTTTACATATATTGAGAGGTAGAATCCCTACCTCGAGGTCGAAGCGCGATTCTCAAGAAATTACAAGCCCTAGCTTCCGAGAAACCTTGATTCGAATGGAAAAACACCACACTGAGCTTCAATCGACGAAGAGCAAGCCCAAAATCGCGCGTAGAACAAGGAATTGAGGTTAGTTTGGTGAGGGTTTTGAGTGAGTTGGGTGAAATTTGGAGAGGGAGCAAGAGAGAGAGAGAGAGAGAGAGAGAGACGGTGAGGGATGGAGAGGGGAAAATGATCTCCTACTCCCTCACCCTCCTATATAAATCACACCAACACCCCCTTCCACAACCAATTTTATCATTTTTAGCCTCAAATCACATAAATACCAATATTTCTCTTATCTTCTTTTTTTTTTTCCAATAATCATGCATTTATAAAATGTTAACATTTGATAAAATAAATACGTGTTTCTACAAGAACCCAATCCCCCAAGTTGTTGTTCCACATCGGGAAACAAGTGAAGATAGAAATGGTTTATAAGATAACACCGACCAGCTACTATATAACTCAAGGTTAATGTTTTGAGTCGTGAGGTTAGGCGAATGGTCAGCAGGTCAGCTGACGCGGGTCGTTACAATAGGTATTAGAGCACAACTCTGGTCTATTTGGTGGGGGCCACTTCTAGAATCTAGTACGAGCATATTGATGTGCTGTACAAAACGAAGTGCCACTCTTTGACCACCAGGAGAAGGTTATTGGGCCAATGCAACAAGGACGTCGCATCATAAAGTGGGGGGAATTGTGAGAACCCAATACAAGTGAAGATAGAAATGGTTTACAAAATAACACCGACCAGCTACTGTATAATCTAAGATTAACCTTTTGAATCACGTGGTTAGGCGAATGGTTAGCAGGTCAGTTGGGAACCTATAGGTTAGCATGCTGAGTTTTTGACAATTGAAACTGTACCACAAAAATTGCAAAGTTAAATTTTTTATGGTCATTCCTGTACCAAAAAAAAAGTTGATGATTATTGTAACAAAAAATATTAATAACAAGTAAAAAATAAATTGTTTACTCTTACAAAAAAAAAAATTATGGACACACTTTTTGTTCCAAAAAAAGTAGTACGCGGCCACTTGTGAAAATGTTTCTAAGCTTGTAGAGTAAAAATTTTACAATTGATAAAATGAGGTGGAAAAAGGCAGGGAGAAGATGGAGGATAATTTTGTCTTCAAATCTTAAATCAAATACATGCGATATCAATTTTCAAGTTTTCATGATTGCGAAACTATTTTAATCTAACAGTACTAAATTGAAATTTTTTATTTTTATAACAGAAACTAACATATTCTTACAACTCAACAAGGGTGACATTGATACTTGATAAAAAATGCGAGGGCTTAACAAGTGAAATTAGAAGTGCAAGGGCCAAAGTAACACTAAGTTTAAAGTGAAGGAGTGCAAAGTGTAGTTTTATTTGTGGGTCCCACACTCCTCGGGTGAATGTGAGTGTGTTTGTTATTGTAGAAGAACTAGTGCATTGCTCGTGCCTGAAGGCACGGTTCAAACAATCAGCTCAGGCAAATATGCTACTGGATTCACATGCAAATATCAACCCATTGCCCAACGATTCCAACTATGCGAAAACAATAATCCAAGCATATTCATTGACGTAGTTAACTTGAATCAAGAAATAAAGAAGAAAAATAACTTACCGATCTCCAACTTGTGCACATGCACAAACTCAATGAAAAAAAAATGATACGCAACTAAGAGAATGTGTGCCATGAGGAGATATATAAAAAGAACACACAAAAACATGTTATATTCACAAAAGGCATCATTCCAATGTTAGCATAGGTTCTACGATTAAAAATTGTACGCTGATGTATCATGCCTTTTGATTTAAGGTTTCAAAACTGAACATTGAACATGTACCTAAAGGCACTATTTCCGAAGCATTGATGATGGAGAATTTTCTTGCACCATCAAAACTAAAATTGCTTGCTCTCAATCAAAGATAATATTCAAAGAAAAGCAAACCCAATTTTTTTTTTCTGGATAAATCACAAAAAAGATATGGTCAATAGCAAGAAATTAGTTTTAGAAGCAAGAGATAGGTCCTTCAAGCTTTTACGGTCACAGGATCCTAGTATTACATCTGCAAAGCTAGGAACGATTAAAAAATTAAATTAGCCACTAAGAAAATAATTGTAAACATTAATAAAGACAAAGAATCACACCACCACAATAATTAGAGATTTGATCGCCCGGCATTCGGATAAAAGATGATTGTATTTCAAACATTGATTTTGTTTTTTTGTTTTGGAGTCTTGTAACAAAAAAAACTCTACTGTGCGCGTCACTATTTTTATAAATGCATACCATTTGGTGGGTCAATTTTAACACTTTTCTCTTTATTTGCCTCATGAGCATTCACGGGAGGCACATTTATTTATTCATCTATTTATATAAACAAAAGAAATTCTGTACTGTTAGCAGACTGAAAAGCGCAGTTTATATGGTCAACTTCCATATTTTGCTCTTCAAAATATACTTGAGCATCCTCATGTGTCTCGACTATTTCAGTCACTGGAAGCATATTAATTTCATTCTCACTATTCATCCAGTAAATGTGACACCAATTTTACACCTTTCAAGAGAATACCATAAAAACTCAAATTTTACACCTTCCAATGTCTTTCTTACCAAAATTTGTGGTTTTACTTCAATGATAGACCCATGATTGCAATTTAGCACCTTTTTAATTTAGCATACCTTTCATGTTTAAGTTTCAAAATTTTCACAAAATTATGCCTTTTGATATTTAGTAACACAACAATAGTAACAAAAACAAAACGTATTAATTCCATGAGAAGAATTAATTCAATTAATTCAACAGAAATAAAGGCACTAAACACAAATGAATGTTGATGAAATTAGATGGTTGGATAGTGACACCCCACGGTCAACACAAATAGAGACAACTAATTAATAAGAAGTTTTGTGCATGTTCAAGAGGACACCAAGAAAGAAAAGAAAAACTCGACTGTAAAAAAGAACTTAACTGTAAAAAAAAAATGATGGTTCAACTCACCTCAAAAAAATGATACTCCCTCCGTCCCTTATTTAGAGTCCAGTATTCCATTTTGGGTTATCTCTTAATAAGTGTCCATTTTATAAAGTTAGTGGGTAAAAGTTGGTGCATTGTCTATTTTGTCCCTAAAAGTAGATTCCATTTTGAAAAGTTTTGTGAGTAAAAGTGTAATGATAATGGGTAAGTAGGGAAAGTGGAGGAAAAAGTTGATGTGAAAGATATAATGATAATGTCTTTTTAAAAAGTTGGAGTTACGAAGTAGGACACTTAAAAATGGACGGAGGGAGTAGTAGTTTTGAAGCAGATTTAGGTGGTGTGGTGAGAGAGTTAGAGAAAGTAAAGAAGAAGAATGACAGAAGTTGCTATAGAATTTAGGTGATTTCCATAATTGAATTTAGAAATAGGAAAATGGTTTATTACCTTTTTGAGCTCCAACCCGTGAAAATCACAGAAGAAGTCAGTATCAGCTGTATAAAAATTATTGCATGGGAACAATTAATTATAGAAAGTAAAGGGTTCATTACCGTTTTTTTGATAACCAATATTACCGAGATTGATTATTGATTTGGCCCTCTCCTTACCTCTTTTCTTATCGGGCATGCACTAAATTTTTTAAAAGGTATGTTGCTTAATTATAAATCAATCTCGCCCTTTAGATAACCAATATTACCTTCTGAGCACAACTGAAAGTCAGTCGAAGATTTGTCTCAATCACGGCATTAGATGGCAATCACAATTTTAGGTTTCCTTTCACCCTTCTTCCAAATATTCATTATTTACATTAGGAAACCTTCAATCCTTTGATCCAACGGCTATAACCTTATCACTAAGTACGATCGAACGACTGTAAATGCATTTATGTTTGTATGTGTAGACATTTTGGTGGAAAATTGCTCTGTTTTATAATATAGATTGCTTAGAGCGACTCCAACCAAGCTCTATAGTAGTGTTCCAAATCTCTGTATTGAGGAGAAATTTTATAATTTATTATCTCTTTTCTGCAACTTTTTGCACTTTTTAAAAAATCTTGGAGTGCCAATCGTTCTTTTTAGAGATTTTGGTCTCCAATATGGAGATGAAGGTCTCCAGATTCGAAAGTAAATTTGGAGACCAAATATCTAAAAATGACGACGTTGGGTCCTTCCAAAATTATCCATAAAATAAAAAAATAAATAAAAATAAATAAATTACAAAATCTTCTCTCGAAATAGAGATTTAGAGCATGATTTCATTGCCATATGCAGAATCTGCTATTTGTATATGGGTGGCGATAATGCCATGAGCCTTTGTTTTGAGGCCACGATATTTTGATGCAGTTTGACAATTCTACCCTGATCTCTTTCACTGTATCTCGCTCCTCAACTACTCGCTGCAAAGTCAATACATTTTGATGCAGTCTATCTCTCAACCACACCATGCAAACCCAGTTCTCTCAATCTTTTGCTTCCTCTGCTCCATGTTCTTTCTTATTTCCTTTCACTCTAGTTCTTCTTCCATTTGGGTGCGATCCCCAGAGAGGGTCAAAGGGGCGAAACGACTTCGAACTCAAGTTGCATCCACCAGATTTTGATTTTCACCGACACGGCTAATCCTCCAATCGAGAGTTTTTCAATGGGAGTTCTTTCTCCTCTTCCGAATGTTTGTGAGAGTTTTTTCGTTTCCAAATCCTGGACTCTGAACCGATTAATTCATCCAATCATTGTTTGCACAGATGTTGTGGGACAAGAAAGAGTAGCGGACTCTTGCAATTGTCGAGGAAAGAGTTAGATCTGGCAATGGCCTGTTGTTTTGGCCTCTGATGGTGGCTTAAATCAAAAGGATTTCCAATTGACGAGAGGTAGAAGAAAGGATTTGGTCGCCAAAGATACGGAGAGAGAGAGTGTCTGTTTGTTTGCCAACTGAGGGGTAGAATTGTGAAATCATGTAAGATGTCGTGGCTCTAAAAAAAGTCCCCGTGGCATTATCGCTGCCCTTTGTATACTCCTCACCTACTTAATTTGTGCTAATTGCCAACAACGACAAGTGATCATATTTCGTAGTCGTGGTAAATCACTTAATTGGATACAAACAAAAAATAAAAGTCTTTGAGACCGCTACTGTATAGATAGAACTAGTGTTAGCCCGTGCCTACGGCACTACGCATCCCGGTTGGAAGGGGATGACAGTTGTGTGATTTAGGTGAAAATCATGAACATTTAATCGGGAAGTGGGAGGATACACTACAGCCTTTAGATCAAATGAATCTAAGCCGTTCTAACAACTTGTCCCCACACCCTTCTGTTTTATAATAGAGATTATACTCTCGTCGGTGCTCTTTTTTATCTAAACCAAAACAATTACAGATGTCTTATCTAGCTACAGATGCATGTGCTACGTTCGCCCCTCCATTTCCACCCCTCTTTTGCACCGCTCTATGTGGAGCTCACTTCAGACCTCACAAAAATACAAAAATAAAAAAAAATACTCATAGATTTTAAATTTTTTTTTTTTGGTCCTGTAAAAAATCAGCTCAATCTCATATCGATAGATATGTTTTCTGAATTCGTAGGGTGAAACTGTTCAGTTTCGCCCCTACGAATTCTGAAAACATACCTACCACAATGTGACTGATCTGATTTTTTACGGAACCCAGTAAAAAAAAATTTAAAATTTATAGATATTTTCTTGTATTTTTTGGGACCCACTTCACTCTGGCCCCACATGGAGTGGTGGAAATGGCGAGGGCCCACATGGTTCTTTGATTTTTTTTAATACATGTGTTCGGACTAGTTTGCTTGCACTTCGAATATTTCAGTGTTTGTTATCCCCTTCACGATATGAGAAACGCTGTAGTACACCAGTCGCACTATACTCTCCCATCCATTATCGAAATAAACAGCCGAATCAATCACACACACTACACGTGTAGTGCGGCGTGCCCTACAGCACCCCAGATCCCTACATTGACACGGAAAGATAAAACAAAACCGCCAAGGAGAAAGAAGAAAAGCATGACCGGCTGAAAATAAATATATAATTTTTTTATTTGACAGCTGACCCGACCGGATGAAGTTGGTATGAGCTATTCTGTGTAACAAAATCCACCACGTCAACCGAATTACAGTAGTTGGAGTTAAAGCCTTTGTAACATATGCCACCACGTCAACCGAATTAATTACACCTCCCTCCATCTCTCTCTCTCCTCCCCCTCTCTCTCTCCTCCCTGGGAAACCTCGCACTACAGAATGTGTAGAGCGTATCACAGCTATCAATGAGTGTTTTCAATGGTTCAGATTCAAATAAAAAAATTTCGAAAAAGAATTTGAATCCAAATTATTAAAAACACTCACAAACGGCTGAAATTTCCCTCCCGCCAGACCCCCCCTACTAACTCACCTCCCATCACAACCTTCACGTGTTAAAAAGTTTGTTACAACCCAACCAACCCAAGCATTTTACGTCTATATATATTCATGCACTAAATATACACTACAATACCCAAGAGAACCCTTCATTTTCCTGTAAAGGAGAGAGAGAGAGAGAGAGAGAGAGAGGGGGGAGAGGGAAAAAAGGAGTAATGGAGGTGGAGAGAGTCCAAGCCGTAGCTACACTGTCCAAATTCATGGACACGATCCCGGCCGAGTACGTCCGGTCGGAAAACGAGCAACCCGCGATCACCACCGTGCGGGGGAAGGTGCTGGAGGTGCCGGTCATCGACCTCCTCGGCGGCGACACCGAGGACGAGGTAGTGGCCGCGGTGGCGGCGGCGGGCGGGGAGTGGGGGTTGTTCCAGGTGGTGAACCACGGGATACCGGACGAGGTGATAGGGAACCTACAGAGAGCCGGGAGGGAGTTCTTCGAGCTGCCGCAGGCGGAGAAGGAGGTGTACGCCAGGCCCGTGGATGCCAAGAGCATGGAAGGGTACGGGACTAAGTTGCAGAAGGAAGTGGAAGGGAAGAAAGGGTGGGTTGATCATTTGTTTCACAAGGTTTGGCCTCCCTCTGCCATTAACTACAAGTTTTGGCCCAAGAACCCTCCTTCTTACAGGTACGTACAGATGCATTCTTCCATCTTTTGCATAGAACACCACGTGGCAGTGCTCTCTCTCCGGCGATAGAACACCACGTGACTGTGCTCTCTCTTCGCTAACCGGAGCCAGAGCGCCACGTAGAACACTCGTTAAATATTTATTATTAATTCAAG
Organism: Rhododendron henanense subsp. lingbaoense; assembly: GCA_020567845.1. Taxonomy (NCBI): domain Eukaryota; kingdom Viridiplantae; phylum Streptophyta; class Magnoliopsida; order Ericales; family Ericaceae; genus Rhododendron; species Rhododendron henanense. The sequence continues at coordinate 33,562,348 of CM036315.1, read as the reverse complement.
GATCTGTGCCTATGTTTGTCTGTGTAAACAGACTTTTTGTTTTTGACTTTACGCTGAAGATACGTGGAGGTGTGTAAAATCTAAATACGAATTGGAGTATAAAATTTGCAGAAAATCTGTGGACCCAGTAAATTTGTGCACATATTTCTATGTGGGGTTTACTACGGGTCCCACACAAGTGCTTCGAGCCGTTCATTATATTTAAAACAGTTTTTCAAGGCCTCCCGCGAAAAATTAGTTCAATCCGATACCTATACTTAATCTAATATACTTTTCATTCTCTAAAAACCCGAATGAAAAATTAGATGATTAGATCAAGTACTCATAGGTATCAGATTGAGCTAATTTTTTCTGGAGGCCTTTGAAAAAATGTTTTAAACATAATTAACAGATCGGATTATTTGTATGAGACCCTTAATGGGCTCCACAACACAATCTGTGCACAAATTTAATGTGCCAATAGCTAGGGTTGTAAATTTGTAACTGCTCCAAAAAAGTACTACTCTTTTGTCACCCGTAGCTAGTTTAAAATAGTTTTTTTTTTATCTGCAGTTTCAAATAGTTTAAAATTGGGATTTCGATGTACTTTCTCCGTTCCAATTTGTTGTGCCTATTTTGATTTCACATCATTTAAAAGGAGGTCATAATTATATTGACTTTTGGTCAATTTTACCATTTTGCCCCTTTCTAAACTTATGATTTTTTGTCAACTTTCTTGTCATATTATTAATTTTCTCTACTTTCCTTCAAAATAAAAGTTCAAAATTTGAATTTGGTAGGGAGAAATGAGGGGCTATATGGTCATCCAAAATTGAAAAGTTTTGAAACGAGCGCAAGATTATTGGGACATCTTAAAAAGAAATACGGGCACAACAAAGTAGAACGGAGAGCGTAGTAAAAAAATTGTTTGGCTTGTCAATGCCTGGAGGAGTTTTTTTTGGGTGCAAATAGGGAATCGGACATGGGGTGCCCAGAATGTATCCAATCTGTCCAAAGGTGCTTTGGACAACAAGAATCCGAGAGAGAGGGAGAGAGAGAGAGATGGAGAGAGAATGTTCGGAATGTGCCCGTTGACTTTTGAAGGACTTTGCGATCGAGGAGAGTGTAAGGAAAAGTAAGTACAATACATAATTTAAAGATGAGTTGATGGTTGGTAAACTGATACCTAAGGCATTCTGAGTGTAAGGAAAAATTTGCAATAAATTTTGCATTCGAACCTCATGGTCTAATTTATAATTAAATGCTTGCACGCAGATAACTCGCTTATTGAGAGTCTGACAACACTTGGCAGACGTGTCGAAGATATAAACATTAAAGTTACCTCTCTTGCAAATAACTTAAATTTCCAGATAAGTTGGTAATTAATTTTTTTTTTTTTTTTTTGCTAAAAAATTTCTCTAGCAATTAAAAAAAAAAAAAATGATACTCTGCACATGATACTTTTTCTTGCACTACAAAATGTAACATCAACAGAAAAAAATATTTTGGCTTCTAGTATCCTTTTAATGTCACTGTAAAAGGAATACATTTAAAGTAATCAGTTCCAATCTATGAAATGATCGTAGCTTTAAAAAAAATTGAAATCTACAACCACATATTTGCGCGCACAAATACTGTATACACAATCACAATGTGTGTGAGCCCTACATACGTTATGTGTAGATTGCACACATCTCGCGAGTGTGTGTATATGTTCATCTGTGTGTAAATGGTTATGGTTGTAGTCTTCAACAGTTTTAACCAACCATGATGGATGGCCGTTTTCATTCACCATGTTATTCAACTTTAAAAAAAAAAGTAGTTAGGGTTGGACTCGTCGGAGCCTTCAAACACAACTCTAAAAACTATTGCGTCCAGAGCTGTTCAATGTAAGTAGGTTGAAAACGTGTTTGAAATAATTTTTTACTTTTTAGATTATCCTCGTCATGCTTTAAGCAATAATTTACAAAAAGTTTACAAAAAATTAACAAATGGAGTACGATTTTTTTTTTAAATAAAGATAAAAATAAGCTGTTTGGCTTATTAGGCCTATTTTTGTTATTGAAAGTTGAGTAGTTGTGGTTAAGTGGGTAAATCCAAAAATAGTTCCGTAACTACATTCATGAATATTACAATCACGAGCATTTCGACGTACACTGACCCATAAGTAAAGGCATGTCTATATTCAATAAAAGATGTTTGTCCTTTCAGTTCAAGGAAAACAAAGATGATATTGCTTTTAATGTTTTCCTGATGGCCGCACAACGATTGAGTTCAGATCTCGTGAACACTGGTGTGAAAAAACATCTCCCATCACGAGCAGACTCAGGCATTATTGGTAGTTGTTTTGTACTCAGAGATCTTTGTAATGTGAATTGAGTGTGTGCGATTCCGACACGATTCGGGAAGTCCCATCGAGACGGCCTGCTAGCTGTGATTGTGTATTGCACGCGTAGTGTTTTATTTTTCTCGATAAAGGTATCGTGTAGTGTCTTTACTGGAAGAAAAAATCACACTAATAGCCCCGTCGGCTGTTGGGATTGTTCGTTTTTAGGTCCGACGCGATGATTACATGCCGTAAATTAATTATATCAACGGATTATTGTCAAAGTTTTGGTTGAATTTTATTTGGTTGTTGTAGCTGTCCATGTTAAACGAAACAATAATTCCAGGGACCTCAAAATTGTTCCCGAAGGTATTGGTCTACAAAATCAATGACTAGATTACCCAATTGAATTGTATTGGTCTTGACATTCAAAAAGGAAATCATATTGGTATTATTTCAAGTTATATGATAATTAATATATAGGAAATTGATTTCTACATTTTCCTAATTGATGCAAACACTTCTCTTTCCGTCTTTTGGCGGGTGAGTGAATTTACGAAACAATTCCTGCATGCATATTTGGTTTTTAAAAATATATATACTTAATTAACACTATAAATTGTGAAATTACATGTTTAAAGGTCTACCAAAAAAAAAAGAAATTACATGTTTAATTGTTAATTTAACCCTGTTAATTTGACACTATTAATTGTTAATTTAGATAGAAATTATCACTGTTGCTTGTGAAATTACATTGTCAATTGCAAATTGAAAATTGGTAATTGTAAATTTAGACTGTGAATTGTGCATTTAGACTGTGTAGAATGAACTATTAATTAGAAATTTAGTTAGATCTCTACGAATAGATTTCATAAATATAATTTTTATAAAAAATAGATGTGTAAAAAAAAAGTTATATACTAGATTATAAGATTTTAACCTTTAAAGAGAGAGAGGTGCGAGGACTTTGTGGAAAAATACTTGTGCGCATTAGTGATGCGCAAAGACTTAATGGAGTATAATTCACTCAAATAGGACTGACCGGGAAGAATCCCAATCTTATATCTTTTAGTTGGGCTGGCTGCCAACCACCATTCAACCCATAAAGTCCCCCGGACGTTTCGGAATTAAACTCTCATCGTGGGTATACTACATTTTCTTTACTAAAACTAAAAGAAATTCCACAATTCTTTTGACCTTGCTATAAAATCATTTTTATGTTTATAAATGTTGGGTATAAATGTAGCAAGATGGTTTTGATAATATAGGGAAGCTAATGAGGCGTACGTCGAGAAGTTGCGGCCAGTGGCGGATAAATTGTTCAAATGGTTGTCAATAGGGATAGGGCTGGAAGGGCATGAGATGAAGGCTGCTGTGGGTGGCGATGAAATGATATACATGATGAAGGTCAACTATTACCCACCGTGCCCCCGCCCCGACCTTGCCCTAGGAGTGGTGGCCCACACCGACATGTCCACCCTTACAATTCTTGTGCCCAACGAAGTCGCGGGACTCCAAGTCTTCAAGGATCACCGTTGGTATGATGTCAAGTATATCTCTAATGCTCTTATTGTCCATATCGGAGACCAAATCGAGGTATGTCTTTTCACATATTGTTTGTACCAAATTGAACTCATCATGAAATAGCCCAATTTTTCTGTTAGTATTTTTAAGGAAGAGAGAAAATTCAATGATTAAGGAAAAAAACCAATGATTAAAGGTCTAAGTTCTTTGTTATATTAAGTGGTGAAAAGTATTCTTATGATCAAGACGTTGACATGCAATTTCTTCTTCTTCTTTTTTTTTTTCCTGTAGATACTAAGCAATGGAAAGTACAAGGCTGTACTGCACAGATCAACCGTAAACAAGGAGACAACGAGGATGTCGTGGCCAGTGTTCTTAGAACCACCACCGGAGCTTGAACTTGGGCCGTTTCCAAAGCTCATCGACGACGAAAATCCACCCAAGTACAAGACCAAGAAATACAAAGACTATGTTTATTGTAAGCTGAACAAGCTTCCTCAGTGAACTTTCTCCCTTGATTTTTGCATTAGTACTGTCTTGTTTGTGTTAGAACTGATGGTGTTTTGGCCCAAACTTCTTGCTGTTGTGGTACTTAGAATAAGAGTAGTTTTGCAGTTTGTCAAAATGTACTTCTTTTTAGTTTGAGAAATGAAGCGATGTGTGGATTTGTCTTGTGTATGTGCTAGTATATTTTTACGATCATATATATCTGGTCTAAAAAAATAACGTATGGAGTAAATTCTTAGTTTTCGAGGTGGTGTGAGCCGTGCGCAAATTGAACAATATCGACATGTTTTGTTGTTTTGAAAATTAATTTATACAGAGTGGTTTAATTGTCCGCGCCGAATTCCTATTCTCGATTGGGGTTTTTTTTATTTTTTAACATGGAAAATATAATTATATGATCGACAGTAGTGGGTTATGTTGGTTATTGTCATCTTCTCCTTTATAAAGTGTCACCATTTGCCAAAGTGAGGATAACGGTAACTTTCTACTCAATTACTCCCCATGTCCCAAATTGCTAAATGACGTCTAATTTTGAGATAAAAAATAATATACTTTCGTGCAATTTTTTTTAAATTCCTTTGAACCATATTAAAGAACTCTTGGAAGTATTATTAGGTGTAGAGAAACTTGAAAAATGATGCTTAAAATTACTTTACTTTTCAAATCGAAAATTGCACTACTTTTCGTAGAAGGCCGGCAATTTAGGGTAACTACTTAGTTGATCATGTTCGAAAATAGAAAGAAAGAACCGTTTATGTGATCACAAAATTTTCAATTATCTATGTGATCACACAAAAAGCAATTGATTGACTGGTAGATAGTTTCAAAAGTTTTTGTAGATGGAAAGTGATGCCAATATCACATCAAACTTTTATTGGGGTTCAATTGCCATTGGCCATTGGCCACATCAAAAGCCTGCCTTGTCTTTTCGGTCAAAAAGGTGTTTGCAAATTGTTTTGCCACTTTTTTCCCAATTGGGGATGGTGGTGTGCAGTGATATGTGCAGCACCGTGCTGTGCACTTTCGAGACGTAAGATCTCATCTTGATAATGAATGATTTTCGATAATTGATTGTCGAGATATGATCTGAGCCGTCGGATGCACGATCCGACATCTCAGAGGTTCGTAGAATGGTGCTGTGCATCTCAACCCGAAGTCCCTTTTTTTCCCCTTTCAATGAACAAGATTTTATTACGTAGTTTGATATCTGTCTAGCCAGGAATTAGGAATTGGAGAGAAAAGACACAACGAATTACCACATTCATGGAAAATTTTGTGACAAGATAATTAAATATTCATATTTGTTTCGTCACAATCTAACATTCATTTTAGATAGTCATACCTTTATATTTCTCTCTCTTATTTTGCTTAAAAGTTTTGGTAGTAACGCATCCAACTCAAGATCAATTGGCGATGAGTAGAGAGGTCGGCTCACATACTAGTTTTGAAGAAGATAGTTAATCAATGTGGGACAAACTTCAATAGTACTCCCCCACATGTGGAGAGGTAAATAAAGGATTCATAGCACGTGGATCACAACAAACAATGGTTTGATCGGTGACCAGTGGTGGCTAGGTGGATTAATTCGGTGGTGGCTGACCGGCGGTGGTGGAAGCTCTGTCTGATCAGTGGGCGGCATTGATCTTAGGGTTAGGTTTTTAAGTTTTCTTTAGACTGAGCTTTAATGTTTGATTGGGATGTGTTGCCGTGGCTAGTAGTTTCATGTAACATCATTAAAGGCGCCCTTGGTTCTGTTGTGCCTGGTCACAAATTGCTTACTCTAAATCATGTATTTTGTACATAAAAAGTACTCCGTATAAGCATGAATTTTCTTTCAAATTTTTTTTTACACCAATTTAAAGATCTCATTGAGAAAAAAATTGATGTGAATTTTTCTCCAAAAAATTGCTCATAAAAAACGTTTATTTTATTTTTTCGTGCAAAATTCTCAGTTAACCAAAAGGGGCATGCATTATGGGATGGGGACTTCGGGTTAATGCTGTGTAGTGAGGTGCACAGCACAGCATCATGCTGTGCACTTTTAACCCGTCGAATCGTGCATCCGACAGCTTGGATCTCATCTCGGCAACCAACGATCGAGAGCCGTTCATTGCCGAGATGAGATCCAAGCCGTTAGATGCACGATCTGACAGTTTGGAAATGCGCATCACAGTGCTACGCGTACCACTGCACAACACCATCCCCATTCAATGGGATGGATGGGATATTAAAGGTTGACTTTTATTTATTGTAGACAAACCATTGCTTTGTTTGGATTGATTTTTGAAAAAAAATTCTCAACTCAAAAAACACTAATTACCCCTACTTCCAATCATTACTCACCTCTATTTTCAATCATTATACTCATTTATCTCTCTATCTCTCTCCAATCATTAACTCTACTTCCAATCATTACTCTCATTTCTCTCTCCATTCATAACCCTACAAATATTTTTTTAAAACTCATCTAAACACAGCACATATTCAAAGAATCTCTAGTTGTAAATAGGGCTAAATACTGAAAGAATTTTTTACCAACAAAACAACCCATTCATTCAAATATTAAAATATTACAGTAAAGCAAGAGCCGCCCTAGCAACTTCATGAGCAGCTCTCACTGCAATTCTTGCTACTTTTACAACCTTAACATACTAATTAAAAGATAAACATAAATGACAAAAGTCTAACAGAGCAGTTTGCAAACAAACATGGTCATGAGGAGAGAGATAGAAAGAGAAGTGAGCAGTTTTTTTTTTTTTTTGGTTAAAGAAGTGAGCAGTTCACTATCAGTGCAAACAAACATGCTCATGAGCAGTTCTCCTTGTTCGTTTTGATATTTGAATTTTGGATAATGAGTGGAGAGAAAGAAATGAGAGTAATGATTGAGAGAAAATTTATTGGAAACCGTGCAGAGAGAGATCGAGAATCCAAAATCCGATCCTTAATTAAGACCTTTCACAAAAACTTCACTGTCAGTGTGAAGACACACTTCAGCGATGTTGTTGGCCATAGCCTAAAGGAGCACTTGAATCCCTGCTAATTAATCTCCTCCAGGGTTGCTGAAGATGCATCCACCACCTCTACTTGCTTGTATTTATTTGTTTTCGTCTGAATTTCATGCTGTAGCAATGTCATCGTAGGACAAAGCTAGTTTATTTTTTCTTGAAGAAAGTGAACAACCCATCGACACCTTAAATCACTCAATGGGTTACCACTGTCCGATCGACTTGATTTTTTTACCAAGATCTTCTATGTGTGGAGCGCTACCAAGAAAAATGTTTGAATCACTAAAAGTATGTTTTGGGAAATGATATTGACACTCCAAAAATTGATGCAAGCACTCTAAAATCAATATAATTCCAAAGCCACTTTCTTTTATTTTTTGGAGTGACTGTATCAATTTTTCGGAATGCCAATATCATTTTCCTATGTTTTACTCATTTGGACCTAACTTGGTTTCCCAACGTGTTGCAATTACTGTTCGCCTGCAAGTATTTTTAAACAGCGTTGCCCTACAAATTAAGGTTCACATGCAGTACTCCAACAACTTTCCATGGAAGCAAGTTTTAGGTCCCGTTCAGGAAAAAAAAGAAGTATTATTTTTTGACTAACGGTAATGTATTGTGAGAAAAATGAGGTACTCTCTAAGTATCACGTAATCTTTCTAAATGTCATCCGCTACGGCTATTAAACCTCGCGAACTTCAGTTGGTTGGGAATTTGGGATGTGTTTTTTAGACACTTTCATACTCGCGCTTCCGCACCCACCCATCGACGCAAATTATGTGACTATTACCTTTAATTTATGGAGTAGTGCTATCCGTACCGACGGATAGCATACCGAAACTGTACCGACGGCCGCGCCGAGCCAGGGACGGCCGATCCGAGCCGTCCAAATATTCTATAAAAAAAAAACCAGGGGGCCACGTGGAAATCAACGGCATCCGATGTATGTGGGGTTCTTGATCCAAACACCCTATTTTTCGTGTATAGAACCCTACATACATCAGATGCCGTTGATTCCTGCGTGGCTCCTCTCAATTTTTTTTATAGAATTTTTGGACGGCTCGAATCGATTGTCCGGTGGCCGGAACTGACTCGATGCGATCATGGGTACAGTTTCGGTATGGGGATCGTCGGTCCCCATAGCTTTGTAATTTATGTCAACCATTATGATGTTTTGTACTATTCGCAGCTACCTTGCATAGTGTTTGACGAATTGGGGCACTTTAGAGTACCTTTTGAAGTTTCTCGTAACTTATGAGAAATTTTTCAGTGCCGGGTGGGCACGGGACACATGGTGCCCGTGCACCATCTCGGCCGTCCAATGAAGTTTTGGACGGTTCAGATCTGTTCGGCTGTTTTAAAGTGTGAAATGACTACAATACCCCTCGGCAGCCGAATAGATCTGGGCCGTCCAAAACATCATTGGACGGCCGAGATGGTGCCGGGCACCACGTGTCCCGTGCCCACCCGGCACTGAAAAATTTCTCGTAACGTATACTCCCTCTGACCCATTTATATTGTTCATTTTTAAATTGTGTGTCATTTTTTAATTATTTATATCTTTCAATCTATAATATTTTTATAATTTTAAAAAATTTATATTATAGAACTAATCGAGATCTATCAAACAAGATCTATATTATATATTTTTCAAGACCCACACTAAAAGATATAGATAAAAGACATAAAAGAGAAAAATAAAATAATAAATAATAAAAATGGGACGGAGGGAGTACAACTTGTAAGAGTACATTGACTTCGACGTTTCTATGTGACGTCCTAAATATAAATGCGTAGCCCTGTTTCACATAGCTGCTCTGTGAGATT